>BTPG01000002.1:78228635-78778435 GCA_036245525.1 Semisulcospira habei
AGAAGATATGAACACCATCCTAACTGCAAGAGGCATAGATCCTCATGAGTCCCCAGGGGGCTCATGAGGATCTATGCCTCTTGCTGACAGCACTTTGAATCTATGGGTTCATTTAGGTTTATTAGGAAGATTGCAGAAACACAGTCTGCCTCACCTGGCATTGAACGGGTTAATATGGTTTACACACAGACAGGCTGGCATCTTCTCACCACAGAAGTGACGAAAACGGCTGCTGCTGGGATGACCATCTGCTCCTTCACAAGACCCTCGGCAACCCGAATACATTTCCCAAGCCGAGGTGCTGACGCTCTTGCAAAGGTGCTAGTCTAACTAAACATATAAACGATAATCCGGATTTAAATCCGAAGTAGTGGACAGGTTTTGTCAATGTCAAGTGATTGTCTGAGGATGACTATTATACAGTCAGGTCAGCCGCTGCGCGCCATCTGGTGTTATATGTTGAAAGGAAGGCCCTGCGGCAGGCTCGTCTAAGCATGAATCATTTGCCTAAGGACTGCGGTTGCCACTTCACCACACTCCGCATGGCGGCCTGCGTAGGTACCCAATGCGCAAACGGCCATTGGGCCGACGTCAGCCGCTGTTGGCTCGCGCACAACTGTGCGCGGGCCAACTACGGCCAACGTAGGTCCGATGGCCTTTGCGCACTAGGTACCTAGTCCACATCATTCACAGCAAAATGTTTTAGTTCACCAATATTCTCAGTACAGTACCACTGTGGATGGGATTTCACAATGAGACTGCAGACAGGAAGTGGGTTTCGTTGCTGAAAACAAACGTTTCACAACATGCTCCAATCCACTGGTGACGCTGGGTGGTCTAAAGGACAACATGCTCCAGTCCACTGGTGACGCTAGATATTCTACAGGACAACATGCTCCAGTCCACTGGTGACGCTACGTATTCTACAGGACAACATGCTCCAGTCCACTGGTGACGCTAGATATTCTACAGGACAACATGCTCCAGTCCACTGGTGACGCTAGATATTCTACAGGACAACATGCTCCAGTCCACTGGTGACGCTAGATATTCTACAGGACAACATGCTCCAGTCCACTTGTGACGCTAGATATTCTACAGGACAACATGCTCCAGTCCACTGGTGACGCTAGATATTCTACAGGACAACATGCTCCAGTCCACTGGTGACGCTAGATATTCTACAGGACAACCTGCTCCACTCCAGTGGTGACGCTAGGTAGTCTACAGGACAACATGCTCCAGTCCACTGGTGACGCTAGATATTCTACAGGACACTTTCGCTTCATAGGCTTGAGAAAATGGTGACAAAACTAGGACTTCACGGTACAATTTCAGTCTTGCTATAATTTGCGAGAAAGCAGGTTGACTTTACCTAGCTACATGATATACTAAGTACACGGCTCACCTGCATGCTCTTCTGAAAGCGCGTCGATGTGTCTGTGCGTGTTAGTGCGTGTGTGCGCGCGCGCTTCAAACATCTCCAAGAGGCATAGATCCTAATATACCTGGAGGGCTCATGAGGATCTATTCCTTCTGGAGATGCGCGCATGTTTGTGTGTGTGTGTGTGTGTGTGTGTGTGTGTGTGTGTGTGTGTGTGAGAGAGAGAGAGAGAGAGAGAGAGAGAGAGAGAGAGAGAGAGAGAGAGAGAGAGAGAGAGAGAGAGAGACGTCATATTTAGAGTATTATGTCAGTGTCTGCGTGGTGACGGAGTTGCCTCTTTTACGTCACCGCCACAGTATGACTTTCTCTACAAGTAAAGTTTTTTTTTTAGTGTTTTAATTGTTTTCTGAAAAGAATTAATTTTTACTAAAGAAGTTGAAACGAACTCATCCGATGTCTTTCTCCAAACTAGCTATATGCGAAAGTTCAAGTAAATATGACCAAAATTACGGACTCAATCTGGGTCAACCGACTTTCTATAAACGGTTGTTTATGTCTTCAATGAGACATTCAATTACAATATGCTCAGATGTTCTCTTAGCCACCCACTTAAGAAAAAGTATTTCGCCAAGTTTCAAGCTTGTGTGTACAGAAATATCGGAGATTCTCTTCTCTACATAGTACATACGCACACACATACATGCATACGTACATACATACGTACATACGGCGCTTTTCGCGCCAAATGTACGTTCAGCAGCGAGGTTAGCGTAAATGACGTAATTTTTATCTTGTTACTTCAATTGTTAGAGGTTTAGCCTGCTATCCTTTGACAAAATGGACAAGCTATTAAATTCGCCCCACCGCGACCCGTCCTAAAAAGTCCCTTCTATAAATAGAAGGGCCTTAAAAAAAAAAATTAAAAAGTTAAACGTTTAGGGCTTAACGTCTTTTGTCCACCACGAAGGCGATTTCAAAGACGGGAGACCGAAATAGGGTCTGAACAAATTTTGACCCCAGCTGGATTCGAACCCGGGACATTTCGGACGAGAGTCGAGCGCTCTACCACCGAGGCAGCCAGCTCCCCTCAGTCGCGACAAGAGCCGCTAACGACAGCCAAAGACTAAACTAAAAAAGGGTTCACCGAGACTTATATGGATGCTTAGAGCGTTGGGTGTATTCCTGATGATCTGCCCTTGTGTTTGACCTACTTACAACTGGCCCATAGCAATGACTCTCTCCTTCAGAGTAAGATGTAATAAGCTGTAACATTTTGGACTCTGTGTCTTTTAGGAAAGTAAGTAACCGATCTGGAAACAATTTAAACCATGCTACAGATATGAATTCTAGGAATGACATGGAAATCAGGGCAGCACAGGTCGAGCCAGAGCAAAATTGTAGATTCAGCCAATAGAAGGGATTTGGGGCGCAAGCGGCTTGAATTTCTCCATTCTTTAGACACACTGGCATTTTTTTAGTTAATTTATAGGAGACACTTGAAAAATATACGTTTCTTTATTTTTACGTTATTATTATTGTTTTTTATTTTATTTTATTTATTAATATTATTATTATATTTTATTTATTATTTATTTTTTTATTTAATTTATTTATTTTATTATTATTATTATTTTATATTATTATTGTTATTATTATTTTATTTATTTATTTATTTATTTTTTTTTTTTTTTTTTTTTTTTTTGGTGGGGGGAGGTGAGTCAACATGTATATAGGTACAGACACTGTGAGCCTATTGTTCTCTTGTGTATTTCTATATAGAAGGCCCATACCAAAATTAACAATTTACACTGACAACACTGTAAATAGTCCATAAGCTAGCCGTGCACACACCCCCCCCCCCTCCCCCCCGCCTTCAGTACTCAATAAGATGGGTTTCAAAGTGTACCTTAGTATGTCCTGAGATGTTTAAGCCATGTTCCCCGAAAATCCTTAGATACACAACAGAGATATAGCCGATGGCGCAATGGTACCCCCATTCACGCTCATCGCGGATGCTAAAATGAGGTTGAAAAACATTTTCCTCTAAATAAATCAGAATTCATTTCGGAAGCCCAAATCAGCAATATTATGTTAAGGCACACCTTCTGCATCCTCTGCAAAAATAAATAAATAAATAAATAAATAAATAAATAAATAAATAAAATAAAAAGAATCAAAAATATTGAATCTCTGGCTCACAGTGAAGGTATTTGTGCACCCAGTAAACGGCCATTTCCGCGAAATCGCTAAAAACGACAAAAATAATGTGTCAGATGCCTTCACACATTTTCTATAGCACTGACAGTCCATTTTCAGGCTTATATCATTAAAACAAAATGTCACAATCATTATAAACTTGACTAGGTGATGCTGTGATCATTGTGAGTGCCACAGTGGTTGATTTTGTATTCCTACCCCAAATATGAAAAAATACACAAAATTAATATATAAAAAAATTACTAAAGTTATTCCATTTCATTTTGACCTCTCTTTACCTATTAAGTTTCAATAATGTGAGCATAAAATGCAAGAAAATTAGGAAAGTCGGCATCCTTTACGGTACGTTTGTGGTGAATGATAGCCTTTTCCCATTTAAAATTGCCGAATTAGGAAACGTACCTTGTTTCTGATGCCCTCAGAAATTGTGTATACAACTGATAGGTCTTTTTTTTTAAGGTTTTATTGGTTGGGATAGAGTACCACAGTTACTCCCAACCTGATTTTATGATGCTGTGATGCATTTAGGGGCCACAGTGGCTGAATCTGCTGCCCTACCCCCATTTTACCAGTACTGACGCAAAGGAACACAAAATGCTCATAACAATTGCTTATGTCATACTCCTCTGTTTAAATATTTGTTGTTGCCAGTTTTCTTAACACTGTATGCATATTGAGCATAAACATTTGTGATCATATTAATTTCAATGTGACCCATCAATTTAATTGTAATTCTTTTTAGTTAAGGCATGTTTAACAGGGTCTGCCGCTGAAGCTTCTACTGTCTGCACATTCAGCAGTCTTGTCAAACTCGGTGAAGGTTTACCTCAGGGAGATGTTGTGTCTGATGCTGTTCTTAGTCTACATTAATGACATCAGTACAACAGTACTCGAACATCCTCCATGCGGATGACTTTGCAGTGTGGAGCGCAGCAGAACATAAAGAAATAGCATCCTGCAGAATCCAGGATGCTGTCAATAGAGTCAGCAGCTGGGCTGAAAGATGGCCACTCAAACTGAGCTAGACCATCTCTTTCAATCAGATGGAAGAGGCCACCTTGAAACTGGATTCCTTCCAGTACCAAACACAGACAGGCCAACTTTACTGGCAGAAAGAAGTCCTCAGAAAGAAGAAATCTGACCACATCACTCCCCTGCTCAAACTCCTTCACTGGCTCCCCATTCCCCAATGGATTCAATACAAGACTGTCTCTCTGCTACAAATCCCATAACAACTACGCTCCTGCCTATCTCTCAAACTTGCTTCACCCCTACACTCCTTCCCGCTCCCTCCGCTCTGCCTCTGACCCTCTCCGCCTCCACACCCCCCGCACCAAACTCAGCACCTTCGGCCCCCCCGCTCCTTCTCTGTCTGCGGTCCATCCACCTGAAACACTCTCCCACTCTCTCTCCGTCAGAAACCCTCTCTCTCCTCCTTCCAGTCCGCCCTCAAAACTCACCTCTTTAAACAGTTTTACCACTATAACGCCACCACACTCCCCATCCCAAGCTGACTGTATTTGTGGTACGCGAGTCATTGTCAAATGCGTGCACATGCGTGCGTGAGTTGTGAGTGCGCGCTTAGAGTTATAATTATTATAAGATAAGCGCATTATAAATACCGTTATTATTATTATTATTATTATTATTATTATTATTATTATTATTATTATTATTATTATTATTATTATTATTATTATTATTACTGGCAACAAAAAAAATCAGTACTGGATTCACGTCAGTGAAGGCCTCACATCGAAGTCATGGAAGCTAGAGCCGCGAAAAAAAAAGTCTCTGAGAAACTGGTGGGGACCACATTGGCGCAGATTACAGCATCCTGGCACAAGCAAACACCTGCTCGGTCAGACCAGTAGTGCGGTACCAAGATACATCGACAACATGAAATGCTGCCTGCAAAACGGCCAAAATAGCCAGGCTTGACAAGATACGGCAGAACATGGGTCATTCTCATGATGCAGTGACATTCTTAGAGCCTTCTAGACAACACAGTAAACGATGTTCCAGGACTCTTTGCGAAAGGTCGCGGCACTGCATAAAGCCATCTCGCTGGAGATTATGCACAAGCGCTACCCTCACAGCAGCTGTGGTACCGCACAAGACGCCATGCGGAATGAAGTGACATGTACATCTGTTGTGCAGACCGCACCACTACCTCCTGGCGGCAGCAGCTCCAACTATCGTACAGATCTGCAGGTGCTCAACACAGCAGCAGAGCACTAACTAGGGAAAGGCAGCATGCAGCTTAGTGCGGATCCACTGCCTCTCACCAGGAAGCTTCAAGATCACCACTAGACTGGATAGACCACAAAATACTGCTGCAGTGGATTCCAGGGCATTCTGGAGTAGCTGGGAATGGAGAGGCTAAAGCAGGCGCCAGACTACCTCCTGTAAAGATCACAACCTCCTGTAAAGAAATCAAGACACTACAGCAACAAAGTGATTGGCAACAGCAGAATGGCGGCTGCAGCCCGTGCGCAGACGACATCAACAAGCTGAACAGGGAGAGCCAGGCCACCATCTTTCATCTACGCACTGATTACTCTGGACTCGCCTCGTGAGACTGGGTCATGCGGAAACAGCCCCATGCGAATTTGGCGCAGAAAATCAGTTTCCTTAGCACATTCTCCAAACCTGTCCATACAGAGAAGCGGTCCGCTAGCAGTTCTGACGGAAGACACGCCCCTGTACACCAACCTCTGAAAAACATGATGCCGAGCTCTTGACAGCTCACTTATTGGCAGCCCGAACAATATAAGATTTAAATAATAATAATAATAATACCGTTATTATATAGGCGCTTTTTCTCAATTTTGGGGAAATCGACTCAAAGCGCCGCGCCTGAAACCCAACACACACACTCACGAAACAGACGCGGATTTACGCCATTTAAGACAAACACAGTACAAGACAAACGAAGGGCCAGTCAGCTACTGAAGTTACAGAGATTTTTTTTTCGCTTGTATTTGAAATTTTGTAAAGTGGCCTGAGACCGATACCAAAGTGTGGGTTTAAAGACGGCCATCAAGGAATTGCAGAAGAAGAAGGTGGAAGTGGTGATCTCGTGGTGGACATGTGGAAACTAAGTATTTTGATAACCTTGTTTTGGCTGTTAGAAACCATAAAACTGTATTATGCATAATCATATTTACACATTTCTAGACGAAAATAAATGAAAAGAAAAGGGGAGACTTTACTAGACGCTAGGTAAAATATCACCTAAAAAGACCAGCCAGTTAAAAATAGTTACAATTAAATTGATGGGTCACATTGAAATTAATAAAATGATTACAAATTTTATGCTCAATATGCATACTTTAAAAAAAAAAATGGCCAAAAATGTTTTTTAAACAGAGGACGTAGACAATTTTTTATGATCATTTTGCGTTCCTTTGCGTACTGGTAAAATGGGGGTAGGGCAGCAGATTCAGCCACTGTGGCCCCTAAATGCATCACAGCATCATAAAATCAGGTTGGGAGTAACTGTGATACTCTATCCTAATTCGGGCAATTTTAAATGGGAAAAAGCTATCATTCACCACGAATGTACCGTAAAGGATGCCAATTTCCTAATTTTCTTGCACTTTATGCTCACATTATTGAAACTTAATAGGCAAAGAGAGGTCAAAATGAAATGGAATAACTTCAGTAATTTTTTAAAAATTAATTTAGTGTATTTTTACAACTTGGGGGTAAGGATACAAAATCAACCACTGATGATCACAATGATCACAGCATCACCTAGTCAAGTTTATAATAGTTCTGACAACTTGTTTTAATGATGTAAGCTTGAAAATGGACTGTCAGTGCTATAGAAAATATGTGAAGGCATCTGACACATTATTTTTGTCTTTTTTTGCGATTTCGCGAAAATGGCCGTTTACTTACTTACTTACTTACGCCTGTCACCCCTACCCGGTTCTAGGCCGTCGACGAGAGACCTCCAGCAACTCCTGTCCTGTGCTTCTCCTTCGATTCTACTCCAGGTGGTTCCCAGTCTCTTGATGTCTGCTTGGAGGTCTCGACGCCAGGAGTTTCTCGGCCTACCTCTTTTCCTCTTTCCCTGGGGGTTCCATGACAATGCCTGCCTAGTGATACTGGAAGCTGGCTTTCTCAGACTGTGACCGATCCATCCCCATCTTCTTCGCCCAATTTCATTCTCTGCTGTTATCTGCTCTGTTCTCTCCCAGAGTCTGATGTTGCTGATCTTCTCTGGCCAGTGGATTTTCAAAATTCTTCTAAGGCAACTGTTCATGAAGGTCTGTACTCTGTTGACTGTGGTTTTTGTCAATCTCCAAGTCTCTGCTCCATATAGGAGAACTGCTTTTACATTGGAGTTGAAAATCCGGACTTTGGTGTGTTGTGACAGCTCTCTGGAACTCCACACTTTTTTCAACTGGAGAAAGGCTGCTCTGGCTTTACCGATTCGTGCTCTGACATCTGCATCAGTGCCGCCTTTTTTGTCTATGATGCTCCCGAGATAGGTGAAGGACTCCACCTCCTCCAACGGGGTGCCAGCAAGCAAGACTGGTTCTTCCCTGGTTGCGTTCAGCCTCATTGTCTTTGTTTTCTGTTTGTGAATGGTGAGGCCCACTTGGGACGAGATGTCAGCAAGCCTCGTGGTCTTGTCCTGCATTTGTTGATGAGTGTGGGACAGTAATGCCAAGTCGTCTGCAAAATCGAGGTCGTCAAGCTGTGTCCACAGTGTCCACTGTATTCCACTTCATCTGTGCTCTGTGGTCATCTTCATGACCCAGTCTATGGCCAGTAGGAAGAGGAACGGAGACAGCAGACACCCCTGCCTGACACCAGTTCTGACCTGGAGCTCCCTGGTGAACTGCCCTTTGTGGATCACGCGACATGTCATGCCATCGTAGCTGCTCTTGATCAGGCGGACGAGCTTTGTGGGTACACCGTAGTGTCGTAGGAGTTTCCACAGAGTCTCTCGGTCCACGCTGTCAAATGCTTTCTCATAATCCACAAAGTTGACGTACAGCGGGGAGCTCCACTCCAGAGACTGTTCCATGATGATGCGGAGAGTGGCGATCTGGTCTGTACATGATCGGTTTTTCCTGAATCCTGCTTGCTGGTCTCTCAGCTGGGGGTCAACGGAGCTCTTCATTCTCTCCAGGATGATCCTGTTGAAGACCTTTCCTGGTACTGACAGCAAGGTGATTCCTTTGTAGTTGGAACACTTGCTGAGGTCGCCTTTCTTGGGAAGCTTGATTAGGTACCCCTCCTTCCAGTCAGCCGGCATCACCTCCTCTTCCCAGATCTTTCCAAACAGTGGGTACAGCATCTCCACTGTTGTCTCTAGGTCTGCTTTCAGAGACTCCGCTGGGATGCCATCTGGCCCTGCTGCTTTGCCGTTCTTCAAAAATGCCACTGCTCTTCTGATCTCTTCCCGGCTGGGTCTGTCACATCTGATGTAGGTCGGTCTCTGCCGGCTGGATGTCTGGGGGGTCGGGTGGGCTAGGTCTGTTCAGTAGCTCTTCAAAATACTCGGCCCATCTGTCGAGTTGGTCTGCTCTGTCTGCAATAGGCTTGCCTTCTTTGTCTTTTACTGGTCTTTCTGGCCGTTTACTGGGTGCACAAATACCTTCACTGTGAGCCAGAGATTCAATATTTTTTCATTCTGTTTTTTTTTTGCAGAGGATTCAGAAGGTGTGTCTTGACATAATATTGCCTGATTTGGGCTTCCGGAATGAATTCTGATTTATTTAGAGGAAAATGTTTCTCAACCTCATTTTAGTATCTGCGAAGAGCGTGGATAGGGGTACCCTTGCGCCATCGGCTATATCTCTGGTGTGTTCCTAAGGATTTTCGCTAAGGTACATTTTGAAACCCATCTTATTGAGTACTCGGGGGCTGGGGGTGGGGGTGGGGGTGGGGGGGGGGTGCACGGTAGACCGGGCTAGCTTATAAACTAAAATGTAGATCATGTCCACGTGTAGTGCGTGCGACGTCCAGGCTGGCTCACTTGCTCGTGGCTCAACATGGCGGACACCAATATAGTGTTAACATTCACCGGCTCCTTCCGCAATACTGAACCAATATGCTTTGAAACAAGAAAGGCAAAGCCCTTATGGCTCACCAATCCACATAATAATTGTGACCTTTGTTACCTTGACTTCCCAACAGGTCACTGAAGTGTTAAGTGTCTAAACATAAGTAAAGGATCCGAGTTTTCTCAAAATGTATGCATTTTTCAATTTTTTTTTCAATCTTCTGTGACGCTTGACCTTTGTGAGGGGGTGACTCAATTAGCATGCATAGAAAGGTGCTATCATCAGCTAACCTGTATGCCAAGTTTGATTAAAAAGGTTGAAAAAACTTTGATACAAACTACAATTGTACAACAAAAAACGGTGTTGGTCAAAATAATTATGGCTATTTTTTACCTATTTCTGGACTCCCCATGACCCTTGACCTTTGCGAGGGGATTACTGAAATTGGTATGTTTAGAAAGGTTTTACCACAAAGTATCCTTGGGCCAAGTTTAAAGTCTGGGGCTTGAATAGTCTCGGAGAAAATGCGAACGTTAAAGTTTACCACAGACGACGGACAGACGGCGGATGGCCCATTACATAGACTCACTTATGCTATCGCAGGAGAGCCAAAAATGGAGTCTGCTGGAAAATGACCCCCCCCCCCCCCCCCTCTCCCCGAACGCTTCCGGCCGGTCTGAACTTACTGACGAACATATACGGACAAATTACAGCAACGTTTAGTTCATCGCTTTTTTGTACCATTTTAACTTTAGTACTGTTCGTGTCCAACCCAGGACACTGTAGTCAGCTTCCCCCCCCCCACCCCCCCCCCCACCCCCAAACATTACAGAATAGACATGTCTCTCGGCTCTGAACAACTGTTGACACATGCGCCGTGAGGTGTCAAAGTTGCCAACATTGGGAGCGAATGTCTGTACAGACTACTGCAGTTCAGGAGGCGGGTCGGTCGTGACTGATGTAGAAGGGTCAACGTTGCTGAGAATGTCCACTGTTAGCGCGTCGAGGCTCGAGCCAAGGCCTCTTCGTATTCACGCACCGTTTGCGGACGTCTCGCGTCGACTGAAGTCTTCTTGTGGCCGCAAACGGTACGGGATGTCATGGCTTAATACAGTGGCGTAGCAAGATAGTTTTCGAGTCATTTGGGGGCGGGGGCGGGTGTGTGTGGGGTAAAAACAAGCGACAATCTAGCCTGGTAATAATCAAACAGAACAATCAAAATCTTATAGTTTCCTCCTTTTTTTCTTTCAAAATATTGTTTAACAAATACAATTGTATGAATTTTCTCAACAAAAATAATTTTTCTCATCAAAAATAATTTTTCTCCCCCCCCCCCCCCAACTTTTTCTTTGGGGGGAGACTGACTTGGGGCTGGGCCCCCCAGTTCATACGCCACTGGAATAGGTAAAGTGTTTTCAAAAGTAACCAGACCAAATCCCGAAACTTTGACCGCAAAACTGATGACACTAGTTACCCAATGCGCAAAAGGCCATGGCGGCCGACGTCGTCCCGATGGCCTTTTGCGCTTTGGGTAAGCAGTTTTCATTGACTCATTCAAGCAACGCTATACACGACTTTCGCGGCAGGCACTGACCTGTATGTACTGTCGCAACAACAGCAGCGATGCGTGACCAGCCCTGCACCTTGGAACTTCAGAAACGGGGCTAGCAGCGGGTACGAACACCAATGCGCCTTTTCTTAACGGTTCGATTTTCCCCCGGTCGTGATGAGAACCAGATGTATTGCTAGTATTTATTATTGAAGCCGAAGAGGTAACAACTTTACAGCACCACCATTTTAAACAACCGTCGTGGATAATGAAATTAATTACATTTTTAATACTTAAGTATATATTTCAATATGTAATATTTTGAAGGGGGATGGAAAAAGACGCTCGGACAACAAACAAGCGGAATGCCTTTGCCAATGAATGTCCCTCCAAGGTTGCGTTCACAACACACTAGTGATACCGCCCTCGATCCGCGACGCATGATTCGCATTGCATCACACAGGCTACCTCTGTCAATCAACGCATTGCGCCATCGTGCGTCGCGGATCCCAAACAGTGTGATGATGCTGTGATCTTTAACCCTTTGGTGTCAGTAGCGGTTTTTGTCGCGTAGGAATCATCGCGACAACTGAAAAACCGCTGCCAGATAGCCACTAAAAGGTTAAACCTAGCAGGGAGGAACTCCAAGGGCGGGATAGGGGGATGTGGAAGTGGGGTGGGGGGTCAGTTGTCGACAGAGCGATGCAGCAGCGATGCCAGATGAGGCGATGCCCGGATCTTGCACCGAGGATCAGCAGCCAGACAAAGAGCCTCCTCTGTTGTGGCCGACGCGCCGTGTTTGCCTGTGTCGGTCTTGCATCTGGAGATGCATGCCGGCCATATCCTCGGTGCGCCATCTCGCGGCCTGCACACACCACCATTTGCCCGTGGCACGAGCGGCACGCAGGGCTATGAATAGCAGCCGTTGTGCGGCGCCACCAGCGGTTTTACCTCGCGCGCTGGCAGCACGTACTGCAAGCACGAGTCCTGTTTGAAGGTCACACTCGACCCTACAAGACGTCACTAGTGCTTGGCCAGCAGCTGGAAACGGCCGTGGAGGTGTTTGTCGTGGCGCCCCGCTTGTTGGTCCGCCACAGTGTCACGTTAACCCTAAATTAACGTCCTCAAATAGAGGAACATGTACACTTTCCGTCGCCGGGGCTCATCAAAACTTGGGGTCAGTACAAGAAGCAGAATTACTCATATCTCCCGGCGACCGCATGGATTATGTGAATCAAGGTCTCCCGCAGATGTGAAGCATGCCAGGGGACCTGCCGTTGTGACCTTCTCTCGCCCCGCTGATTACTGTCTGCTATATTTAGGCCAGTCCGCTGTGTGTTGAACAGAGGAGAGACACTAGGATGTCATGTGACAGGCCATGACCTTCACCTACTAGCACGCCTTATTGACCTTGATTACAGATGACAAGGTGAACATTGCCAAATGGGAAGGACAAAGACATGGCTTACATTTCAATGTTACTTTATGTCACACAAGTGATTGGACAGCTTTGATTATTCAGTTTTGTATTAACCCATTCAGCCCCGACGCACTACAGTGAGATGGGTCAACCGTGATAATTCAAGGGTAGTGCCAGATTAGCTTGGCGCCTGTTGGCGCCAAGCTAATCTGGCACTACCCTTGAATCAACATGGTCGATACATCTCCTGCAACAGGTGCATAGTCGTTAGATGACGCCTCCCAAATTTGGGAAATACGTGCGTTGGGCTGAACGAGTTAATAAAAAGAAGTCAATGGGAGAGATAGAGTGTGTGCGTGTGTGTACCACATCTGCTCACAAAAGGATAAGAATGACAATTTTTGCACAGATATTTATTTGTTCAGAAAATTTTAGTCATACTAAAAAAATTTAAAAAATAAAAAGTAGAAAAAAAATGTTACACAATAGTAGAAGGAAAACGGTGACAACACTGAACTGAAGGAAAATTTGCAAACAGCAACACAACCTCTCTTAATGACAGAAGACATAGGAATTTATCCCAACTTTCATTACTGAAAAAGTTCAAATTAGCAATCTCTTTGTCTATAGATGCAAAGTGTACATCAAACGTAATATTTGATCTTACTGGCATGGTCGACAGTGTGCACAATGAAGGCACTTTATTCCATGTCCACGTGTCGACCTACATAGTTATGTTACGGGAGGGCACTTGACCTCTGTCCTCACTTCAAATTGCTTGATGAAATTACAGTTAGACTTCACTTTTGCCAAAGTAAGCTCATCATAACTTCTTAGTTTTCTCTCCCAGCAATCGTAAGGAAGATGCATGCAGCATGTACGCCTCTTTTCCAGAGCAGAGATCACATCTTGAGTAAACTGGTAAGGGAGATCATGCAAGACTTGAAAGAGTGTGCCTATTTACTCTTGTGAAAACAAACCAATTAAAAATGATATCTGGCCAACTCTGTCTCATCAGAACAATTCCGACGCACTCCTGAAGCTTAACAAAATCATCGGCTCAAAAGTCTGATTCACATGGACTCCAAGTATGACTCATACCTAGAGTATGAAAGACAATGGTCCTGTCAAGGCTGTTTGTAGATTTGGTATACCGACAGTGTGTGCCTAGTTCAAACTTAGGTGTCATGAAACGGTGATTTTAGGACAAAAAGACAGAAGAAAGATGAGAAAAGTGAGGGGCATTGTTAGCAGGGACAGCCAAGCACTTTAACCCTCTTAACCCCACAGCCACATTTAAAAACTTTTGGAGGCATCGCCTAACGACTACGTACCAGTTGTAGGAGATGGATTGATCATGATAATTCATGGGTAGAGCCAGAAGAGCTTGGCACCCTTCAGGCGCCAAGCTCATCTGGCACTATCCTTGAATTATCATGATCAATCCATCTCCTACTGTAGGGTCCCAGGGCTAAATGGGTTAACCTACTTTTGGCAGCACTTTTTGTTGCCATGATTCCAGCAGGAATAATTGCAACAAAAAGCGCTACTGACAGCCCAAGGGTTAACCCTCTTGTGCAAGAAGCCAGGGCTACTGTTTACAGGACCAATGGCTGCAGGCACATCGGGGTAACTTAATGTCGCACGAGACTGACAGTAGCAACAGAGGGGTTAAGGGCCATGTACAAACTATCTGAAGGCATCAGATCTCACAACAGACATGTACAAACTATCTGAAGGCATCAGATCTCACAACAGACATGTACAAACTATCTGAAGGCATCAGATCTCACAACAGACATGTACAAACTATCTGAAGGCATCAGATCTCGCAACAGACATGTACAAACTATCTGAAGGCATCAGATCTGACAAAAAAGCAAACTTAGATCATAGATTCTGGAACACGTGTCATTACTAAAAAGAAAATTAATGGAATGCATTGAAACTACGAGATTAGATATCACTAGAAGACTACTAACAAAACCAATAACAGCAAAAATGCGTCGGCACACTCAAACATGTACAGACATTGCCAACACCCTGGTATATGCAGCAATGCGTTTCAGTGTCTGCATACCCATTTGACCTCAAGGCTGCATTTCCCAAATACTGGCGCAAGTTGCAGGAGATGGATCGACCATTATTCAAGGGTAGTGACAGATTAGCTTGACGCCATCAGGTGCCAAGCTAATCTGGCACTACCAATAAATAATGGTCGATCATCTCCTGCTGTACTGCATTGGGACTAAATGGGCTAACTCATTGTGTCCCAAGTACGAAATACCCACATCTTGGGAGTTGTCCTCTAGGACTGCATTACAATTCAGGAGACAGTTCGACCATGATAGTTCAATGGTGGTGCCAGAGTAACTTGGTGCCTTTAGGTGCCAAGCTATTCTGGCACCACCCTTGAAACTAACATGGTCCCATCTCCTGCTGTGCTGCGTTGGGCGAGGCTAAATGCATTAAGGTGCGATCAGGAAATGAAAGACATTGTGCAGAATTATTTAATGTCTTAATTGTGCTTCCCAGCCTCGAGATCCTTACAACAGGAAATATGGCTGGGTGGGCGAAAAAATAGTGTGCTTGTGCACGTGTAAAGGGTGCCTGGCCTAAGTCTGAAGCTGTATCATCTGGAGGAAAAGGGAATATCCCTTTATGCATTATGCACTGCTACTTTTTATTGTAAATTTGTAGCACTTTTGATGAGATTCACACAGAATTTCTCAAGGCCAATATTTTACATTACTCCAAGCATTATTTGAGCATAAAATATTGTGCTTAGTAAGCAGATACAAAAGGGAAAGCTGATTTGTGAATGAAGCATTGATCAAAATACTCTCTGGAGGTGCTAGAAGGTGCTGCATGTAAATACGGCTTTACCCTCAGTAAGATACACGTACTTTGTTCTTGAACACCTATCTGTCTCTAAAATACATAAACTATAAACTACATCCTTATGCCATGCATACAACTTCATTGATGAAAGCTGTAGTGATGAGGCGCGGGTAAAAAAATACAAGCGATTTCCTTATACCAGTCTGCGATGCACATTGAATACCAGTTTTGCTTCATAAAAAGATCAAGCAAACAGTAAGCCAAAAAGTATTTTCAAAAGTCAAATCGAACATTTTGATGCTGGTCAGGTAAACTGCATTTTCCAAGCAATGTCATTACAGAATTTATATTGCATGTATTATATTCTGACCTCATGACTTGCGTAATCCAGGTCAGAACATGTCTCTTTGCCAAGAGAAACCATTATAGTGCTCTTTCATCGGCTGATTTTTTAAAAACAAATGTAACAGAGGAATGATGAGCTGGGTTGTTCGACAGCAAGCCTTGTGAAGCCGAGGTAGGCTACACCAAATATTATACACTTCAGCCTGTGACTTCAGTGCATGCCTGCACCTTCTGCCAGTGTACTTTCCAGATAGACCCACTCAGGGAGTACACCACAAGTACACTTCTAGTTTAATGAGATGCAAAGCATCTCGGTAAACTAGAAGTGTACAACTAGAAGTGTAATTGTGTACTCCCCGAGTGGGTCTATCGAGGGAGTGCACATACAAACAGTATGAGAGCTGTCAATGACTAACGTTTACTACAATAGCACCAAGCTACCGTTACTAGTGGACCATACAGTAGTTAGCACCCAGTCCAACTTGGTCCCAATAGGGATTAGAACTACAGGATATGTCCCACTGCTATACTGGTATTGCTAAATACACTACATTTGCTGCTGCACAGCACCAAGAAACTGTTGAAAATGCAATCTATATGGAAATACTGATATGATGCTATATCGCAGGACGTTGTTGCAGTGGAAAATGGCGAGCATACTCGTACCATTTGCGGGTGTACTCCCCAGAGACCCACTCGGGGTGTACACCACAAGTACACTTCTATTAAAATGAGATGCAAAGCAATACATTCAAATAGAAGGGTACTTATGGTGCACTCCCCAAATGGGCCCATCAGGGGAGTACACATGCAAACAGTATGGGTTCTCATTTGAAAAGAAGTGTACTTGTGGTGTACTCCACAAGTGAGAATCTGTAAGTAATTCTGTGACCAGTGTGTGTAGGGGAGAGTCTTTACACAATTGCCAGGATCTTGTACTCCTCAACCAGCTCCGACATGATGTAGCCAGACTCAGTCTGAAACACACACACAGGCAGTCCAATCTTAGCACATGATAGATATACACCGAGTGTGGAACACATACACAGGCAGTCAAATCTTAGCACATGATAGATGTACACCGAGTGTGGAACACACACACACAGGCAGTCAAATCTTAGCACATGATATATGTACACCGAGTATGAAACACACACAGGCAGTCAAATCTTAGCACATGATAGATGTACACCGAGTGTGGAACACATACACAGGCAGTCAAATCTTAGCACACGATAGATGTACACCGAGTGTGGAACACATACACAGGCAGTCAAATCTTAGCACATGATAGATGTACACCGAGTGTGAAACACACACACACAGGCAGTCAAATCTTAGCACATGATAGATGTACAGATTGAAAACACAGTGCCTTGATAGTCTCACAATGTTTACATAAAATGGGCAGCACATGCAACACATGTTGAATTTCAGGTATCTTTGTACCAAGTTTGGGTTTAAAGTTGTAAATAGTATGTGAGAAAAAATAATTCATGTCAGAATATAACTATTTTTGGCCTATTTTCCTCATCCCCGGTGACCTTGACCTTTGTGAGAGGTCATTCAAATAGGTATGTTTAGAAAGGTCTTGCAACAAAGTATCCTTGGGCCAAGTTTGAAGACTGTGGCTTGAATAGTCTCCAAGAAGATGGATGGATCAATCTTGTGATGTGAGAGAAATAGAAATGGTGGACTGAAGCAGATATAAATGGCAATGCGGTGAGAGCAGAGAGGTGTGTGTGAGGACAATGGGCTACTGACCATCTCACACTGGCTGGGCACATCAAACACAGAGGGATCCGCGATGCCAGGATTGATGTTGACAAAGCCAACATTCTCCATCAGGGGCACTGCACAAAGACACCATCCCCACATTACTCTCTTCTCCTCCTGCTCACTACAGCTTTACTAACCCATCCACACATTACTCTCCTCTCCTCCTGACCACTACAGCTTTACTAACCCATCCACACATTACTCTCTTCTCCTCCTGATCACTACAGCTTTACTAACCCATCCACACATTACTCTCCTCTCCTCCTGACCACTACAGCTTTACTAACCCATCCACACATTACTCTCTCCTCCTGACCACTACAGCTTTACTAACCCATCCACACATTACTCTCTTCTCCTCCTGACCATTACAGCTTTACTAACCCATCCACACATTACTCTCTCCTCCTGACCACTACAGCTTTACTAACCCATCCACACATTACTCTCTTCTCCTCCTGATCACTACAGCTTTACTAACCCATCCACACATTACTCTCCTCTCCTCCTGATCACTACAGCTTTACTAACCCATCCACACATTACTCTCTTCTCCTGCTCACTACAGCTTTACTAACCCATCCACACATTACTCTCCTCTCCTCCTGAGCACTACCGCTTTACTAACCCATCCACACATTACTCTCTTCTCCTGCTCACTACAGCTTTACTAACCCATCTACACATTACTCTCCTCTCCTCCTGATCACTACAGCTTTACTAACCCATCTACACATTACTCTCCTCTCCTCCTGATCACTATGTACAGCTTTACTAACCCATCCACACATTACTCTCTCCTCCTGACCACTACAGCTTTACTAACCCATCCACACACTCTCCTCTCCTCCTGAGCACTACAGCTTTACTAACCCATCCACACATTACTCTCTTCTCCTGCTCACTACAGCTTTACTAACCCATCTACACATTACTCTCCTCTCCTCCTGATCACTACAGCTTTACTAACCCATCCACACATTACTCTCTTCTCCTGCTTACTACAGCTTTACTAACCCATCCTGAGCACTACCGCTTTACTAACCCATCCACACATTACTCTGTTCTCCTGCTCACTACAGCTTTACTAACCCATATACACATTACTCTCCTCTCCTCCTGATCACTACAGCTTTACTAACCCATCTACACATTACTCTTCTCTCCTCCTGATCACTACAGCGTTACTAACCCATCCACACATTACTCTCTTCTCCTGCTCACTACAGCTTTACTAACCCATCCACACATTACTCTCCTCTCCTGAGCACTAGTGCTTTACTAACCCATCCACACATTACTCTCTTCTCCTGCTCACTACAGCTTTACTAACCCATGTACACATTACTCTCCTCTCCTCCTGATCACTACAGCTTACTAACCCATCTACACATTACTCTTCTCTCCTCCTGATCACTACAGCTTTACTAACCCATCCACACATTACTCTCTCCTCCTGACCACTACAGCTTTACTAACCCATCCACACATTACTCTCCTCTCCTCCTGAGCACTACAGTTTACTAACCCATCCGCACATTACTCTCCTCTCCTCCTGACCACTACAGCTTTACTAACCCATCCACACATTACTCTCTTCTCCTCCTGATCACTACAGCTTTACTAACCCATCCACACATTCTCTCCTCTCCTCCTGACCACTACAGCTTTACTAACCCATCCACACATTACTCTTTTCTCCTCCTGACCATTACAGCTTTACTAACCCATCCACACATTACTCTCTCCTCCTGAGCACTACAGTTTACTAACCCATTCGCACATTACTCTCCTCTCCTCCTGACCACTACAGCTTTACTAACCCATCCACACATTACTCTCTTCTCCTCCTGATCACTACAGCTTTACTAACCCATCCACACATTCTCTCCTCTCCTCCTGACCACTACAGCTTTACTAACCCATCCACACATTACTCTCTCCTCCTGACCACTACAGCTTTACTAACCCATCCACACATTACTCTTTTCTCCTCCTGACCATTACAGCTTTACTAACCCATCCACACATTACTCTCTCCTCCTGACCACTACAGCTTTACTAACCCATCCACACATTACTCTCTTCTCCTCCTGACCACTACACCTTTACTAACCCATCCACACATTACTCTCTTCTCCTCCTGACCACTACAGCTTTACTAACCCATCCACACATTACTCCCTTCTCCTCCTGACCACTACAGCTTTACTAACCCATCCACACATTCTCTTCTCCTGCTCACTACAGCTTTACTAACCCATCTACACATTACTCTCCTCTCCTCCCGAGCACTACCGCTTTACTAACCCATCCACACATTACTCTCTTCTCCTGCTCACTACAGCTTTACCAACCCATCTACACATTACTCTCCTCTCCTCCTGATCACTACAGCTTTACTAACCCATCTACACATTACTCTCCTCTCCTCCTGATCACTATGTACAGCTTTACTAACCCATCCACACATTACTCTCTCCTCCTGACCACTACAGCTTTACTAACCCATCCACACATTACTCTCCTCTCCTCCTGAGCACTACAGCTTTACTAACCCATCCACACATAACTCTCTTCTCCTGCTCACTACAGCTTTACTAACCCATCTACACATTACTCTCCTCTCCTGATCACTACAGCTTTACTAACCCATCCACACATTACTCTCTTCTGCTCACTACAGCTTTACTAACCCATATACACATTACTCTCCTCTCCTCCTGATCACTACAGCTTTACTAACCCATCTACACATTACTCTTCTCTCCTCCTGCTCACTACAGCTTTACTAACCCATCCACACATTACTCTCTTCTCCTGCTCACTACAGCTTTACTAACCCATCCACACATTACTCTCTTCTCCTCCTGATCACTACAGCTTTACTAACCCATCTACACATTACTCTTCTCTCCTCCTGATCACTACAGCGTTACTAACCCATCCACACATTACTCTCTTCTCCTACTCACTACAGCTTTACTAACCCATCCACACATTACTCTCCTCTCCTGAGCACTAGTGCTTTACTAACCCATCCACACATTACTCTCTTCTCCTGCTCACTACAGCTTTACTAACCCATGTACACATTACTCTCCTCTCCTCCTGATCACTACAGCTTACTAACCCATCTACACATTACTCTTCTCTCCTCCTGATCACTACAGCTTTACTAACCCATCCACACATTACTCTCTCCTCCTGACCACTACAGCTTTACTAACCCATCCACACATTACTCTCCTCTCCTCCTGAGCACTACAGTTTACTAACCCATCCGCACATTACTCTCCTCTCCTCCTGACCACTACAGCTTTACTAACCCATCCACACATTACTCTCTTCTCCTCCTGATCACTACAGCTTTACTAACCCATCCACACATTCTCTCCTCTCCTCCTGACCACTACAGCTTTACTAACCCATCCACACATTACTCTCTCCTCCTGACCACTACAGCTTTACTAACCCATCCACACATTACTCTTTTCTCCTCCTGACCATTACAGCTTTACTAACCCATCCACACATTACTCTCTCCTCCTGAGCACTACAGTTTACTAACCCATCCGCACATTACTCTCCTCTCCTCCTGACCACTACAGCTTTACTAACCCATCCACACATTACTCTCTTCTCCTCCTGATCACTACAGCTTTACTAACCCATCCACACATTCTCTCCTCTCCTCCTGACCACTACAGCTTTACTAACCCATCCACACATTACTCTCTCCTCCTGACCACTACAGCTTTACTAACCCATCCACACATTACTCTCTTCTCCTCCTGACCACTACAGCTTTACTAACCCATCCACACATTACTCTCTTCTCCTCCTGACCACTACAGCTTTACTAACCCATCCACACATTACTCCCTTCTCCTCCTGACCACTACAGCTTTACTAACCCATCCACACATTATTCTCTTCTCCTGCTCACTACAGCTTTACTAACCCATCTACACATTACTCTCCTCTCCTCCCGAGCACTACCGCTTTACTAACCCATCCACACATTACTCTCTTCTCCTGCTCACTACAGCTTTACTAACCCATCTACACATTACTCTCCTCTCCTCCTGATCACTACAGCTTTACTAACCCATCTACACATTACTCTCCTCTCCTCCTGATCACTATGTACAGCTTTACTAACCCATCCACACATTACTCTCTCCTCCTGACCACTACAGCTTTACTAACCCATCCACACATTACTCTCCTCTCCTCCTGAGCACTACAGCTTTACTAACCCATCCACACATAACTCTCTTCTCCTGCTCACTACAGCTTTACTAACCCATCTACACATTACTCTCCTCTCCTGATCACTACAGCTTTACTAACCCATCCACACATTACTCTCTTCTGCTCACTACAGCTTTACTAACCCATCTACACATTACTCTCCTCTCCTCCTGATCACTACAGCTTTACTAACCCATCTACACATTACTCTTCTCTCCTCCTGCTCACTACAGCTTTACTAACCCATCCACACATTACTCTCTTCTCCTGCTCACTACAGCTTTACTAACCCATCTACACATTACTCTCCTCTCCTCCTGATCACTACAGCTTTACTAACCCATCTACAAATTACTCTCCTCTCCTCCTGAACACTACAGCTTACTAACCCATCTACACATTACTCTTCTCTCCTCCTGATCACTACAGCTTTACTAACCCATCCACACATTACTCTCTCCTCCTGACCACTACAGCTTTACTAACCCATCCACACATTACTCTCCTCTCCTCCTGAGCACTACAGCTTTACTAACCCATCCACACATTACTCTCCTCTCCTCCTGACCACTACAGCTTTACTAACCCATCCACACATTACTCTATTCTCCTCCTGATCACTACAGCTTTACTAACCCATCCACACATTACTCTCCTCTCCTCCTGACCACTACAGCTTTACTGACCCATCCACACATTACTCTCTCCTCCTGACTACAGCTTTACTAACCCATCCACACATTACTCTCTTCTCCTCCTGACCATTACAGCTTTACTAACCTATCCACACATTACTCTCCTCTCCTCCTGAGCACTACAGCTTTACTAACCCATCCACACATTACTCTCCTCTCCTCCTGACCACTACAGCTTTACTAACCCATCCACACATTACTCTCCTCCTGACCACTACAGCTTTACTAACCCATCCACACATTACTCTCCTCTCCTCCTGATCACTACAGCTTTACTACTGAACTAACTCATTTAACCCCTCAGCCACATTTCCCCAAAATAAGAGGTGTCACCCAACGACTATATGTACAGTTGCAGGAGATGGATCGATGATAATTCAAGGGTAGTACCAGATTAGCTTTGTCAATCCATCTCCTGCTGTAGTGCAGTGAAGCTGAATGGGTTAAACAATTTAAAATTTTAATTAACCTGTTGGCTGTAGGCAGCGTTTTTTGGGCGCCACAATATCATGACAAGAAGCGCTACTGACAGCCAAAAGACCAGACACCCCTTCTCCATAATTATCAATACCTGTAAGAAATGGCACGGGCGAAGGTGATGTCAAGTGACTATGCCATTGTCTAGACAAGGATTACAAATACGTTCCTCCCTTTCTTGTCACTATTTTCTGTCATTCCGCCCTGCACGAGTCCGATGCCAAAATTATGCAGGGAGACACTGAATGATTATTATACCCAGTTTGAGGAGTATGAGCTAGTTCAGATCTGCATGCCTTTGTGTTCCCTTCACTCTGTGTCAGACCACATTTTCTGGGTTCCTACATGAAACAAGTCAACCAATGGCCAGCATGCTTCTTCAAATTATTTTCCATTTACTTGGAATGACCTTACATTCCCATGTCAGGCATGCTAAAACTCTCTGCTGTCAAATCGCTGTTTAAATCATTGTGCCCCAGGTACGAAATATCCACATTTTGGAGTTATCATCCGAGGACTGCATTACAATTCGGGAGACAGATCAACCATGATCATGGTCGAGCCATATCTTGCTGTGGTGTGTTGCGGGCGGAATGAGTTAAACCCCATCTTTGTAATGATGTCTATAGTTAGACCGATATTTTCATGACCTTTGCAGAGCATCAGTAGTCCTTGCCGTATCTGCTTCTGTGATGCGTCTGTGTGCAGTGCACATTTTAAATTATTATTTCAGTCGTACTGGTAATTTTTATTGGGACGTGTTACTATTCATTTTTTTTTTTTCCTTGATTTTTTTTTTAAAGCACTTGGAGCATCAATTGCTTGGAGGTTAAGCATTATATGTACATTCAGATTATTATTATTTACCATGATTCACTTGGGCAATGCAGCCTAGTGAGACTCTCAGCCTTAACCCCCGAGGTTTATTTTTTTTTTAATTTGCTTATTGTCTTATGATGGCTACATTACATATCAGGAGATAGCTCAACCATTTTAGTTCAAGGGTGGTGACAGAATAGCCTCAGACGCCAATCTATCCTAGCATCCCCCTTGAACTATCATAGTCAAATTAATTTCAAGCAGTAGTGCATCAAAATGAAAAGGGTCAATTTTACTGAAAGATTATAACAGTAAATAACAGCAGAGGCCTCACAAGACACACTGCTTATAATTGCATGTTGGGCAAGAAAGACAACAGGGATTTATCTTATCTCTACTTCTGTATTAACCTCCTACCTGACACCGACCACAACACTCGTCTTAAGATCTACGCATGTTGCTGTCTATGAAGAAGTGAATGAGGAAGAACTTACCTCCTCTGGCCACACCGACGATGTTTTCCCCGATAGGGACACAGTTATCGGCAGTGACGGTGATGCTGAACTCCAACTTGTACTTGTCCGTGTCAATGCCGATCGCGTAGCCCTTGGCCTGCAGACTGTCACTGCCCGCTCCAAGTGTGTACTCGCCCAACTCCTTCGCCTCATCTGCAACACAATTCCACTCCATTAGACCCACAACAACTCATTGCCCTATGTGTCTAACGACCCGACTCCAACATGCTGAAGCTAATTGCTGTGATTTAACCCTTTTAGCCCCAAAGTCCCATTTCTCAAATTTTGGTGTCGCCTAACGACCATGTTGTTTGGTTGTACATTGCTTAACGTCCCGACAGCAACAAGACTTTCTCAGGACATGCCTGCACTGCTTGTGAAAAAAGAAACTAAACAGAATATTGAATGTGTGTCGCCAGATGGTCTAATACGCTAAATAAACCTAAGACCATTTAGCAACACACATCCAATATCAAGAGCTACAGGCAGTGCATAGTCTAGCAGCTTACGCAATTTCTGCAGAGGTAAGTAGTTTGTCAAAAGAGTAACAATGGTTTGCAAGTACGAAACAAAAGTACTAATGCCATATAGTTTATGCATGGCAACTATATTTGTCCTTAGAAGCTGGGCACATGCTACCACAAACACCTATTGAGTATTGCAGGGTGCAGTTTTGTTTTGACAATGTTGCCGCCACAATTAGGGGCGCCTACAATATTGCCACCACAAATTGCGCCCCAATACAAACCGAGTATTTGTGGTAGCCGGCAAGGCTGGAGCAATGTTGCCGCCTCTCAGCCAATCAGCGGTGTCCTTGCGCCACTTCCCGTTTCTTCATCTTCCGAGCCGGAAAAATGGCGGGGAAGCTGAGCGACCGGGCTTTGAGACTGTTAACTCATTGGAGACGCGCCGCATGCGGAAACGCTGTAAATAGCTGCGTATCCGTATGTGGCACGTCTTACTTATGCCTGTCACGCCTACCTGGGTATAGGCCGTCGACGAGAGACCTCCAGCGACTCCTGTCCTGTGCTTTTCCTTCGATTTTACTCCAGGTGGTTCCCATTCTCTTGATGTCTGCTTGGAGGTCTCGACGCCAGTAGCTTCTCAGCCTACCTCTTTCCCTCTTTCCCTGGGGATTCCATGACAATGCCTGCCTAGTGATACTGGAAGCTGGCTTTCTCAGACTGTGACCAATCCATCCCCATCTTCTTCGCCCAATTTCATTCTCTGCTGTTATCTGCTCTGTTCTCTCCCAGAGTCTGATGTTGCTGATCTTCTCTGGCCAGTGGATTTTCAAAATTCTTCTAAGGCAACTGTTTATGAAGATCTGTACTCTGTTGACAGTGGTTTTTGTCAATCTCCAAGTCTCCGCTCCATATAGGAGAACTGCTTTTATGTTGGAGTTGAAAATCCGGACTTAGGTGTTTTGTGACAGCTCTCTGGAACTCCACACTTTTTTCAACTGGAGAAAGGCTGCTCTGGCTTTACCGATTCGTGCTCTGACACCTGCATCAGTGCCGCCTTTTTTGTCTATGATGCTCCCGAGATAGGTGAAGGACTCCACCTCCTCCAATGGGGTGCCAGCAAGCAATTGATTGATTGTACATTGCTTAACGTCCCGACAGCAACAAGGCTTTCTCAGGACGTGCCTGCATTGCTTGTGAAAAAAAACTAAACAGAAAATTGAATGTATGTCGCCAGCCGGTCAAATACATTAAATAAACCTACAACATGGGGCATAAATAAAGCTAAGACCATTTAGCAACACACATCCAATATCAAGAGCTACAGGCAGTGCAGACAGTAGGGAGAGTTTTAAAAAGGCAAATACAGGTGAATGGACAAAGGGTAGACAGAAACACATGCCCCAGAATAGAGAGAAAAACCCACCCTGTGGGGCTGACCAGGGTGACCCTGGGAACTAAAAAATACCTAACCCCACCCAAGTCCCCCAGGGCAGACCCGGGTGGGGCGCCAGCAAGCAAGACTGGTTCTTCCCTGGTTGCGTTCAGCCTCATTGTCTTTGTTTTCTGTTTGTGGATGGTGAGGCCCACTTGGGACGAGATGTCAGCAAGCCTCGTGGTCTTGTCCTGCATTTGTTGATGAGTGTGGGACAGTAATGCCAAGTCATCTGCAAAATCGAGGTCGTCAAGCTGTGTCCACAGTGTCCATTGTATTCCGCTTCTTCTCTGCTCTGTGGTCCTCTTCATGACCCAGTCTATGGCCAGTAGGAAGAGGAACGGAGACAGCAGACACCCCTGCCTGACACCGGTTCTGACCTGGAGCTCCCTGGTGAACTGCCCTTCATGGATCACGCGACATGTCATGCCATCGTAGCTGCTCTTGATCAGGCGGACGAGCTTTGTGGGTACACCATAGTGTCGTAGGAGTTTCCACAGTGTCTCTCGGTCCACGCTGTCAAATGCTTTCTCGTAATCCACAAAGTTGACGTACAGTGGGGAGCTCCACTCCAGAGACTGTTCCACGATGATGCGGAGAGTGGCTATCTGGTCTGTACATGATCGGTTTTTCCTGAATCCTGCTTGCTGGTCTCTCAGCTGGGGGTCAACGGAGCTCTTCATTCTCTCCAGGATGATCCTGTTGAAGACCTTTCCTGGTACTGACAGCAAGGTGATTCCTCTATAGTTGGAACACTTGCTGAGGTCACCTTTCTTGGGAAGCTTGATTAGGTACCCCTCCTTCCAGTCAGCCGGCATCACCTCCTCTTCCCAGATCTTTCCAAACAGTGGGTACAGCATCTCTACTGTTGTCTCTAGGTCCGCTTTCAGAGACTTCGCTGGGATGCCATCTGGCCATGCTGCTTTGCCGTTCTTCAAAAATGCCACTGCTCTTCTGATCTCTTCCCGGATGGGTCTGTCACAGCTGATGGGTAGGTCGGTCTCTGCTGGCTGGATGTCTGGGGGGTCGGGTGGGCTGGGTCTGTTCAGTAACTCTTCAAAATACTCGGCCCATCTGTCGAGTTGGTCTGCTCCGTCTGCAATAGGCTTGCCTTCCTTGTCTTTTACTGGTCTTTCTGTATGGCCATACTTGCCCGACAATCTTCTGGTAATGTCGTAGAGCTGTTTCATGTTGCCGCTGCCTGCTGCCTTTTCTGCCTCTGCTGCCAGGCTGTCTGTGTAGGCCCTCTTGTCTGCCCTGATACTCCTCTTCACCTCGCAGTTGGCTTCCGAGTATTCCTCCTGTGCCCTTGCTTTGGCTGCTCTCGTGCGACTGTTGTTGACAACTGCTTTCTTCTGCTTCCTCACTTCTCTGTTCTTCAAGGTCTGTGCCGACAGCCAGTCCTTGTGATGGTGTTTCCTGAACCCTACAGTGTCTTTGCAGGTTGAGTTCAGCGCCTCTCTGCCTTCCACTGCTGCTCTGTGGTGACCGCCTCCTCTTCATTTACTAGCTCCTGTAGCGCTTGAAACCGGTTGGACAGCACCAGTTTGAACTCTTCTCTCACTCCAGTCTCTCTCAGGAGGCCTACATTATAGCGCTGTCTTTTTGTTGTCTCTGTGTGGCTTTTCTTTAACTTGAGCTTTATTCTTAAGGTGAGCAGATGGTGGTCTGAGGCGATATCTGCTCCCCTCCTCACCTTGAAGGGATCTTCTAAATTTCTTGCTAATGCAGATATGGTCTATTTGGTTCTCTGTAGTATGGTCAGGCGAGACCCACGTTGCTTTGTGTATTCTTCTGTGTGGGAAGATGCTGCCTCCAATGACAAGTCTGTTTAGAGCACAAAAGTCTACAAACCTCTCCCCGTTCTCACTAGTCCCTGTCTACCCATCACCTCTTCGTATCCGGTGTTGTCCTCCCCTATTTTGGCATTAAAATCGTCCATGACGATGGTGATGTCTCGCTCCGCACATTTGTACACGGCACTCTGGAGTTGGTCGTAGAACTCTTGTTTCTCTTCCTTGTCACTGTCATTAGTGGGCGCATAACACTGGATGACGTTCAGCTTGAGCTTTTTTTTTGGTTCTAAAGGCTGCTGTGATAATTCTTGGCCCAAGAGGTTCCCAGCCCATCAGCGCTCTCTGTGCCACTGGTGACAGCATGAATGCTACTCCTGTATGGGGGGGCATTCTCCTCTTCATGACCTGAATACAGAATCATCTCCCCACTTAACAGCCTTTTCTGGCCAGACTGCGTCCATCCGGTTTCACCGATACCTAGCAGGGAAAGGTTGTACTTTTGCATTTCCGCTGCTATCTGGGCGGCCTTGCCGCTCTGGTACATGGTCTTGACGTTCCATGTGCCCATGATTAGAGAGAGGCGGCTCGGTCCTGTGGCTTCCGAAGACTTCCGGCTTTCACCACAGGACGTCATAAATCTTCTGGTAGAAGAACTTTCCTCCTCCAGGAAAGGAATTACTGTTTGTCTTTTCGTCGGCGTTTTTGTAGCTATTTCCTTTTTTTGTAGGGTGGGGAAGCTACCCCCACGCCCAACCCCCTTACTAGGAGGACCAGGGGTTTTCTGTTGGGGTCACCTTCCCTTAGACCATGTTGGTTCACGGCACCTTATTTCATTCGGTGCACCCCTCTCACCACCCAGGGGACACGCCTCAACGCCATATGGTCCCAGCGCGAGGATGCGGCACATCTCCAGTGAGTTAATTGATCAATCTTGCCCGAGAGTTCCCATGCATATGGGACTCCTGCAGCTCCGAATATTTGAACCGGGCGCGCGATAGCTGTTCCATATATGGTAACGGCAGGTCAGTGAGTACAAACACATTGCACGCACATTGAAACGTGTGCCACGAAGCCGATGTGGCAGGTGGCAAATTGTTGCTTACCACACATTGCTAGTCGCAAATTCTGGTAGCGTGGGCCCAGCCCTTAGGATGGAGACATTTTTGTAGAAGTGTTTTTCGAAAGCTATTTTTCGATGTGAGGGAACCAGTCCTCGTACACGGCCCGGATAAGTTGCAAAACATTTTTTGTGCATAACATTGAAAATTTCAAGCATACAAGTTACAAGTTTATTCCAATGAATAAATTAAAATCATGAGCATACATATATACGATAAAATAAGTTTAAGCGTATTATTTTTAATGCGGTAAGCATACTCGCATCGCTAGTTTCAAAATGGCGGTCAGTTAGATGCCTTCGAAAGAAGTCAATCAGACGCGCATGCTTGATGCAGCTTTACTTTGCTCCTGAAGTGAAACAGAGATTATTTTCGATTTGAACATTGAAGTACATCTTATCAACGCATAGCTGCCAACTTTGGAGAAATAAAAATCCTGACTGGCCGGGGTCCAGGGGCCGCCTAGGCCCCGGCAGGGTGCAGGGGCAGTGCCCCGCTGGGGGGTGCAGGGGGGCTATGCCCCCCCGCTTGTAAACGAAAATCAGCATTTTGATGGCAGTTTGGAGGCCTCTCCTTGAAGCAAAATTCAAAATAATAACCAGTTTGTATCTTTTAGTTTGAAGTTATTTACATTCACATCAGCACAAAAAAATCATAGCTGAACAAAATAAATCAATGGAAACGAAAAATCAGCATTTTGAAGGCAGTTTGGAGGCCTCTCCTTGAAGCAAAAATCAAAATAATGACCAGTTTGTATCCTACAGTTTGAAGTTTATTTACATTCACATCAGCACAAAAAATCATAGCTGAACAAACTAAATCAAGGACAATGGAAACGAAAATCAGCATTTTGAAGGCAGTTTGGAGGCCTCTCTTTGAAACAAAATTCAAAGTTTATCTACTCTTTTGATGGTGGGCAAGGGTTTGCAGCAGCCTTCAGGGACTGAGATGTTGCTGATTTTGCCTTCAACAGCAAGTCCTCTCTCTCTCTCTCTCTCTCTCTCTCGTCTCTTTCGGTTTGTGTTCCACACTTTCATAATTATTTCACAAGATGCTCTTACTTTTTCATGTATTCCTTCGTTTATTCAATTCATCATTCAGTCTGACCGCCAGACAGTTTTTATTTTTTCTTCATTATACTTCGCTACTTATACTTGGTGTTTCTTATGTTTTTCGTGCAGACTGATGTCTTTTTGGCCGCCGTGACCGATGTTTATGTCCGCCCGGCACATTTTACAAAAGGCAAAGTGTTCCCCCTTTCTCGATTCGTCGATGTAAGGAAAGGAACGCTTGTAGTCTGGATGGAACTTCACCAAACACTTCTGCTTCTTAGGAGGCATGATTTTGTTGAAAATCGAAAATACTCTGTGACCAGTTGTGAAGATCGTTGAGCATGTGCTTGAGGGCAAATTCGAAGGAACCGGAACAAACTGTAACAGAATGGACGGAATTTGCCGCGCATGCGTAATCAAGACTGGCTGTGGGTCCCCGAAAGCTTAGCGGTACAGTATAGCGGTAGGCTCTCAACTACAGGCGCTTGACCCCGCGCGGTATGCCAAAATGCCTCGAATTTTAAAACAAAGCTTAAAAATATGAAAATCGGGAGAAATGTACAAAAAACCGGAGAATCGGGAATTGAAAAAAAATCGGGAAATTCCCGATAAAATCGGGAGGGTTGGCAGCTATGTCAACGTCAAATACGTTATTTTTCCTGGTCTTGAAAACAGCCTTTTCCATAGAACTCGGTCTTTTGTGGGAGGAAAGCATATTGAAAGTAAACTCCCTTTGTGCATGTTGTGCAATGTGTCCGCCGACCATCTTCAACATTCTAAGACTTTTTGTCCGGAAACATGCATGTTGTTCCTCTGTTTTTCAGCCTAACGGCTCTAAGTGCAGGTCTGCTCTTCTTTTTTTTTTTTATTAGTGAAGATGGGATGTTTAACTGGTCAAGCACACTCGTATCCGACTGGTCTTAAGCACAAGCCAGGCAGAGTGAAATCCATCTTCGAACCGTTTCCATCTAAATCACCATGTTCACAGCTAAACACCTAAATATAAACATTTTAGTTTTTGCAACCAATTCAACCAATCCGCACTCAAGTACTCACAAGGACTCTTATGATCAAGCTTTATCGGGACTGAATGAGACACAATACAGATAGTAGCCCTCTCCATTATATTACATGTTTTATTTATTGATTCATTTATGTATTCACTTATATATTTATTTATTATTTATCTTTTTAATTATGGATGGAAGGAATTCCTTGATGCACATGATCACTATAGTGGTATGGTAGTGGCCACCAAGGAGAGGAAATTTGTTTTCAACATACATCTGTGCATAGTCATCATCTATCCTTTAACATGCATATTCATAGGTCCCAGGTATCTCAAACTTATTTTATTTATTTAGTATTTTAATTTTATTTTATTTGTTTGTGTGTGTGTGTGTGTTTGTGATGTATGTTTGCACATACACATCAGCATAAAATGATTGATTGTACATTGCTTAACGTCCCGACAGCAACAAGACTTTCTCAGGACGTGCCTGCACTGCTTGTAAAAAAAAAACCCCAACAGAATATTGAATGTATGTCGCCAGCTGGTCTAATACACTAAATAAACCTAACCAGACCATTTAGCAACACTCATCCCATAACAAGAGCTACAGGCAGTGCAGACAAGTAGGGAGAGTTTAAAAAAGGAAAATACAGGTGAATGTACCAAGGGTAGACAGAAACACATGCCCCAAAATAGAGGAGAAAACCCACCCTGTGGGGCTGACCAGGGTGACCCTGGAAACTAAAAAGTAGTTAACCCCACCCAAGTCCCCCAGGGCAGACCCGGGTGGGGGACATCAGCATACAAGATGAGAACATACATGTACACATATATGGTAATATATGATGTGAACATGTACACATATTCAATTCAAAAACTTTATTGTGTCAGTCTAGCCGACAAATTTTCTTTCGTTGGGATCACATGCGCGTGTACGGTTTTAGCCATATTATGACAATGGTAAAAAAAACCAACACAACACCACTACATGACCACAGTGTTAGTGGTATAGGGCAGTTTGCAAGATGCCACTGCGACATCTGAGGTGCAAGTTCCTCAACGGCGTCAACAAGGAGAGAGAGAGATGCGCTAGTTAACACACTCTTCATTTAAGAGACGGATGGCCGAGGGGTACAAAGCTGCCCTTGTAGCGTTTGGTTTTAACAAGAGGAGCCTTGACCCTACAGCCAGACGGGAGCTTTTGAAGGTACTTAGAAAGGCAGCGGGAAGTGTCAGCTGCCAGCTTCAGGCCCTTGCATATCATTCTCGTCCTGTAGAGGCCATCAAGGCTCTCCAACCTGCCCCCAACGATTTTCTCACTAAGCCTGATTATCTTATTCAGCTTCCTAAAGTTCTTCTCGCCCAGGGAGCCGAACCATGAGACAAAGGAGAACGTAAGAAGGCTTTCTATAAAGCAGAGGTAGAACTGCCCGAGGATTTTGGGGCTCACATCAAAGGAGCGGAGTTTGCGCAGCATATACAGTCTCCCTTGGGCTTGAGGTCTGTGTTGTCGGTGAAGGATAGCCGTGAATCAAGGTCCCTAGGTATTTGTAGACATCTGTGCGTGTGACAAAAGTGCCGTCAGTCACCAGGGACCGACGAGGTGGGAGTGGGCTCCCGGAAGTTGGCCCACTGTCAGGCTTCCGAAAGTCGACAACCATCTCCTCAGTCTTGCCTATGTTCAACTGTAGATGGTTGTTATGACACCATGAGACAAACTGACCCACTTCTGCAAAGTAGTCAGCATCTGAGTTTGACAGATCTACAACTGAAGTGTCGTCTGCAAATTTGACATAGTGAGTCCTGTTGTTGGAGCTGGTACAGTCATTTGTGAATAGGATGTAAAGGACAGGCGAGATCACACATCCTTGGGGGCTGCCCACGGACGTGGTGATGACGGAGGACATCAAGTTGTTTATGCGAACACACTGCGTCCTTTCCACTAGGAAGTTCAAGATCCATAGGATCAGAGAAGGGCTGACAGGTACCACCCGCTCCCCACCCCACATACAAAACCACAGAACACCTATTAAAAGACATGCACATCTGTGCATGTTCATAATATATCCTTTACTTGGTATTCATATGTCCTAGTTATTTAAATTTATTATTTCTTTTTATTTGTTTGAAAAGTAGGTTTTGTACATATGCTGATGTTCTCATACACATACATGGTAATACTGCCCACTCCCAACCCCACTCCACAACCAGAGACCACCCACCAAAAGACACATCTGTGCATGTTCATAATCTATCCTTTACTTAGCATTCAGATGTCCCAGGTATCTTGACATACTTTTTTTTATTTAACCGCCATGAGATGGCATTAGTCGCCTGCTCGACATTAAACCCAAATAACTATTTATTTCAATTATTTATTTATTTTGTTTGTAAAATGCAGGTTTTGTACATATACATCAGCATACAAGAAAATATACACATATATAAATGTTAATAGGTGCCATACTGCCTGCTCCCAACCCTTACCTAAATACACACATAAAACCGCAGAACACCTACCAAAGGACATGCACATCTGTGTATGTTCATAATTTCTAATTTATCCTTTACCTAGCATGCATATGTCCCAGGTACGTTAGACTTACTTTATCTTATTTATTTAAATTATTTATTTATTTTGTTTGTAATGTACGTTTTGTACATACACATCAGCATACAGCTCAAAAACATACACCATGGTGCCCCTGTGCATGTGGCAACCAGTACTATTCTGTCAGATCTGTCACACCCAGGCAATCATCTCTTCGAGCTTCTGCCCTCTGGCCGGCAGTTCCGTGCTTTTAAAGCCAGAACCTCTCGATTCAGATGCAATTTTTTTCCCAGCTGTCCACAATACATCACCATGTATGGAACAACGCGATTCCATGATTTGCGACATATGACCGATTTGTGTTTAATATTGTGTTTATCTTTTAGTGCTGTATATAGGATGACTGCCAACTGAGTGTATGACATGATGAATGCTCTACAAGTGAGGATGTATTTTACTGTCGCCATGCCACACAAAAATCCTTGTAACATTTTACTTGGTGAATAAATGTCTTGTCGTATACACGTACATGTTAATAGGTGCCGTACTGCTCGCTCCCAACCCCAATCCAGTTACACAAAACCGCAGAACACCCACCAAAAGAATCAATCCAGACCAAAAAGGTGACTGCCAAGCGTGTGAAATGCAAAGAAGTACCCAACGGAGAAAGAAACACGCTTAGAAAAAACGGTACAACACAATTTATTAATATTTCGGGTAAATACCCTTTGTCAAAATAGACAAACAAACAGAGACATTAGCCGCTACTTATCTTCAGATGCAGAAGGAATGTACATCTGTGCATGATCATAATCTATACTTTACTTAGCATTCATTTGTCCCAGGTATCTTTGACTTTATCTTATTTATTTAACTGCCGTGAGATGGCCGTAGTCGCCCGCGCAGCGTTAAACCCAAATAACTATTTATTTAAATTATTAATTTATGTTTGTTTGTAATGTAGGTTTTGTACATACACATACATGGTAATAGGTGCCATACCACCCCACCCCACGTACACACACAAAACACCCACAAAAGACATGCACAATTGTATACTGATGGGCATTAGTGGACTGTAAAACCTATATAATAGAGACTTCAGGTTAAGAAAGTGGCTTGTATTGACTGCCTGTATTTTAGCTGCCCACCTACAAATTTCATGTGTACAGTTAACCACACTGCACATGCAGCCATCAGTTCTGTGAAAAGTACTGTTGGCCTCATGCACAAGAGCACCAAAACTTAGAGATAAGGCCACACCTGATAACAATAACAGTACTAATATGCATACTCAGCCACTAGTTCTGTAAACAGCACCTTTGTAAACAGTACCAGTGGCCAAATGCACACAGACATCATGGATGATGCTACCACTGATCACTTCAAACAATAGGCTGCCCAGTTGCTGCCCAGTTCACCTTATCCAGTTGCTGCCCAGTTGATACTGTGAACTAGCCTGCACATGCAGTCATCAGTTCTATAAATAGTACTGGTGGCCACATGCACATTGGCACCAAACTTAAAGGTGAGGCCAAAACTGCCACCTCAAACAAAACGCTACCTACACGCACATATCAATGATACAGTCAACCTCCATGTGCGTTAGGCGGAACAGACTGTAAATCTTACAGTTACAGCGAAATGTTAAAACCAGTAAGAAGATAATGTAACAGCAACAAGTACATGTATTTTGTAAACCACTCAAAACATGAGAACTCATCGAGCCTAATGGTGTTCTGAGTGGGTGATGGAAACACTGAAAGAAATAGTACGTGTACATTATAAAGTATGCGCCTCCTCCCCCCCCCCCCCCCCCTTAACTAGCTGTTCATCATAAAACATCTCATTCATTTGATCACTTGACTGATTTATTAAATCATCTCTGTGTCACCTTTCTACGTTTTCTTTCTCGTTTTAATCTCAATATATATGTCAGTGCCAATGTCAGCTGCTAAGAATCCTTGCAGCAAACTGCAAATGTCTATATGCAGACAAACTGCAAATAACACAGCAGCAAAATAAATTCCTCTTTTGTGCAGTAGGCTACTGCTAGCAATTTAGGGTTTAATAATAATAATGCATAGCGAAGCGCGAATGGCCAGGCACTCCTCACAGATAATACCTCCATCTTGAACCGCTGGTCGGAATACTTTCAGAGCCTCTTCAGCGCTGAGCGCACTGTTCAAGAAGCAGTCGTCCTACAAATCCCACACCTCCCAGTAAAGGTTGAATTGGACGAACCGCCCACCGCTGAAGAGACCCTCACAGCCATCCACCAGCTCAAGAGTGGCAAAGCAGCAGGCATTGATGGAATACCGCCAGAGATCTGGAAACATGGAGGCACAGCACTGCACAACAAGCTCCATGACCTCTTTCTCTGCTGCTGGGAGGAAGGAACACTACCAAAAGATCTCCGTGATGCAGTCGTTATCACCCTGTACAAGAACAAAGGCGAGAAGTCTGACTGTTCCAACTATCGGGGAATTACCCTGCTGTCCATTGCTGGGAAAATCCTTGCAAGGCTGCTCCTGAATCGGCTGGTACCTGCCATCGCTGAAGACCAACTCCCAGAGGGCCAGTGTGGCTTCAGAGCCAACAGGAGCACCACCGATATGGTCTTTGTGCTGAGACAGCTACAGGAGAAGTGCCGCGAGCAGAACAAAGGGCTGTACGTAACATTTGTCGACCTAACAAAAGCGTTCGACACTGTGAGCAGGCATGTGGCAGATCCTGGAGCGACTTGGCTGTCCCCCAAAGTTCCTCAACATGATTGTCCAGCTACACGAGGACCAGCAAGGCCAGGTCAGACTCAACAATGACCTCTCAGAACCATTCCCTATTCTCAACGGCGTAAAGCAGGGCTGCGTGCTGGCACCGACCCTCTTCACCATCTTTTTTAGCATGATGTTGAAGCAGGCCACAGTGGACCTCGATGATGACGATGCAGTGTACATCAGGTATCGTATCGATGGCAGCCTGTTCAACCTCAGACGACTGCAGGCCCACACGAAAACCCTAGACCAACTGATTCGTGAGCTGCTTTTTGCTGATGATGCTGCCCTCGTTGCACACACAGAGCCCTGCAGCGCATCACGTCTTGCTTCGCAGATGCTGCCCAGCTCTTTGGACTCGAGGTCAGTCTGAAAAAGACAGAGGTCCTCCATCAGCCGGCACCCAAGATAGTGTATCGCCCTCCTCACATCACCATTGGCGAGTCTGAACTAAAGTCAGTGCACCAGTTTACTTACCTTGGCTGCATTATCACGTCGGACGCCAAGCTGGACAAGGAGCTTGACAGCAGGCTGGCAAAAGCGAACAGCGCTTTCGGGCGACTTTTCAAGCGGGTGTGGCACAATCAACAGCTGAAAACAGGCACCAAGATCAGCGTGTACAGAGCTGTGGTCCTCACCACCCTGCTGTATGGTTCCGAGTCCTGGGCCCTCTACCGCAGCCAACTACGACTCCTCGAACGCTTCCACCAGCGCTGCCTGCGTACCATCCTGGGCATTCACTGGAGTGACTATGTCACCAACGTCGAGGTCCTTGAACAGGCTGAAACTGTGAGCATCGAGGCTTTGCTGCTGCGGACACAGCTCCGCTGGGCGGGGCATGTCTCCAGGATGGAGGATCACTGCCTACCAAAGATCACCCTGTTCGGCGAGCTTGCTACTGGACACCGAGACAGAGGGGCACCAAAGAAGAGATACAAAGACTGTCTCAAGAAGTCACTTAGTGCCTGCCAAATCGACCACCACCAGTGGTCTTCGCTTGCTGCGGACCGTGACACCTGGCGCTCCACCATTTACAAGGCAGCTGTCTCCTTTGAGGACTCTCACAGAGCTAGCCTTAAGGACAAGCGGCTCAGGAGAAAAAACAGAGATGCCGCAGCTCAGAACCCTGGCCATACCTTCCCCTGCAGCCACTGCGGTCGAACCTGCCTGTCTCGGATTGGCCTCCGCAGCCACGAACAAGCCTGCAGACGTCGTGGGCAACTCCTATAAAATCTTCGTTCGCGAAGTCAAGCCAAGAGGGCATGGCATTTATATGACGCATTTCTCATATTTATAATATAACTCAATGCGCAGAATGTAGCCGCGAACTGAACCCAACAAGCACGCTCACGTGAATCACACGCATTCACTCACACACTGTACGTAAACACAGAACATTCACGTGGTGCTAAGGGCAAGCTCAAGCGAGCTACTGACGGTATTTGGAAATCGTTTTGTATTTGAAATTTTATTAAGTTGGCTGAAACTGATACCAAAGTGGAGGGGGAGGAAGAGCCGGAGTACCCGGAGAAAGAAGTTTAATTTTAAACAAAGCATTGCATGAACTTCCAAGTGTGTTCACATTGTGCTGTGTATTTTTTTCAGTGTGAAGTGTACTGTACCATCAGTGATCACTGAGACTGCATAATTGGCACTGGCAGTGATCGCACATCACAACATGACATAGCTTGTCAGTGCAACTGATTAAAATAAATGTTACTGCATAAAATAATTAATCAAGTTCCGAAACTTTGTTCAGCCATGACAGTTGGTGTGGCACTCTTTTTCTTTTACAGCATGCAGCATGTTGCACTCCGGACATAGGTTTCGAAGATAGCGTTTGTGTTGTGGGTTGCGTTTTGTTTTGGTGCTGTGGTGTCGAAATGAAACGGGCAAAGCGATGGTAAAGTGAATGGAAGTAAACATGACAAAACTTTATCAAGACGTAAAAATGCACACAGCAACTTTACACGTTTGCTTTTTTTTTTTTGGAAACAAACAAGCTTATGTAGAACATATAAAAAAGAACCCATCGGCACACCGAAATTCACAGCAACGAATCCGCGTGTAGGGTTGTATCATGTTTTGATCACGTGATTTGGGATACCTTATTGTTGAGTAACGATATTTGAGTTCAAGGCAAGCCTTTTCTTAATTGTTTCTTCTCTTAATATATCTAAGTGTAAAAATATTACTTAAAAAAGAAATGAAATCCTTTTAAGTGACATATAGTGCATACTACCACTGAATACAGGAACAATGAGACCTGTGTAAACTACTGATCCCCTGTCAACATGGCTGTGACGGTCCTGGTTACATCTGCAGCCATACTGGAAACAAAATGTGCTACAGAAAAATGTCTCCATCCTCTGGCGGTTTAAAACGAGTGCGCACTGCTTTTATTCATACTAGACTTCATTTTGATATACCCAAACCTTCGTTACTCTCTAGAAAATCACTATCTCGTAAACGGCCGATCGTCTATGAAGGGCAGCTGCTAGACTAGCAGACAGTAGGGAGAGTTTAAAAAAAGGAAAATACAGGTGAATGGACCAAGGGTAGATAAAAACACATGCCCCAGAATAGAGTCGAAAACCCACCCTGTTGAGCTGGCCAGGGTGACCCTGGGAACTAAAAAGTAGTTAACGCCACCCAAGTCCCTCAGGGCAGACCCAGGTGGGGGACTAACAACTATGTACCAGTTGCATGAGATGGCTTGACCATGATAATTCAGGGTAGTGTCAGATTAGCCTGGCGCTTTCAAGGTGCAAAACTAATCTGGCACTACCCTTGAATTATCATGGTCAAGCCATCTCCTGCTGTAGGGATCTGGGGCTAAAAGGGTTAACGTGTTTCTCTATTTTCAAACCTACCAGAACTCACGGGCCTAAGATAAAAGTGTTATGTATGCACTCCAAGATCATGCATGCGGTACAAAGGCGGACAGGCAATGTAATCTGAGTCTGTAGGCGATTTTGACTCAATGGAAATGAGGAACAAACCCCACCAGAACAGTCAGTGCAACAAGCATGCAGTGCTACCATCGAAGCTATATTTAGATACATATATTGGCAGCCTGTATTCTGAACAAATTTACAAGGTACAATTACAAAACTAGTGTGCTACAGATGCTGATGCTGAACGAAATTAACTACTCACAAAATATGCTGACCTGTTAATGATGTGATTTTGGTAAAACATTGTCAAACTGATGAAACTGGAAACGGTAGCCTCCAGTACGGCCTGAACTACAACATGTATAACTAGCCCACGCTGGGCACACACATTCGGACTATGTATATTACACCAGTTTGAAGGTGGGGGGTGGGGGGGGGGGGTGGTGGTGGTGGTGGGGGGGGGGGGGGGGGGGGGTGTTTGATAAGACACATCTCATGTCATGCAGCTAATTGGACCTTCCAATTTTTTTCCTGCTCTTGTCAATTTAGTCCAATTGCTTAAAATAAATGTGACTGATAGTTCAAGGGTGGTGCCAGAATAGCTTTGTGCTTGAGGCGCCAAGCTATTCTGGCACCACACTTGAACAAAAATGGTTGATCTATCTCCTAATCTGTAATGTAGCCTTCATAGGACAATGAGCAGATTTTTAAAAAGTCATCCTCAGGATGTAAGGGGTTAAGGGAAAGCCTGGTTTGTACCAACTGTGATGTGACTGGACACTGACCCTGTTTGCCTCCTGTTCACACCTGCGTCCCCGTCCCCGTCGTTCAAGATAAGAGCATTAGCAACTATGCACACCGATACCCGCCACTTTTCCCCTCTCTTACTCGTACAAAGAGGCACAAGTTTATTTTCTTTCACCACAAAAGACAGGCATAACTTGTAGACGCATATATCATACTTCATAAAGGTACGAAGAGGCTGACAGAGGTTCTGTTTCTTGTGTAAACGATGCGTTCACATAAAAATATCTTCTTATCCGAGTGTCTCAAGCACTTCCGAGTCCGTTTCTATCAAACCTCTAATAAATGGCCACCTGCTATTTATGGCCCCTTTCCTTTGCAGCAGGGCTGACTGCTCACAAAAGGTTCTACTGTGTGAGGCTCAAGATTGAAGTACTTGGACTTCACTATCTGTGATCAGAGGTACAGCCCTGGGCTTTTCACTCTCAGTAATCAGAGGTACAGTGCTGGGCTTTTCACTATCAGTGATCAGAGGTACAGTGCTGGGCTTTTCAGAGTGCCTGAAAGAGGCCAAGGTACTTGACTGTAACACCATCATCATGAACCAATCCAACGTGCAGCTCACGGTTCCCAACATCTGGCAAGATTCATATATATATATCTCGAAAATGTCTACGAGTTTGTTCCTGGCATAATTATTGCCGATGGTTGCTTGGAAAGTTAAAAACTGTTGAAACACAGTACATTCCCAGGTGAGTTTTTCATAAGTATGTGTGTCCTGCGTGCTAAGCAGAGCACTCACAGAGGCCTTATTGTATTTTGTTTGACAACACACCCATCAGATGCCTATGTTTGGTTGAAACACAAGATGGATACAGACCAGGAATACATGCTGCATGGAAAGGTTTCGTCAGGTTCCTCTGGTAGCACTTGTCATTCTGCAAGTCCACAATGTACAGACGACCCTGAAACATTGAAACAGTGTTATATTTGAACAGTGTTGAAGAGTATGCATTAGAACAGTCACTGTCATACAGTAGCACTAGTAGTGTCAAAGAGTAAGCAGTGTCAATGGGCATGCACTAGCACAGTCACTGTAAAAGAGTATGCACCAATACAGAAATTGTCAAAGAATAAGCACTAGCACAGTCGCTGTCAAAGAGTATGTGCCAGTGCAGTCACTGTCAAAGAGTATGCACTAATACAGGCACTGTCAAAGTGTATTTAAACTAACAAAAGTATGCTTTAGTACAGGTACTGTCAAAGAGTATGCACTAGTACAGGCACTTTCAAAGAGTATGGCACTAATAAAAGGCACTGTCAAAAAACATGATTTGGTACATTCACTGTCAAAGAGTATGCACTACTGCCACTAGTACAGGCACTGTCAAAGCATATGCACGAGTGGAGTAACTCACTGTCAAAGAAATCTGTTTTAACAAGCTCTGTGACAACTGTCAAAAAGCTCGTTAAAATAGGATAACAGATCCCTCCTTTCAGAATTTTCATAGGTAATTAAAATATTCTAGTGACTGACCTGTTTGAAAAAAAAAGTGTGTGTGTGTGTAGATCATTTTAGTTCAAGGGTGGTGCCAGAATAACTTGGCACCTCTGGGCGCCAAGCTAGTCTAGCACTACCCTCAAACTATCCTAGTCAAATTTATTTTATGCAATTGTGTATCAGGATGGAAATGGCCAATCATTGATGTTTCGATTTCTTGGTACTACAAGTGTCCACAGGCTTTCTACTAGAACTCAACTTAATTGGCATGGACTTAATTGGCATTGGCATGGCTATTTTTGACCTATTTCTGGAGCCCCTGACCCCCCTGACCTTTAAGAAAGGTCACTAAAATGGGTATGGTTAGAAAGGTCTTGCCACAAAGTACCCTTGGACAAAGTGTGAAGAGTGCCAATGTTAAAGTTTACCACGGATGAACGACCACTGGCCTATTACATACTCACTTTTGCTATCGCACAGGAACCAAAAAATCAAACAATTTGTATTGTTCCTGGTGCACTTGATATGACCACTTTTTCAGGTTAGTATGAGAACGATCCCGGAAGGGTCATTTAGTCTGAAAATATGTTCCAAAAACACATCCATCTGATGACTAATCAGAATTATTTAGATTACAGCCTTCTTGTGACAAAAATTCTAAAGTTTTTCTTGCCTTGTATCACCACTTTGAAAACACATCTTGGGTTGCACCTACGGGTCATGTAAGATATTTAAATAAGGCAGGTCAGACAGTAACAAAAAAAATCTTCTGCCTCGTTTGAAATTTTGTACTGGGCAGGATGTTGGAATTTGCATTAAATTTCTTGTTAGGTGAGAAGACACGTTTGGTGCTTGATTCATTAGCAAGATATCCCATTACATCCCGAGGCTAATTTTTCTTTTAAAAATTGCTTGTCCTATGAAGACTGCACTACAAATTAGGAGATAGATCAACCATTTTAGTTCAAAGATGGTGCCTGAATAGCTTGGCGCCGCAGGCACCAAGCTATTCTGGCACTACCTTTGAACAATCATAGCCAAATGTATTTCAAGCAATGGGTGTATCAGAATGAAAAGGGTTAACCAGTGGACTTCTATTGGCCTAATTAAGTTGCCCTGCGGACGGTGATTTGAGGTGTGCACCAGTTCCAGCTGTGCTTGGTAAGAAATCATCTTCACAGCCAAGAAATTAGACAGCTAATCCCGGAAGGATAACATTTCCATTTTAGTTTTCTTTTGCCGTCCCAAGTTTGGACGTTTACAGATGACTCATCAAATTGGTTTTATCTTTATGAAGCTGGTAGATTATAGCAGTCAAAACCCAGATTTGTTTTTCTATTCTTTTGTCTCAGATTCATGAGAATCAATTCACATTATTCAGGACTGTTTTATTCTTTCTGCTTTTGCAAAATGCCAATCAGAATCCTGTTCTGCACAGTGTTTTTCTTTCTTCCCTGTTTAATATAGTTGTGGCATTTGTTGGCTGAAACTATAGTGAACAGCACATGAAGTTTAACTTTCTGCTTTAACCTACCTGCCCATCATCATAGCGACGGACAATGCGGTAGCTTCGTTCCCCAGCACTCCCTGTGAAGTTGGTAAATGCAGCGGTTCTCTGGTTAGTGTAGTCATATGCCACAGACACAGCACCCTGTCAAATAATAATGCAAAACACAGCATTAAACAAAATGTCACAGTGTAGCCTGAGTGTAGGAAAGATGACCCCAAGCTAAAAAATGTGTTAACTTCTTGCTGGCAGTAGTGCTGGAGTGGTGTATTTGTTCGGACACTGTACCCCATGTACACTGTCCAGTGTTACACTGTACACCATGTATACTGTCCTGTGTTAAACTGTTGAAGACTTTTCAAGTCTCGCTTCATACGAGAATGCAGCCTAATCTGCACACCAACAGAACGAGTTTCACGCTGAGCGCATGTATGCATATATAAAAGGTAACACAAACCCTGTTTATGGTAGTCGTGTGGCGCTTCAAAACTCGACATCCGTTTCCAGTCTTACTCTGTGAACATGTGGTAGTCTAACAAATTATACTCATTCAACTCTTCAACAATCTACACATTCATAGTCTGTCTGAACTGAACGCCTGCAGAATGAGATTCGTTTTAGTACTGGAGCGAATGTTGCGTTCTTTTGCCTTTTTACGTGACCTCTCACCCAAGACTTGAAAAGTCTTGGACAGTTAACACTGGCCAGCGTACACAGAGTACAGTTTTAAAATGGACAGAGTAAAGTTTCCGAAAAAGTATACTATTGTGCCCACTTCTGTGGCAGCAGTGGCAGAGGCATATGTCCATAAGGTAATTAGTGTAAATGTACAGAGTCTAGGCCTATGTAATGTTGGATGTTATACATGTCACACATTGTGGACTATGCTCACAAAGTCTCTCTGAGGTCATGCTGGAGCATGACTTACTTCATCCGAAGGTGGGTCCTACTAAAACCCGGAATAACCTGTCCTAAGCTAAAATAATCATATCCGTAACTATAAATGCATACCTAAACACAAAATAGTCATGTGTTAGAAGTTTGGTTTACATTAAAGTTGATTTAGTTGAACTAGTAAGCCGTTTTCCACTGCCGACGACACGTTTACTTTCCTTTCCAAAGGATCGCACTGTCCAAAAACAGTTGGAATAACCTCTCCTAAGCCCAAATAACCACATAAACACATATTATTAAGTACTTAAAGTCGAAATAATCTTATATTTGAAGTTGTGGGTGCCGTAAAAGTCGTTTATTTAGCGTTAGCAGGGCCGGACCTGGGAAAAGTCGATGGGGGGGTTACAGATTCAGTATAAAGCTCCAGAACGAGTGGTGGTCCAGACTCGCACAGAGGACCCAGCTCTGCGCTGACAACGGTGACTACAGGGGCTTCTACGAAGCACTGAAAGCAGTGTATGGCCCTAGGCACCTGGTACAAAGTCCCCTGCGAAGCGCTGATGGACAGGCACTCCTCACAGATAATACCTCCATCTTGAACCGCTGGTCGGAATACTTTCAGGACCTCTTCGGCGCTGAGCGCACTGTTCAAGAAACAGTCATCCTCCAAATCCCACACCTTCCACTAAAGGTTGAATTGGACGAACCGCCCACCGCCGAAGAGACCCTCACAGCCATCCACCAGCTCAAGAGTGGCAAAGCAGCAGGCATTGACGGAATCCCGCCAGAGATCTGGAAACATGGAGGCCCAGCACTGCACAACAAGCTCCACGACCTCTTTCTCTGCTGCTGGGAAAAAGGAACACTACCAAAGGATCTCCGTGATGCAGTCATCATCACCCTGTACAAGAACAAAGGAGAGAAGTCTGCCTGCTCTAATTATCGTGGAATTACCCTGCTGTCCATTGCCGGGAAAATTCTCGCAAGGTTGCTCCTGAATCGGCTGGTACCTGCCATCGCTGAAGACCACCTCCCAGAGGGCCAGTGTGGCTTCAGAGCCAACAGGAGTACCACCGACATGGTCTTTGTGCTGAGACAGCTTCAGGAGAAGTGCCGCGAGCAGAACAAAGGGCTGTACGTAACGTTTGTCGACCTAACAAAAGCGTTTGACACTGTGAGCAGGCAAGGTATGTGGCAGATCCTGGAGCGACTAGGCTGTCCCCCAAAGTTCCTCAACATGATCGTCCAGCTCCACGAGGACCAGCAAGGCCAGGTCAGACTAAACAGTGACCTCTCAGAACCATTCCCCATTCGCAACGGCGTGAAGCAAGGCTGCGTGCTGGCACCGACCCTCTTCACCATCTTCTTCAGCATGATGTTGAAGCAGGCCACAGTGGACCTCGACGATGACGACGCAGTGTACATCAGGTATCGTCTCGATGGCAGCCTGTTCAACCTCAGACGACTGCAGGCCCACACGAAAACCCTAGACCAACTGATTCGTGAGCTGCTCTTTGCTGATGACGCTGCCCTCGTTGCACACACAGAGAGAGCCTTGCAGCGCATTACGTCCTGCTTCGCAGATGCCGCCCAGCTCTTTGGACTTGAGGTCAGTCTGAAAAAGACAGAGGTCCTTCATCAGCCGGCACCCAAGGAAGAGCATCGCCCTCTCCACATCACCATCGGCGAGTCCGAACTGAAGTCTGTACACCAGTTTACCTACCTTGGCTGCATCATCACGTCAGACGCCAAGCTGGACAAGGAGCTGGACAACAGGCTGGCAAAAGCGAACAGTGCTTTCGGGCGACTATTCAAGCGGGTGTGGCACAATCAACAGCTGAAAAAAGGCACCAAGATCAGCGTGTACAGAGCTGTCGTCCTCACCACCCTGCTGTACGGTTCCGAGTCCTGGGCCCTCTACCGCAGCCAACTACGACTCCTCGAACGCTTTCACCAGCGCTGCCTGCGTACCATCCTGGGCATTCACTGGAGTGACTATGTCACCAACGTCGAGGTCCTTGAACAGGCGGAAACTGTGAGCATCGAGGCTTTGCTGCTGCGGACACAGCTTCGCTGGGCGGGGCACGTCTCCAGGATGGAGGATCATCGCCTACCCAAGATCACTCTGTTCGGCGAGCTCGCCACTGGACACCGAGACAGAGGGGCACCAAAGAAGATTAGTTATTTGGGTTTAACGCCGAGCAGGCGACTAAGGCCATCTCACGGCGGGATGGGTAAAAATCTGGTCAGCCAGACTAAAAGCAAGGTCTTAAGACAAGATGTAAATATAGATTAAAAATCTCAGGCTAAAATGTCGCACATGTCTGGAAAAGAAACATCTACAGACTCTCAAAAAGGGCAAATAAAAAAATTCACATAGTCTATGAATGCTCAGATCTTGTTAAAAATATTGCATTCTCTCAAAAAATTGAAGATTTTGTCCGGGGGAACATCCCGGAACAAAACCTTCAAGGAGTCTGCTGTGAAGTGTTTATATCTGGTGTCAATTAGGTCAGCACAATACAGCAAAAAGTGTCGAACAGAAAACTGCTCATCACAGGCAAAACACCATGGACGCTCATCCTGTTTAAGTAAGTAAGAGTGCGTAACATATGTGTGCCCGATGTGGAGCCGAGCAAGGACAGTCTCCTCACGGCGGCTGCCGCAGCGGAAAGGTAGACTGTCAGACAACTTAGGAAGAGCTTCATGAAGCTTGTTCCCTTCCTCTTTGTCCCACTCGGACTGCCACTCGCGGGCTATGTACGCACTAATAACAGGTTTAAAATCACTATAGACAATCTGTGTGTCAGGGACAGGGTCACTGCGGGCACTGTTGGCAGCAGAATCTGCGATTCTGTTGCCTTCGATGCCCACATGGCCTGGGACCCAAATAAAAATGATGTCATAATATTCCTTCATCAAGTCCGCGTAGAGCTCTCTAATCTGCACCAGCAGTGGATGGTCTGTTCCCGCGCCCTGAAGGGCCTGCAGGGCAGAAAGAGAGTCAGACAGAATCAGGAAGTTCCTTTCCCGAGACTGATAGGCATGCTTGAGTGCTAGCAGAATGGCCTGCAGTTCTGCACTAAATACAGAGGAATGGTCAGGGAGACGGAGCTTAAATGGGCGTCTAGGATGGCGAGAGGACACTGCAGCCGCAGCCACTCTTCCATCCTCAGACTTGGACCCATCCGTATAAAGACGACAATAGCCAGGAAAAATTGAAAGGAGTTCATTGAGGCTCTGTTGGTATATGGCTGGTGGAGTACAATCCTTCTTGTGGGCAGTCAAGTCCAGCAAGATGTCAGGAACTGGTAGTAGCCAGGGTGGAGTGACGTGTTGCAGAGATTCCGAAACTTTGTCCAGGTCCACTCCGGCCGCCTGCAGATGAGGTCGGACACGGAAGGAAAGTGGACGGACAGCTCCCGGATGGGCATCGTAAATCTCTGCAAACGACGGGTTAAAAACACAATCATAGGCAGGATTTTCTGGATGGGCCTTCAGCTTCAGAACGTAGCTGAGCATGAGGCGGATGCGGCGGAGCCTGAGAGAAGGCTCCCCTGCCTCTGCATACAGACTAGGAACTGGAGATGTCCTAAAGGCTCCCAGACATATGCGCAGACCTTGATGGTGAATTGTGTTCAGACGCTGCAGAACAGACTTGGAAGCCGAGCCATATACCACAGAGCCGTAATCCAGTTTGGACCGAACAAGGGCCCGGTACAGTCGAAGTAAGACGATGCGGTCTGCACCCCAGTCAGTACGACCAACGACACGAAGAATGTCGAGGGCCTTCCGACAAGAGGTTCTAAGGTAGTTAACATGGTTGCAGAAGGTCAATCTTTTGTCAAAGATGACCCCCAAAAACTTAGCCTCTTCAGCCACCTTAATTGGCACTCCAGCAATGCTCAGGCTAGATTCTGGAAAAAATTTTGTCTGGTTAGTAAAATGCACACAGACTGTCTTGGAGGGCGAGAATCTGAATCCATTGAGAGACACCCACCCCTGGATGCGATCAACGCACAGCTGCAAGCGCCTCTCAAGGGACGCAAGTCCTCGACCTCGTGCACACAAAGCAAAGTCGTCCACAAACAAAGAGCATTCAGAATCATCCTTGACGGCCTTTACAATGTTATTTATTTTAATGCTAAATAAAACAGGAGATAGAATACTGCCCTGCGGGACACCCATCTCCTGTTCAAAGGAGTCGGAGAGGGTGGAGCCCACACGGACATGGAACGACCTGTTGGACAAAAAATTGTGAATAAAAACGGGCAGATGCCCTTTAAAACCCATGTCCGACAAATCAGACATTATACCATGCTTCCAGGTAGTGTCATATGCCTTTTCAAGATCAAAGAAAATTGCATAGACATGCTGCTTGGTGACAAAAGCATCTCGGATAAAAGACTCAAAGCGGACTAGATGGTCAGTTGTACTACGGAAGCGCCGGAAACCGCACTGGAGGTCTGTGATGAGACCCTGTGACTCAAGATGCCACACCAGTCGGGCGTTGACCAAGCGTTCCATAGTTTTACATAAACATGATGTCAAAGCTATTGGCCGGTAGTTGCCCGGGTCGGAAGGATCCTTACCCGGCTTGGGAATTGGCACAACCACAGCCTGGCGCCAAGATGGCGGAAAATGACCGGTTATCCAGATATGGTTAAAGGCCTTGAGAAGTACAAGGAGTGAATCCTCAGGCAGATGTGTTATGAGCTGATAATGGATGGTATCTAATCCAGCAGCAGAGTCAGTACATTTCTGCATGGCTTGCTGCAATTCTGAAAACGTAAAAGGGGCATTATAGTCTTCCAAGTTATCCGATATAAAATCACAAGCACAAGATTCTCGCTTCTCCTTCTCTCTCTGGAAGAAAGGTGAATAATGCTCTGTTGAAGAATTATGGGCAATGGTGGATTGATTGATTGATTGTACATTGCTTAATGTCCCGACAGCAACAAGGCTTTCTCAGGACGATGGGCAATGGTGGAGGCAAGCAAATTGGCCACAGCCTTTTTATCTGTGACCAAACTGGCACCATCTCTAAGATGGCCAACAGAAGCCGAGCCACCCCTGCCCCTAATTCTTCGAACAGCCTTCCAGACTTTTTGGGACGGAGTCCTAGAAGATAAAGATGAGACGAAGCGTCTCCAGGAAGCACGGCGTTCACGTTTAAAAATATAACGGGCTTTTGCCCGCTGTCTTTTAAAGGTTAAAATATTTGCTTGCGACGGATTACGAAATGCACGTCGCTGAGCAGATTTGCGCATTGTTTGGGCCTTGCGGCACTCTTCATTGAACCATGGTACTCTCGGCTTCCGAGGGAGTGATGTGGAGTTCTAGGGATGGTTTCACCTGCAACCTCCAACAAAATAGAAGTAAAACAAGAAACAGGTTCTTCAGCTGACATGACCACCTCCTCTGTAAGATGAGACTGACAGAGAGAGGCAAACAGAGACCAGTTAGCTTTCTTGAGATTCCAGCGCCCCACCGGCGAATCCTCCTCACAGCTGACCGATGACAGGACTACTGGGAAGTGGTCACTACCACACAGGTCGTCGTGAACCTTCCAGTCAAAGTCCAGCATGAGAGAAGGATCACACACAGTGAGGTCTAGAACAGAACTAGATCCGGAACCTGAGTTAGAGTATGTAGGTGAGCCATCGTTAAAGACACATAGGTTAAGTTGAGAAAAAACATCTTCTAACATCTGACCTCTGCCATCATAGTGGTCACTACCCCAAAGGTGAGCATGACCGTTAAAATCCCCCATGAGAATAAAGGGAGGGGGCAGTTGATCTACTAAGTGAAAAATATCATTGCTACAGACCCGCAGTGATGGTGGCAGGTAAATACTGCATATGGTTATGGTCTTTTTTAAGGTAACCCGAGCAGCGACAGCCTGAAGACAGGTGTCGATGCTAACGGGGCTACATAAAATTTGGCTACTAATGAGAAGAGCCGCTCCACCCGAGCGCCTCTCCGAATCAGAGCCTTTATGTATAACATTAAAACCATTAAAAGACACAGGGTCAGAAGTCTTCAGGTAAGTCTCCTGAAGAGATATGACTGAGGGGTTATAGAACTTGACTAAAAGACGTAATTCCTCAAAGTTAGCTCGAAAACCACGACAATTCCACTGAAGCAAAGAGTCCATGATTAAGTCTGATCTGGGGGTAAGGAGTTTTTCCCCCCTTTTTCCTTTACCTTGGAAGGAGTTGAAGAAACAGAGGGGGGCCGGCTCCCGGGCCTCCTCTGGTTCTTCGGAGAGGAAGGGGGTGGAGCTGCCGCAGCATCAGCAACAACAACTTCCACTCCCTCCATCCGCTCCTCCAGTGCAGCATATTTGTTTTGAAGGGGCACATCTGTGTTCCCCTTCTGGGCCCGTGCGCACAGCGGTCCCATAGATTTCTTAGACTTCTGGTCCTGGGCAGCGTTCCTGCCGCTAGAGTTAGCGGCCTTAGAAGGCTGACCAGAGCCAGAAGCCTTTGGAGTTGACTGACTAACAGGTTTGGGTGGGGGCTGAGGCTTAGGGGCAACAGAAGGCGGCACAACCGGACCGGCAGTGTCCGCCTTCTGCGTTCCCTGGCTCCTTGTCACCACCGGAGGAGGGTTACTCTCCAGGGGCGAGATGAGCCGAGGCTCCGCCCCCAACCAAGAAGTTGGGGTCTGACATGAAAAGTCTTTGGTGGGGCGCTTGCCTGCCACCGCTGCACTAAAAGTATACACCGAGGTGTTAGAGGTTGGGGCAGCCGCAGCTGCACCAGGGCCTTCAACCAGTTTTTTGGCATCCAGAAAGGACAGCCCCTTCTCCACACGCACCTGCTGAATCTTGCACTCGGATATCCAACGAGGGCATTTCTTATCCGAAGCCATATGCGCCCCCTGGCAATTCACACACAGGGGGGTGGCTGTGCAGGACTCAGCAGAGTGTCCGGGCCTAGTGCAACGGGCGCATGAAGCCTCTGCCTGACGGCATGTCTTCTGCCCATGGCCATACTTTTGGCACTTAAAGCACCGGAGGGGAAGAGGGACGTACTTTTTCACTCTCAGGGAGTAGTAACCTCCCCAGATGGTAGTAGGAGGGGTGGGGGTGCCAAACGTCAGGATGATGGTAGGGAGACGGATCTCCCCACCACCTCGCTTGGAAGCGAAGCGCCTGACGCAAGTCACCCCCTGAGACTTAAGGTTCCTTACAAGTTCATCTTCTGACAGTTCTGCCAAAGCTTGATCTTTGATTACGCCTCTTGACGAATTCATAGTTTTGTGGGGTGTGACTTCCACAGGAGTGTCTCCGATGGAAGAGAGCCCCAGCAGCCCGCTGGAGTGTGCCCGAGTACGGCACTCCACCAGCAAGTCACCAGACCTGAGGCGCTGGGCGTCAGGCCTGCCAACACGGCTCCTGAGGGTCTCCCCCACCAGAAAAGGATGCAGCTTGGTAACTGGTTTCTCCTTCACCTTGCTATGGACAATGAGGAAGCGAGGCCATACGGCCGACGCCTGAGGCGTCGCTTCCTCACAGTCTGAATCACTGTCATGGTCAAATTCGGTGTCTATATGCCGTTTCTGTGCTAGTTTTGGTTTTTTTGTTTTATCCATATTATATTAGTAGAGATATTCATCCCCCGGGGGTCCCCGCCCGCCACCGAGCCCAACAAGGGAAAGTGCAACTGTCGGCGGGTCTCCAGCCGACGCACAATGGAGACTGCCCGAAAGATATACTCAAGGGGGTAAGCCCGATTGAACCGTTTGAGCCACCGCCTTCTATCACACCGTTGAATGCAGGGGAATACTGGCGTAAAGCACCTAATCAGCAGCAAAGGCTATAGCATGGTGCTCCGTATAGCAACCCGCATGTCAACAGTGGGATAGGGCTCAACGTGACAAGAGCCGATTGACTAGGCCGGTACGACTAGCCTCCCGTTTAGGCAGAAGTCAAGGCCAAAGTGGAGTGTTTCAGCCACCAGGATCCTCTTCTCCCCCGACACGGGTCTCCAAGCACGGCAAACACTTGGGATCCAAAGGACCAAAAAGTCACGAGTATTTTTAAGGACCAATCCAACATGGTACGACCTAGATTAGCACAGCTCCTTAAAAACCGGACCAGTGAAAAGGCTGAACAACATATCTGCTGACATCAAGTCCTAATCCTGGACAAAGATGGCACCCGTCCGCTAGCCCACTCAGTCAGGGACTGAGCGGACTACCCACCTACGCCACGTGGAGGCCGGTGCCGGGTAGGCACCAAAGAAGAGATACAAAGACGGTCTCAAGAAGTCACTTAGTGCCTGCCAAATCGACCACCACCAGTGGTCTTCGCTTGCCGCGGACCGTGACACCTGGCGCTCCACCATTCACAAGGCAGCCGTCTCCTTTGAGGACTCTCGCAGAGCTAACCTTAAGGACAAGCGGCTCAGAAGAAAAAACAGAGCTGTCGTAACTCAGAACCCTGACCAGACCTTCCCCTGCAGCCACTGCGGTCGAACCTGCCTGTCCCGGATTGGCCTCCGCAGCCACGAAAATGCCTGCAGACGACGTGGGCAAGCCCTATAGAATCTTCGTTCGCGAAGTCAAGCCAAGAGAGATAAAGCGAAGGCGCGAAGCGCCGAGCCTTCTAGGGGGGTCCGGGGGCATGCCCCCCCCGGAATTTTTTTTTTTTCAAGGATGCAAAATGGTGCAATCTGGTGCAATCTGAGCCTTGAAAAAGCCATTTGTGATGGTCTGGGGACTTTGAGCTTTTTGAACAATCGAACTGACAAACTCTGGGGTACAAAAATTATCACCTGCCCCTCCCTTAAAAAAAAAAACACCCACACCCACACACACACACACACACACACACACACAAACATTTATTTATCAACAGAGACGTTTTGTATACTATTATTATTCACTACTTTTCGTTGATCGTTAACGGTATAAAGCTTTACCTTGTAGTTTATGAACATCAGGGCCCTGCTTTCACTTCAGTTCAGTCTTGCTGCACTAGGTTCCTCGGCATTAGTACCATTTGTGAATTGTATCTTCTGGCAAAACAGTTCACTGCCTCTTTGAAGTCAATATCAACATCCCTGTGCACTTTCAGTAAAGCAAGTGCATTGAGTCTCTGTTGCCCCATTGTAGAGCGCAGGTAGTTTTTCAGGTTGCGCAACTGACTGTTTGAACGCTCACACTCGGCAGTAGTGACAGGCAGGGTGCAAAGGTTCTTTAGCATGATGAACAGGTTGGGATAAAAATCCCTGTCACAGTGTTTCAGTGCTTCTGATGCCGTGGATGGGATGATAGCTGTCGCATTCTCAGCAGCACTTCGCCATTTGCAAACCCACCGTTGGTATTCTGCATCAAGGGTAGCGTTGTCTGGTAGGTCAGACTCCCACAACATTGCCAGTGTCTTCACCCCTTCTGGAACCTGCATGAAACCATCCTGGTTGTCTATTAAAGTGCTTGGCACCAGACAGAGACCATCAACTGCTAGGTCAGCATTTTTGAACCTCGAGTCCAATTCGGTTGACAGGTGTTCCAAGAAAGGAATGGCAATGCTAATCTTGAAATATTCTTCTGGAGTGACCGCAGGTTGGTTGTCACGGAGAGTCTGGCGGGATGCTTGACGAGGAACAACAACATCAGTTGTCAAAGCATTTGCCATTTTGCTGACTTCACCAAACCAGGCAACGAACGCTGTGTCGACATCTCTTCTAATAGAAGACATGCAGTTACTGACCTCTTTGATTTCCCTGTAGGCATCGACAACATCTTTTGTTCTTTTCTGGAGCTTCACTGTCAAGGGTTTTAAGTAACGCAAACAATTGCGGACGACAACGAATGCAACGAGGAAAACACTGCTGCTCAAGGTGTGGAGAAAGCCAGTTGCCTTGGTCAATGTCTCACTGTCCCAATTGTCACTGTCTTCACACATTTGTCACAAACAGTCGTGAACAACCAGGAAGAGAGATGTGTAAACCTCCAGTGCTTCATGTTTTTCTACCCATCTTGTTCTGCACAGATCAACAAGCTTTGTCTTTGTCGTGTCAGGCTGAGATGCTTCGATGGTATCTTCAAGTTTTCGTTGTCTCTTTGGAGAGTTTGAGAAAAACAGTGACAGTTCCCTCAGTGCTCCCATCATGTTCTTCACTGCAGGCAAGCCGCATGCTTTTACAATGCAGAGACTCAAGCTATGGGAAGCACAGTGAAAGTACAGTGCTTTGTTGTTCCTTGCTTGAAAACGTGCCTGCACTCCTTTAAACTTTCCTGCCATGTTTGCGGCCCCGTCATAACCTTGTCCTCTAACATTGTTGAAATCAAGCCCCCACAAGCCCAGACACTCAACAATCTTGTTGTAAAGTGTTTCACCTGTGGTATCTCTGCACTGGACAAAAGCCAGGAACTCTTCACGAACTTTCAGACTTCCATCGACGAATCTCAATATAATTGAAAGTTGTTCCCAGTTTGAGCTGTCTGTGACTTCGTCAGCAAGCACGGTAAACTGTTTTGCTGCAATAATTTCTGCAAGAATCTTGTTGCGGATCTGATCACCAAGAACCTCTATCAGTCTGTTTTGTGTACTTTTTGAAATGTATGTGGCCTTCTTATCGCATGTATCTAGATGTTTCCGGAGAGTTTCATCTCCTGCATTGATGCACAGATTCAAAAGGGCATTGAAATTGCTTCTGTTCTCACTCTGAAGAATGCAGTTGCCCCTCAGAGCTAACCCCTGTCTTCCACACACTTCAACAATCCTGAAGAGGCTTGTCAGAACTTGTCGATTTGCAGCGATGTTTTCTGCATTTTTCTGATTGATTTCACTGGCGATGCTCTGCTCTGGTTTATCCATGATTGTCAAAAACTGCTCTCCATTTGCCATTGCATCTTTGTGGTATTGTAATAACGAGTGCTTTTTGATCTGATCACAGGCTTTATTCCAGTTCTTGCATGGCGTCTTCACAAACTTGCCCAGGTTTTCAGTAGACTTTGCAATAGGCAATACTTGCAGTAAGCCCCATCCTCGAAAGGAGAATACACAAGCCAGGAGTACTTTTGCAACCACTCATGCTGAAATTTTCGGTTCTTGTTGTTTATCACTGTTGTTGGAAACTGAAAACCAGGTGATGGTCTCCAGTGTTGCCTTAGAAGATGCTCCTTGTCACGGCTTGACAGTGAAACGACTCGCGTGTGTTTCTTGAAAACTTCACCAAAATCGATATTTTTGTTGCTGGTGATCTGAGAGGAGAAATCTGAAGAGTCAGAAAGCAGGCTCACATCAGGCTGGTTGGTCATTGGCATGGCAGAGGATTCAGAAAGCAGGCCCCCGGCAGGCTGATCAATGCTTGAGGAGGAGTCTGAAATACAAATAAAAGTTGGGTCTATGAGAAGTCTGAAATACTAAAACGATTGTGTGTGTACCTGTGTGAGAGAGAGAGAGAGAGAGAGAGAGAGAGAGAGAGAGAGAGAGAGAGAGAGAGAGAGAGAGAGAAAGAAAGAACAATGAACAATGAACCTTTATTTTCCAACGGTAGAAGTTATTGGTAACAGGACCAGTTTTCAAACTTGCCGTTGCTACATCTACTACATAAGTGACATAGACATGTAAACATACACATACCACACACTGCTGCATGCACTGCTGCATTCGCTTACGCACGCACGCACGCACCACGCACATACACACATACCCACACACGCACTCAGGTACGCACGCATGCACATCACAACTCGCGCATGCACGCACGCACACACACACACTCATGTACACCGCAATTCAGTACGCATGCACACACGCACGAACACTCACACACACACACACACACACACACTTACACACGCACGCACTCAGGCACATACGCACAAAAACAAACACACGCTCTCGGACACGCACTCCAGACATTCCTACCCGCATACGCGTACGCACAAAAATATAAAATGAGTAAAAATACAAAGTAAAGCAATAAACAAAGAATCATTAAGTACATTAAAGTTCATACAGCAAGGGCAAATATGTATGCAGGTGCTATCTCCCCCCCCCCCCCCCCCCCCTCTCTCTCTCTCTCTCTCACGCCGACACACACACACATACACACACACACACAGCATGCACGCACGCGCACACACACACACACACACACACACACACACACACACACACACACAGAGTCACACATACTGAGAGAGAGAGAGAGAGAGAGATCAGAGAGAGAGAGAGAGGGAGGGAGGGAGAGAGAGAGAGAGAGAGAGAGAGAGACCTGCAACAAGATAATTACATTTAAAGCATATATATGTCTTCGTTTACACACTTCAGTCAAGCTTAGATATATATTTATGATCTGAAATAACAGCTTTTCTTTTTAGACCCCTCCCCCCAAATGATGGACAAAATCTTTGCTACCTTATGACTCGTAGAGTCTTCTTAGGCTAATGATAGCCAATGGAACACACCAGTCATTTTGTTTAATATTAATTATTAAATTGAAACACTCAATCACGTATCAATTTCAGGTTGTATTTAATTTAATTTTTTTTTTTGAGAGGGGGGGGGGGGGGGGGGGGGGGGGGGCGGCGGGGCAGTAAATTACTCACCAACACTGCTTTTACTTGTTCCCATGTCACTGTTTCGAACTCCACTGCCAGTGGTCTCACTTTGGGTTGATTTTTGTCTCTTTCGAGGAACTGCATCATCTGCCGTTTAGAAAAACAACTTTTATTATTATTATTATTATTATTATTATTAAAGGTTTTCTTATATAGCGCTTACCTGTAAACAGCTCTAAGCGCTTTACAATTTACTCAACAACAAACAAAAAGAAAAAAAACAAAAAAACAAAAACAAAGACATAACATAAAAATTAAAACATGAATGAAATTATCCTAAAAGCAACAACAAAAATGTAAAATAAAATAGAACCGTCTTTTCAACATCTTATATATGATTATGCATTGCAGGTGTTAACACGTCTACTACAATTTTATAATAATAATTTAATATAAAAAAACAGTGGTTTTCTGATTAGTTCTTAGCTTATTTTAAATTTCATCAACAAAAGGCCTAAGGGTGAATAATCTTATTTTGTAGCACGCTGTTCACAGGCATAGGAACTGTTAACAAATTTGCTGATTTTCAGCAGTTGGCAAAATTTCAGCACATTTTTATTTTCCATTTTATTATGTGAAAAAGGCAGTGGTTGGGATGCCGTCATGATGGCTTCTTGTCGTTCCAAAAACCAGTCGTCATGACGGTTTCGCACCCGGAAAGGCTATGTTGCCGTCACAATTGATGGCGACGCTGTCAAAGTGGTGTCAGATAGGCTATGGTTTCCATAGTCAGCCATCAAGACGGTTCTGTTCTGCTCTCCGAAGATTGATTGATTGATTGTACATTGCTTAACGTCCCGACAGCAACAAGGCTTTCTCAGGACGTGCCTGCACTGCTTGTGAAAAAAAATAAACAAAACATTGAATGTATGTCGCCAGCCGGTCAAATACATTAAATAAACCTAACACATGGGGCCTAAATAAAGCTAAGACCATTTAGCAACACACATCCAATATCAAGAGCTACAGGCAGTGCAGACAGTAGGGAGAGTTTTAAAAAGGCAAATACAGGTGAATGGACAAAGGGTAGACAGAAACAAATGCCCCAGAATAGAGAGAAAAACCCACCCTGTGGGGCTGACCAGGGTGACCCTGGGAACTAAAAAATACCTAACCCCACCCAAGTCCCCCAGGGCAGACCCGGGTGGGGTGCTCTCCGAAGAGATTTACGTCACAATACATAGCTAGTAAGCTGCACTAGTGAAAACAATACCTTATAACTTAGCCCTTGGTTTTGTTATTGAAAACGATATTTTGCCGTCCAAAGATTTTTTTTATAAATATAAAAGCAATATTGATCATTGATGCCGATATCTTTATTCTTTAAATTGACATTTTTAAAGTTATATATCATAATACTTTGTGAAATAAATTTTAGGCTATGCATTACTTTAATTGTTACCTGTTTTGGTATTTTAATAAGTGGGGCTGTTTTATATCTATGATATTCATTATATGCAGCTAGTATCAGCTCCTACAGCATAGGCTACACTCACAGGAAGGAAGTACCGGCGCCATCGCCACGTGCTCATTTGAATCGAATTCGGAATGGGTGAATTTTACCTAGTTCTACCGACTACATTTCTTTTATGAGACAAAATTGGATTTAAAAATGTACCCACCTTCTGAAATGGAGCTTGATGAAAACCAGCATGACAGTCGCCTACTGCCATCAGCATCTGTTTTTTTCAGTTTCGGCATTTTCGAGGAGACAGCAAAAGTGAAGTGTTACCAAAGAAAATAGATCTAGATTTAAACTACCCCCACAAACCTTAATGACGTCAGACGTCTTTTCACTGATCTTTCTCGGAAAGACATGCACTGAAGGAAAGCACCTCTTTTGGATACCTGGTCGATTCAACGGAAATCCATTTCAACGATGTTTTTGGACGATTCAACGATGGTCGTTTCAACGGATGTTCGTTACAACGAATTATCATAATTATCAACTTAGCGTCTTAATTAATCTTTCTAAAAAGTCGTTTTTGGGGGATTAGGGCTGTATCAAGGTGAAGGCGCTGGAAGAGGCTTGTGGCCAGAACAAGAAAATATGGCTGCATTTACTAATTTAGGGTTAGGGGTTGGGTTACTTGGTTGTTTCAACGAGAAAACGTTTTGGACGTTTAAACGGATCCCTTGAAATGGATTTCCGTTGAATTGTCTATAAATAACTCTTTGTGCCTTGGATCAAAAGTGACTAAAAACTGCAATGTTTTAAAAACAATAAAAAAAATAATAAAACTTTGGAACTCCCTTTGCATAAAAAAAATTTACTGTTTTTTTTTTTTTTTTTTTTTTTTTTTTTTTTTTTTTTTGTTGGGGGGGGGGGGGGGGGTTCCGGAACCCAGGTAACCCCCCCCTGGGTCCCCCAGAGGCTCGAAGCTTTCTAACTTAGAAAGCTTCGAGCCTCTTGATCCATGCCTATTTTCACCCTAAGCGCCTTCGCCCAGACCGTTCGTCCTAAACACATTTCGTCCCATGATGTTTCATCCCCGATGCTATTTAATGGAAGACATTTACGCTATGAATGGACCATGATAATCAGTTGACATTCAAAGAGAAGATAACTGGACCGTTTCTGAGCTCAAATATATACGTTTCTGAGACTGTTATTTTTTTCTATTAAAAAAAAAGAGGAATCCTCAGTTAATGTTAGTACATACAGACAGTGGATTAGACTGCTTGTATTTTTTCTCTTTTTCTTCTTTATTTTATTGTTGGTGTTCCTTGTGGTAGTGGTGGTGGTCAGAATATGTAAAATTTTGCTTAAAAAAATTAAAAAGCCATTTTAATATCCTAACAGAGCGCTGGTGGGACAGTCAAATTTTGGTATTAAGGCCAAGGTCAGCTGCACTCATTCACATGAAAATAATCTGTACTGTACTGAGCTGAATATATCAGAGGCACATATAGGGATGCAAAATCATTGATATCATGAATTTTTATCACAGTACAGCAGACTTGGAAAATCATACAATTTAGGTCAGATAGCATAACTGATATAATTATTTTCATAGCATGCTATAGAAAAGTATTTTTAAAGGAGATATTTGAAAGGAAAAAAATGAAAGAAAAAGTAGTGCTTCACCGTCAAATGACCTATGATGATGGATTTTGTCTTACTTTGTGAGTGCACTGTGTCAAAGTTAGATGCCTTTTGTACATTTGCCAGAGTACATTTAGATAATACTTTTCCATCCGAGTTCTGACTGTATGACTAATTCTGTTCATTCACTTTTGCTGCGACTGCTTAAAAATTTGACGCACAATAAAAACCAAGACCTAACATTGACAGAAACACAGAAAAAAATGTAGGTATGTAAGACTTGTAAGAAGAGTAAGACAGGGTGTCCAATGGTAAAATCTACACCCTCCCTCACAAAACCTGCTACAAAATTATCAGAAGTGGTCAGATCAAACTAAGGCATACATCATTTTGTAGGGAAATGGATAAGGTTTCCAGTGATAACTAATCTTTGGGTGACCACAGAAGAATTTGGGACATTATCACAGTTTTTTTTTACCAAATCCAAATTATAGCTTGAGAACAAAACGTGACACATTTTACACATGCTCCATGGAACTCAGATTTTCAAAGGCATGCTGCACTATGAAAAATCACTGTTACTCACACAAGATGTTTGCAATGTTGGCCTAAATTACCATTGAGTTGATTTTCTAGAGCGAGTTGCTTTTGCATAATTCACCATAATATAAGAGCCTGCTTGAACATAACACGTGTTGTAAATTTTGTCAGCAGAAATCATACCACTATAACACATTTTGACAAATGGTTAATTATTAAAACTTATGTGTTATTTTGTAGAGTAGAGTATGTACTTTGTATTTATGATGAAAGGTTTGTGGTTCTTACATGGAAAATCAAATGATCCAGTTTTGAAGATTTGTACTCAGAATGGTGTAAATGTTGAGTTATGTTCAAACAGTTTAGGCACTTATTTATCGCTACTAATCTGTTGGTTTTGCTGAAGACAACTGATGTAGTGATTTATATCAAGGTTTTGAAGAGGATGCATGGGTGATAGATGAAAGAAACCCTTTACGAGGTTTACAGTATGCGTCCAAATTTTGGGTGTAAATTGTTATGTTCAAGCAGTCCAGCAAACTTAATAGATATATTATTTTCTTTTCACTTATTCTGCAATAAGTCTATAGTAGGACTATACTTATTTAGACAAGACCTTTGTAGGCCCAAAAATACCTAATTTTGTCCAGTTGAAATAATTTTATTGTATTTTTTTCTGCGTGCTGGCGTGTAAATGTTATGTTCAAACCAGTATGCACATTTTTTTTTGTTGAATTGAAGGGTAAATTTTGTTGCAAATCATATAGTAGATGATGCCAACACATAAAAATAGTTATGCACATGCTGGTACACAACACATTTGAAACTCTTTTTCAAATTTTCCTCATGAACATAACTTGACACAACTTTGTGGGATGTAAAGTTACGTTCAAACATTTATCACCTAAAATCACAAAAATCACTTTATATTTAAAACTACCAATAGCTGAAAAGATTCCATTTACTTTTTTATAATAATAAAGCATGTAATACCTTCTAAGATAAACATTTCTTTGTTTTTTGTTTGTACGTAACTTTACACCATCAGTACATCACATGCACTGTGTAAAGTTACGAACAAACACCAATTTCATTTCTTTGGCCGTCCTGCAATAAAGTAGGTTAAATAACCAGATAAATCTATAAAATATGAATTCCAAGATCTATAAAATTTTAGTGACTGCAAAGCAAGATGATGTCACAGCTATTGCTCATGAACATAACTCTACGTCGTGTCATGTTACGTTCATGCAATGATGATTACATTTCCCGTTGTGCATTGAAATTTGTGCATTAACCTTTATGCATGCACTATCTTAATATTTATCATCACAAACAGCTTTCAAATCTGCATTTCATAACTCTGCACCTTTACTTTTGTGCTTTAGAAATGGTCCTTTGTCGTCATGTTATGTTCAAACACGCCATGTCATTATTTTTTACCTTTCTATTTCATGTTTTTGTCATGAAATCATGTTAGTGCAAACGTCATTCTTCTTTTGTACACTACAGGCAATCAACAAATTTCTAAATAATTCTACTTGTCAAGTTACAAGGCAAATGTGTGAATGTGACCGTGTAAAGTTATGTTCATGCATCCTGTTTTCTGTCTTTTTGCTACTGTTTATGTAATTATGATGGACTAACAAATGAAATTTTACCAGAACAGTATGCACACTGCTTATAGGTGAAAGCAGGCTGGATGATAGTGTCTTCTTTAGAGACTTCTCTTGAATAATCTTAAGATTTTTCCTGTGTGGAAGTCAGAAGGTGTAAAGTTATGTACAAACACTTGAAAAGTTGCAACACTTGATTATTTGGTGTCTAAGCCTACTCAGTAATTAGTTGTAGATATGGTTATATTAATATAAAGGTTATTCCGGGTTAATAAAGGTTCCGGGTTTTAGCAGGACCCTCCGAAGGTTACATGAGCACACCATATCATATAATGACTGACGCAAAAAGTTAGAAAACTAACATATCGGCAAGTTTTATTGCATACCCGTTCAACGCCTGGTTTGCGACGAAGGAAGCCTTTTACATAACCGGTGACGGAGTACTGAGAGCCCTCCCACTGGTCCGGAGTGCAGCAGCCCTTTGCCTCCACAGCCGCCACCCCCAGCACAACACACAGCACGGCAAACTGATACATCGACATTATTGTTCCCGCTGTATCGATCTATGAATCAGCAAATAGGTAGCGCGACGGTCTTATGATTTTGCTGTTCCTCTCCAGTCGGAAATATCATGTGACTCACGTGAGCTCTACATCACATGACCAAGATGATGAGCGCTGATTGGAGGGTGCACATGGCTCAATACCCAGTAAGCGCGCCAAATGCAACAAGATGGGATGAACCATAACCAACACTACTGAAGTCCCATCTATATGAGAGCTGTCCTCGCTGTCAAGGGTCTCTACCTTTTGTCTTTGACCTAATTTTGGTGCTAAAATATCTCCCGATTGTAAAAGCCTCGCACATCTGCCAATGCGTCAAACAGCTGAGGGGCGCATTGCCGCATGCGCGTCATTGCGGGGGTCCGAGTTCAGTTGTCAAATGACTCAGTGAAACCGGCGGTCCAGTCATTTATGCAGTTGTCATGTCGCCGTTTTTTGTTGTTGTGTGTGTTGGTTCAAGTTTTACGTAATTTTATATTTTCACGTGATATGAGTTTCACTTTCGCTTAACGACTTGAGAAAATGGTGGCAAAACTTAGAATTTCACGGTACGATTCAACGGCCTCAGTCTTGCCGTTTGTGTAAAGTTGAACTGATTGACTTTAGAACGGCTCAGTAGCTACATGATATACTATATACTACATCAGAAATGACTGCTATACATACGAGTATGTGTGGTTTGGTATTTTAGACTGAGTCTGCTTGTTAGTTGGAGTGCTATGCCTGTGCTATGCTAATTTTGAAGGACACGGACTTCCAGCTCTCCGGCTGATTTCGTCCGGGGGGGGGGGGGGGGCAGGGGAGGTGGGGGGGGGGGAGGGTATCAGTCTGTCTGTCTATCTGTCGCTCGGCCGTCGCGCAGTGGCTGGTGGTGTTGCCGGGGCCGGGCGACCGGTGGTGATGGAGGAGGCGGGTGGTGTGGCCGGCGAACCGCCTTTGCTTAGTGCCATGCTGGGGGGCGTTGGAGTGCCAGCCACTCTAAAATGTGTTGTATGAGTGGTGGCGGGGGTGGTGGTGGCCGGAGAAACCGTCGCTGGCTGTAGGGTCTGGGTAGTTGGGGTGGAGGTGGCCAGTGGATTCTAGGCTTGGGGGTCGGACGCTGAGATGAGCGGGGGGGCGCTGTGGTTCCGCGGTGGCAGGCGGGAGGTGCGGTGGAGGTGTCGTGAGGAGCGCCGGGCGTTTAGCTTTTTCCCGGATGTTCTTGCCGGTGGCCGCTGACGTAGTCGGTGGGTTTTCTTTGCCTGGCGGTTGGTGGTGGTGTCGACTCTAGGTGTGCCGGCTGGGCTGAGGGTCGTATGGGGGTCGGTGGCTTGGTCGGCCGTGGTGGATAGTGCCGTGCTGGTGCCGGCGTTGGTGGTGGTGGGTGTGTCTGTGAGGCTTGCTGCCTCTTGGGTAGTCGTCGGCGGGGTGGTGGTGCCTTTCGTTTTGGTGGCTTGGGAGGCCTGGCTCCCTGTTGATCTGGTACGTGGTGGTGGCGGTGTCGTGGTTTGGGACTCCGCTTCTCTAGTTGCGCTTGGCGCTTCTTGGGTGGAGATCTCCTGGGTGTTGGTACCCTTGTTCTTTGTGGCTTTTGAGGCTTGGCTTCCTGTTGATTTAGTTTGTGGCGGCGTCGTGGTTTGTGACTCCGCCTCTTGTATCAGGTGCCTGTGGAGGTGGTCTTCGGTGGCTGCTTGGAATTCTTTGAAGGTTCCTTGCTCGAACAACCATCTGACCGTGATGGCTGCTCGGTGGTAGTCTCCCTCAGTGGAGAGGATCGCCGGTATGGCGGCTGTCAGTAGCCTTGCGAGTCCGTCAAGGTGCATGGTCCCGATGCGGACTCTCTTCTCCCTTTTGGTCCACTCCCTGTCTTGGGTTAGATGGTCTGGGATGTGGACTGGCGGGGAGGCTGGCGTAGAGCCCGCTTCGGATTCAGATTCCGATGGTGGCTCGAATTGTGGCTCTGTCTCTGATTGGTGGCTGTTGTACGCCGTACTGTGACGGGGTTGGTGGTAAGGTGCTCGGTCAGCTCCCTTGTGAAGCGACCGGTTGGTGTGGCCGTCATCATTCTGTCGTAGGAGGCTCTCATTCTTATTACAAATTCGACAGGCGGTTCGCCCGGCATAGGGATTGGGAATGTTTCCCAATCTGTCTCTGAGGTGGTCGTCGTTTCCCTTGAATCAGTATTCTGTCTGATCGCCCTAAAATGATGAGAGGTTGAACGAAAACGCGATGCGCGGACATCAGCGACAAACAGTCAAAATATAGACCCCCTCCCCCCCCCCCCGCCCCCCCCCCCCCCCGCTCCCACCCCCCATCCCCGCCTCACCCCCCCCCCCCCCCCCCCCCCCCCTGGACGAAATCAGCGAGAGCTGGAAGTCCCTATCCATTTAAAATAGCATAGCATAGTCTCGTTGGTGGCTGTGCATAATGATCCCTGTGAGCGATTGTGAATAATGATCTCTCACACTCCAGTCCCTCTCCCCCCGTGAGCGGTTGTGAATAATGATCTCTCACACCTCCCGGCCCTAACCCAAGGGGCGGTTGTGAATAATGATCACCTCGAGCCACCCCGGCCCTACCCCACGAGGCGGTTGTGAATAATGATCACCTCGAGCCACCCCGGCCCTACCCCACGAGACGGTTGTGAATAATGATCATCTCGAACCACCCCGGCCCTATCCTATAGGGACAGTAGCGTTTCGGTTTAGTTCTAGTTCACCCAAATAGGGTTTAGGATGCGTTAGGACAGCGCGTAGGTTTTATTGGTAAGTACGTATAGGTGTTAGGCCTAGGAGATAGGTTCGCTAGGAATCGTATTCAACGTTATAGGTGTTAGTCATAGGAGCGGATAAGTCTGCTAGGTGTCGTGTTCGAGGGTATAGGTATTATGCCTATAAGTGTTTAAGGTTATTAAGGACTTGCACTGGTTTGACTAACGTTGATTATGTTGTTTGTTTCAACATGAATGCTTTTCTGGTATAAATAAATCTTGGAACCTTACTTCTTTCTGATGATGCTCAGCTAGAGTGCGAGCAAGACTGAGACCGTGCGTGTGTACGTCCGAGAAGTTTGTGTGTTTGTGTACGTCCGTGCATGTATGAAGGTGTGACTGCCCTCGTGCCAGCTCAGTAGGAACGACTAACAACAAACACCAAATCCAGTCAAAATAGGGTTTTTCTGGATACTGTGGTCAGTCCATTGCGCAGGTAACTTGGACTTTTTGAACACAACGCGAGACACTGAAATAAACACGGATTTTGTGCGCATGCGAGACCAGGGTATACTTATAGTTTACTCTCCACAGAAATCTCCAGCCCTTCCCTAGACCACAAAAGGGATTCACGGACTAAAACTCAGTAGGCACTTGAATACTGTATTAGATAGGCAGTTTTTGTCTATCTGATAAACTATTTAAGTCGCCTACACCCAGTTAGTCCGGTTACACTTAACATGGTCAGCTATGCCGCAAATTGAAAAAATCCTCAGTCACGGCAATAAAGTTTATCTTATCTTATCTTACTAATTCTTCACCTGCATGCCAGGAGTCTCAGGACGGTGAAGGCGCGTCGATGTCAGTGTGTGCCGCGTGCGTGCGCGGCCCGCCGGCGCCCGCGCGCGCTGCAAAACATCAGAGATCCGGCCTCAGCCCGGTCATGCCGCGTCCTCCGGGTGCATGAGGATCTATGCCTCTTGGAGATGTGTGTGCGTGAGTGTATGCTGTGTGTGTGTGTGTGTGTGTGTGTGTGTGTGTGTGTGTGTGTGTGTGTGTGTGTGTGTGTGTGTGTGTGTGTGTGGGTGAGGGAGAGAGTGCCAGAGAGAATTACGTCATAGTATACAAAGCTGACGAACGAACACATCCAATGTCTTTCTCCAAACTAGCTATAGTCCAAAATTCCAAGTACAGTGAAAACGGATACGCGGATGACACTGAAAAATTACGGACTCTAATCTGGCTCAACCGACCTTCTATAAACGGTCTTTTCTTCAATGAGACATCCAGTTACAGCTACTGCTCGGAGGCTCTCTTAGCCACCCCGTTAAAGTATTTCGCCAAGTTTCAAGCTTGTGCGTACCGGCAGCAATATCTTGAGATTCTCGTGTCTATAACACACACACACACACACACACACACACACACACACACACACACACACACACACACACACACACACACACACACACACACACCAGCGCCGGATCAATCAGTTTTTAAAGGGGGGAGGGGGAGGTGCTGAACGACAATATAAAAACTGTATACTGTTCAGGAGCGAATGGCGCGGCGTGCTTCCAGGGTCCGAAAAAAATCGAATAGTGGGGAGGGGGAAGGGTGGTAGAGAGAGAGAGAAAAGGCGCGTGCTCTTCCAGGGTCCGAAAAAAATTGAATGGAGGGGGGGGGGGGTGTAGAGAGAGAGAAAAGGCGCGTGCTCTTCCAGGGTTCGAAGAAATCGAAAAGGGGGGGGGGGGGGGGGACAGAGAAGAGGCGCATGCTTCAAGGGTCCGAAAAAAATCGAAAAGCAGCCCCCCCCCCCCACCCCCTGCTTTTTGATTTTTTTCGGACCCTTGAAGCATGAGCCTCTTCTCTGTCCCCGCCCCCCCCCCCTCCCCCGCTTTTCGGGGGAGGGGGGGGGGTGCTTCCAGGGTCCGAAGACACCTAAAAGCGGGAGGGGGGGGAGGGTGCTGCAATAACATTAAACCACCTCCCTCTTTCTCGGACCATGTTGTGGCCTGGTAGCGGTAAATGATTTTTTTTTTTTAAGCCGAGCGGGGGTGTTGTAGTACCAAAGCCCCCCCCCCCCCCCGGATCCGGCCCTGCACACTTACGAACTTTCGCGCGTAATGTACGTTCAGCTGCCAGATTAGCGTAACTAGACATGACGTTTTTTTTTTCTTGTTACTTCAGTTGTTACCGTGCATCCCCCCCCCCCTCCCCACCCTTCCCCAATACTCTATAAGATGGGATTCAAAGTGTATCTTAGCATGTCCTGCGATGTTTAAGCCATCTTCCCATAAAATCCTTAGGAACACACCAGAGATATAGTCGATGGCGCAAGGGTACCCCCATTCACGCCCTTCGCGGATGCTAAAATGAGCATGAGAAACATTTTTCCCTTAATAAAACAGAATTCATTCCAGAAGCCCAAATCAGGCACTGTTATGTTAAGGCACACCTTCTGCATCCTCTGCAAAAAAAAACAGAATGAAAAAATACTGAATCTCTGGCTCGCAGTGAAGGTATATTTGTGCACCCAGTTGAAACGGCCAATTCCGCGAAATCGCAAAAAAAAAAAAAAAAAAAAAAAAAAAAAAAAAAAAAAAGAAAAAAAGAAAAGAAAAAGAAGACAAAAATAATGTGTCAGATGCCTTCAGACATTTTCTATAGCATTGGCAGTCCATTTTCAGGCTTACATCATTAAAACAGGATGTCACAATTATTATAAACTGAACCTGATGTAATCACTGTGAGTGTCACAGTGGTTGATTGTGTATCCCTACCCCCAAGTTATAAAAATACACGAAATTAATTAGAAAAAAAAGTACTAAAGTTATTCCATTTCATTTTGACCTCTCTTTACCTATTAAGTTTTAATAATGTGAGCATAAGTGCAAGAAAATGAGGAAAAATCGGCATCCGGATACGTTCGTGATGAATGATAGCTTTTCCCCCTTTAAAATTGCCGAATTCGGAAGCGTACCTTGTTTCCGATGCCCTCAGAAATTTTGTACACAACTGATGGGTCTTTTTTAGGTAATAATGGTTAGGATAGAGTACCACAGTTACTTCTGTGACCGGGTACACCCGGTCATAACCCACCTGATGTAATGGCTCTCATAACCCACCTGATGTAATTTTGTTTGTTGCAATGCAAAAGTGGTGTGTGTTATCATTCAGTGGTTTTCCTTCAATGTAAGGTCTCGCAAGGTATTGCTTTCATGGATGTGTGTTAGTCCGACCCCTCTGGCTTACTTCTAGACCACTAGGTATTCAGTGTCTATTCAGGGGACGCAACCGCGTCGGCCGCCTCGTGGCTTTGTTCTAGCATCCGGTGCCTACAATGGCGATGATAGCTTGTGTTTGTGATGAGGCATTCTAAGTTGAATATCTCCTCAATGCCTGTACCGATTGTTTTAAACCAAGATCCATAAGATTCAGCATGATAGTCTCTTTCATTTTGTAATCTATTTCTAGTCCGATCGAGTGTGGGTTAAACATTATTTTGGGAGTTTGCACCTTTTACACCGACCAGGTCGATGGAGAAAAGTCGTTTAAAAATTCATAGTTAATTTTAGCTGTCTGTAATCAAATCAATGTCTGATACTAGTGAAACTACAATTGCGGATCTTTCATTAGTATCAAACCGCAAGGTTCTAGGTTCAGTAGTATCAGAGCTATGGTCAGAAAACCGAGTGTGGGGAAACATAAATTTCAGCTTCCCAGCTCCAAAAGCCCCGAGTTCTGTAAGCGGACGAGTGATGCTTTCTTTGCGGCCCGCGCGCGCCCTACATAAAGCCCCGCATGCAGCGTAGCATTCATTCACCTCTGAGCCAGGCAGAGATATAAGGATGGAGAATACAACAGATTTTTTTGACAACGTCAATTTTTCAATGTTTTTGATCACAAATCGCTCATCTAATCACACACCCCGTTTTTTTAGGTTTCTGCTTATTTTTTTCAGTAAAATAAAGGTTTCCAAAATCAATGACATTCATGACTAAAGCAAAATTAACACCTGAGTTAATTAATCTATTGGTTATGTAAGTGTGTTCATTTTGCAATGCGTAGTTTATTCGGATTACTTAGCCAATTACGAGTATTTCCGATAGAGGATCGGAGGCGCCGTCACACACGCGCGCACTTATGCCAGTAAAAAATTAGTGGTAAACACACTAACTAAATCTATTTTCTCAATCAAATAAGAGCAATCAAATCTGCCTACTAAATAGCCTTTGTTTATACACCTGCTTTGTCAATTTCACGCACACACAAGCAAAAACAGCACAGACAACACAGGGAGGTAACTTTTGGTTATAAGCAAAAACGACATACATAGTTACTTCCCTTAGACGACGCGTAGCAACGGTCACGTGTTATTTTCTAAACACCAAGCCGGTCGCGTTCTTTCGTTAAGCGGCATTGTAAAAGACGGACGTGTTTTGAGGACTGACTTGATTTTCAGAGGTGATATTCAGTGATCGATAAATCTTGAGAATATATACGACGGTAAGATCGATAGTTCATTGGGCTATTTAACTGATTTGTCACATTTAGAAACAAGACAGGCCTCGCGGTTAGTCTGGATTGCGCTAAGTTTAATCTGCTATGGAGAGTGGCTAATCTAGGGTGCCGAAATCCATAAAATAGAAAATATGAAAAGAAACTGTGTGTTCTAGCCAGGTTGCTACGAGGGTACCCCACTGTCTTTCCGAAAGGTGTTTAGTTTGCGAAAGCAAATTGAACAAATGCTGAAAATACAAGAAATAGCCGATTTTTGGAAAACACCTAACGCTGATCCATAACATTGTTTGCTTGTTTGTTTTGTTTGTTTGTTTGTACAAAGGTTCTAATGCGTCTTAACAACCCTGTTTGAATCACATCTGAGACATTTTATCACTTTCGTTTTGTTAACTGATCATCGCCGAGCAGGCCGCACTAACAAGGAAAATGAAAACGTGTAACTATAAGTCCGTGAAAATGATATATCACCGAGCAGGCCGCAAACAAGGAAAATGAAACGTGTAACTGTAACTGTAAGTCTGAGTAAAAAATCACTGAGCAGATCACAGATAAGACAAATGTGTAACTGTAAGTCTGAGTAAAAAATTACTGATCAGATCACAAACAAGACAAATGTAAATGTGTGATCTATCACCAAGCTGATAACAAGACTAAGTCTTAAAGTGAGAAATCACAGAACATACTACAAAAAGGCAGTAAGTCTTTAAGTGTGAAAACACAGAACATACCACAAAAAGGCTGTAAGTCTGAGAGTGAGAAAATCATCGGACAGGTTACACGTAAAAGTGGCTTTAAGACTGAGAGTGAGAAAATCATCGGTCAGGTCATAAAATGGACGGAGTGAGATTTTGCCTGATGTGTGACAAACATCATAATGACCAAGTCGCACGAGAAGCAAATGTTTATATGTTTGTTTGTATTGTCTCATCATAAATGTTATGGACCAAGTGTGAGGTGTTTCACCGCGCTCATGCAAGTAGCTTGCTTTTTGCAAGTGAATTGAAAACGGATTTTACATAGGTTTTAGTAACAGGACTGACGGTGGGGTATACCTGTAGCACACTGACAAAGAAAGATGATTTTGGCTTTGTATCTGAATAATTGATTTACAAAACAGCGCCCTGGTCAGCCCACTTGTAGCACGCTGTCAAAAAAAAAAGGTGTTTATTGGCTTTGTATCTTAATAATTGATTTATTAATCACTCAGCGCCCTGGTCAAGCCTTCAAAATCATGGTAGTTGTGCGGATTTAGTTTGTCTAAGCCATAGCTGTGCCGCGCTGCAAAAATAGACATAACAATCTCGCTTTGCATTAGCGACAGGATGTATTGAAGGCGTTAACAGAATATTGAGCTTTCTCAATCAGAGTCATTTGCTATCATTCTGTGCCGTGGACAACTAAGAAATGATAGGTGAAACACAGAGTTAAATGATTCTGTTTAGGGCCTTAGCATGTTTGTGAACTATTTTATGCGATCTTGGTATCCAACGTAAACATACGACGTATGTCCTTAGCAAATCGTCCGACGGTGTCGGACGATTCGTTAAGGTAAACAACAGAGACTGTTTGTAGCAACCACGCTGACTGAGCACCAAGGTGTAATCTTAACCGCTGGCGGTAAACAGCGCGGCGCAGGCAGTGTCAGTACAGCGGAAAGACCAATACGTCACTAGCTGCAATGCGGAAGTTGCCAGTCTACTCATATTTTATATTTAGCGCAGTTTCGATTTGAGTACACAATCTGTGTATTGCGTGTCATACAACAGCATGGCTAAGCCTGACGGTGTTTTGCGGACGAGTCTACAATATTCATGCAGAATAAAGATTTTGTGTTTGTTTGTCTGTTTGTCTATGCGTGTGAGTGTATGCGTGTGCGTGAGCGAGTTTATAGGTATGTGCGAGTGCGTGTATGTACTTGTGTATGTGTGTGTGTGCCTGTATGCGTGTGCGTTTGTGTGAGTGCATGTGTGTATGTATGCGTGTGAGTGTTTGTGTATGCGTGTGTGTTTGTGTGCATGTATGTATGTATGCGTGTGAGTGTTTGTGTGCGCGTGTGTGTGCGTGAGTGCGAGTGTTTGTGTGTGTGTGTGAGTGCATGTGTGTGTGTGTGTGCGTGTGAGTGTTTGTGTGTTATGTGTGTGTGCCTGTGTGAGTGCATGTGTGCGTGCATGTGTGAGTGCATGTGTGTGCGTGTGAGTGTTTGTGTGTATGTGTGTGTGCGTCCGTGTTTGCGTGCGTGCGTGTATATATGTGTGTTAGAGATATAAAATATAAGATTCCAAAAACATTTTTTTTTCATTGCCTCTGTGCCAATACCCCCCCCCCCCCCCCAAAAAAAAAAAAAAAAAAACAACAGTTATTTAAATAATAACCACACACACACACACAAAAAAAAAACATTGCTATATGCACTTGATAACAAATTATTTAAGTTACCTGCAGATACTTGTTAACAAATTTTCCAAAGTCACTTATAACTGACAGATAACTTTACAGGTAACCTTTTAAGAACCTATAATTAGTTATTAAGTGACTTAAGTCAAGAACTTATAAGAACTTAAACTAACAAAATGTAAGTTCTTGACTTAAGTCACAACTTACTCGGACAGATTTGTCAAGATACAAGGACAATGAAAAAACTTTTTTTAGTAATAGTCAGGTGGTGCTGGTGGTGCTGATGGGGTTAAATAGTTAGGTGGCATGTCATTTTTCTGTGAAGTGTATGTCATTAATAAACGATTACCAAATCTGATTTTTATTTGTTTAAAAGATTGTGTAGTTTTTCTGTGGTTTCCTGAACACCGATCTGTTTCCCCATCTCTAAAAAACTGGCTTTAAGTTCTTCAACATTTACAGGAGATTGACTACGCATCTTATTCTGTATTTCAGATTTTTGTTTCTTGTAATTATTTAAATCATCCTGGACTCTCTTAAATTCCTCGTCATCGATAAAATTATCGTTCAATGCCTTACTGATAATAAGTTTCATACTGCTCAGCTTTGCACCAGCAAGCGTACTCAATGCTTCATGTTTCTGTAATTTCGTGTGAAACCTCTTGTTCAAGGCTTCCAAACCAAAGCAAGCCAGGCATGTAGCAACGCTAACAGCCTCAACTGCTATTCCAGCCAAACTCCCAATTCCTGTGGCGAACAGAACAATACCCCCCACAGAACATGAAGCTGAAACTGCGCCAATAGCCATAGAAGTGTTTTGAACAGAATTAAATACTGACTTATACCTCCTTTTGCACCGTGAGTACTTAGCCTCCTCACTCTCCAAATATTTCAAAGCTTCTGTAATATTTATTAATCTGAATGCATCTGCCTGTAATGTTTTATCTGAAGCAATTGGCATATGTGGATCAGGCGCAAGTGTTGTTTTAGTCGTCACATTTGTTTCAGTCGGATCAAGCGTTGGTAGTTGCGGATAGAAGTTTACCATTTTTTTTATTGACAAATATTTTTTTTTATTTAATCAGCAATTACATTTTGCAACTCTTCAAAAGTATACAATTTGCTGGCATAATAAAATGCAACAAGATCAATGTGTTCAAGGTTTATGTAAGTTAGACGAACAAAAGTTGTTTTGTCGACCACCACCTTGACAGCTGGAACACTGCTCGAAACATTAATAACATCATTATTTTTTGTAATAGCAATAAAAACCTTTGATGATTCTGTTACTGTTTCGTCCCATGTTAGTTTAATTCCTTGTGCAATTTGAGCCTCTTTAGCAGTAGCAACAGATTTCATGATAATTTCAAATACTATTGTCGCTTCTCTAGCCATGACTAAGCTTGCTGGCATAAACACAACAGAAGTATCTGATCTACCCTTTCTAGCTGTAAGAAGATACCGCCGTCTCTCATAATTTTCAACTTTCAGTTTTTCTCTGCTATTGTTGTCTGGGGCAAAACTTGGAACAAGGCTTACAATAAGCGGCCCCGAGTTAACAACCTTCCTAAACACTAAGGCGCCTTCATCATCAGTGTATACATAAGGACTAATAAATTCCAACTTTATGTCCCAGTCAATTGTGGGTGGTGGAACAGGTACAGGTGAAACCACCCACTTATTTCCCACATGTATTAAGTTGTAGGGCGAATTATTTACAGGTGGAGTAGGTACAGTAACATCACGTAGCTGACCAAGTTTAGGAATCTGTTTTTCACCGTCTTTCATGTCAACAATTACTTTCCTCTTGTACATGCCATTTGAATCAAGTTCAAAACCATATATTTCTCCAACATCCCCCTCCTTCTCAAAATCCTGTACATCTGCCAAATCTTTCAATTCTGTTACTGGACATGCAACTGGTATGATTCTCGACTTTGGACCACCACTCATTTTTTATAAACAAAAATAAAATTATTTAACTTCCAACACAACACTAAAATCATGCATAAGAACTGGTTTGTCATCCTGATTAGTTACAGATATACTCAGTGACTCAAAGAAACTAGAACCTAATTTCTTAAACTGCAAATTAGGAAATCTAACAACTACACTTTCACAATACGGAGCAGTTCCAGTAGGTAAGCATCTCAACAAAGTTGAAGGCTTTCCATTGTGAACATTCTCAGATGTGTTTAGTTCTTTCAAATAAACATTTAGCACTGTGTGTACTGACAAATTGACAGGACGTTTTCCAGTTATTTTAAGTCTTTTTGTCTTCATTGTTATAATACCAGTCATAGCTTCACCTAAATCATCTGATCTATACCAATCTTCGTCAATATAAAATCCAAGTAAATATGCAAATCTATCTGAGATCCTTAACCAATTTTGTGTGGGAAATTCTAATGTAACAAGTAGGTTAGCTGGATTTAAAGTTGCTTTAATTTTAAATTTACTTTGAAACCATTCAGCTATAGTACAAAAGTCATAATACCCGGGTGGTAAAGCTTCAGTCTTACCATCAAAAATTACTTTATTATATATATCATCTTCTACATTAAACCATTTTACTGTGTAGAACAATTCATGGATAGCTGCAGCCTTGCTACCATCCCGATTATCAATCCCATTAGTTAACCACACTGGTTTGCTTGTGTCAAGATTTGTTAAGGTAATAAACATTTTTATTATCTCATATAAAAAAGGATGGAATTTAAATCACCAACCATCACCACTACAAACGCATTTCAATTCAATGTGAATGCCAAATATAATGTTGCACCTACTTATGAACAGAAAATAATTCAACTAAATCAGCTTGACATAGCTGTGTCTGACGCAAGCGTACAAGATCTATTCCAAGTCAAAGTACCAAATCCGTTTGACCATTACATAAACCCTCCAATAACAGATGACTCTACTGCAAGAAAGTGGTCTTCAAGCCCACTACAGATGTTTCAAAACCAACTCAACTTTGCAATACTATGTTCTACTACAGGCTGTGGTGTTTCATTTACAGACCACTTGAATCACTCAAACAAACTGATTAGATCTGTGTATCATTTTCATGTTTATTACCAGCTTAGACGTATACTGTCAGAACTGCATACACCACTGCCCACTGAATCCAGTTTCAACAGGTTTAATAACCCTATGGATATGAAAGCATTTGAACGCATCTGTAATGAGTTTAATATCAGTACAAAGTATGACTTCACACAAAAACTTGATGATCACCATGGCATGGGTACATTGTATTACGCTTTGAGTCACAGACAATACCATCAAGATTACTACCCTGGGTACACTTCATTCTCATCAAAATCTGAAGTCTGGTTAGGATCAATAGAGCAGAAACAGTCTAATGCGTGGACCACATTTATTTTAGATAAATCTGACGGGTTTACTCAAGCAGGAGTTGAGCGCGTAAATGAGTCTATCAGAACATATGTCTGGTGTATACTAGGTGCACAATCACTAACAAAATCAAACATTTTGAATGGAAGTGGAAAGTTTGAAGCACAAAAACAGTTTCTTGCAAATCTTGAAGATTCAGTAAATTCATCAGTTGATCTCCCATCAAGCATACAACGCTACCAAGACGTACTCAGATATGCCAGATCAAAAGTTGACTTTGTAGTTGGCATCGGGTTATACATGTTACCATCTGACCTTCAACTCCAAATGGGAACAATAACAAATTATAATAATGAAATCATTGTTGCAGGTGTTGGTCAAAAACTAGGTTTCAATCAATCTGTAAACTTAGGGGCCACAACCACACATGTACAGTCATTAAAATCATTACAGACGGTAAAACCCCCAACCCCAGCCCCAACACCGACACTCATACAACCAGTACAGTCAACACCAACCCCTGACACACATGAGTCGGAAAGAACTGCATTGGTAATAGGCCTCACTGGATTAGGAGTATTACTTCTTTATCTGTTTCATTAAATAACCCACCATCAACCCTCCTACTGTAACCAAAAAGACCCACACATGCTCTGCCATAAACCCTACTGCCTTTGCTGCTGTAGTAATCAGCCAGCTGACAACAGTACCAATTATGCCAGGCAAAGCGTCCACTGCTTTCAGAGCCAATTTCTTAAGCAAGTCTGATATGTGAGACAACTGTTTCTTTACCCACGTCTGTAAATCTTTTGGATCTGTGGGAGCCGGTGGGCCCGGTGCTGGGGCTGGACCACCACCACCACTGCCGGAGACAGCCAACACAACTGTACTGATAATAAACCCCAGAGCTGTAATTAAACTGGCAATTGTGATACCCTGTTCTCTGAAAAGTGTTTTTAGTCTCTCAGCCAGAGTAGTGTCTTCGTGAAGTATTTTTTGAATAGTTTCTCTAATTCTGTTGACCTGTGATTTTAGTTTTTGTCTTCCAATACTAATCGCTTCTAACCTCGCTGATCTTTCTATCTGCAAATCATTTAATCTGTGCTGTATTCTTTCTTTCATTTCTGTGTCAAGATTTCCATTGTCTGCTGTAGCCAGTTTCTCTTTTTCACGTTCTATGTGTTTATCAAGCTCTCCCAGTTTGGCAAGATTATTAACCATCTCACCTCTTATCGTCTGCAGTGATTTATCCAATCCCATAATCTCCCTCATTGACAAAGGTGGATCATCTATTGTTTTCAAAGCGTCATTTATTTGCCCTTCAGTAAATGAGGTTTCTTGTATCACAGTGTTTGCTATTTCTGGTAGGCTTGTTACTGGTGCCATTTCAATCTCTTGCCCTGTTGGCAACTTTGTTTGCGTGTCGTGAAGAACACTAACCAGTCTTGGGGGAACGGGAGACCCTCCAATACCCAGTTGACGCAAGGCACCAACACCACCTTCATTTTTTATTGTACTTAAAGCCCTAAACCTACTAGGGTCTTTTTTGTTAGTCAATAGTACTTTTCCTTTGTCAACAGTGTTTAAATATAAATGACCCTTGCCATCAAGTTCAAACTGATTAGGGTCTACGTTGTCTGGGCGGCCACCAACATGATCATAAAATGAGTTCACTTTGGTTTCTAAAAGTTCATGACGTAAACTGTAAATATTTCTTGTACCAGTCATATCTGCCATATCTGCCATATCTGTTGTATTACCAAAATCATACGTGTCATCCATTTTAAAATCTTCATGATTAAATCCTCCTGCGGCCATTGTTTTATTAATTTATTATTTTTTATTGTGCATAATAAAAATGACACAATCTTACGGATCAAAGTTAGACCCATACAGAAAACTACGTGAGCCCCTGGGTGTTAAGGGCATAAGACAATCAATCGTCATCACGAACAATCCAAGTACAATAGACCAGAATCAAACACTTACAGTCAAGTTTCCAAACCTAGGTCCCAGTGACGTTATTGTTCCTGGCACTGCACGCCTTGCTTTTAATATTGAACTATCATCAGACGCAGATGTAAACAGAACTCTAGTTGACAATCTTGGCAGAGCAATTGTTAGAACTATTAAAGTAAAACTTGAAGGACAGGAAGTGTTTAGTCTTGACGACTCAGATGTGTTCTACTGTTACAAAGATCTTTGGCTCACAAGAGAAGAACGAGAAGACCGTATTTACCAAGGTATACAGTCTGATAATGTTGGTAAACTTCGAATCAATGCTGGAGATAAATCAACGTCAGCAGCCAATGACGTTATTATAGCAGAAACATATGGAACCAGATTTTACATTCCACTTGAGTTTGAAATCCTAACAGCACATTTGCCTTATTATCAAGGGGCACTGAATGACCGTCTGAGCTTTGAACTAACTTTCAATGACTACTCCAAAGTTATAAAATCATCTGCCACAGATGCAACATATAAGATCTCTAACATTTCCTTGGAATATGAAATTGTTACACACACTGAACTAGCCAGACTCATTCAAAATCAATACCAGTCAAGACTGCCAATTTATTATGACCGTGTGATTAGACATAGTTTAATACCCAAAGACAAGAGTGACCCAATGTGGAACATAAACTTGAACACACCAGCCAGGTCACTGAAAGGTATTCTTATGTTGTTTGTTGAACCGGTGAGTCCATACAAAAGGGATTCAGAAAAATTCTACAATCCTAAGATTACACATTTGTCCTGCACAATTGAAGGCCGCCCTAATCAAGTGTACGCTTCAGGAATGTTACCTTATCAACACTATGACGAAACCACAAAGTATTTTGCAGGAGGAAGGATTAGAGATAAACCTGCAAACATTGCGTGCAAAGATCTACATCTGTATGATGTTAGGATCGGACAATACCTTACAAACAAGTATGCACTGTGGCTAGACCTGCGTAGTACAGATGACGATTATCTTCATGGGTCAGGACGAACTGTCGAGAATGGTAGTGATGGAATAACAATTCAGATACAAAAGAAGGTTGAAACTGCTGCAGCCATAAACATATATTTGTACCTGTTATATGACGCACAACTCAATATTGCAGAAAGCAGACTGAGTGGACACATATATTAAAATTATATTGTGTATTAAAATGAACCGGAGCTTAATGACACTCGATCCACACTGTGGATTGTTTTGTGGTGCCACAGGGTGTGGTAAAACTGAATTTGTACTTAACCTCTTGCAAACAAGATACATACACCACTTTGAAAACATTTTAATATTTTGTCCTACAATAAAACACAACAAAGCTTATCACAACCGTTTATTCATTTGGACTGACAGCAACATATACTTAGTCGACCCTGAAAAGAAACTGAATGACTACCTACAATATTTTTACAAGCAATTTGAAGGACAGTCAACATTGTTTATTGTTGATGACTGTTCTGCAGAAAAAGACATTGTCAAAAAGAGAAACACTCTATCAGAACTTGCCTTCAGTGGCAGACACGCAAATGTCAGTGTATGGATTCTCACTCAGAAATATAATGCTGTACTGAAAGATTTTCGAGAACAGTTAAAGTTTATCTGTTTGTTTTACTGCAAGGATCGTGACAGCTTCGAAGACTGTCTCAGAGAGAACGATGTCATCCCAAATAAGCATGAACGAGATGATGTAAAAAATAAACTGAAATCAACTAAGCATCTAAAGCTCATTTTAAAGACAGATCAGCCCACAGGGTATGGGTTAGTAAATTGATGTAAATTAATTTATTCTTTTGTTTGTCCAATAAAAATGACAGACGGACAAATCATACAGGTGCTTGATCTCACACACCTTTTCAAAGATGTTATGCACTTTACTGACTTAATATCACCCAAACAGACTTACATAAGCCTTTCAGCACCATCAGAAATATATGTTTCATATAGTGTGACTTTGGTTTATGTCGATGAGCATCCAAATGTGGAGCACATGACAGTTGATTTAAAGACACCTACTTTTAAAGTTGATGATACCAACTATGGTTGGTTAGGGGAAGTTTGTTATAGCATATTTAAACAACTACGCAAACTAAATGTTTATATTGACAGTGTTACAGTTAATAAAGTGGTATTACACAAGGTGAGCCAGCGGTAATATTTTTTCATTTATTATTTTGTCGGTCAAATAAAAATGACGGACAATGCTGAAAGCCCTGGCCCATCAAACCCTGGCTCATCTGGTTTAAGAAACGTGTTTCACACAACAAACTTACCTATATCCAATACTAATAATGTTTATGAATCAATAGAAAACTCTTTTTCTGTCATACAACAAAATCTTCTTACAGGCAGTGTGAAGATTCAGATTGTTGCGAAAATCGAATTTACTAGAGTAGACGGTGAGGTGATTGTATCGTATATATCAACAAGACAACACACAGTTAACACAAGAAGAGAATTAGAAAACGTGTTTAGAGACAGACTATTACCAGACTTTCTACAGGCAATTGACAGTGCAAAAATGAAGGGGTCCGGCTGGCACGAAGGACATGTACATGAACTGCAATTAAAGCAGTCTAGGTATCATCCTATATTAGGTAAAGCATGGATACCACTGCCAACAGAGGTTGCAAACAAAAAGGCTGTTGTTAATATACAGAACAATGACAACTATTGTTTCATGTGGTGTGTGCTTGCTAAACTACACTTTATAAAATCAAAACCTGAACGTGCATCTAACTACACTAAATTTGTAAATGAACTCAACTTTAGTGGCATTGAGTTCCCTGTCAAAATAGAGGACATAGATTTGTTTGAAAAACTAAATCCTGGTATATCCGTGAATGTGTTTGTGTGGGATAATGAGTCTGTTGACAAGTTACAACCAATTAGAGTATCACCAATTGCCCCAACCTATGGAAAGTCAGAAGATAGGCATGTTGACATGTTACTAATAAGCTCTGGTGATAACTTCCACTACACAATTATCAGGAGTATGTCACGACTAATTCATAATCATGTATCAAAACATAATGGTAAACAGGAAGTGTGTAAGAGATGTTTACAAAGATTCTCCTCCATAAACGTAGCGCACAAACATGTTTTACACTGCAGATCAGCTGATGACATACAAACTGTACTTAAGTATCCAGATCCTGGCAGCAAGGTTTATTTTAAGAACTATGGGAATCAGCAAAAGTTGCCATTTGTAGTGTATGCAGATTTTGAATCATTGGTTGTTCCGTATGAGGGTCCTGTTCCAGAGTCATTACCAAAGACTATAAAACTGAGTGACCAAGTGGTGTGTTCTTTTGGATACATTCTTGTTAGGTCAGACGGACAGCATTCAGAGCCTGTTATCTACAGGGGAGAAAATGCAGCATGTTTGTTTTTAACAGAAATGAGACATCTGTATAGTCAGGTAGTACAGTATCTCACAACATGTCAGATGCCTTTGGTGATGACAGAAGAAGACAAACTGAAATTTGATACAGCTGAGACGTGTTGGATTTGTGAACAACCTTTAGGGGGTGATAAAGTTCGTGACCACGATCACATAACTGGGCATTACAGAGGTGCTGCACATGGTGATTGTAACTTGAAATTAAAAATAGATCCTAAGACATACAAGTTACCAATCTTTTTTCACAATCTCAAAGGATATGATTCACACATCATCATGCAAGCTGTGGATGAGTCGTACAAAAACATAAGTTGTATTGCCCAGACAACTGAGAAATACTTAACTTTTAGGTTAGATAAATTAGCATTTTATGACTCCATGCAACATTTGTCTTTAGGATTGGCTAGTCTGGCAGAAGGACTGACTGAGTATCCAATAACGAGTAAATATTTTGAGCCAGACTTGATTAAGAAAGGTGTGTATCCGTATGAGTACATTGATCACTGGGTTGTGTTTGAAGAAACAAGACTGCCACCAAAAGAGAAATTTTATTCTACACTAACTGGAAAAGGTATTTCTGACTCTGAATATCAGCATGCTCTTGATGCGTGGGGGAAGTTGGGGTGTCAGACAATTGGTGACTATCACGACCAGTATTTGAAAGCTGACGTTTGCTTGCTAGCAGATGTATTTGAAAGTTACCGTGAGAAGGGTTTGTTACACTACAGACTTGACCCTGCTTGTTACATCACTAGTCCTGGCATGACATGGGATGCATTTTTGAAATCCAGTAAGATATTTATAGACCTGTTGTCTGATCGTACGATGGGTGAAATGGTGGAACGTGGATTGAGGGGAGGGATTAGTATTGCATCGAACAATTACGCCAGAGCCAACAACAAATATTTGGACAGTCCGGACCTTGACCCCTCAAACCCTGGGTCAAGGTCATTCATTACGTACCTTGACGCTAACAATTTGTATGGGTTCGCGATGTGTGAATTATTGCCCTTGAAAAACTTTTGTCTGTATGATTTGTCACAGTATGACATAACAGACATAACAAACAATATTATGAATCATGACCGAAACGACGCGAAGGGTTGGATCTTTGAAGTAGACCTGGAGTACCCACACCATCTACACGATTACCATAATGATTATCCGTTGGCTGTTGAGAAAATGAGTATGACGGGGAAAAAAGAAGACACTAAACTTGTACCGAATCTAAATGACAAATTCAATTACGTTTGTCACTACCGCTTGTTGCAGTTTTACATCAGACACGGGTTAGTACTAAAGAAAGTTCACAGAGGAATTCAATTTGATCAGAGTGCTTTCATGAAAGATTACATAATGAAGAACACAACCCTTCGTGCCAGAGACGGCAACACTGCATTTGACAAAGACTTCTTTAAGCTTATGAACAATGCCTGTTTTGGCAAGACAATGGAAAATCCTCATCACAGAAAAGATGTGAGACTGGTCACAACTGAATCGGGTGCAATTAAACTTACAGGTAAGCCTCAGTACACAGGGTACAAAGAGTTTCATTCATCATTGTATGCAGTGTCACTCAAAAAAAAGATTGTTAAACTGGACAAGCCAGTATTTATTGGTATGGCAATTCTGGAATTGTCAAAACTGGTGATGCTTGAATTTTATTATGATTACTTCAAATTAAAGTATCCTGACTGTCGATTGTTATACACTGACACTGACTCTATGATCATTGATGTGTGTACTGAAGACTTTTATGAAGACATGAAAACAGAACTACACATGTATGACACGTCTGACTACCCTAAAGATCATCCACTGTTTAGCACACAAAACAAGAAAGTGCCTGGTAAGTTTAAGGATGAACTAAATGGTGTGCCAATAGTTGAATATGTTGGACTGAGATCAAAAATGTATTCTATACTGCACCAGAAAGGTAGTCAGTCAAAAGCCAAAGGAATTAAAAAAACAGCAATAAAAAATAAAGACATTCGTCATGAACATTACAAGCAAGTGTTAGATGGCGCATTGATGCCTGACTATCCAAACAAGTCACTGAGATCAAACAAACATAATCTTGAAATAATTCAAACACATAAGAAATCACTTGCAGTTGGGGACACGAAACGTGTTTTTCACAGTAAGGAAAAAGCTTATGCACCAGGTCATTACAGGCTCAAGTTATCTGAAGATATTTGTGATGAACTGGTTGATGAATTAATTGACGACTTAGTTACTGAAATGAGTAACGGTGTCTGGGGGAATAATCTGTAATTCTTCTCTGACAAATGCCCTCTGGGGTGCAGGGTCGTACAGGTAATATATTGTTGCGTCTGGACCGGGAATTATTTTTTTTATATTGTGTACAGACGTTGACCAGATGGGGTCTGTTGCCCTGCGTCTGTCGTCGTTCTCAGCCTCCCCTGGCTGATATAAATATCTCACCTGTTTAGTAAATAAACTTGTGTCTGGTGCCGGGGTTGGTCCTGTTTTTGGCTCTGTAATTGTTTTCAATTTAATAGCATCAGCAGGTTTTGGGTGTCCTTCATTGTTCATTGCTTTTATCACATGTGGTAACCTTTGTACCCATTCAGTGTTACGTGTGTCATGCATGAGTTCCTTAGAATACTGGTAACTGAAAAGTCTTTCTGATAACTGTTTGTTAAAGTTTTCAACAATTGCCTGCGATCTGTGCACACCTGGAATGCCTCGTCTGACCAGTACGCCATGCTTAGCAAATAACTGATTAACAGCACCTTTGAATTCTGATCCATCATCAACTTGCACTAGTCTGGGGTATCTTAAAGGGCCTCGACTATATATCTTTGATAATGCTGTAGCAACTGTACTAGCTGTTTTGTCAGATATGGGTTCAGCGTCTTTATACCTTGAAGCAATGTCTACAACAGTTAATGCATACTTGTATCGTTTCTTTCTTATTGTGTCATGTGGTAAAAACAGGAGGTCCATTTGATGTGTGTCATTTGGGGTAGTGTTCTCAAAATGAGGTCTCGTTATTTTTCTTGGAGCAGGTAAATATATCTGCCAAATTGCCTGTCTCTGTAACCATTGCTTGACCTGATTGAGTGTTATATCTCCGCCCACAGCGGCATGTAATTTTTCAATAGCGGTTGCTCCTTTCCAATAGCCTGATGGTGAGTAATATATTTTTGATAGTTTATTTTCGGCTGCCATTTTTTCTAGCAATAAAAACTCCAGTAAAATAAACAAATGTCATTCCCACTAGAACAAAGATTATCTCCCCATTTCTTTGTTGTGTGCTTGGTTTGTAATAGTCACTTAGTTTCGGTTTAGGGATAGACATGTCTTCACCTGTGACAAGAAAATATTCCCTGATTGCTTCGTCTGTATTTGAAAACGTATGTTGTGCGTGGCCTTCAAGCCTGAGTTTTTCATTGATGAAATCAAGTTTCTCAATTCTATTCTTTTCATATTCCTGCTGGGCTTGAGCAAGTTTTTCTGTTGCCTCATTGTGACGTTTCATTTCTTCTGCTGATTCTTCTCTACCCATTTTTGAAAAGAGATAGTTTGAGCCACTGAAAGCCAATGCGTTAACCATCGCTCCCCCAATCATAATAGCTATCGTCGCCATATTTATTTTATTTACATAGAAACATTTTCTGGAATAATTCCCTGCTTGACAAGAAAATCTTTTGTTGCAATCGACGCTGTTACAACTACAATTAGCTTAGCACTGTCTTCAAAGTCTAATCTACTCAAGTCTGCTGATTTCATTTTGAGTAGACTTTTCCCCAGCATAGAATAAGCTACTGCTAATCCACTGATTACTGCAGAGTGATACACAAGGTTCATTAAATTTTTTGAGTCATTCATTTTCTAAGGCAAGAAAAATTAAAATAAAATTTTTATTTACTGCATATAAAATGGGTCAACGGCTTTGGGTGTTACTGGTAATGTGGCGACTTCTGGTTTTGTTTTTGGAGTGTCTGATTTTTTGGTCACTGTACGAGTCTGTGGTTTGTATTTTTTGTATAATTGGTAACCTACGTAACCAAATCCGACAACAAATCCGGCAACTATATATTTTGTTGTTTCAGGGTCAGACTTAGTTGTTTGTCTCTCACTTTGATGAGGGTGTGATGGTCCTGGCTGTCCTGACGGTAGTGTCACCAATGATGTTATTGACTGTGGGTCAGTTACATGTACCTTTTGCAGTAGTTCTAACTTTCTTTGTTTGTTCAATGCAGCTACTCTCTTTCCAGCCTCAACCCTCCCTGGACTTTTAGCCTTAGTCACAGTTTGAACCTGTGTCAAAACAGGGTCGGGGTTCTGTTGTGTAGTCATCTTGTTCTCGTCCATTTTCTTCTGCAGTAAAATTTATTTTTGAGAAATCAATATGGCTCCCGGTAACAAGCAATGTTACGACAGGTGCAAGGTAATTTCCAAACTTGTAAAACATTACACATGCTAATTTACCAATTGAACTTGAAACAATAGGATTGCTTTCAAGGTCGTGTGAAAGACTGTCACTATCCACAGGTAGAAAGTGACTCACTGCTTTTGTGTATAGGCATACAAGAGATCGACTCAAATCACGAGTCATTAGTGAGGCAATGTGGTTTTCATATTTTGAATGAAGTTTTAATAGTTCGTCAGCGGTGAGAGATTCAATATCCTCTGTCATGTATTGTTTTCCGAGATAAGCCTTTGACTTGCCTGAGACAATCACAGACAAAAGACGCTGTTTCTTAGAGTCTAAATCTTTGTTTTCTACAGCGTTGATATCATTTAGAAGAAGTAATTCGTCTTGATTCATTTTATAATAAAAAATATTAATTTTAAATGACATTGATTTTGGAAACCTTTATTTTACTGAAAAAAATAAGCAGAAACCTAAAAAAACGGGGTGTGTGATTAGATGAGCGATTTGTGATCAAAAACATTGAAAAATTGACGTCGTCAAAAAAATCTGTTGTATTCTCCATCCTTATATCTCTCAGGCACAGACCACTTGTGCCATGTGAACCTTCAGTTTGAGCGCAAATTTTGAACTGCATCCCGCTTGCAAGACTGAATAATGTGAATGACTCCTCTGTGCTGAGTTTTGCCTCTGCACTGCTTTTAGTACTTGGTACAATAAACAAATGTCATAGCGACCTCTTTGTTGACTCCTCCGTCACATGCCTCTGTGGCCTGTCAACCAAATCAATTTCTTGTACTACCGCTCGGTTACACTTCACTCAAACCTGATTTTATGATGCTGTGATGCATTTTGGGGTCGCAGTGGCCGAATCTGCTGCCCTACCCCCATTTTACCAAAACAAAGGAACGCAAAATGATCATAAAAATTGTTTACGTCATACTCCTCTGTTTCAATATTTTTGTTGCCAGTTTTTTTTTTTAACAAAGTAATGACTCAATGAAACTTTATTTTACAACGGTTAAGTATGCATATTGAGCATACAAATTTGTGATCATTTCATTATTTCAATGTGACCCATCAATTTAATTGTAACTATTTTTAATTAAGAACATAAAAGGGGGGGGGGGGAGTCTGTAAACAGGGGCTGCTGCTAAAGCTCAGTTGCAGTACCCAGTGCACGGTCCATTGCATGCGACTGTCAGGAAGTAGCGAGAAGCCCACATAAGTTCCAACAATTGATTGATTGATTGATTGTACATTGCTTAACGTCCCGACAGCAACAAGGCTTTCTCAGGACGTGCCTGCACTGCTTGTGAAAAAAAAAAAAAAATAAACAGAACATTGAATGTATGTCGCCAGCCGGTCAAATACATTAAATAAACCTAACACATGGGGCCTAAATAAAGCTAAGACCATTTAGCAACACACATCCAATATCAAGAGCTACAGGCAGTGCAGACAGTAGGGAGAGTTTTAAAAAGGCAAATACAGGTGAATGGACAAAGGGTAGACAGAAACACATGCCCCAGAATAGAGAGAAAAACCCACCCTGTGGGGCTGACCAGGGTGACCCTGGGAACTAAAAAATACCTAACCCCACCCAAGTCCCCCAGGGCAGACCCGGGTGGGGTAAGTTCCAACAAGAAGACTTCGTCTCTGTTCTGACTGACTTGAACGTGTCGATGGATCAGAAACACAACTTCCACATGTATACGGAAACCATGATTATGTTGATGAGATAATTCCAATGCATCGCACTGCACATGTGCATAGGTATTTGAAACGAAAATATGGAGCGCATTTATGCGCTCTATAATTTCGCTTCAAATCCCTATTCAGTTTTACCATCTGGAGTTGCACGATTGAAGTCGACGGCACACTCAGCAGTCTTGTCAAACTCTGGGAAGAGGTATCTCAGGGAGGTGTCGTGTCTCCGATCCATAATGTCCGTAAAATATGTGAAACGGTGGACTGTATTCTGATCACAATGTGACCAATCTGAATCAATTTGTTTGCTGTTTCTTTAGTGGAGAGAGAAAAAAAAAAAAGGCAAAATGATAGACTGCATGAGTGAAACTGGTTGGTCTTTTAGGAGATAATTTACCTAGCGTAAGGCGGGTCTAGTAAGGTCTCCCCTTTTCTTTTCATTTATTTTTATCTAGTAAGTTGTAAGTATGAATATGCGTAATAAAGTTTCAAGTCATGGTTCCTAACAGCCAAAACAATGTGTTATAAAATAATTAGTTTTCACATGTCCACCACGAGATCACCACTTCAGTCCACCCCCATGTTTTGCCTTCTTCTTCTGCAACGTTCAATTCCTTGATGGCCGTCTTTAAATCTTATATTCTTCTGGCTGCCAATAAGTGAGCTGCCAAGAGCTCGGCAGCAGGTTCTCAGAGTTTGGTGTACAGGGGCGTGTCTTCTGGTCAGAACTGCCAGCGGACCACTTCTCAGTATGGACAGATCTGGAGAATGTGCCAAGGAGAATGCTTTTCTACGCCACATTCGCATAGGGCTGTTTTTGCAAGACCCAGTCTCACGAGGTGAGTCCAGAGTGATCAGTGCGTAGATGGAAGATGGTGGCCTGGCTCTCCCTGTTCAGCTTGTTGATGTCGTCAAGCCCACGGGCTGCAGTCACCGTTCTGCTGTTGTCAATCACTCTGTTGCTGTAGTGTCTTGGTTTCTTTACAGGAGGTTGTGATCTTGAGGTAGTCTGGCTCCTCCTTTGGCTAGGCTGTCAACCTCCCCATTCCCAGCTACTCCAGAATGCACTGGAATCCACTGCAGCACTATTTTGTGGCGGCTGGACAGGGCATCCAGTCTATCTTGAAGCTTCCTGATGAGATCAGTAAATCAAGCTGCCGCCTTACCCTAGCTAGTGTTCTGCTGTCGTGTTGAGCGCCTGCAAATCTGTACGTTGGAGCTGCTGCCGCCAGCTGGTAAGGAAAGGGAGGTAGTAGTGCGGTCTGCACAACGGATGCAAATGCCATTTCCTCTGTTCCGTGCGGCGTCTTGACAGACCCGCCTGTGTAGATGTGAGCACTGCTGCTGTGAGGGTAGCGCTTGTGCATAATCTCCAGCAAGATGGCTTTATGCAGTGCCGCGACCTTTGGCAAAGAGTCCTGGAACATCGTTTATGTTGTCTAGAAGGCTCTTTCGAGATACCCAGATATCTGAAGGGAGCTCTTCACACATCTTTGGGCCTGGTTCCAGGACGTCAGTTTTAGCCCTTCAGTTGGCGGTTCAGACTTGGGCGTTTCTGACGGTTCTTGGTCTGCTCCTGTAGTCTCCAGTGCTGCTGGTGTTTAGTGAATCTCTTCATCTTGTGTGCTGTTCTGCGTTCCAGTAGCTCCGGCCAATGTCCTCCATTTCCTAAATTGGGGTGCTCCGAATGGCTCTAAGAATGTCACTGCATCATGAGAATGACACATGTTCTGCATCTTGTCAAGCCTGTTTTTGGAGGCAGCGTTTCATGTTACTGTCGAAATATCTTGGTATCGCACTACTGGTTTGACAGAGCTGGTGTTTGCTTGCGCCAGGATGCTGTAATTTGCGCCAATGTGGTCCCCACCAGTTTTTTCATCAGACATTTTTTCCCCTCGCAGCTCTAGCTTCCATGGCTTCGATGTGAATCCAGTAATTTATTTGTTGCCAGTAAAGTTGGCCTGTCTGTCTTTGGTACTGGAAGGTCTCCAGTTTTCAAGGTGACCTCAGTCTTCCATCTGATTGAAAGAGATGGTCTAGCTCAGTTTGAGCGGCCATTTTTCAGTCCAGATGCTCACTCTGTTGGCAGCATCCTGGATTCAGCAGAATGATATTTCTGTATGTTCTGCTGCGCTGAACACAAAGTCATCCGCATGGAGGATGTTTGAGATGAACTTTGGTACTCTGTACTGATGTCATTAATGTAGACTACGAACAGCATCAGACACAATACTTCCCTGAGGTACACCTTCCCCGAATTTGACAAGACTGCTGAATGTGCTGTTTACTTCAGTCTCGCTGTTCTGTTGAAGATGAAGTTTTTCAGCCATCGGTACTTCGTGCCTCAAACTCCTGACGGTAGAAGCTTCAGCAGCAGCCCCTGTTTACAGAAGTTTCCCCCTTTTTATGCCTTAACTAAAAACAGTTACAATTAAATTGATGGGTCACATTGAAATTAATGAAATGCCGATCTGAAATTTGTATGCTCAATATGCATAGTTTGTTAAGAAAACTGGCAACAAAAATATTTAAACAGAGGAGTATGACGAAAGCAATTTTTATGATCATTTTGCGTTCGGCTCTGGGTATGGGTAAAATGGGGGGTAGGGCATCAGATTCAGCTACTGTGGCCCCTAAATGCATCACAACATGCTCACAATAATAAAACTTAATAGGTAATGAGAGGTCAAAATGAAATGGAATGACTTAGTAATTTTTTTTTAATTAATTTCGTGTATTTTTACAGCTTGGGGCTAGGGATACAAAATCAACCACTGTGGCAATCACAGTGGCCATAGCGTCAGTCAGTCAAAGTTTATAATACTTGTGACGTCCTGTTTAAAGATACAAGCCTGAAAATGGACTGCCAGTGCTATATAAAAGAAAAAAAGTCTGAAGGCATCTGCAGGGCTTCTAGATTGAATTCTGATTTTTTTTTTTTTAAGAGGAAAATGTTTCTCAAGCTCATTTTAGCATCTGCGAAGATTGATTGTACATTGTTTAACGTCCCGACAGCAACAAAGCTTTCTCAGGACGTGCCTGCACTGCTTGTGAAGAAAAAAAAAAAAAAAAAAAAAAAAAAAAAAAAAAAAAAAAAAACAGAACATTGAATGTATGTCGCCAGCCGGTCAAATACATTAAATAAACCTAACACAGAGCCTAAATAAAGCTAAGACCATTTAGCAACACACATTCAATATCAAGAGCTACAGGCAGTGCAGACAGTAGGGAGAGTTTTTAAAAGGCAAATACAGGTGAATGGACAAAGGGTAGACAGAAACACATGCCCCAGAATAGAGAGAAAAACCCACCCTGCGGGGCTGACCAGGGTGACCCTGGGAACTAAAAAATACCTAACCCCACCCAAGTCCCCCAGGGCAGACCCGGGTGGGGGGCATCTGCGAAGAGCGTCGATTTTATGGGAATATCACTTAAACATCGCAGGACATACTAAGGTACACTTAAAGCCCATCTTATAGAGTACTGGGGGGGGGGGGGGGGGAGGGGGTGCATAGTGGACCGGGCTAGCTCTTGGACTATTATGGACATGCTATTACATTCGCCCCACCGCGACCCATCCTAAAAAGTCCCTTCTATAAATAGAACGGACTTAAAAAGCGGGGTGTGTCACGCCGGTATGCGTGCTTGCCCTTCAGCCTGTTCTTACTTACTTACTTTACTTACGCCTGTCACCCCTCCCAGGGTATAGGCCGTCGACGAGAGACCTCCAGCGACTCCTGTCCTGTGCTTCTCCTTCTATTTTACTCCAGGTGGTCCCAGTCTCTTGATGTCTGCTTGGAGGTGTCGACGCCAGGTGTTTCTCGGCCTGCCTCTTTCCCTGGGGGTTCCATGACAATGCCTGCCTAGTGATACTGGAAACTGGCTTTCTCAGACTGTGACCAATCCATCCCCATCTTCTTCGCCCAATTCATTCTCTGCTGTTATCTGCTCTGTTCTCTCCCAGAGTCTGACGTTGCTGATCTTCTCTGGCCAGTGAATTTTCAAGATTCTTCTAAGGCAACTGTTTATAAAGATCTGTACTCTGTTGACAGTGGTTTTTGTCAACCTCCAAGTCTCTGCTCCATATAGGAGAACTGCTTTTACGTTTCAGTTGAAAATCCGGACTTTGGTGTGTTGTGACAGCTCTCTGGAACTCCAACCTTTTTTCAACTGGAGAAAGGCTGCTCTGGCTTTACCGATTCGTGCTCTTACATCTGCATCAGTGCCGCCTTTTTTGTCGATGATGCTCCCGAGATAGGTGAAGGGCTCCACCTCCTCCAACTGGGTGCCAGCAAGCAAGACTGGTTCTTCCATGGTTGCGTTCAGCCTCAGTGTCTTTGTTTTCTGTTTGTGGATGGTGAGGCCCACTTGGGACGAGATGTCAGCAAGCCTTGTGGTCTTATCCTGCATTTGTTGATGAGTGTGGGACAGTAAAGCCAAGTCGTCTGCAAAATCGAGGTCGTCAAGCTGTGTCCACAGTGTCCACTGTACTCCGCTTCTTCTCTGCTCAGTGGTCCTTTTCATGACCCAGTCTATGGCCAATAGGAAGAGAATCGGAGACAGCAAACACCCCTGCCTGACGCCGGTTCTGACCTGGAGCCCCCTGGTGAACTGCCCTTCGTGGATCACGCGACATGTCATGCCATCGTAGCTGCTCTTGATCAGGCAGACGAGCTTTGTGGGTACAACGTAGTGTCGTAGGAGTTTCCACAAAGTCTCTCGGTCCACGCTGTCAAATGCTTTCTCGTAATCCACAAAGTTGACGTACAGCGGGGAGCTCCACTCCAGAGACTGTTCCACGATGATGCGGAGAGTGGCGATCTGGTCTGTAAATGATCGGTTTTTCCTGAATCCTGCTTGCTGGTCTCTCAGCTGGGGGTCGACGGAGCTCTTCATTCTCTCCAGGATGATCCTGTTGAAGACCTTTTCTGGTACTGACAGCAAGGTGATTCCTCTGTAGTTGGAACACTTGCTGAGATCACCTTTCTTGGGAAGCTTGATTAGGTACCCCTCCTTCCAGTCAGCCGGCATCACCTCCTCTTCCCAGATCTTTCCAAACAGTGGGTACAGCAGTTCTACTGTTGTCTCTAGGTCTGCTTTCAGAACCTCCGCTGGGATGCCATCTGGCCCTACTGCTTTGCCGTTCTTCAAAAATGCCACTGCTCTTCTGGTCTCTTCCCGGCTGGGTCTGTCACAGCTGATGGGTAGGTCAGTCTCTGTTGGCTGGATGTCTGGGGGGTTGGGTGGGGTGGGTCTGTTAAGTAACTCTTCAAAATACTCGGCCCATCTGTTGAGTTGGTCTGCTCTGTCTGCAATAGGCTTGCCTTCTTTGTCTTCTACTGTTCTTTCTGTATGGCCATACTTGCCCGACAATCTTCTGGTAATGTAGAGATGTTTCATGTTGCCGCTGCCACTGAGCTGCCTTTTCTGCCAGTGTAGGCCCTCTTGTCTGCCCTGATACTCCTCTTCACCTCGCGGTTGGCTTCCGAGTATTCCTCCTGTGCCCTTGCTTTGGCTGCTCTCGTGCGACTGTTGTTGACAACTGCTTTATTCTGCTTCCTCACTTTTATATTTTTCAAGGTCTGTGCCGACAGCCAGTCCTTGTGATGGCGTTTCCTGAACCCTACAGTGTCTTTGCAGGTTGAGTTCAGCCCCTCTCTAACTGCCTTCCACTGCTGCTCTGTGGTGATCGCCTCCTCTTCATTTACTAGCTCCTGTAACGCTTGAAACCGGTTGGACAGCACCAATCTGAACTCTTCTCTCACTCCAGTCTCTCTCAGGAGGCCTACATTATAGCGCTGTCTTCTTGTCTCTGTGCGGCTTTTCTTTAACTTGAGCTTTATTCTTAAGGTAAGCAGATGGTGGTCTGAGGCGACATCTGCTCCCCTCCTCACTTGAACATCTTGGAGGGATCTTCTAAATTTCTTGCTAATGCAGATATGGTCTATTTGGTTCTCTGTAGTATGGTCAGGTGAGAGTTGCTTTGTGTATTCTTCTGTGTGGAAAGATGCTGCCTCCAATGACAAGTCTGTTTAGAGCACAAAAGTCTACAAACCTCTCCCCGTTCTCACTCATCTCTCCTAGTCCCTGTCTCCCCATCACCTCTTCGTATCCGGTGTTGTCCTCCCCTATTTTGGCATTAAAATCGCCCATGTGGATGACGTTTAGCTTAATCTTTTTCCTGGTTCTAAAGGCTGCTGTGACAATTCTTGGCCCAAGAGGTTCCCAGCCCATCAGCGCTCTCTGTGTCACTGGTGACAGCATGAGTGCTACACCTTCTGTACGGAGGAGGGGGGGGGGGGGGCATTGTCCTCTTCATGACCTGAATACAGAATCATCTCCCCACTTAACAGCTTTTTATTTTGCCCAGACTGCGTCCATCTGGCTTCACTGATACCTAGCAGGGCAGTCCAGCTTCATAAAAGTGGATTGATTGATTGATTGTACATTGCTTAACGTCCCGACAGCAACAAGGCTTTCTCAGGACGTGCCTGCACTGCTTGTGAAAAAAAAAACTAAACAGAAAATTGAATGTATGTCGCCAGCCGGTCAAATACGTTAAATAAACCTACAACATGGGGCCTAAATAAAGCTAAGACCATTTAGCAACACACATCCATACAGGCAGTGCAGACAGTAGGGAGAGTTTTAAAAAGGCAAATACAGGTGAATGGACAAAGGGTAGACAGAAACACATGCCCCAGAATAGAGAGAAAAACCCACCCTGTGTTCATAAAAGTGGAATCTCTACCATCTTTTCCATGAGACAGATTTTAACATTTATAGAAAGGGTTGAACTGAACTAACACAATCTATTTGTCATATATTATTGTCCCAAATATTAGATTTTGTTTTGAGAAAATAACAATCAACAAAGAATTTAAAATCTTAATGTGTTATGTTTAATGTACCATATTAAATTATACAAATCACAAAATACACTCTAAGATTAAGAAAACTAAAATGTATGCAGAAGGGCCGGGTCACGTTACCTTCCAGTCACAATAATGTTCAACTCTTGCCCAGGAAAAGCTGGCCATATATTTCAGTTTTGTGACATTTTTATTACAATTTTAGTTTTATACTGTAATTAAATTATCTGAAAAATACTATTACTACCACAACTACCGTTAATAATAATAATCGCCGGTTCCAGATCATAAGTGTTCTCAAAAGACTTCGGTCATTTAAATACATTATACATATGTAGTAATTGTCTTGACGGCCCTTTACAGTGACGAAATGCACGCTGTGAAAGAACAGTGTAATGTACCAGCTGTGAATGCCGGCAGGAATCTGTTTATGTACAGCGCTGTGTCGCATCCGTCGTATGTTTTAAAAATCTCTTTCACAACTGCACGCTAGGCTAGCTTTCCTACATTTACATCTTTCACAATAAACGACAACTGATCAGTTCATAGTACGACTGTTCTGCGTGTAGCAATGGTGTCTTTACAGGCACCCATCACTGATACAAGTTCCGGAGTGCTGTTCTTTTTTGCAGCTCCTGTTTGAAGTGTTTCTCTTGGACATTCTTTTGTCACCGCCATTCAGCAGGACTTGGCATGTGCAGCGTTTTCTGCGAGCAATGTCTCCACGTGTGTCCCTTTTGATACGTTTCGTGGACAACGTCAGTGTAAAATCAGTGCATCCGCCGTTGGTGATATGGCCTCCAGATATATAGAGCTTGCTTTGCTGCTTTGACTTAAATTTACAAGTTGGCTTGTTTTTGCTGTATAAGTCGTTTCAACTGACATCGGAGCGCACGTTTTTCGCAAATACTCCGCTCTGCAAAGAGCCACCTTTCTATACCAATCTTAGAACAAATATCATTCAGTGACAGTTGACCTAATACGATTTAATAGTCGAACAATGTATCAGTTTTGCTATACAGTCATAAAAAATTCAGATTATTTTCAAGAAATGACTGATTTTACATCCCTATATGTGCCCCAGACATATTAAGCCCAGTATAAGAAAGATCCATGTTCACGTCAATTGTCCAAGGTTTTCAAACCTGAAACAGTGCAGGCATACATGAGTCTGCATGCGTGACCTCAATATTGAAATCTGCCAGGGATCTATTTCAGGTATTGAAAATGGTTTGTTCTCGTCTTTTCACCTACTTTTTACGACTGTACAGCAACATCGACAAATCATAGGTGTTCAGTAAACATATTCCATATTAGGTCACTTGGCACTAAATGATTTGTTCTCAACTCACTCAGCCCGACGCACGTATTTCCCAAATTTTGGAAGCGTCACTGATCTAACGACTACACACCTGTTGCAGGAGATACCATGATAATTCAAGGGCAGTGCCAGATTAGCTTGGCGCCGATAGTTAGCTAAGTCTGGCACTACCCTTGAATTATCATGGTCGACCCATCTCTTGCTGTAGTGCAACAGGGCTGAATGTGTTAAGTGGTACAGAAACTTGAAGTGTTTCTTTGCGGAGATAATTTGGGAAAAACGTGCGCTCCGACTGACGTCAAACGGCCTATACATAAGGACGACAAAACCTTCAACTGTCTCCATCCAAGTCCCTATCAAAGCCATGAAAACGTCTGTGACTTTAAGATTTGTCCGCCACACTTTGCATGCTGTCTTCGTACCCTATCCAAACATAAGCGATTTTTTCCAGCAAAGAATGAGACGATGTCACAACTAGTGAAAAAAAAACAAACACAAGGGGCGTCAGTTTACTTTTTGGGCCTAAAATGCCGGACAATGTTGTTGATGCAAATTTAATGTACTTGAACTGCTTTCCAACATCAAATGCAACCCAGATTTCTGTTGCGGAAATAGTAAGATTAGCACTGGCTGCAGCCAGAACGACGACACTGGTGTTTGGGGGCTTTTCATAACCCTCGTGAAAGCTTTTGGTGGCGATCCGAGGCTTTCTCCGGGGTTAGTTCCCCTACAAGGTCATTTCTGGAGACTGTTTCCAGCTGGCGGCGTATCATTTAGTCTTCGTTGAGATTTTTGGAACCAAGATGTCTCCAGCATGACAGCAGTGCTTTGCTGTTTAACTGTAAATGACACCGACGTGTTGTCTTTTAAAAGTGAAAATGGAATACAATGTGCTGAACATTTCTATATCATCTTTTTTTTTCTCTCCGTAATTTTGGGAAATCGCACCTATTTGGACACGGGATTTACGCAGAGGTCAAATCAGATGAAACAGCCTAGGTGTTGTACTGCACTCAACGGTGACTGACTGTGCAATGCATATATGTGGTAGTGGGGGTAGAACTGGCTAGCCGGTCTTAGACCGCAACAGGTTCTGATCAGATCCTAGACTTTTTCTTACGATACATATGTCTAGCTTCATGTATTAGGGCGCTATAGTAGTTTTTCTAAGAAAAAGAAGAATCTAGAATCTCCAGACGAGATCAGTGGTGGAGGCAGCGGAGAGGTATACTAGACCGAGAAGCCCACCCGGGGGCGAACCAGGATTATCAGTCAAAGCTCTTGTCATCTTGGTCTGCTGGCCCTTCTGTTGAGTCTAGGCGCCAAGCTATTTTGGCACCACCCTTGAACTAAAGCCATTGGTCTATATCCTTATCTTTAAGTACTATAATGTAGCTTGAATATGGCAGTGTACAAATTTGAAGCTTTTAGCCTCAGTATGATATGGGCTAATACACTTGTATTGCTTAACTGCAAAACACCAAGTCGTCTACTTGGTTTACTTCTGTACACATACACATGTTCACAAATCATCAATGACATTTTTTTCTTCACGAAAGTTCATTTGTTAGACTGATACAGTTGTACTTTGTACTCTACAGAGTAGTAATACAATATACATAATTTCCATTTGTAACATGCATCAGGCAACACACACATAGACACACAATATAAGTTTCCCATTTATTCAACCTGTATCATACAGTGTGTGGAAGATTTACAGTGCTTGCATCGACTACATCACTGTTTTTTTGTTCAGTAAATATTTTCTGGCATGCTACAATCGTATTTAATTTTTACAGTGCGGTTTATCACTATGACCCACAAGCAGTAACTATTGATCGTATGCACCCCATCTGTAAATAGATTACGTTCCACAAGCAGTATATCCCATTTGGGTAAAGCTATGTCTTCCTGATAATTTTTAACCCTTTGGGTATCGGCAATGGCTTTTGTCATGATGATACCTGCAGGAATCATTGTGACAAAAACCACTACAGACGCTCACAGGGTTTAACTAAGCATATTTCTGGACAACAATAGAACAAAAAGTGAACATGAAATGTGGACCTAATTCATAAGCTTGATTTGTACTGAAGTAATTCTTAGTTTGATAACTGATATCAATTGTCAGGTCCCGGTGCTTTGTCTTTTATCTGCTTCAGACAATACATAGTCCATTTAAATCATAGTCATGATCAAGATCCCAGCAGATACTTCACATAGCAGCTATTGTTCATAGTAGATCCCAGGCCAGATCTTTTTATGGAGATGGACTCATGACGCACCCTTCATGTTCCCAACCAAAGTTATCGGTCTTTCCTCCAGTTACTGACCATGCACCAAGATTACTGCCCTCTGAGTTTTGTCTGGCAAAATGTAGCACATTTTTACCGATTCAAGCAGATTTTTTTTTTAAAAATCCTGTTGTATTTTAAGTTGTTGAAACAATACAACAGGATTAAAAAAAAGTACTATGTATTATTTTGTCTATAGATCTTTCTGAGCTTCTTCATTTGTACACACCTTAGACAGCTCCGTTCCTCAGCAGACATTAAACTATTACGCTTTCCGACTGTGAGGACCAGTCTTTTGGCGAGAGGTCTTTCTCATACAAGGACCATTTCTTTGGAATAAGCTCCCACATTCCCTCAGATATGTTGAATCAGCCAATAGTTTCCGGCAGTCTTTAACTCTTTCCCATCTTAACGCTTCCGGTTTAGTGTTAGCCCAAACAAACCTTTAGCCATCGAAACGCTTACGTTATAGCGCTGTGCTCGTTGCCGTCTACAGAAGAGTCGCTAGTATTCTGGGGTTGGGTTTTTACAAAAAATCGCATGAAGCACAGCTATCGGTCTAAGGGAACCAACCACTATAATGTTTCACCAACCATTTCTAAAATATCTGAAAGTGAATGCCCTTGTCGGATGGTGTTGGAACAAGGCCAAAGTAGACGTGCCTTGGATCGTCTATGACGATGAGCTTGTTCGATCCTCATGAGCGCGGTTTCAACAGTGATTTTTAGCTCGTAAAATTGTGATTCAAGAAGTGACAGATCTCTTGTGTGATTTCTTTGCTTGTGGAATACATTTTTTTTTTGGCCATGTTGGTGAGTAAATCTGGGTTTTTCGTTGCATGTGCTTACACCGTTGCTAAATGCTACCAAAACCACGTTTCTCATTTTTTGCTCTGCCATGTTTGTTTCTGTTGCATAATAATCAAATTGGTTGGACTTTCCACTAAACTGATGCACAAACACGTGCAGTTTTGAAAAGTACTTTTAATGCTCTTTCCAATGATACCCAATTTATCTATGGTTGTTAGCTTGGGAGGCTGTGAAAATTAATTCAATCTATCCCAAAAATGTATGTCACCAGGGAACACACGTCCTTTTCCTGCTACGTCTGCAGGGAACTGACTCGATGAGAATTTTATCATGGGAAAGAGTTAAAGACAAATTTATTCCTTTAAACGTGCATTCACCGTTTTAATGTTTCGTTGTCAGCGACATCTGCCTAGTGTATCCGTTATTAGTTTTATGGTACACGTATATCTTTGGTGTGTGCGAGCATTTCTTGTTGGCGTGTTCACTCTAAGCTTATTTTGCTTGTATATCTTGTTGTGTGAGTGCGCATGTTAGGGAATATATATGTGTTGTAGGATGCAAGGTGTATGTATGTTAGTATGTCATTTGTACGGCGCCTAGAACTTTTCTATTGAAAGTATAGGCGCCTTAAAAATATACATTATTATTATTATTATAGACTTGAAGGCCATTGCCGCGGAGTTCAAAATCGCTGCGCAAGCACTACTTTCTGCATGGTATTATGAAAGCCTATGATGTCTTTAACTCGCATAAGCATTGTTTCATCTCTTTTGTCAAGTCTTTATATCCAGTTTGAACTGTGCAGCTTTTAAATCTCTTTGCAGCTGTAAAACCTAATGCATTTCAGTGTGGCAACTGTAGTCAATCTGCATCCCCTGTGAATATGGAAAATCTGGAACCGACTTTTAAAAAAGGTGTTTGGTTGTTCAAACAACAATTTAGCCACTATCCTTTGCAGACATGGAGATGACCTACTTAGAAGTTGAAATACAGCATACAAACTGATCGCATCTCATTAAGTCAGTAATCCTTGATCTTTTTATCACTGATGCCGAAACAGATGACAGCTAATGTATGGACCAGTTACCTCCAGAACAAAACTAGTCAACACCTAACATGGATAGCATGAACCCACACTGTTTGCTGGTGTACACCCCAGATAGACCAACTCAGAGGGTACACCACAAGTACTCTTTTGTTCAAATGAGATGTGAAGCAGCATCTCATTTGAACAGAAGTGTACCTGTGGTGTACCCCCTGAGTAGGTCTATCTGAGAAGTACACTGGCTAATGGTATGGGTACTGAACACTTAACATGGACAGCATGAAATTAAAGCTGTGCTATTCTAATCACCTTCAGCACTGAGAGACTACAACAAATTTTGTATTTTTATTTTTAAAGAGTTGACCATGTACTGCACAGTCAACTCTGCCAGTCTGAAGTTTTCAGTCCCTGGCACACCAGTGCTCACTTCATTTTGCTGCTATCGTATGTATTACAATGCTCAACAATAATAGCAAACCCGAGTATACACTGCAAAACATTGATCCCTTGACCTGTTCATCCTGCAGTAAAATGAAGCGTGAGCACAGGTGTGCCAGGTTTTACTGGCCTACTGAAAATTGTTTAACTTGTGGATCTGTCAGTTGCCAAAAGGAGTTTTTTTTTCCCTCTCAGTGCTGGAGGTCATTAGAACAGTGGACCTTTAAGGGAATAAATATCTGTCAGTGTATTTCAGTACTTCTAGCTTTATAGAAATTTTTTGCAGGACATGGCTAAACAATTGTTTGCAGAACTAAACAAGATTAAGAATAAAGAAAGGTGCAAGTCTGGCGATGACTATTTGTTGATAAAGGTGTCATGAATCATGTGTTAAAAGTCAACCCATTTAGCCCTGGCACCCTGCAGCACGAGGTGCATTGATCATAATTCAAGGGTAGTGCCAGATAAACTTGTCGCCTTTAGGACCAAGCTCATCTGGCACTACCCTTATATTATCATGATCAATCCATCACCTCCAAAAGTTTGGAAATGTGCTGCAGGGTTAAGAGGGTTAAAGACAATGCAAACTTCTGGCAAACAGGCTGTACCAGGAAATATCACTCCTTCGTATCCATCTTTAACAGAGGATCAATCAAACACCAGAAAGAAAAAGTCCAACTTGTATTCAACTTGTCCTGTTGGAACAATGTCTGAACCGTGCATCGTATGTCAAATAATAGTACATCATAATACTTACTGCAGGCAGTCCGCACATCTGCAAACACTTACACACCGCCACACTTTCGCACTTAAGAGTTCATTAGATTGCACAAAACCTCACAGAGCATGAGCATCCTTTGTTTCATGCACAGCCACACTCTTTCATACAATCTCTCAATCATTTAATCATAGTGCGACAATCATTTCACAGACACTTCACACATGCAGGCAACAGTCCAGTACCCAAGCATTTACATACATCAGAAAGTGCAATGTCAATATGGGATGCAAACTGTGCACTTGACAGTGTCTTTCTGCTGTTACTGCCTCCAGTGGCTACACTACTAGAAGACATGATGTGTGGTGGAGGCTTCATCTGGCCAACACCTTAACTACACAACTAAATGTATTGCAATATGGTAACAAGTTGTGTAACATCATACAATTACTTCAAGTCTCTCAAAACAAAACTACCCTACGAGGATCGCTATGAGATACGCGTTGAAATAAGTTGCCTATTAAAGATATTTCAATGCACAGAGTAACATGCGATAATACCTGAAGTTGGTCATGAGTCGTGCAAAGATTTTCACTAAATTTACACAACTTTGGAATTCATTCCCAGTCTCAAGTACTGCCATGCTCTGCATGTCCAAGTGGCAGACCAGATTCCACTGTAGGAATGTCTTTGCCACTGCAAATTGATGCCCAGCCACCAGATGCTTCACTCAACCCCCTTATGCATACAGCCACTGGTAATGTGAGCAGAGCAAACACACACATACACTGAAGCAGTACCGGTGGCTTCATGCACATGTTTTAAAGCCTACCAAACATACTATGTATTTTACCCAGGAAAAACTCATCATGGCAAAAGGTCAACTTTGTAGTATGTTTCATCTGCTTTAACCCATTCAGCCCTGATGCACTACAGCAGGAGATGGGTCGACCATGATAATCAAGGGTAGTGCCAGATTAGCTTGGTGCCTCTCAGCGCCAAGCTAATCTGGCACTAACCTTGAATTATCATGGTTGATCCATCTCCTGCAACAGGTGCATAGTCGTTAAATGACGTCTCCAAAATTTGGGAAATATGTGCGTCGGGCTGAATGAGTTAACAATCCAACATGCCAGATGCATCAAACCAACTTGTCTTGCACATCAGTCTATAGCACCATCTGGCGAGGACGAGAAGCACAACACACCAAAGACTGCCTGGACATGTTACTATCCTGGGCTGCGTGGACCCACTCCTGCAGGATTCATCAGGGTCCATTTGTGCAGCACACATGACAAGTAGTGTGCATCTTCTGAATGAGCAGTGAATGAGGAAGAACAATGGCAGGATGTATCACAGCGACAGGTGAGGGGGTGAAAATCTAGGACGCAACTTGCCACACAAACAGGATGACGATCCACCACAGCTACAAGTAGGTCTGCAACACACAAAGCAAGTTAAATGTTGAACACAGACTGGTGACAGCAAGTCAGAGGACAGCTGACGACAAGAAACATTGCAAACTGTTGCTCATGTAGCTCAACACACTTTGGAAAGGGTGGTGGCATGGTCAACCAGGAGCCAATAACCAGTTTATCATGATGAAGGTCACATTATCATGTATCTTTGTGCAATGAGCCACTGATGGTGATAATGCTCAGAGTATCAATGGCTGCATGCACGAGGGTGTTACTGATGGTCAAAATTCATTTTCCAAAATGTCAAAAGGAGTATTTTCACACACCGATTACCTGTCATGATACCTTGCACAAGGGTAAACAAAGTAACTATTCATAGTAGTGACTTACCAGCAGGTATGTCTGTATTGAGTTTGGTTTTAAATCCATGCGATATATTCCAGGGCGGGCTTTGATTACTAAAATTTGCTGATACAATGGACACACCTTTTCACAATCCATGTGAATAGGCTATACTACAAGAGTTTTCACAATCCATGTGAGTAGGCTATACAACAAGGGTTTTTAAGTCAGTGGAACTCTTATGCACAAAGGTAACAAGAGGAGCACAAAGGTCTTTAATTTTCCATGTTTAAAACATTATAAATTAAGTTCGCCCTTTATCTCACATTATTGTAACATTCATAAAGGAAAAATTTCAAACTATTACTCCTTCATTGCCAGGAGAATGTCAAATCAAGACTTGGGATACTGTTTTACAAAATGCTTAACCCATTTAGCCCTGGGACCCTGCTGCAGGAGATAGCTTGATCATGATAAGGTGCCAGATGAGCTTGGTGCCTGAAAGTGCCAAGCTCATCTGGGACTACCCTATCATGATCAATCCATCTCCTACAACTGGTACATAGTCGTTAGATAATGCCTCCAAAAGTTTGGAAATGCGGCTGTGGTAAACAAAACTTGGTCAACAAACAGCAATGTTGGACCTATTCACAGACCTCTTGTGTCAGTGAAGCCACATCACTTTTACCGTTTTCACTCTTGTTCCTCAAATCTGTTTTACTGAATGTTGATTGTGAATTGAGACATATTTGTTGTTTAGAGATGTCAAAATCACGGCTTTTGGTCACACCTCAACTGTCACAAATAAACTCAAGGCCAAGGCCTCTTGTGTGTGTGTTTAGATGGCAGTCTCAATGTGAGCATAATTTTGTGACAGCTCTAAACTAATAATGTACTGACTGCAAAATCTTTCTCCTAACAAAATCAAAATGGAATGGGGGGGGGGGGGGGGGGGGGGGGGGGCCGAAACAGAGTATCTAACCTGGGCAACCATGATCATGTGGATACAGATGAAAATGTGAAACATAAGCAAGTCAGCGCATGCCATATTGTCTGGGCGATTATTCTGTTTATTGCACCACTTTGTTAAGATCTCACAGAGCAGCTAAAGGAGGAGAAATTCAGCCATAGTGATGTTTACATAGAGAGATAATGCGATGCAGTTAAAGAACACAGAGGCCAGAAGTATAAACACATTTTGTGACTTTTCCACAGCGCCAAATCTGACAGAAACAGCAGGACAAAACCGGAACAGAGGTGAAATGACTGACTTCACCAAGTACTCATAGAAAACAACAATCAACATTCCATACGATGCAGAAGTCTAGTAAGCAGGTATCATCATGTCATTCAAATACAATTCATATCCAAGTGGATGTTTCTCAAATCAGGACACACATATTTAGAGTATACAATTCTGATGTATTTAACAGATAACAGCAACATGTGCAAAAGTAATCTGCCATAGCGTCCTGGTCAGTTCAAACTTCTCTGCTGCCCACACCCGATGTAGTGTTTGTGTCCGTGTGAATATGGTTTAGTCTGTAGATGAGGAATGAATGATGTTCGTCAGCTATGAATATATTTTCAAAGCACTTTACTGTTGCGATATTGCTTGTGAACCCACAAGGAAAACTTTTCATTATCTTGCTGTGGATGTACAAAGTGATCTTATTCCACGCAGCACTTATTGCTGTACCCTCACCCCTTTTCCACAGATTTTTATCTTCATTACTGTCAAAACATCCCTTTATTGCTGTACCCTAATCCCTTTTCCACTGCGCTTTATCTTCATTACTGTCAAAACTTCACTTTACTGCTGTACCCTGACCCCTTTTTCACAGATTTTTATCTTTATTACTGTCAAAACGTCACTTTATTGATGTACCTTAATCCCTTTTCCACAGCGTTTGTAAAAATGTAACTAGTGTACAAGCAAAACATCAGAAGCATTAAAGCAGCTTCTAGTGGAGTACATGCACTGCAATCACTTACTGACTCAGCTTCCAGGCAAGAAAAAGAAAATGTACATACGTGTACAGAGAAGAAACTTTAGCAACACAGAAAAGCAGGAACATTATCCAAAATATAAACAAGCATCTAATGAAAAATTTCTAAAGTCATGCGATGTCATACTCATGAACACTAGTCAAGAGAAGAAACCAACTGAGGAATAATAAAGAGGGTTGGTTTTTCTAACAGCACAAGTATATGTACTGCCACACACTCACAACATGCTGGTCTGAGGAGATCAATGTTGCCTACATTATTAGACCAGGCTGAACAGCACAGGTAAACCGGAAGTAGGCTTGATTATGGCTACATAGTCTGAGAGTGCGCTATATCTTACAAGTAGGTCTCAAAGCTATGCAACCAGTTGCCAGTTTAAATGCACGTCCGTCACAGTTCATTTCTTTAACTGAGAGTTATAGTTTATGTAATTAATTGAATGAGTCACTGGATGTGTATGTTCCTCAGGTGTTGTATTGGCAGACAGTGAATGAGGAATTAATAAAGTATTATTGTATTGTATTGACCTCAAGCTAGCAGTGACAGCTTCAGTTTCTCTCATGCAGCCCTGTTCTAACAAATCAAGAGTGGATCCATTACCTCTTAGGGCGGATGACTGCATGGGGAGTGTTTGCCCCCATCCCCCCCCCCCCCCCCCCCCCCCCCCCCGCCAACCCCCTTACGAAACAAAAAAAACAAACCCACCAAACAAATCAAAAATGGCAAAGCCCTTAAGGCTCATGTGCATAATCGATCCACGAAAGAAAGTAATCTGAACTTTGTGACCCTGACCTTTCCGACAGGTCACTGAAATAAGCAAGTGTTCTAATAAAAGTAAAGGGTTGGCTTTTATTCCTGTGAATCCATGACTAGTCAAAATGTTACAATTTATTTTTACTTATTTATTGATCCCTTGTTACACTGACCTTAGAGTGAGTTCACTGGAATTGGTACTGGTATGTCTATAAAGATCTTGCCACAAAGTTTTACACTGCCATGTTTGAGAAAGTGCCAATGTTAAAGTTGACCACAGACAAAAGTTGTGTTTAGGGCACAAATATAAGCTGTAATTAAAGCAAGGCCTCATTAAACTAACCCATTAAGATTAACTTCCACTGAGAGTTCCACAAGCAAAGTGTTTGCATTGTAGCTACTTTACCCAGAGTGATTTCCATTGGTTCTTTTCTGAGGTCTTTTTATCCAACAACATTCAATCCACAAAACCTTGCAAACTTGTCATTTGTTCTGCTGATCTGAATACACAGAAACATGCGATTTGATTGCAAATTTTCCTTGCTAAATCCGTCAGCTTTTTCTGAGTGCCAAAAACAAGAAGAAGAATGGCAAAGCCCTCAAGGCTCACATATATGAATGATCCAGCCCTAACTTAATTAAAGGGTTGGCTTTAGTACTTGCAAAATCCATGTTTTCTAAAAATGTATGCTATTTTCACACTTTTATCATTCTCCCATGACCCTTGACCAAAACAATATGCATATAAAGGTCTTATCAGCTACCTTTCTGCCAAATTTGCCTGAAAAGTCTTGCAATTATCAGGGTTTAATGCCCAACAGGCAACTAAGGTCTCATGGTGAGAGGGGTTAAAGTCTGGCCTGCCCGACTAAGAGGAAGGTCTTAAAACAGAATGTGAATAGATATTGTGAAATGTTTCTGGTTAAAATGTTATGTTTTGTTGATTAATTAAAGTATGTCTGCAGACTTGGAAGGTCATTGAAACTGCAAGATTAGTCTGAAAGACTCACGATTCTGTTTTAGAACACTTAGATCCTTTGGCAAAATCCTCCCCACATAGACTCACTCAGAGTACACCACAAGTACACTTTAAAGCAAATGAGATGCCTAAAAAATGAGTGGGTCTATGTGAGGTGCAAACAGTACAGGCTGTTTGACATGACGATCTGTCCCTACTCAGCTGACTGTGGTTACATGCACTGACTAAATGACAGGAGGTAGTGACTAGCATAGCAGCATGGTCAACTCACATCAGGACATAGACAAGCAGCCAGCTACTGCATGGACCAACACATATATTAACATGGACATGCAAAACACCTGATTTTTGTTCACTTTACCCGCGTCTCACTGAAATAAAAGAGGAAAAAATAAAACAGTAAATAAATCATAATACATAGCCAAGGCACAAAGAAACAGCAAAGGATGGAAAATATTATACGTGACTTTCTGGCATGTTAGTTACGAGAAATACATGAAGTTAACCGTTACCCGTTCATCTGTTTGAAAAACTAAAAAGTCTATATCCTTTAAGCAAATCCCTTAAAAATAGCTAATTTATTATCATGTGGACAGGAAAAAAATGGCGTGTCAATGACTCTCCCTTCATGCTCAATGCTATTTTCAGCTTTAATTCATAAATCTTGTAATACTTCCTACTTAGCATGTGCTGGATAAAAAAAGTTGCAAACGGTTGTCAAGACATTACTTTATTTACAACTCTGATGCACAAAGTTCCATGTGGCTCTGACATATGCTTCATTTCTTTAGACCAGATACAAGCATCTGAAACTTTTTTTTTTTTTTGGTGGGTGTGGGGGGGATTGGGGGGTGGGGGTGGGGGTGGGGGGTGTTCTTCATCATCAGGACTGAGAACTTGCAAGGCTGAAAACATGGCTGTGTTAAATGAAAAATTGCAATACCAGTATTCCCGACTGAAGTGTACCTTTAAATCAGAGCAGTCTAATTCTTTTATAAACAAGGCTTTTGTAAAATGGATTCCTTGACATACCTTCATAAATATAAAACTGGATAATCAATGATTCTTGCACTTTTATTCTACAGCTGAAACACCAATATTGTAAGAGCTATGAATATTTTTTCATCTCGCTTCAGTACTTTATGAAACAAGAATGGCAAAGGCCCTCATGACTCATGTTCATGACTGATGCACTGACCTTTCTGACAGGTCCTTCAAATGTGTTCAAACGTCAAATCGCAATAGTAGCAGAACCTGCAAAATCCATGCCTTATCAACAGTGCATTTTTCATGCACTTATCATCCTCTCTTGACCCTTGACCTGTATGAGTGGTCAGCCAAATTAGCATGCATAAAAGGCCTGATCATCAACTACATGTACTCTATTGTTTGTTTGATTGATTGATATGTTTGCAAAAATGAAAATAAAAAACTTAAATTTTGTTCAATCAAGGCATTTTTCAGACATATGCTGACCTCTTGCGACCCTTGACCTTTCAGAGGGATCACCCAATTTAGAATGCACAGGTTAGGTTCTATATCAGGCATCTGTTTACCAAGTTTGGCTTTGAAGATGACAATAATATCAAAGAAAACACAACTTTTGTCAAAATTATGCAATTTGGGATCTATTTATTATCACTGTGACCTTGATCATGGTCACTCAAATTAGTATGTTTCGAAAGGTTTTACCACAAGAGTATCCTTGGGCCATAATTAAAGATTGTAGTCTTTGAGAAAATGATAACGGTAATGTTCATCACAGATGACGATGACAGACAACGGATGGTCCAGCACACAGACTCACAATTGCTGTCCCACATGCGCCAAAAATAATGCCGATGTGTGGCTAAAAAGACCAGAAATAAAAAGTTGATTGTGGATTGCCTGTGCTACAATTTGCACAACAGGCATTTGGATCTGGTGAATCCCTGCAGAGCACTTTCATCAAAATAAAAATGGTTCCTTTTTTTTCTTTTTAGAGTGTGTGTGCAAATATGTAATAAGTACCGTAAGACATGTTCACTAGTCAGTTACTTTAACCCTTTTAGTCCCAACACCCTATAGCAGCAGACTGACCATGATAATTCAAGGGTAGTGCCAGATGAGCTTGGCGCCTTGAATTATCATAGTCAATCCACCTCCTGCAACTGGTACATAGTCGGTAAGTTACACTTCCAAAATTTGGGAAATGCACCCATGGGGCTAAAAGGGTTAACAGGAGAACTGGGAGAGATATTATAACTACATGCTCTTTTATTTTAATGCAAATGGAAAGAAAGTCCATTTAAACCTTGTACTCAAGTGCAGCTGCACAATTACTGGTAATAGGTTTTATTACATGCCTATGAAGACAGAGCGAGAAATTCACACAGTACAGCAGAAAGGGAAAAAAACCAACTAAGCAAACACTGTAATATATGTATGACTACACAAAAAGGGACAGTACTGCTGAGTGATCGGCAAACACAGACCAAGCAAAGATCAGCAATAATTAAGCCAGCCTAGATAGTCACTGCTAACATGATAACCTCTGTCAGTCACCCACCTCTGAACTCTACACCTGACCCTCACTGACCAAAGACAAAAAGGCCACATATTCCAAAGGTGGCTGCATGCAGTCAACATAGTATTATTACAATGCTGCAAAATCAAACTTCTCATTCAAGCATGTGTAAACTGTAATGTACATCATTTTGTGTTGGCTCTGTATGGACAGAGGTGGGAGACTTGCCACAATGCTTTTAAAAATTAAAGAGTGAAAGGTGGCAATTGTGGAAATGTAGAATGGCGGGCTGGTCAAAGAGACATCTCAAAAAGGTGCCAGTAGGCTGCTAAAATGATTTTTAAAGCCTGTTCTTGGTGCTTTCTCCATTCCAGTTTTGATTAATTGCAATAAACTGATGTATCTGAAAGTGATTTATTACTAAAATTATCAAAATTTCTGCATATGAGATTCTGATCTGATGGATTTCAATTTTTCTGCCTGCCAATGCAATTACAATGTACCTGTACACGTAGAGCATGAACAAACATGACCCTTATGTAGGTAGCACATGGAACAAAACATAGGTCTAGATGAAATGTGGTGAGACATTTGGTAGAAGAGGACCTTTAAGGAGATAAATAAGACTGCAGGCCAGTAGTCTTTCATGGCACACTGCTGGCTACCCCCTGCAACAAAATATTGAAACACACACACACACACACGATGGAATTTCAAATCATTCTTTTATTTATATATATATATATATATATATATATATATATATATATATATATATATATATATATATATATATATATATATATATATATATATATATATATATCACATACAGAGAAAACATCATTTTTGTCCATTTATTCTAAACATCTGTACAGTGACTTGCATCACAAGGAATAGACACACTTTATGCACTGTTCAAAAATGTGATATGATTCAGTGCCAAAGTAGACACTGTTGTTGCCTACAGTGATGAAGTCCCACTCGCTGGCTAGAAAACCGTGCTCCTTTCTGATAGTGCACATTACTACAAAGCAAGATTCGTGTACTTCCTCCTTCAACCTACAGTGACCCCACATGCAACGTAGTTGTAATCTACACTCAGAGTGGCTGGCAGAGTGGAAGTTTTTGTAATTCAGAACCCGACAAAAGCTGAAGTCACAGATCAGATGTAAGCAGATGTAACCTATGTAAGCATACCAACATGAATGACGGCCCAGGTGGGTCACCTTGCAGGAAAGTAATCTGGGCTAACAGTTTCTGTTCTATTGCTCAAGGCTCTACATTCTGCCAGAAACAATGTTGCTAATTGGTTCTTGTTACATGTATATGTTTCACTTTCAGTCGCAATGTTTAACTCTTTTAGCCCCAAGTCCCATTTCTGAAATTTTGGAGGCGTTGCCTAGTGACTATGTACCAGTTGCAGGACATGGACTGACCATTATAATTACCAGTTACAGGACATGGACTGACCATGATAATTCAAGGGTAGTGCCAAATTAGCTTGGCACTTTGAATTATCGTGGTCAATCCATCTCCTGCTGTAGGGACTCTCTAAATGGGCTAACAGAAATGAATACATTTTATAAGTACATGTAGTATGCATATCACATATCTATGCAAATGAATGAAACTGTCAGTAATCACATGAAGATGATCAATAAAGAGGTTTTGCTTTTGCTTTCACAGGCTCATAAACTGTTTCAATATCACTTCACATCATTTCCTAAATCATTTGCTTTCCACTATTTCCACTAATGAAACACACACACTCTTTCCTTACTTAAAACATTTTTTAACAAGGTGAGGATTTCATCACAAAGTCTACCATATTGTTTGGAGCTCACATTTCTTTTAGGAACATTCACAGTTCATATTTTTAAGCGTATCCTTCTGATCCATTTCCCTCCTCTCTAAGCCTTCTGATCCATTTCCCTCCTCTCTAAGCCAACCTCTGATCAACACACAAGCCGGCACACACAAATAAAGACGGACACACGGCGCTGTGAGCTCATGTAGCGACAGGAATTCTGAAGGAGAAGAATAGCACGAACAGCAAATTGACGTCACAATAAGCTTCATGTCATGGCATCGCTAGTCTCACGACACTGTGTACACAGTGACGAATTTGATGTTTTATGTCACGCATCCAAAAGGCACGCAGTCTCTGTTTGATGGGAGTATATAGCAGAACCAAAACTTGCAAAAATGAATTAATTATTATTCAAAACGTTGAAGAGCTACGATGCTGGATTACGAACTCATCCAATGTCTACTTCAAAGTTAGCTATATCCAAAATTCCAAGTGAATAGAACGAAAATTATGGACTCAAATGTGGGTCAACTGACTTTCTATAAACGGTCTTCCTAACTGTCAGAGAGACAGCACTTTGTGTCAATTCTTGTATAACAATGACATATTGTCTGGTGCTTTGCGTCTGGTGCTTTGTGTCAGTTCAGCAACAATGTATAACACTGATGTGATTAGTGCTTTTACGTCACTGTCTGAAGTAGTGAATTCTTCATTTAGACATTTTTTCTGCAATGAATTATGCTTTATGAAAACGTTGAATAGGTACAAAGCTGGTTAACAAACTCATCTAATATCTTTCTCCAAGCTAGCTATATTCAAATTTCAAATGAATGTAACACAAATTACAGACTCAAATGCGGGTAAACCAAACTTTCGATAAACGGCAATTTTGCTGTTTAATGAGTAATTCAATTAAAAAATGCGGAAAAGTACTTCAAAATAAATCTTGAAGGAAGCATTACCTAAAGTTTCAGACCTTTAAGTACACAAACACAGGAGAAACTAGTCTACACACACACACAGCATTTCCCATCAAATGTACGTTCAATACAATACAATAATACTTTATTAATCCCTCACGGGGAAATTCACTGTCTGCCCATACAACACATGGCATCAACAGTAGTTAGCGTAGCTAGTTTTATCACATTACTTCACTGTCAGAGTCTGATGTGTGCCTTTGTTTATCATTGCATGCTACAGAACGTGCTCCGACCAGCCCCATCTCAAAGTCTACTGCATTTTCAATACGGTAGACAAAAACGTGAATTGCTGAATACCCATTCATTAAAACTGTGCACACAAAATATTTAGAGAGTATTTGAAACAGAATAAATAAGACACACACAGCACGTTTTATTTCATCTTAACACCACTTTGAGCTTACCAAAATACTTCTAGACAAACAGGAAATTGTACATATCTGTACAACAAAATGTGAATGCAGCTGTGTCTAAAGGCGGGTGATAACCACATCTGGTGCTGGTTCACTGGTCACCTGTTTCTCTCTGCCAGGTGTGTGGGATCGCAATGTTACACTCTCACACAGGAGGTCTGAGCCTGGCAGGGAAATGCGCCTAACTGGCCTGGCACCAGTGGTTTGGTCCAGCCTATATTTCAGTCCTTTATTAGCGTGGTGGAAATGTCCCATTTGTTTGCCTATTTCTCTTATCTCTGTATCTGTATCATCACCATTATGCATGTTTTCCTCAGGAGTAAACTTGGCCGAATGTCTGCCAGCAGAAGACTGGGTTTCATTCCCTGGACTGCTGAATTCAGTCTGCACACTGGATGAGTCACTTGAAGCACTGTCAGATGAAAATACAGACTCGGTCTCAGACAAGTCAACAGACTTTAGCTTCCTCGGGCTTCGTGGCCCTGCAGAATGTACATCATTCCCAAGGACTGAAATCTGCAAATGGAAGAAAAAAAGATGATTCCAGTGATGACCTAACCCTCTGCATGTAGGTGGCGGTGTTTGTCACTCTGATTCCTGCAAGAATTATAATCATAACAAAAATTGCTTCAGATATTCAAAGGGTTAAAATTTTGAATGAATTGGTATTCTGACCATTACAGCACCTGACAAGGTGTACACAAACGACTTGCTTGCCAAGTGTTATCACAAATGACTTGCCTGCCAAGTGAAATCACTAATGACTTGCTTGCTAAGTGTTATCACAAATGACTTGCTTGCCAAGTGTTATCACAAATGACTTGCCTGCCAAGTGAAATCACTAATGACTTGCTTGCCAAGTGTTATCACAAATGACTTGCCTGACAAGTGAAATCACAAATGATTTGCTTGCCAAGTGTTATCAACTGATCTCTTCTGATGGCTTCAGTTGGGTTACAAGCATTTTGTGGAAGTGTGTGTGAATGAAAAGTGTGTAATGTACCCTCGTTAGCTAAGTTTTATCACTTCAATCCTCTGGTTCAACTTCAGCGCTTTTCTTTTACCAGTAGGACATGCGGCCATGACTATCACATAACAAACTGAACACAACATATGCAACATACATGTACTGAAATCACAGTAAAACCAAACACAGCATAGTAGCGTAGTCAAGGGTCTAAAACTGTGGTGACTGCTCCAAAATCGTAGGGGTAAACAGGTCTGTTGATGCCAAGCACAAGTTTCTGGCATAAAAAAATTGCCTTCCAGATTATTCATTGCTACATAAAACTTTGCAGATGCACTGGTTTTCATACAAAAGTGGCAATTCTCATTGATGTTGCACAGAGACTTTCCAAAGACTTTGTTTGAAATGCCTCATCTTAACAATTTGTAACAGGTGTCAAACTGCACCCATCTCAAGAAACTGCAGACAAGAGCCACTTCATATTCATGCCGACCGATATTTCATTCATTAGGAATGCTATTGCTATAAATTCAAAAGAAACCAAACGGTATATGGTGAAATTGGAAATTCAAAGAATTACCGTTTGTTCAGAATTTGCCAAAGTGTCTGTCCTCTTTCTTTTGTCATACAGTGAGATTTGCTTGTACATGAAACAAGAAGTCCCATTAGTCATAAATGCTACAACAGTTGTGTAGTCGGCTTCCGTGCTTGCTCTTGCACACACGCACGCACACATGCACAGCTTTGAAACACTTTCCAAATGTGTAAAAACAATACTCACCAAGAATCTTCTGCAAGTTGTCGGCTAGCAAAATGAAAAGCTGTGCTGTGCTGAAAAGCTGAGGCTGGAATGCCAATCAGGGATCTTACATAGAAGCTTTGGCACGAGCTGCTGCGTGGGAAAAGGGTAGTGCGTTGTCTATGCAACAATGGATATCACATCCTTCACAAGAAAAGGATTGTCAGTTGACATTGTAACAACAGAATGGCAGAAAGACAGTCTTTTCAGCCAGCCTCTCAAAGTCACTTGATGCAGATCGTGTTTCTGCACTCTCTGTTAACCCAAAGTCACTTGATGCAGATCGTGTTCCTGAACTCTTTGTTAACCCAAAGTCACTTGATGCAGATCGTGTTCCTGAACTTTTTGTTAACCCAAAGTCACTTGATGCAGATTCTTTATTAACATCAAAACGTCCAAGCTTTCCCAGGAACATGGATTCAAAGTGGTGTCCGCATGAGGCTTAGATCCTCAGGAGCCCCCACAACTGTGAGGAACTATGCCTCTTGCAGTTAGGTGGTGTTCCGATTTTCTGGGCACTAACGGGTTAAAACTAAATCAAACAAAAGGAAATTCCTGTCCACAAGGAGAACTGAGGTTAAATGATGACTGCCTTAACCCATTCAACCCTAACGCACTACAGCAGGAGATGGATCGACCATGATAATTCAAAGGCAGCGCCAGATAAGCTTGGCGCCTGTCGGCACCAAGCTAATCTGGCAATACCCTTAAATTATCATGGTTGATCCATCTCCCGCCACAGGTGCATAGTCGTTATATGACGCCTCCAAAATTTGGGAAATACGTGTGCCGGACTGAATGAATTAATGATTCACTGGTGCTGAGGTTGACAGATACATGCAGATCTTCTAGAGCATTTGATCTGTCAACCTGAGCACAAGCAATTTATTTTGTGTACTTGGTAATGGGAAAGTCAGTCATATATTGAGTTATCTATACACCAAACATCACTCAGATTTTTGTTCCAATTGGTATCCTAGTCCAGAGTTGTTCGCTGAAAGGTGTCTGACATGTCCGTGTTTGATTCCCATGAAAACAGTCTTTTAACATCATTCTGTGCAATTTTCTTCTATTTTCGTTCCAAAATGTGACAACTCTCTTGGATTCGACACCAAGTATTGCTGTAATGTTTACAAACAGCATCATTTCCATTTGTGCTTACTGTCATGTGGTCGAGCCACAAAGTGGTCAGTCCCTGTGGCTGAGACACATGACTTGTTCATCTATTAAGGGGAAGGGGGGGGGGGGGAGGGTAGAAGGAAGGGTTGAATGAAGGGGGGTAGGGGACGTTGAAGGAAATAAAATGTGTGTACTCGTATAGGAATCGTTTTGTGTTGCGTGTGCTGAGAACCGGTACTATCACACACTCCTGAAAAAGGGTGAGAGTTGTATAAATACATTATTGCAAACATCAACAATAATGTGTGATTGACACAACTCTTGCCCTTTCAGACCACACTGTGATTCAAACACATGAAGGAAAGCACAAGCAGAGATAGCCACTGTTGTTAACAGTACAATAGCTCACCTCACCGCTCGCAACAAATCCAAGAATATTTGAACAATAAAAGAAGAAAATTGCAAGTAAATGATATCAAAGAAATGTTTTGCTGGGAACCAGACAAACAAGACTGGTAAAGCCCTTATGACTCACATGTATGATCCACATAATACGTGTGACCTTTGTGACCTTAACCTTTCCAACAGGTCACTGAAATGATCAAGTGCTCAAGTGTCTAAACATATGGTTGGCTTTTGTACCAGCAAAATCTGAGTTTTCTCAAAATGTATGCATTTTTCACAAATTTGTCAACCCTCTGTGACCCATGACCTCTGTGAGGGGTCGACTAAATTAGTAAGCATAGAAAGATGTTACCCCTTTCTGGACCCCATGACCCTTGACCATTGCGAGAGGACCAGTAAATTAGTATGCAGAGAAAGGTCTTATCATCATCTACATTTGTGCCAAACTTGATTGAAAAATTTACAAAAACTTTGATTAAAAACTACAATTCTATCCAAAACGGTCATTTTTCACACATTTGCCGACCCAAACTAGTATGTATGGAAAGGTCTTACCATCAGGCATCTCTGTACCAAGTTTGGGTACGAAGTTGAACATAGTATTTGAGGAGAAACTATTTGTGGCTATTTCTTACTCCTTTCTAGACCCCCTGTGACCTAGACCTTTGAGAGAGGTCACTGAAATTGGTATGTTTAGAAAGGTTTTACCACAAAGTACCCTTGGGCCAAGTTTGAAGTATAAGGCTTGAATAATCTCCGAGAAAATGCCAAAGTTAGTTTACCACGGACGATAGATGCTGGACAGAGAACAGATGGCCCATTACATACACTCACTTTTGCTATCACAAGTGAGCCAAAAATGTCTCGTTTCTGTGATCAGCTTTGAACTACAACACCACTTGGAACTGAAATCTGAGGCATGTTCATGGATAAATAAAGCTCTGGCAAGTGGTGACAATACGCTTTCACAAAATGTAAACAGGTCAAGTCAGGACCAAATCGGCATTCTTCTTTTTCCATGTGCAAATCGCTACATATGGTATGGCAAATAAGACCACATGAAGTATTTCCATTACCAGTAAGTCATTCAAGCTACTATGTGTTTAAACGTAAAAATTTTATGTGTTTCTATTTTGTCAGAGCAATGAAATGCATTCAAGTTTACCTTTGCCACAAGGGTTGTTGAGAACGAACAGTATATAGAGCAAATTCCTAAATAATTATAATGTAAATGCTGACTATATCATTATACTGATGAGCAACAGACATGTGAAATTTCTGGAATCATATTGCTGCCTTTCTTTCACTCTTTAGTATATATATTATCCTCCATATGTCAAAGAAGGAAAATGTGGATGGAGTGGGCACATACTGTAATATCCTTACAGCTGCTATATCATAGGGTAGACAGTGGTCAGCACATACTGTAATATCCTTACAGCTGATACATCATAGGGTAGACAGTGGTCAGCACACACCATCAACAACTGTCAGCCAGAACATTCAGTGAGACCTAACACAATATTAACCTCCTTGTGCATGCAACCGCTGGTGCATATGCATGGTGTTCAGAGGATAATGCAGCAGTTCCTACATACCTGAAACACCTAGTAAATATGTTGTTAATGTGATAAGGTAACAAGCAGGAAGCCACACACGGCAAAGCAAGGGTTGATGTCTTGCAAAACAAAATACAAAAAACATCCTTAGTTCCAACTCACCACTTCTTCCTTTGAAGATGACGATGACAATTCTCCCTGTGATTTATCAATGCCTGTGCTACTTTTGCTAGATGTTGGTCGTGACTTGCTTGATGATGCAAAGCTGTCAGCATTTGGATTTGTATCTGTAAAAGAAGAGCAATTGTTAATGCTGCATGCAGAGCATGTGGTTATGACGGGGATTTGTGGGCGACAGTGCACAAAATCATCAAGACTGAAAAGTGTCCATGACCCAAGGCCAGCAAGAGACATCAATTCACGTGTGCCCCTGCGTTCAATGCCTCTTGCAGATGGAACAGGCTGGCTGAAAGGCTGCTCTTTCTAAACCAAAAGCTAAAATACAGCTTCCTGCAATTTTGAAACGGCTGCATCAGTCTCCAGGACTGAAGACCGTCACCCATGACAATGTTTTCTTGCTAATGCACATGTAGCCACTGGTACATACAACACAACACAACACAGCACTTTATTAATCCCTCTTGGGGAGATTCACTGTCTACCCATACAACACATGGCATCATCATTCACTCATTCAATTAATTAAATCAACTATAACTCCCAGTTAAAGAGATGAACTGTAACAGACGTACTGTTACCTTTGTAACACTCCTGGTATCAAAAACACTTATGGTTTATGCCCCTTGTGCTTCTGGTGTCAGCAATGTTGCAATGAACTACTGAATGGGCTAGGACCAAAAAACTAAAGAATGCTGACAAACTATCTGATGTTACTGTTGAAAAGAGAATAGCCCGAGGACAGAAGAGCTGGCGTAACGTGACATGCTACTTTTGGGTACTTGAAGTCTGCCGATATGTTTGCTGTCAAATTCATATCTAAGTTGAGATGTTTTGCCATTAAAAATGTCAGGCAGTTTGTTGGTAATCCGTCTGTTGAACAGTCAACAGTACTGACACTGCATGCACCAGGGGGTCATGAGTAATCAGGCAGAACTGTTGGGAGAAATGATTGATTGATTGTACATTGCTTAACGTCCCGACAGCAACAAGACTTTCTCAGGACGTGCCTGCACTGCTTGTGAAAAAAACTAAACAGAACATTGAATGTATGTCGCCAGCCGGTCCAATACGTTAAATAAACCCAAGACATGGGGCCTAAATAAAGCTAAGACCATTTAGCAACACACATCCAATATCAAGAGCTACAGACAGTGCAGACAGTAGGGAGAGTTTAAAAAAAAAAAAAATACAGGTGAATGGACCAAGGGTAGACAGAAACACATGCCCCAGAATAGAAGGGAAAACCCACCCTGTGGGGCTGACCAGGGTGACCCTGGGTATGTTGGGAGGAACAAAACAAAAAACAGAACAGAGCCCCTAATGGTGACAGTGCAAAATATTACCACCATTGAACTAAAATGGTTATCTTTCTCCTAATCTGTAATGTAGTCTTCATAGGACAATAAACAAATTTGTAAAAAGTCAGCCTCATGATGTAACAGCCTTCCCCATTTGTTTCTAAACTAAGGGTCCCTGGGACTCTCTACCAGAAAATTCAAGGGTCCTTTTGTCAAAACTGAGGGTCCCTTCATTGAAAGTCTTCACAAAATTTGCTGATTGAACTTGTGCTGTTGTAGGCTCGCCTTCCTCTATCAAATCGGTATTTTCTTTTGATTTTGATCATGTTTTGGCTCCGCTAAGCTAAGTCAAAAGCGAAATGTTCCCCTTGTTAGATCCAATGCGAGATGTGCAAAAAGTTCAAGGGAAAGTACTCGCTTTGCTCTCTATCAGGGTTCACTTTCAGCCAATTGCTGAAAAGAATACGTCAGCTCAATGCTAATGGCCAATCAGATTGAACTCCAAACTGGTTCGCCGAAACGAGTTCGTCTGTAAAGTGTTTGTACGGCAAGCCTAGCTTTGCAGGCGTGTGAGCACTTTTGATAGCAGCTTGTGTGCTATGATTTGCGTGCGTCCTTCGGACATACAGACTGAAAATCTATGCGCCCTTTTCAGATATATGTGTGTAATAGACACAGAGCTGTGTGTTTTGGGGAACACTGTGTAATGGGTTAATACTGGGCCTGGGCTGTATAAGAATACACAAATACATTTTTTCTGCTTTTGTATGTCATGTGAATGTTCCCAATATTGGAAAGAGAGAAGATATAGTCCATAAGCTAGGAAGGTCTACCGTGCACCCCAACCCCCCCCCCCCCCCAGTACTCAATAAGATGGGTTTCAAAGTGTTCCTTAGTATGTCCTGAGATGTTTAAGCCATGTTCCCCGAAAATCCTTAGGAACACACCAGAGATATAGCCGATGGCGCAAGGGTACCCCCATTCACGCTCTTCGCAGGTGCTAAAATGAGGTTGAGAAACATTTTCCTCTAACTAAATCAGAATTCATTCCAGAAACCCAAATCAGGCAATATTATGTCAAGGTACACCTTCTGCATCCTCTGCAAAAAATAGAATGAAAAAATATTGAATCTCTGGCTCACAGTGAAGGTATTTGTGCACCCATTAAACGACCATTTCCGCGAAATCGCAAAAAAAGACAAAAATAATGTGTCAGATGCCTTCAGACATTTTCTATAGCACTGACAGTCCATTTTCAGGTTTACATCATTAAAACAGGATGTCACAATTATTATAAACTTGACTATGTGATGCTGTGATCCCTGTGAGTGCCACAGTGGTTGATTTTGTATCCCTACCCCCAAGTTTAAAAATACACAAAATTAATTAGAAAAAATTGCTTAAGTTATTCCATTTTATTTTGACCTCTCTTTACCTATTAAGTTTGAATAATGTGAGCATAAAGTGCAAGAAAATAAGGAAAGTTGGCATCCTTTATGGTATGTTCGTGGTGAATGATAGCTTTTTCCCATTTAAAATTGCCGAATTGGGAAACATACGTTGTTTCTGATGCCCTCAGAAATTTTGTATACAACTGATAGGTCTTTTTTAGGTTTTATTGTTTAGGAAAGAGTACCACAGTTACTCCCAACCTGATTTTATGATGCTGTGATGCATTTAGGGGCCACAGTGACTGAATCTGCTGCCCTACCCCCATTTTACCTGTACGCAAAGGAACGAAAAATGATCATAACAATTGCTCCTATGATTAAATATGTTTGTTGCCAGTTTTCTTAACAAAATATGCATATTGAGCATAAACATTTGTGATCATTTCATTAATTTCAATGTGACCCATCAATTTAATTGTAAATTTTTTTTATTTAAGGCATGCTTAACAGGGGCTCCCGCTGAAGCTTCTATCGTCTGCACATTTAGCACTCTTGTCAAACTCGGGGAAGGTGTACCTCAGGGAGATGTTGTGTCTGATGCTGTTTTTGGTCTACATTAATGACATCAGTACAACAGTACCAAGGTTCGTCTCGAACATCCTCCATGTGGATGACTTTGCAGTGTGGAGCGCAGCAGAACATAAAGAAATAGCATCCTCCAGAAAACATACAGAAATAGCATCCTCCAGAATCCAGGATGTTGCCAATAGAGTCAGCAGCTGGACTGAAAGAGGCCACTCAAACTGAGCTAGACCATCTCTTTCAATCAGACGGAAGAGGTCACCTCAAAACTGGAGACCTTCGAGTACCAAAGACAGACAGGCCAACTTTACTGGCAACAAATAAATTACTGGATTCACGTGGAGGCCTCATATTGAAGCCATGGAACCTAGAGCTGCAAAAAAAAAAAGTCTCTGATGAAGAAACTGGTGGGGACCACATTGGCGCAAATTACAGCATCCTGGCACAAGCAAACACCTGCTCGGTCAGACCAGTTGTGCGGTACCAAGATACATCGACAACATGAAACACTGCCTGCAAAACCCAAAAAGCCAGGCTTGACAAGATGCAGAACATGGATCATTCTCATGATGCAGTGACATTCTTAGAGCCATCTGGAGCACCCCAATTTAGGAAATGGAGGACATTGGAGCCACTGGAATACAGAACAGCACACACGATGAAGAAACTTACTAAATACTGACAGCATGGGAGACTACAGAGCAGACCAAGAACCGTCAGAAATGTCCAAATCTGAACCGCCCAAATCTGAACCGCCAACTGAAGGTCCTGCAAAGGGCTAACACTGACGTCCTGGAACCAAGCCCAAAGATGTGTGAACAGCTCCCTTCAGATACCTGGACATCTCGAAAGAGCCTTCAAGACAACATAAACAATGTTCCAGGACTCTTTGCCAAAGGTTGCGGCACTGCACAAAGCCATCTTGCTGGAGGTTGTGCACAAGCGCTACCCTCACAGCAGCTGTGATACCACATAAGATGCCGTGCGGAATGAAGGAAGTGGCATGTACATCTGTTGTACAGACCGCACTACTACCTCCCTCTCCTTACCAGCTGGTGGCAGCAGCTCCAACTATCGTACAGATCTGCAGGTGCTCAACACAGCAGCAGAGCACTAGCTAGGAAAAGGCAGCAGCTTGATCCACTGATCTCACCAGGAAGCTTCAAGATAGACTGGATGCCCTGTCCACAAAATAGTGCTGCAGTGGATTCCAGTGCATTCTGGACTAGCTGGGAATGGAGACACTACAACAACAAAGTGATTGGCAACAGCAGAATGGCGGCTGCAGCCTGTGGGCAGATGACATCAACAAGCTGAACAGGGAGAGCCAGGCCACCATCTTTCATCTACGCACTGCTTACTCTGGACTGGGTCCGTACAGAAAAGCAGGAACGTTTCACAAACCCAAAATGAAGCCTGAAGGTTTACACACTTTAATCAGATCACTCTGTATCAGCAATTATTTGAAGCTTCCGTGCCTAATGCATGAAGAGATACCAAAATAAAAGAACGCTTAGCGAATGGCGGACTTCGGTAGAAGCGTAAACAACCAATCGGAATGTTTGGCAGAAAGGCCATGCAGTCACTTTATGATCAGAGCTAAATATAGATCACTTGCAACAAGCGTCAGCATGATCGTTCGCAATGGAATAGTCACAAAATGGGGGAGAAAAAAAAAAGTAGACAAAAGTCTGCCAGCACGTTGTAATTTTGTACAAACTTTCACAGACTTTAAGGAAAAGGACTGAAATTGACAGACTTTCCAGGGCCCTGAAAAAGCCTTGTCATTTTTTAACAACTTTCACAAATGTTCACAGACTGTAAGGACCCTGCTGGACTCACCTCGTGAGATTGGGTCATGCGGAAACAGCCCTATGCGAATTTGGCGTAGAAAATCAGTCTCCTTAGCACATTCTCCAAACATGTCCATACACAGAAGCGGTCTGCTGGCAGTTCTGACCAGAAGACACGCCCCTGTACACCAAACTCTGAAAACATGCTGCCTAGCTCTTGACAGCTCACTTATTGGCAGCCAGAACAATATAAGATTTAAAGACGGCCATACAAAATTGAACGTTGCAGAAGGTGGAAGTGGAGATCTCGTAGTCGACATGTGGAAACTAAGTATTTTTGATAACATTGTTTTGGCTATTAGGAACCATGAAACTTTATTACGCATTCATATTTACACATTTCTAGATGAAAATAAATGAAAGGAAAAGGGGAGACCTTACTAGACCTGCCTTACGCTAAGTAAAATATCACCTAAAAGACCAGCCAGTTAAAAATAGTTACAATTAAATTGATGGGTTTCATTGAAATTAATGAAATGATCACAACTTGTTATGCTCAATATGTATACTTTAAAAAAAACTGGCAACAAAAAATATTTAAACAGAGGAGTATGACGTAAGCAATATTTATGATTATTTTGCGTTACTTTGCGTACTGGTAAAATGGGGGTAGGGCAGCAGATTCAGCCACTGTGGCCCCTAAATGCATCATAGCATCACAAAATCAGGTTGGGAGTAACTGTGGTACTCTATCCTAACCAATAAAACCTAACAAAGACCTATCAGTTGTATACAAAATTTCTGAGGGCACCGGAAACGACGTACGTTTCCCAATTCGGCAATTTTAAATGGGAAAAAGTTATCATTCACCACGAATGTACCGTAAAAGATGATGACTTAACTTATTTTCTTGCACTTTATGCTCACATTATTGAAACTTAATAGGTAAAAAGAGGTCAAAATAAAATGGAATAAGTTAAGCAATTTTTTCTAATTAATTTTGTGTATTTTTACAACTTGGGGGTAGGGATACAAAATCAACCACTGTGGCACTCACAGGGATCACAGCATCACCTAGTAAAGTTTATAATAATTGTGACATCCTGTTTTAATGATGTAAACCTGAAAATCCTCGCGCTGGGACCATACGGCGTTGAGGCGCGTCCCCTGGGTGGTGGATAGGGGGTCCCTCGTGAGAGGGGTGCACCGAATGAAATAAGGTGCCGTGAACCAACATGGTCTAAGGGAAGGTGACCCCGACAGAAAACCCCTGGTCCTCCTAGTAAGGGGGTTGGGCGTGGGGGTAGCTTCCCCACCCTGCAAAAAAGGAAATAGCTACAAAAACGCCGACGAAAAGACTAACAGTAATTCCTTTCCTGGAGGAGGAAGGTTCTTCTACTAGAAGACTTATGACGTCCTGTGGTGAAAGCCGGAAGTCTTCGGAAGCCACAGGACCGAGCCGCCTCTCTCTATCCAGGGATACAACCATGGGCACATGGAACGTCAAGACCATGTACCAGAGCGGCAAGGCCGCCCAGATAGCAGCGGAAATGCAAAAGTACAACCTTTCCCTGCTAGGCATCAGTGAAGCCAGATGGACGCAGTCTGGCCAGAAAAGGCTGTTAAGTGGGGAGATGGTTCTGTATTCAGGTCATGAAGAGGAGAATGCCCCCCATACAGAAGGAGTAGCACTCATGCTGTCACCAGTGGCACAGGGAGCGCTGATGGGCTGGGAACCTCTTGGGCCAAGAATTATAACAGCAGCCTTTAGAACCAAGAAAAAGCTCAAGCTGAACGTCATCCAGTGTTATGCGCCCACCAATGACAGTGACGAGGAAGAGAAACAAGAGTTCTATGACCGACTCCAGAGTGCCGTGGACAAATGTGCGGAGCGAGACATCACCATCGTCATGGGCGATTTTAATGCCAAAATAGGGGAGGACAACACCGGATACAAAGAGGTGATGGGGAGACAGGGACTAGGCTCGGAGATGAGTGAGAACGGGGAGAGGTTTGTAGACTTTTGTGCTCTAAACCGACTTGTCATTGGAGGCAGCATCTTCCCACACAGAAGAATACACAAAGCAACTTGGGTCTCACCTGACCATACAACAGAGAACCAAATAGACCATATCTGCATTAGCAAGAAATTTAGAAGATCCCTTCAAGATGTTCGAGTGAGGAGGGGAGCAGATGTCGCCTCAGACCACCATCTGCTTACCTTAAGAATGAAGCTCAAGCTAAAGAAAAGCCGCACAGAGACGACAAGAAGACAGCGCTATAATGTAGGCCTCCTGAGAGAAACTGGAGTTAGAGAAGAGTTCAAACTGGTGCTGTCCAACCGGTTTCAAGTGCTACAGGAGCTAGTAAATGAAGAGGAGGCGGTCACCACAGAGCAGCAGTGGAAGGCAGTTAGAGAGGCGCTGAACTCAACTTGCAAAGACACTGTAGGGTTCAGGAAACACCACCACAAGGACTGGCTGTCGGCACAGACCTTGAAGAAGATAGAAGCGAGTAAGCAGAAGAAAGCAGCGGTCAACAACAGTCGCACGAGAGCAGCCAAAGTAAGGGCACAGGGGGAATACTCGGAAGCCAACCGCGAGGTGAAGAGGAGTATCAGGGCAGACAAGAGGGCCTACACAGACAGCCTGGCAGCAGAGGCAGAAAAGGCAGCAGGCAGCGGCAACATGAAACAGCTCTACGACATTACCAGAAGATTGTCGGGTAAGTATGGCCATACAGAAAGACCAGTAAAAGACAAAGAAGGCAAGCCTATTGCAGACAGAGCAGACCAACTCGACAGATGGGCCGAGTATTTTGAAGAGTTACTGAACAGACCTAGCCCACCCGACCCCCCCGACATCCAGCCGGCAGAGACCGACCTACCCATCAGCTGTGACAGACCCAGCCGGGAAGAGATCAGAAAAGCAGTGGCATTTTTGAAGAATGGCAAAGCAGCAGGGCCAGATGGCATCCCAGCGGAGTCTCTGAAAGCAGACCTAGAGACAACAGTTGAGATGCTGTACCCACTGTTTGGAAAGATCTGGGAAGAGGAGGTGATGCCAGCTGACTGGAAGGAGGGGTACCTAATCAAGCTTCCCAAGAAAGGCGACCTCAGCAAGTGTTCCAACTACAGAGGAATCACCTTGCTGTCAGTACCAGGAAAGGTCTTCAACAGGATCATCCTGGAGAGAATGAAGAGCTCCGTTGACCCCCAGCTGAGAGACCAGCAAGCAGGATTCAGGAAGAACCGATCATGTACAGACCAGATCGCCACTCCGCATCATCGTGGAACAGTCTCTGGAGTGGAGCTCCCCGCTGTACGTCAACTTTGTGGATTATGAGAAAGCATTTGACAGCGTGGACCGAGAGACTCTGTGGAAACTCCTACGACACTACGGTGTACCCACAAAGCTCGTCCGCCTGATCAAGAGCAGCTATGATGGCATGACATGTCGCGTGATCCACGAAGGGCAGTTCACCAGAGAGCTCCAGGTCAGAACTGGTGTCAGGCAGGGGTGTCTGCTGTCTCCGTTCCTCTTCCTACTGGCCATAGACTGGGTCATGAAGATGACCACAGAGCACAGACGAAGTGGAATACAGTGGACACTATGGACACAGCTTGACGACCTCGATTTTGCAGACGACTTGGCATTACTGTCCCACACTCATCAACAAATGCAGGACAAGACCACGAGGCTTGCTGACATCTCGTCCCAAGTGGGCCTCACCATTCACAAACAGAAAACAAAGACAATGAGGCTGAACGCAACCAGGGAAGAACCAGTCTTGCTTGCTGGCACCCCGTTGGAGGAGGTGGAGTCCTTCACCTATCTCGGGAGCATCATAGACAAAAAAGGCGGCACTGATGCAGATGTCAGAGCACGAATCGGTAAAGCCAGAGCAGCCTTTCTCCAGTTGAAAAAAGTGTGGAGTTCCAGAGAGCTGTCACAACACACCAAAGTCCGGATTTTCAACTCCAATGTAAAAGCAGTTCTCCTATATGGAGCAGAGACATGGAGATTGACAAAAACCACAGTCAACAGAGTACAGACCTTCATGAACAGTTGCCTTAGAAGAATTTTGAAAATCCACTGGCCAGAGAAGATCAGCAACGTCAGACTCTGGGAGAGAACAGAGCAGATAACAGCAGAGAATGAAATTGGGCGAAGAAGATGGGGATGGATCGGTCACAGTCTGAGAAAGCCAGCTTCCAGTATCACTAGGCAGGCATTGTCATGGAACCCCCAGGGAAAGAGGAAAAGAGGTAGGCCGAGAAACTCCTGGCGTCGAGACCTCCAAGCAGACATCAAGAGACTGGGAACCACCTGGAGTAGAATCGAAGGAGAAGCACAGGACAGGAGTTGCTGGAGGTCTCTCGTCGACGGCCTATACCCGGGTAGGGGTGACAGGCGTAAGTAAGTAAAGTAAACCTGAAAATGGACTGTCAGTGCTATAGAAAATGTCTGAAGGCATCCGACACATTATTTTTGTCTTCTTTTGTGATTTCGCGGAAATGGTCGTTTAATGGGTGCACAAATACCTTCACTGTGAGCCAGAGATTCAATATTTTTTCATTCTATTTTTTGCAGAGGATGCAGAAGGTGTGCCTTGACATAATATTGCCCCGATTTGGGTTTCTGGAATGAATTCTGATTTATTTAGAGGAAAATGTTTCTCAACCTCATTTTAGCACCTGCGAAGAGCGTGAATGGGGGTACCCTTGCGCCATTGGCTATATCTCTGGTGTGTTCCTAAGGATTTTCGGGGAACATGGCTTAAACATCTCAGGACATACTAAGGAACACTTTGAAACCCATCTTATTGAGTACTGGGGGGGGGGGGGGGGTGCACGGTAGACCTTCCTAGCTTGTGGACTAATAGGCTCCATGTATGTGCATGCTATCTGGAGGTAGTTAAGGCAATCTTCACATTGAAAAGTAATCAAATACTGTATTTCAGATAAACATATAATGTCAACTAGACAAGGGACACAAGCTAAGATGTTACAATGTTATGAAGAGATATGTGCCGTGTGCAGATATTTATCACACCATTAACCCATTTCATCCTGAGGATGATTTTTTTTACAATTCCTTATTGTCCTATGAAGGCTACATTACAGACTACATGCTAGCTTAACCGTTTTAGTTCAAGGTGCCAAGCTATTCTAGCACCACCCTTGAACTATTGTAGTCAATTTTATTTCAAGCAATGGGTGTATCAGGATGAAAAGGGTTAACAAACCAGGAGAGGTGTATCCGCTCTATGGTGCAACTTTGCCACAGTGTAATCTCCATAATGATTTTGATTTTCAATGAAGGAGTAGGTTGTGGTCAAATCATACAAATTATTCCAGAAAAATCTCTTGGGGTTTCTGCAAAATGTTTTTAGCACATATGCCCTAAAGTCTCTGGATTCTGGTGGGAGACTCCCAACTTTGCAACCCATCTCACGTTTTGTTCCAACCTCCCGATTTGATACCGTGAGCACAAGACCAACGAATATGTACGGAGCATCGTCACTTCCCTGGTGGGCCCACATGAACCCCTTCTGGCAACCGTGAAACGGCGCAAGCTTGCTTGGTTTGGCCACGTGACCCGACACAACACCTTGTCCAAGACTATCCTCCAAGGCACTCTCGAAGGAAGTCGTCGGCGAGGTCGTCAGAGAAAGAGTTGGGTCGCAAACATAAAAGAATGGACCGAACTCGAGATGCCAGACTTGCTTGCCACCGCCCAAAATAGAACTCAGTGGAGAGCACTGTCTGTTGCTGCTGCCTTTCAGTCCCCCCAACGCCCAGTTCGGGCAAGGGACTGATGATGATGATGATGATGACTCTCGATTCTCCTGACTTGAGAAAATTCAAAAACTTTAAATGCGTATCTCGTTGGCAGTTTTGTTTTCTTTCAGCCATTTTGGAATGAAAGGAGATCACCCACATGTTTCAGTTATTTCTGGTTACTTTTGGTTTCGATCGACTAAAGAAATCGTTTGCTATTCCTCAAAAGGCAAAATGCGTATGGATCTAGTGAGAGACAACGGTGAGTAAAGAAATCGTGGACAGTTACTAGCAGAATTTTGTCAGCACAACATGTGAAAGGCTTTACAACAAAACACTTGTATGTGCAGCATGCAGTACCAAACAGCAAGTCTTACCACAGGCATTTTTCTTTTCCTCAGTTTGGTCTCACAGTCAGCCTATTCTGAATGCAGGTAGCAGTAGGCAGATATATAACCTGTCCTTTCCAGTAAGTTCCGAAGAATTTGAATATAATTTATAATGAATGTAATGAAAATCGTTTTTAGTTTCAATATTGACATTTCTAGAGGAGTTCTAGTTTTAATGTGTACACAGCAGATAGCAGTAGATTCAAAAATGTGAATCAATAGGGATTTTCACATAAAATAGAATATTTAATGGTGCTGTGTGAATTCATTATAAAACTGAACAAAAGCACATACAAATTATATACAAGCCTAACACAAAATACAATGATTTCGTCTTCAAATGTAAAAAGTATAAGCATGAAGTATGCCCTTGAAAGGACCCAAAGCTTGTGTGGTGAGTGCTAAATAATAGTTGCACATCTTCAGTCAGTGATCTTTAGTAACTGATGTTGCTCGACCACTGGCATCGATTCACTCAGATGTCATTCTCTGTGGTAACTTTGTGTTTCTACTTGTTCTTACATGGGTCAACCTTACAATGTTCATCTCATGTTGAACTAGAATCAAAAGTGGTTGAGAGAAATTTCACTAGGAATGTTGTTCATATATTTGAAGCCAGCACAGTTATTTAAGTAAACCATAAGTCTCCTCTCAATTTTGAAATGATCATACCTTGCCTAAACCATTTAAGGACACTTTCCGAATATACAGCTACAACAGAACATAGACTGAATTTTGGCGGGAAACTCTTACAGGCAAAATCGCACCGTTGCTAATGGCGTGCAGTGCAATACATCTCTCTCTCTCTCTCTGTGAGTGAGAGACAGAGGACTGATATTTCCAGATGAAGACATCGTAGCCTAACAAAGGAAACTCTCAGTGACGATGTCTTTTCAGACGATCTTAGACATTGTCTTGCAAGACTATTCAATACATGTGACCTTTTTTAAGTGAGGCTATATCATACACAATCTTTTGGCAGCATTGCGTTTGGTGTATGCAGTTTTAGAAAAGTGAGAGCGACCACTGGTGAAGAGAAAATTGCTTTGCTTTATTGGAAGCTTTTCTGTCAGCGCCAGAGTGGAGCATCAACTTGGATATTAACTAACAGACTACCATGTTGTGCATCCAGCTGCTGGTAGTATCAACTATACTCCTGGATGCCTTTCCTGCCACTGAATGCGTATTTTGTTTCTGAAATCACTGTTAAACCATTCAGCCCTGATGCGCTACAGCAGGAGATTGGTCAACCATGATAATTTAAGGGTAGTGGCAGATCAGCTTGGCGCTTGTTGGCACCAAGCTAATCTGGCACTGCCCTTGAATTATCATGGTCCATCCATCTCCTGCAACATGTGCATAGTCATTTGATGACGCCTCCAAAATTTGGGAAATACGTGCGTCGGGCTAAATGAGTTCATGAAATAAGCCAAAGTCATAACTTTCCAAGGAACACGGATACAACTGCTCTCAGGACAAGACAAAGATCCTCATGAGCCCCTGCTGTCACGGCAACTCATGAGGCTCTGTCTCTCTTGCAGCTGGACCATGTCATTTCTTTGGGCAGTGAAGGGGTTACTGCAGAAAGAAGAGCGAAGGTTTAAAGCAGACACAGTGGCCAACTACACAGACACCTGAAGAGGGACGACACAACCTGTACCATTCATGGGTGGACTGCCCAGACCTACTCAGGATGTACACTACCAGTAGACTTTACTCAACTCATTCAGCCCGGCGCACGTATTTCCCAAATTATGGAGGCGTCATCTAATGACTATGCACCTGTTGCAGGAGATGGATCGACCATGATAATTCAAGGGTAGTGCCAGATTAACTTGGCGCCAACAGGTGGCCAAACTATTCTGGCACTACCCTTGAATTATCATGGTCGACCCATCTCCTGCTGTAGTGCGTCAGGGCTGAATGGGTTAAGTATGATACTCTGCAACTCATTTGAATAGAAATGTATAGTCTGTTTGGGCAAAGCTTGCCTCATGTTTTTTCCAATGAACTTTTTAATAAGATATATTTCAGGACAGCACTAAGAACAAAAAGAATGGCGGAGCCCTCAAGGCTCATGTGCATGACCGATCCACAAAGTTAATTACCTTTGTGACTTTGACTTTCCAACAGGTCACTGAAATAAGCAAGTGTTTAAGTGTTCTAAATTAACATAAGGAAAGGGTTGACATTTGTACCTGCAAAATCCATTCTAAAAATGTACGCATTTTTCACTTTTGTCAAGCTCCCATGGCCCTTGACCTTTCTGAACCAAACTAGTATGCATAAAAAGGTCTTATTATCAGCTACCTTTCTGCCAAATTTGGTTGAAATGTTTTGCAAAAATCCTGATGAAAATGAAAATTTCTACAAAAACAGACCTTTTACACATTATTTGCGGATCTCTTGTGACCTTTGACCTTTCCATCAGGTCATCCAAGTTAGCATGCACTAGGAGGGTCTTACCATCAGGTACTTCTGTACCAGGTTTGGGATGCAAGTTTTTAAGAAAAAACTTTTTGGGGGGTCAGAAAATGGCTATTTGTGACCTATTTCCTGATCTCTTGTGATCCTTGACCTTTCCAAGGTGTCATCCAAATTAGTATGCATAGGAAGGTCTTACTATCAGGTATCTCTGTACCAAGTTTGGGTTTTAAGTTGTTAACAGTATTTGTGAAAAAACATATTTTGTCAAAATATGGGTATTTTGAACCTATTTCCTTATCTATTGTTGCCCTGACCTTTCCGATGGGTCAACCAAATTAGTATGCATAGAAAAATCGTACCATCAGGTATCTTTGTACCAAGTTTGGGTTTGAAGTTGTGAATAGCATTTGAGGAAAAGTTTGTCAAAATATGGCAATTTCTGACCTATTTCCTGATCAATTGTGACCTTGCCCTTTAAGGGAGGTCACTCAAATTGGTATGTTTAGAAAGGTCTTGCCACAATGTATCCTTGGGCCATGTTTGAAGACTGTGGCTTAAATAATCTCTAAGAAAGTGCCAACATTAAAGTTTACCACGGACATCGGCAGACGGATAGATGACCACTGGCCCAGAACATACACTCACGTTTGCTTCGCACATGAGCCAAAAAGTGATCACCAAACATGGTCCTAATTTATTTTAAAATTTACTTGCCTTCAAACCAACAGTTAGCCACTACCTTCGGGAGATAATGGAGATGACCTACATAAATGTTGAAATATATACCCTGTTCAGTACTCACAAACCAGATAGGTGAGGCCAGAATACAAAAATTGTATCATTACATTGTTGAGTATTGTCTTGTGCATCTACTAGGGGAAATGAGGGTATTTACCCGACCACATTTCATAGTGCACCTTCTTGTTTGTGTATGTGTGTTTCTCCTGCCTACTTCCTAAGTTCCAGAAAAAGACATTAGTTAGTTAGTTATTTGGGTTTAACGCCGGGCAGGCAACTAAGGCCATCTCACGGCGGGAAGGGTAAAAATCTGGTCAGCCAGACTAAAAGAAAGGTCTTAAGACATGATGTAAATATAGAAAGAAAAACAGAAGATAGTGGTAGAAAACCCTTTAAAATAGAAACAAATAACGACGTTTCGGATCAAAGATCCTTCCTCAGGTGACATGGAAACAAACGTAGAACAGAAAAGAACACGACAGAAAGAATAGACGTCATCCTGTATAGAGAGAATTTAGAATGACGTAAAAAAAAAAAAACAACACACACACGTACAAATAATGACGCAAATACACATGCACAAAACACGTAGCACAAAACTTACGTCTATATACATACACGTCGCTGCATACATTCGCATTCACTCGTGCCTGCTGCAGCTCGCGCACATGCACACACAAACACACACACACACATACACACACACTCAAAGTGTGTGTGTATGTGTGTGTGTGTGTGTGTGTGTGTGTGTGTGTGTGCATGTGCGCGAGCTGCAGCAGGCACGAGTGAATGCGAATGTATGCAGTGACGTGTATGTATATAGACGTAAGTTTTGTGCTACGTGTTTTGTGCATGTGTATTTGCGTCATTATTTGTACGTGTGTGTGTTGTTTTTTTTACGTCATTCTAAATTCTCTCTATACAGGATGACGTCTATTCTTTCTGTCGTGTTCTTTTCTGTTCTACGTTTGTTTCCATGTCACCTGAGGAAGGATCTTTGATCCGAAACGTCGTTATTTGTTTCTATTTTAAAGGGTTTTCTACCACTATCTTCTGTTTTTCTTTCACGTGAAACCCTAGCGGCAACAGTTTTACTACATGATGTAAATATACCTTAAAAATATGTCAGGCTAAAATGTCGCACAGGTCTTTAAAGAAAACGTCGGAAGACTCTCAAAAAGGTCAAAATAATAAAAACAACATAATCTATAACGCTCAAATCTTATTAAAAATATGGCACTCTCTCAGAAAATTGAAGATCTTGTCCGGGGGCACATCCCGGAACAAAACCTTCAAGGAGTCTGCTGTGAAATGTTTATACCTTGTGTCGATTAGATCAGCACAAGACAACAAAAAATGTTGAACAGAGTACTGCTCGTCGCAGGCATAACACCATGGACGCTCCTCCTGTTTAAGTAAATAAGAGTGCGTAACATACGTGTGGCCGATGTGGAGCCGAGCCAGGACAGTCTCCTCACGGCGGCTGCCGCAGCGATAAGGTAGACCGTCGGACAACTTAGGAAGGGCTTCATGCAGCTTGTTAGCTTCCTCTTTGTCCCACTCGGACTGCCACTCAAGGGCTATGTACGCACTAGCCACATGTCTAAAATCACTATAAACAGTCTGTGTGTCAGGGACAGGGTCATTGCGGGCATCGTTGGCAGCAGAATCTGCGATCCTGTTGCCCTCGATGCCCACATGCCCTGGCACCCAAATAAAAATGATATCATAATATTCCTTCATCAAGTCCGCGTGGAGCTCTCTGATCTGCACCAGCAGTGGGTGGTCATTTCCCGTGCCCTGAAGGGCCTGCAGGGCAGAAAGAGAGTCAGACAGAATCAGGAAGTTCCTTTCTCTAGATCGATAAGCATGCCTGAGTGCCAGCAGAACCGCCTGCAGTTCCGCACTAAATACAGATGAGTGGTCTGGGAGGCGGTGCTTAAATGGGCGTCTAGGATGGTGAGAGGACACTGCGGCCGCAGCCACTCTCCCATCCTCAGACTTTGACCCATCAGTATAGATGCGACAATAGCCAGGAAAAATTGAAAGCAGTTCATTGAGGCTCTGTTGGTATATGGCTGGTGGAGTAGAGTCTTTCTTGTGGGCAGTCAAGTCCAGCAAGATGTCAGGAACTGGTAAGAGCCAAGGTGGAGTGATGTGTTGCAGGGATTCCGAAACTCTGTCCAGGTCCAATCCGGCCGCCTGCAGATGAGGTCGGACACGGAAAGAAAGTGGACGGACAGCTCCCGGATGGGTATCGTAAATCTCTGCAAACGATGGTTTAAAAACACAATCATAGGCAGGATTGTCTGGATGGGCCTTCAGTTTCAGAACGTAGCTGAGCATGAGGCGGATGCGGCGGAGCTTGAGAGAAGGCTCCCCTGCCTCGGCATACAGACTAGGAACTGGAGACGTCCTGAAGGCCCCAAGACATATCCGCAGACCCTGATGGTGAATTGTGTTCAGACGCTGTAGCACAGACTTGGACGCTGAGCCATACACCACAGAGCCGTAATCCAGTTTGGACCGAACAAGGGCCCGGTACAGACGAAGTAAGACAGTACGGTCCGCACCCCAGTCAGTACGACCGACGACACGAAGAATGTCGAGAGCCTTCTGACAAGAGGTTCTAAGGTAATTAATATGGTTGCGGAAGGTAAGTCTTTTGTCAAAAATGACCCCCAGAAACTTTGCCTCCTCGGCCACCTTAATTGGCACTCCAGCAATGCTCAGGCTAGGTTCTGGAAAAAATTTCGTCTGGTTAGTAAAATGCACACAAACAGTCTTGGAGGGCGAGAACTTGAATCCATTGAGAGACACCCACCGCTGGATGCGATCAACGCACAGCTGCAAGCGCCTCTCAAGGGACGCAAGTCCTCGACCACGTGCGCACAAAGCAAAGTCGTCAACAAACAAAGAGCATTCAGAATCATCCTTGACGGCCTTTACAATGTTATTAATTTTAATACTAAATAAAACAGGAGATAGAATGCTGCCCTGTGGGACACCCATCTCCTGTTCAAAGGAGTCGGAGAGGGTGGAGCCCACACGGACATGGAACGACCGGTTAGTCAAATAATTGTGAATAAAAACGGGCAGGTGCCCTTTAAAACCCATGTCCAACAAGTCAGACATTATGCCATACTTCCAGGTAGTGTCATACGCTTTCTCAAGATCGAAGAAAATTGCATAGACATGCTGCTTGTTGACAAAAGAATCTCGAATAAATGATTCAAAGCGGACTAAATGATCAGTTGTACTACGGAAGCGCCGGAAACCGCACTGGAGGTCTGTGAGGAGACCCTGTGACTCAAGATGCCACACCAGGCGGGCGTTGACCAGGCGCTCCATAGTTTTACATAAACATGATGTCAAAGCGATAGGCCGGTAGTTGCCCGGGTCGGAAGGATCCTTACCCGGCTTGGGGATCGGTACAACCACAGCCTGGCGCCAAGACGGCGGAAAATGACCAGTTCCCCAGATATGGTTAAAGGCCTTGAGAAGTACAAGGAGTGACCTCTCAGGCAGATGCGTTAGGAATTGATAGTGGACGGTATCTAGGCCAGCAGCAGAGTCATTACATTTCTGCAAAGCTTGCTGCAATTCTGATAATGTAAACGGGACATTATAGTCTTCTGAGTTATCGGACTTAAAATCACAAATACGAGACTCTCGCTTCTCCTTCTCTCTCTGGAAGAAAGGTGAATAATGCTCCGTTGAAGAATTATGGGCAATGGTGGAGGCAAGCAAATTGGCCACAGCTTTTTTATCTGTAACCAAACTGGCACCATCTCTAAGATGGCCAACAGAAGCCGAGCCACCTCTGCCCCTAATTCTCCGAACAGCCTTCCATACTTTCTGGGACGGAGTCCGAGAAGTTAAAGATGAGACGAAGCGTCTCCAGGAAGCACGGCGTTCACGTTTAAAAATGTAACGGGCTTTCGCCCTCTGTCTTTTAAAGGTTAAAATATTTACTTGCGACGGATTACGGAAAGCACGTCGCTGAGCAGATTTGCGCGCTATTTGGGCCTTGCGGCACTCTTCGTTGAACCATGGTACTCTCGGCTTTCGAGGGACTGATGCGGAAGTTTTAGGGATGGTTTCACCCGCTACGTCCAACAAAATAGTAGTAAAAGAAGAAATAGGTTCTTCAGATGACATGACCACCTCCTCTGTAATACGAGACTGACAGAGGGAGGCGAACAGAGGCCAGTTAGCTTTCTTAAGATTCCAGCGCCCCACCGGCGGATCCTCCCCACAGCTGACCGATGACAGGACTACTGGGAAGTGGTCACTACCACACAGGTCATCGTGAACCTTCCAGTCAAAGTCCAGCATGAGAGAAGGATCACATACAGTGAGGTCTAGAACAGAACTAGATCCTGAACCTGGGTTAGAGTATGTAGGTGAACCATCGTTAAAGACACATAGGTTAAGTTGAGAAAAAACATCTTCTAACATCTGACCTCTGCCATCATAGTGGTCACTACCCCAAAGGTGAGCGTGACCGTTAAAATCCCCCATGAGAATAAAGGGAGGGGGCAGTTGATCAACTAAATTAAAAAAATCATTACTACAGACCCGCAGGGATGGCGGCAGGTAAATACTGCATATAGTTATGGTCTTCTTCAAGGTAACCCGAGCTGCGACAGCCTGAAGACAGGTGTCGATGCTAACGGGGCTACATAAAATTTGGCTACTAATGAGAAGAGCCACTCCACCCGAGCGCCTCTCCGAATCAGAGCCTTTATGTATAGCGTTAAAACCATTAAAGGACACAGGGTCAGAAGTCTTCAGGTAAGTCTCCTGAAGAGATATTACTGAGGGGTTACAGCACTTGACTAAAAGACGTAATTCCTCAAAGTTAGCTTGAAAACCACGACAATTCCACTGAAACAGAGAGTCCATGATTATGTCTTATCTGGGGGTGCGGAGTTTTTCCCCCCTTTTTCCTTTGCCTTGGAAGGAGTCGGAGAAACAGAGGGGGGCCGGCTCCCGGGCCTCCTCTGGTTCTTAGGAGATGAAGGGGTTGGAGCTGCCGCAGCATCGGCAACTTCCACTCCCTCCATCTGCTCCTCCAATGCAGCATATTTGTTTTGAAGGGGGACATCAGTGTTCCCCTTCTGGGCCCGTGCGCACGGCGGTCCCATAGATTTCTTTGACTTCTGGTCCTGGGCAGCGTTCCTGCCGCTAGAGTTAGCGGCCTTAGAAGGCTGACCAGAGCCAGAAACCTTTGGTGTTGACAAACTAGCAGGTTTGGGTGGGGGCTGAGGCTTAGGGGCAGCAGAAGGCGGTGCCACCGGACCGGTAGCGTCCGCCCTCTGCGTTCCCTGGCTCCTCGTCACCACCGGAGGAGGGTTACTCTCCAGGGGTGAGAGGATCCGAGGCTCCGCCCCCAACCAAGAAGTTGGGGTTTGACAAGAGAAGTCTTTGGTGGGGCGCTTGCCTGCCACCGCAGCACTGAAAGTATACACAAAGTTGTTATTTGAGTTTGGCGCCGCCTCAGCTGCACCAGGACCGTCAACCAGTTTTTTTGCGTCCGCAAAGGACAGCCCCTTCTCCACACGCACCTGCTGAATCCTGCACTCGGAGATCCAACGAGGGCACTTCTTGTCCGAAGCCATATGCGCCCCCTGGCAATTCACACACAGGGGGATGGCTGTGCAGGACTCAGCAGAGTGTCCGGGCTTAGTGCAACGGGCGCATAGAGCCTCTGCCTGGCGGCATGTCTTCTGCCCATGGCCATACTTTTGGCACTTAAAGCACCGAAGGGGGAGAGGGACGTACTTTTTCACTTTTAGGGAGTAGTAACCTCCCCAGATGGTAGTAGGAGCTGTGGGGGTGCCAAACGTCAGGATGATGGTAGGGAGACGGATCTCCCTACCACCTCGTTTGGAAATGAAGCGCCTGACGTAGGTCACCCCCTGTGACTTAAGGTTCCGTACAAGTTCATCTTCAGACAGTTCGGCCAATGCTTGATCTTTAATCACTCCTCTAGAGGAATTCATTGTTTTGTGGGGAGTGACCTCCACTGGAGTGTCTCCGATGGAGGAGAGCCTCAGTAGCCCATTGGAGTGTGCCCGGGTACGGCACTCTACCAACAAGTCACCAGACCTGAGGCGCTGGGCCTCAGGCCTGTCAACACGGCTCCTGAGGGTCTCCCCTACCAGGAAAGGGTGCAGCTTTGAAAAAGGCTTCTCTTTAACTTTGCTGTGGATAATGAGAAAGCGAGGCCAGGCGGCCGACGCCTGAGGTGTCGCTTCCTCACAGTCAGAGTCACTATCGTTCTCAATGACAATGTCGGCGGCTATGTGCCGCTTTGGTGCTAGTTTTGGTTTTTTGATATTTTCCATATTATAGTATGATAGATATTCATCCCCCGGGGGTCCCCGCCCGCCACCGAGCCCAACAAGGGAAAGTGCAACTGTCGGCGGGTCTCCAGCCGACGCACAATGGAGACTGCCCGAAAGATATACTCAAGGGGGTAAGCCTGATTGAACCGTTTGAGCCACCGCCTTCTATCACACTGTTGAATACAGGGGAATACTGGCGTAAAGCACCTAATCAGCATCAGAGGCTATAGCATGGTGCTCCGTATAACAACCCGCATGTCAACAGGGGGATAGGGCTCGACGTGACAAGAGCCGATTGACTAGGCCGGTACGACTAGCCTCCCGTTTAGGCAGAAGTCAAGGCCAAAGTGGAGTGTTTCAGCCACCAGGATCCTCTTCTCCCCCGACACGGGTCTCCAAGCACGGCAAACACTTGGGATCCAAAGGACCAAAAGCTCACGCGTATTTTTAAGGACCAATCCAACATGGTAAGACCTGGGTAAGCACAGCTCCTTAAAAACCGGACCAGTGAAAAAGACTGAACAACATATCTGCTGACATCAAGTCCTAATCCTGGACAAAGATGGCACCCGTCTGCTAGCCCACTCAGTCAGGGACCGAGTGGACTACCCACCCACCAGAAAAAGACATGGGTTATAGGCTAGACCTGATGCATCCTTTAGTAGGGATGTAGATGATCGCCTTGTTCTATACCTGCGTATTTTTCTGTGGGCTGGTGATTGGGTGCCTGATAGGCGGGGGCAGGGGATCTAACTGTTTGTCTGTTCAGCGCTGAGTAATTCCCCTTGGTATGTGTAACCTGTTCAGGCCTAAGTGACCACTGACCTGCATCACTGATGCTGAAATTACGACAAGCTATGCACGAATCAGACACATCACAAGACAAAGGCATTTTACTGAGCAACATTTTGCTTGATATAGTGCTGATAACAGGCAGATGTGATTACTTGTCCTCCAAAATGTCCTCATCTTATGACTCGGAAATCAGATGCGATTACGAGGCCCGAATCAAAATGTCCGAGTCGTAAGAGGACATTTTGATCGGGTCAAGTAATCACATCTGTCTGTTTATCGGCACTATATCAAGCAAAATGTTGCTCAATATAATGTATGCAGTTCTAACTCAGACTCCAAAACGCCTAATCATTTTGATTGACTGGAATGTGAGCTTGTGCTATTCTCTGTTTCTGTCCCTTTTTTCCAGCAGAGCGGTTTGTTTATAATTGCTATCAACGCGTCTAATACACTATGGAAGGCAGTCAGTAAATCAGCTTGCGCTGCTTCTTTCACGCACAGACCAGACCAGCATAATGATAGAGGCAGGCAAGAGGTATAATTTTCATTAGCTTTCGCATCTGCGGGCGCCATGAGGATCTATGTTTATTCCAGACATGTTACCTAGTACAGTGGAATAGTGGCCCTTTCTACAGATGGGAAAGGCATAGATCCTCAGGAGTCCGTCATGCAAGTTACAGGATCGTGACCCATAAGAATCTGTGCCTAAGTTTTGCTTTTTCAGTTCACACAATTTTAATATCCAGGCTGGGTGCGGGAGGGGGGAGGGAGATGCGCTATTGTGGTTTGCAGCGAGTTTCAGACGTTTCTTTTGTTTTTCAGTAACCGTAAATCAATGACCATATAAATTACTTACTTACTTACGCCTGTCACCCCTACCCTAGGCCGTCGACGAGAGACCTCCAGCGACTCCTGTCCTGTGCTTCTCCTTCAATTGTACTCCAGGTGGTTCCCATTCTCTTGATGTCTGCATGGAGGTCTCGACGCCAGGAGTTTCTCGGCCTACCTCTTTTCCTCTTTCCCTGGGGATTTCATGACAATGCCTGCCTAGTGATACTGAAAGCTGGCTTTCTCAGACTGTGACCAATCCATCCCCATCTTCTTCGCCCAATTTCATTCTCTGCTGTTATCTGCTCTGTTCTCTCCCAGAGTCTGATGTTGCTGATCTCTGGCCAGTGGATTTTCAAAATTCTTCTAAGGCAACTGTTTATGAAGATCTGTACTCTGTTGACAGTGGTTTTTGTCAATCTCCAAGTCTCTGCTCCATATAGGAGAACTGCTTTTACGTTGGAGTTGAAAATCCGGACTTTGGTGTTTTGTGACAGCTCTCTGGAACTCCACACTTTTCTCAACTGGAGAAAGGCTGCTCTGGCTTTACCGATTCGTGCTCTGACATCTGCATCAGTGCCGCCTTTTTTGTCTATGATGCTCCCAAGATAGGTGAAGGACTCCACCTCCTCCAACGGGGTGCCAGCAAGCAAGACTGGTTCTTCCCTGGTTGCGTTCAGCCTCATTGTCTTCGTTTTCTGTTTGTGGATGGTGAGGCCCACTTGGGACGAGATGTCAGCAAGCCTCGTGGTCTTGTCCTGCATTTGTTGATGAGTGTGGGACAGTAATGCCAAGTCATCTGCAAAATCGAGGTCGTCAAGCTGTGTCCACAGTGTCCACTGTATTCCGCTTCTTCTCTGCTCTGTGGTCCTCTTCATGACCCAGTCTATGGCCAGTAGGAAGAGGAACGGAGACAGCAGACACCCCTGCCTGACACCGGTTCTGACCTGGAGCTCCCTGGTGAACTGCCCTTCGTGGATCACGTTGACATGTCATGCCATCGTAGCTGCTCTTGATCAGGCGGACGAGCTTTGTGGGTACACCGTAGTGTTGTAGGAGTTTCCACAGAGTCTCTTGGTCCACGCTGTCAAATGCTTTCTCGTAATCCACAAAGTTGACGTACAGCGGGGAGCTCCACTCCAGAGACTGTTCCACGATGATGGAGAGTGGCGATCTGGTCTGTACATGATCGGTTTTTCCTGAATCCTGCTTGCTGGTCTCTCAGCTGGGGGTCAACGGAGCTCTTCATTCTCTCCAGGATGATCCTGTTGAAGACCTTTCCTGGTACTGACAGCAAGGTGATTCCTCTATAGTTGGAACACTTGCTGAGGTCACCTTTCTTGGGAAGCTTGATTAGGTACCCCTCCTTCCAGTCAGCCGGCATCACCTCCTCTTCCCAGATCTTTTCAAACAGTGGGTACAGCATCTCTACTGTTGTCTCTAGGTCTGCTTTCAGAGACTCCGCTGGGATGCCATCTGGCCCTGCTGCTTTGCCGTTCTTCAAAAATGCCACTGCTCTTCTGATCTCTTCCCGGCTGGGTCTGTCACAGCTGATGGGTAGGTCGGTCTCTGCTGGCTGGATGTCTGGGGGGTCGGGTGGGCTGGGTCTGTTCAGTAACTCTTCAAAATACTCGGCCCATCTGTTGAGTTGGTCTGCTCTGTCTGCAATAGGCTTGCCTTCTTTGTGTATGGCCATACTTGCCCGACAATCTTCTGGTAATGTCGTAGAGCTGTTTCATGTTGCCGCTGCCTGCTGCCTTTTCTGCCTCTGCTGCCAGGCTGTCTGTGTAGGCCCTCTTGTCTGCCCTGATATTCCTCTTCACCTCACGGTTGGCTTCCGAGTATTCCTCCTGTGCCCTTGCTTTGGCTGCTCTCGTGCGACTGTTGTTGACAACTGCTTCCTTCTGCTTCCTCACTTCTATCTTCTTCAAGGTCTGTGCCGACAGCCAGTCCTTGTGATGGTGTTTCCTGAACCCTACAGTGTCTTTGCAGGTTGAGTTCAGCACCTCTCTAACTGCCTTCCACTGCTGCTCTGTGGTGACTGCCTCCTCTTCATTTACTAGCTCCTGTAGCGCTTGAAACCAGTTGGACAGCACCAGTTTGAACTCTTCTCTCACTCCAGTCTCTCTCAGGAGGCCTACTTTATAGCGCTGTCTTCTTGTTGTCTCTGTGCGGCTTTTCTTTAACTTGAGCTTTATTCTTAAGGTGAGCAGATGGTGGTCTGAGGCGATATCTGCTCCGCTCCTCACTCGAACATCTTGAAGGGATCTTCTAAATTTCTTGCTAATGCAGATATGGTCTATTTGGTTCTCTGTAGTATCGTCAGGCGGGACCCACGTTGCTTTGTGTATTCTTCTGTGTGGGAAGATGCTGCCTCCAATGACAAGTCTGTTTAGAGCACAAAAGTCTACAAACCTCTCCCCGTTCTCACTCATCTCCCCTAGTCCCTGTCTCCCCATCACCTCTTCGTATCCGGTGTTGTCCTCCCCTATTTTGGCATTAACATCGCCCATGACGATGGTGATGTCTCGCTCCGCACATTCGTCCACGGCACTCTGGAGTCGGTCGTAGAACTCTTGTTTCTCTTCCTCGTCACTGTCATTAGTGGGCGCATAACACTGGATGACGTTCAGCATGAGCTTTTTCTTGGTTCTAAAGGCTGCTGTGATAATTCTTGGCCCAAGAGTTTCCCAGCCCATCAGCGCTCTCTGTGCCACTGGTGACAGCATGAATGCTACTCCTTCTGTATGGGGGGCATTCTCCTCTTCATGACCTGAATACAGAATCATCTCCCCACTTAACAGCCTTTTCTGGCCAGACTGTGTCCATCTGGCTTCACTGATACCTAGCAGGGCAAGGTTGTACTTTTGCATTTCCGCTGCTATCTGGGCAGCCTTGCCGCTCTGGTACATGGTCTTGACATTCCATGTGCCCATGGTTGTGTCCCTGGATAGAGAGAGGCGGCTCGGTCCTGTGGCTTCCGGCTTTCACCACAGGACGTCATAAATCTTCTGGTAGAAGAACCTTCCTCCTCCAGGAAAGGAATTACTGTTTGTCTTTTCGTCAGCGTTTTTGTAGCTATTTCCTTTTTTGTAGGGTGGGGAAGCTATCCCTACGCCCAACCCCCTTACTAGGAGGACCAGGGGTTTTCCGTCGGGGTCACTTTCCCTTAGACCATGTTGGTTCATGGCACCTAATTTCATTCGGTGCACCCCTCTCGCGAGGGACCCCCTATCCACCACCCAGGGGACGCGCCTCAACACCATATGCTCCCAGCGCGAGGGACCATATAAATGAACACACTTTTTTCCCCCTCTTTCATTCTGGTAAAGACAGAGTCGGGTTCACTATGGAATATACTTGGATCTGCTGAGGCACATATACGGGCAGGGTTACTTCTGAAAACTCAGAAATTTAAAAGCCAGGTTACAAATTAAAAATATATACTGACATGGACTTGGACAGGGCTGCTATTTGGTTGAGGGCTGGGGGCAGTATAAGGCTAGTGCCAGCATTGAAGGCTGTCAGCGTAACTGCCGTCAGATGCTACGGCAGAAGGTTCTCTGTTCCGTCTGATGTGCATGAACCTATCAAGAAACATTCATTACACCATTACCGCATACTTTCACGAGGATAAATATTTTCTTGTTTTTACATTCACTGTTTAGCAATGTTTGCCTATAACCATAGACAAAACTCCCCAAGAGACATAGATCTTCATGAGTTCCGCGCAGAGTGCGAGGGCTCGTGAGAAGCTAAATGTGTTTCTGAGTCAAATTACCTTCATGCTGCTATGTTTACGTAGTTTAATCAGGTTGTGGTGATAAAAAGAACACAGGCAAACGTTGACAGCTGCAAGAGTCACATATGCTCATACGCATCTAGGAGTAGGCGTGGTCATAAAAATCTGTATGTATCTTGCTGGCTAGTGTTGCCTCTATGCTGCTATGTTTTACGCAGCGGGGATAAAATCACGACCACCAAGCCCATACCTGACACCCATGGCTGTCAACACGCGTGATGCGATGACCGTCCCGGCTCTGCGGCGTAGAATAGCGCGATGCTCATGCTCCATATAGGTTCACAGCAGTGCAAACTCCAGTCTGGAGACTAACTGCATGTCCAAAACAAAACTTTACCAGAGTCCTTCCGATTACTGCCATTGGTGCTGAAGTGGTCAATTTTGCTATATTTGGACATAAAACGTCCCCAGCTTGACACTACTTACCAAAATGTACTCAGCGCAAATCAATCCAGGCGTACATGAGTGCAAATGTGTTCCTCTGATTTTCCATTTATTTTTAGAACTAAATAAACTCAAGAGTGAATCTTGACAACATGATTCAACCCAGCATAAATCGACAAAGGCTTGAATTTACTCAAATAAAAAATATCTCAATGGAATAGCGACAGCACACATTCACCCTGGGTAGATTTATGCCCAGGTTCATTCAGGCTCTTAGACTTTAGCTGGATATTTTCAACTTTTTTTAGATTTGCGCTAAAAGATACCAAAACTTACCCCTTCAGTGCCACTGATACTGGCACTACACGTACTAGAACAAGCATGTCACCACAAAACTCTTTAACGTCACAATCTAGGGCCCGCATGGTCTCGAGTTCACGTCAGACTTTGCTGAAATGTTGCAAAGGAGGTGACATGATGTAAAGTTTACATGCACATAGGCTGAAGGGAACTTTACTATCCAACACCAAATGTATGCTTCAACCATACAGAACCCAGCAAATATTACACTGCTTAACATGTTTCATCGCACGAATTCCCTCTCGCACGCCTCCGATGTTGGAGAAAACAAGCAGATAAGTTGCCTTAGGTGCGACCACAGACATTAATAACTATGTCTATTTATGAACCTGGCTGTGATACTTCCGATGTATGTTTGTCTCTGTCCAAATGGTGACTGACTCAGCGTGGAGATTTCGTTTGTGTAGACATCAGTGCTTTCTATAATCGTGTCTGTTGTTGAGTGAAGTATACTTGTAATTAGAACACGGATAATGGTGAAAAATGCCAGCAGGTTTATTTAGTCCTTTTCTAAGCTTGTCACTATCACTAGCGGACATCAGTGTCGTCAATCTCAATAGAATGGCGATTCAATTCGTGTTTTCGCTGCTGTCTAATCTCCGTTTATGTGTGTGTATGGGAAAGTAATTTCGAGCGTATGTACACACTAAGAAGTATTTCATTACTAGTGAGGATAAGGAGCTTGCTACGGGCCTTTGGAGGTGCTACAGAAGAACACAGATTTCATTTTGAGAGCCAAACTCCAAGTGTGACAGCGTTCGAGAAGAAGAAGAAGAAGGAGCTTGCTAATGTGACAGTATGCGCATATTTAGCGTTTTTGCATTGCGGACAGGCAAGCATCAAGATTGAGTCTTTCTGGTCTGCAAGGGATTATGGAAAGGAAAGCATATAGAGCAAGCTCATATTAATTTGCTTGTTATACAATATATTAGTACATGTGTCAAAGAAGGAGAAATTTTATGAAGTGGGTACATATAACGATATAGACCAATGGCTTCAGTTCAAGGGTGGTGCCAGAATAGCTTGGCGCCTAGAGATGCTAAGCTATTCTGGCACTACCTTTGAACTATTTTAGTCAAACTTATTTCACACACTGGTGTATTCCTGTATTCCGAATGATAAGGGTTAGGATACATTTTAGCAGGTTTAAATGGATCATGTTAAAAGTTTGCCAAGGGCAGCAGCTAAACCATCGTTGTCAGGAGTAAAGGAAAATTGAAATGAATTAGGACCAAGGTTGGTGATCATCTGTTCTTCTGGGAGCTTTCAAAAGTTATTTTAAAAAGCACGAGGCGAGCTTTGCTCAGATGGACTATACTTGAGGTGCATTTCCTGAGTGGGTCTATCTGGGGGACACACCTGTAACGGGTACGGGGAAGCTTAGGTCAGATGCAGGATGTTAGGCGAGGGTTAGAGAACGAGTGGCGCCATGCATGGGGAGTGAGTCTAGTGCTACAAGACTGTGAGAAGCGACAGTGGGGATGTGGCATGGCCATGTACCCAGAACATCACTGGAACAACTGGGGCTGGAGGCGGTGAAGCTGGGTGTACCCTCTGTGTGGTCTGTATGTGTGGGAGTTGACTCAGAGACGCTGAGTGGTGGTGAATAGCGCTGAAGACGTGAAGAAGAAAGTCCCATGGATTCCTCTGACTGGTATGTAGCCAATGTCATCATTTCAGACCTGCAGAATGAAAACAAAACACTTTAAATGATTCATACACACAGCACTTTAAGTGGTTCATGCATGATGCTCACAAGCCAAAAGATGGCAATCCAAAACTCTCACATGTTCTCACATGGTTACACACTGAAACATACACATCTACACTGACAAACACACACATATACACACATGCACGGACAAACGCAGGTACAATTCACACCTAAGAGAGAAAGATGCACACATACGCTCAGAGAAAAACGGCACATCACTCCAGCGGGCATTGCCTTAACCCTTTTCACCCAGTGCTTGAAATAAATTTGACTGATAACTAAAACAGCTGATCTATCTCCTAATCAGTAATGCAGCCTTCGCAGGACAATAAGCAAATTTTACAAAATCAGCCTCAGGATGAAATGGGTTAACGGGCTATCGCCTCAGTGGTCGCCGCCTTAACGGGCGTCGCCTTAATGGGCCATTGCCTCATCGGGCACTGCCCCAATGGGATCAGACCAATGGGTGTCACCCCATAGGGTGTCACCTCAATGGGACTAAACCGTCTTGGCAACACAGAAAAGCATTGGTGATTATTCAAAACTAACTGCACAGAGCTGTTCTTGATATCATTGGAAAGATCATTTCGTGTAGTTTTATTTCAGTGATACCTTCATATTTTGTTTGCTTCTTTTACATTTTGAAAATCAGGATAGAAGACCGAGAAAAACTTTTCTTAAGTCATAACTCCGTCAGAAATCACAATACAGTCACGAAGAATACACCACAAGAAGCCCTTTAATGCTCGTTCAATCTACAGCCACAGTTGAAAAAAGTGTGGAGTTCCAGAGAGCTGTCACAACACACCAAAGTCCGGATTTTCAACTCCAATGTAAAAGCAGTTCTCCTATATGGAGCAGAGACATGGAGATTGACAAAAACCACAGTCAACAGAGTACAGACCTTCATGAACAGTTGCCTTAGAAGAATTTTGAAAATCCACTGGCCAGAGAAGATCAGCAACGTCAGACTCTGGGAGAGAACAGAGCAGATAACAGCAGAGAATGAAATTGGGCGAAGAAGATGGGGATGGATCGGTCACAGTCTGAGAAAGCCAGCTTCCAGTATCACTAGGCAGGCATTGTCATGGAACCCCCAGGGAAAGAGGAAAAGAGGTAGGCCGAGAAACTCCTGGCGTCGAGACCTCCAAGCAGACATCAAGAGACTGGGAACCACCTGGAGTAGAATCGAAGGAGAAGCACAGGACAGGAGTTGCTGGAGGTCTCTCGTCGACGGCCTATACCCGGGTAGGGGTGACAGGCGTAAGTAAGTAAGTAAGTAAGTAATCTACAGCCACAGCAACACACAGCCTTTCGTTTTGTAAAATCCCCAAGGTGCGGAATGAACACATGGGTTCACAGTGCTTCACGGAAAATAGTGCAAGTGTAGCCTGCTAGAATAGTAAAGTGCGCTGTACTGCGGACAGGCGCACGGCCACTTACACTTTCCCTGAAGCCATAACACTGTCAAAAGTCACTGAAAAGGCATCATTTCTACATCAAAAGAAAGATCATCGATAGCTCTTTTGATCTATGGTTTACTCAACATGACCTCTTTGTCTTGCATTACATCTGAGGCGAGAAAGGCGGCACATGTAATCCGAACTCTGCGCAGAGAACAGCACGTTAGTATACTGCTGTTTGAGCAAATGCGTGACATGCTGTGAATCCGCGCGGCATGCTATCATGATCAGAAAGTGACTGATTTCTGTTATTTTATGAAATAAATTAAGACCATCAATAAATGCAAATGATAATGTTTGTTTGCTGCTTATGGTCCGTGGCGCAGTGGTTAAGGCACCTGCCACCAATGCTAAAGGTGCGAGGTTCAATAACGACTTTTCTCATCTAATAAGTGTCACCATTAATTCAGGTGGACCATCGGGGGTTCTTTCTCCGGGTACTCTGGCTCTTCCTCCCCCATGACTCTGGTATCAATTTCAGCCCACTTATCAAATTTCAAATATAAAATGATTTGAATTTTCAAAAACTTCATTAGCTCGCTTGAGCTTGCACTTAGCACCAAGTGCATGTTCTGTGCTTATGTACAGTGTGTGACTGAATGCGCATGATTCACGCGAGCGTGCTTGTTGGGTTCAGTTCGCAGCGGCGCTTTGAGCCGATATTCAATTGGGTAAAGCGCCTGTTTAATGCGCCGATTTATTTGATTTATTTTCTGATATAAAAAACAACACTACAGTCACAGATCGTGTGCATCACTGTGATAATGATAGTGTGTCAGTTACTAGCACATGAATGCTATTATGCTGATAATGTCCTGTTTCTATTTCTTCCAATAAAAATGTACATCAAAAATTCCATGATACTATTTCTCACAGATATATTAATTTGATGTAATTATTGACTTCACATCATTTACTTATCACACACATGTTTTAGCGTGTGAAGTATCTTAGGCTCACCAGAGCAGAATGTATCATGTCTGACCTATAAATAATAATAATAAATAACAAAAAAAATGGTACAAACAAAATGAAGTATATAACACTTGTTTTAAAGTTTTAGAATAAGCACAAAAACTTAGCTTGATAACTTTCACATGCAGGTTTGTTGATATGTGATGAGAGACATGCCTAACAGCAAATTTTGCTGTTCAAAGCATGCCAATGTTGATTTTTTAAACCATTTTTAGGATGGCATAACTTCTAAAGTAAACCATAACAGGAGCTGTAAAAATAAATCAGTACAAACTAGGTACTGAGCTTAAACAGTACAGCAAGTGGAGATAGCCAGTCAAAAGTTTATGTAGTTATGCGACCCTAAACTTGGCATATTACGAAATGCGCAAAATCGCCTCAATTTTCAAATATGATTTATTCATATAAGATATAAGATAGAGTTTGAAATTTTGAATGATGACATTTTTAATGAGCTCTTTGCAATGGTAATATAATTTTTTTTTATGTGTTTACAATTTGAAATTTTGGGTGATCCTACCTATGGGCGCCTCGCCCTGGGAACATATGGCGTTGAGGCACGTCCCCTGGGTGGTGAATAGGGGTCCCTCACGAGAGGGGTGCACCGAATGAAATAAGGTGCCACGAACCAACATGGTCTAAGGGAAGGAGACCCCGACAGAAAACCCCTGGTCCTCCTAGTAAGGGGGTTGGGTGTGGGGGTAGCTTCCACATCCTGCAAATAAGGAAATAGCTACAGAAACGCTGACAAACAGACAGACAGCAATTCCTTTCCTGGAGGAGGAAGGTTCTTCTACCAAAAGATTTATGACGTCGTGTGGTGAAAACCGGAAGTCTTCGGAAGCCACAGGACAGAGCCGCCTCTCTCTATCCAGGGACACAATCATGGGCACATGGAATGTCAAGTTAGTTAGTTATTTGGGGTTTAACGCCGAGCAGGCGACTAAGGCACATGGAATGTCAAGACCATGTACCAGAGCGAGAAGTCCGCCCAGATAGCAGCGGAAATGCAAAAGTACAACCTTGTCCTGCTAGGTATCAGTGAAGCCAGATGGACGCAGTCTGGCCAGAAAAGGTTGTTAAGTGGGGAGATGTTTCTGTATTCAGGTCATGAAGAGGAGAATGCCCCCCATACAGAAGGTGTCACCAGTGGCACAGAGAGAGCTGATGGGCTGGGAACCTCTTGGGCCAAGAATTATCTCAGTAGCCTTTAGAACCAGGAAAAAGATAAAGCTCAACGTCATCCAGTGTTATGCGCCCACTAATGACAGTGACAAGGAAGAGAAACAAGAGTTTTACAACCGACTCCAGAGTGCTGTGGACAAATGTGCGGAGCGAGACATCACCATCGTCATGGGCGATTTTAATGCCAAAATAGGGGAGGACAACACCGGATACGAAGATGTGATGGGGAGACAGGGACTAGGGGAGATGAGTGAGAACAGGGAGAGGTTTGTAGACTTTTGTGCTCTAAACAGACTTGTCATTGGAGGCAGCATCTTCCCACACAGAAGAATACACAAAGCAACTTGGGTCTCACCTGACCATACTACAGAGAACCAAATAGACCATATCTGCATTAGCAAGAAATTTAGAAGATCCCTTCAAGATGTTCGAGTGAGGAGGGAAGCAGATGTCGCCTCAGACCACCATCTGCTTACCTTAAGAATAAAGCTCAAGTTAAAGAAAAGCCGCACAGAGACAACAAGAAGACAGCGCTATAAAGTAGGCCTCCTGAGAGAGACTGGAGTGAGAGAAGAGTTCAAACTGGTGCTGTCCAACTGGTTTCAAGCGCTACAGGAGCTAGTAAATGAAGAGGAGGCAGTCACCACAGAGCAGCAATGGAAGGCAGTTAGAGAGGCGCTGAACTCAACCTGCAAAGACACTGTAGGGTTCAGGAAACACCATCACAAGGACTGGCTGTCGGCACAGACCTTGAAGAAGATAGCAGTGAGGAAGCAGAAGAAAGCAGTTGTCAACAACAGTCGCACGAGAGCAGCCAAAGCAAGGGCACAGGAGGAATACTCGGAAGCCAACCGCGAGGTGAAGAGGAGTATAAGGGCAGACAAGAGGGCCTACACAGACAGCCTGGCAGCAGAGGCAGAAAAGGCAGCAGGCAGCGGCAACATGAAACAGCTCTACGACATTACCAGAAGATTGTCGGGCAAGTATGGCCATACAGAAAGACCAGTAAAAGACAAAGAAGGCAAGCCTATTGCAGACAGAGCAGACAACTCGACAGATGGGCTGAGTATTTTAAAGAGTTACTGAACAGACCCACCCCACCCGACCCTCCAGACATCCAGCCAGCAGAGACTGACCTACCCATCAGCTGTGACAGACCCAGCCGGGAAGAGATCAGAAGAGCAGTGGCATTTTTGAAGAACGGCAAAGCAGCAGGGCCAGATGGCATCCCAACGGAGGCTCTGAAAGCAGACCTAGAGACAACAGTAGAGCTGCTGTACCCACTGTTTGGAAAGATCTGGGAAGAGGTGATGCCGGCTGACTGAAAGGAGGGGTACCTAATCAAGCTTCCTAAGAAAGGCGACCTCAGCAAGTGTTCGAACTAGAGAGGAATCACCTTGCTGTCAGTACTAGGAAAGGTCTTCAATAGGATCATCCTGGAGAGAATGAAGAACTCCGTCGACCCCCAGCTGAGAGACCAGCAAGCAGGATTCAGGAAAAACTGATCATGTACAGACCAGATCGCCACTCTCCACATCATCGTGGAACAGTCTCTGGAGTGGAGCTCCCCACTGTACGTCAACTTTGTGGATTATGAGAAAGCATTTGACAGCGTGGACTGAGAGACTTTGTGGAAACTCTTACGACACTACGGTGTACCCACAAAGCTCGTCTGCCTGATCAAGAACAGCTACGATGGCATGACATGTCGCGTGATCCATGAAGGGCAGTTCACCAGGGAGCTTCAGGTCAGAACCAGCGTCAGGCAGGGGTGTTTGCTGTCTCCGTTCCTCTTCCTACTGGCCATAGACTGGGTCATGAAGAGGACCACAGAGCACAGACGAAGTGGAATACAGTGGACACAGCCTGACGACCTCGATTTTGCAGACGACTTGGCTTTACTCTCCCACACTCATCAACAAATGCAGGACAAGACCACGAGGCTTGCTGACATCTCATCCCAAGTGGGCCTCACCATCCACAAACAAAAAACAAAGACAATGAGGCTGAACGCAACCAGGGAAGAACTAGTCTTGCCTGCTGGCACCCCGTTGAAGGAGGTGGAGTCCTTCACCTATCTCAGGAGCATCATCCACAAAAAAGGCGGCATTGATGCAGATGTCAGAGCACGAATCAGTAAAGCAAGAGCAGCCTTTCTCCAGCTGAAAAAAGTGTGGAGTTCCAGAGAGCTGTCACAATACACCAAAGTTCGGATTTTCAACTCAAATGTAAAAGCAGTTATCCTATATGGAGCAGAGACTTGGAGGTTGACAAAAACCACAGTCAACAGAGTACAGATCTTTATAAACAGTTGCCTTAGAAGAATCTTGAAAATCCACTGGCCAGAGAAGATCAGCAACGTCTGACTCTGGGAGAGAACAGAGCAGATAGCAGCAGAGAATGAAATTGGGCGAAGAAGATGGGGAAGGATTGGTCACAATCTGAGAAAGCCAGTTTCCAGTATTACTAGGCAGGCATTGTCATGGAATCCCCAGGGAAAGAGGAAAAGAGGCAGACCGAGAAACACCTGGTGTCGAGACCTCCAAGCAGACATCAAGAGACTGGGAACCACCTAGAGTAAAATCGAAGGAGAAGCACAGGACAGGAGTCGCTGGAGGTCTCTCGTCGACGGCCTATACCCTGAGAGGGGTGACAGGCGTAAGTAAGTAACCTACGGGCGGGCAGAAAAGTGTACATCAAAAAGTGACCAACAGTGGAGAATTACTCAAGTGTGTTAACCCCTTTGACTGCTGAGAAAAACTGAACAAAACCATACTGCAAGAGGTATAGACCCTCATGAGCCCCCCACAGTTGCGGGGGCTCACTAGGATCTATACCATTTGCTGCTGGAACCTACTGTATCAATGTTCCTTTGACAGCTGGAGATCTCCGACGCTGAATGTGCAGTGGTTTCAAAAACACAATCGGCCTCCACTGGCACTGGCAGTGAAGGAGTTAACCCTATGCCACATAAAGCCACTCCCCACCAACTGTTAGTCTCCTGTAGTAGAGGGAGGTCCCTAAACACAATTCTAGCAGGTCTGCTCCAAGGGGAGCTGAGGGTGGGTGGACTTGTCAGCAGACAGCACTTGCCTTTCTGCTGACACCTTGTGGATACCAATTATCGCTTGCATTACTATTCCTACTGATGTTTTCATTTGATACCACTTTCCTTGGGATCATGCCCATATTTTTAAAGAAAATTGTGTTGCTGTTTATACACACACAAGAAATGAACAAACAGCAGTATGCACAGAAAGGAATGACCTCATTACAAATCACAGCAAACAGGACAAGACTGTGTTTTTAAAGACATGCATTATGTAACAAAGGAAGACACCAGGTGGTACAGACATCAATCCTTTAAGATGTCAACATCGGAGCTAAAGGAAAGCTTACTGTAACACATACAATGTATTCCATGTCGAGTTTTCTAGCTGCTTGCAGCTAAAGGGAAGCTTACTGTAACACGTACAATGTATTCCATGTCAAGTTTTCTAGCTGCTTGCAGCTAAAGGGAAGCTTACTGTACACGTACAATGCATTCCATGTCAAGTTTTCTAGCTACTTGCAGCTAAAGGGAAGCTTACTGTAACACGTACAATGTATTCCATGTCAAGTTTTCTAGCTGCTTGCAGCTAAAGGGAAGCTTACTGTAACACGTACAATGTATTCCATGTCAAGTTTTCTAGCTGCTTGCAGAAAAGGCCTGACTTTGATCAGACATGGTTAACGAGTCTTTACATCACAAATGTCTGTCATGCAGACAATTAAAACTGACACTGACAGTGCTGTTATCTTGAAGAATAGGAACAACACACTAGAAGCTAAAAGAAAAAAAAATCAAGAAACAACTCAGCACATTTATAAAGTAAAAAAATTATGTGTTTACCAACAAATGTTACATCTGGCCTTCGGAAAAGATAACAAAGTTTCAACTTTAATCGTTCAAAATGTTTTAGTTAACACTAACAGAATGACCAGTTATGCCAGTGATTAGCGACGCCACTGGCCTACCTTTTGACATCAATGGATCACAGTTTCCATACCTACATACTATACACAGTGTTGTTGAAAATTACTTTGTATCGATATTCATGTTGCTCACAGACCTTTCCATCATTCATGTCGCATCCGTTCACCAATACATCTGGTGAAAAATACAGAACTCAAAATCTAAAACACTCTGGAAACATTATGGAAGCACAAGAAAGAAAATCTGGTTCACGCTAAGAGACGAAAACTGAATTGAATTGCGAGATGAACTCAAAACAACAAAAAAAGTATCAGCACAGTATTTACTAAAACAAAAATAATAATTGTGGGGAAAAACACAACAAAGACAGAAATGTGTGTTGTAACTGTCTTTTCTAAGCGTGTTTCTTTTTTTCTTGGGTGCTCGCTTGGCAGTCACCTTTTGGGCCAGGCTAAAAGCAATAACCATCAGTACAGGTACCATGGTCAAATGTTACTAGTGTACATATTCTTTCATATTCACTACTTCCAGTCACTTACTTAGCGCACCCTTCTTTCCTATCTTTTTTTTTTTGGGTGTGCTTCGATCAAACTTGATCCATCAATGGCCGATACTGCACAATTCTCACCTGACAGTGCTTTTACCTACTTTACTTTGTAATCTTCGTCACTAGGGTGCATTTCCTCATGGCACAATGCAATAACGCACTTGTACTCGGAATACACCAACCACTCACAAACAGACCAGACTTGCCCTTCTATTGGCTTGACTGTCATCTACACACCACAAAACCTGGGCTACAGCTACAAAAGACTAAAACAGGGCAATGGAGAAAAAGGCAGTGCAAACCTGTACCAATGTCTGCAGACACAGTCAGCCACAAATCAGCAAGTCAGACAAAGAGAAATGCACAAGAAAACACCAAAGAGTAAAACTATGGTAGTGGTACTTCACACACAAAAAAGCAAATTAACTAGGTTTCTCCCCTAATGTTTTTTGTGTAGTGATTATTTGAATCCAGCACAGTAAAGACACAAATCACAAAACCATACACACCCTACACATATAAGAATGCATCACATGCTGATGTACATGACCAATCAGCATAATTTTGCTGACCTCCTATGACCTTAAACTTTCTGACAAGTCACTGAAATGCGCGAGTCTTGAAGTTGACATGCTAGGATTAAACAACGCTGGACAAAAGACACATTAAGATCCCCTTCTCCAATGGCATCAAACTGCTCACCCACCACAAATACATTGCACAAAGTACTCACTTCACATCAAGACAAACCATTCAAATCTAAACAGTATAGTGTATGGTTCTGAAACAGTTCGGTGTGCGGTACTGACAGGAATCCAAATTTCTGTCAGTATTATCCCTTTTCCAGATACACCCACTTCTTGAAATAAATTTGACTGAGAGTTCAATCTCCTAATCTGTATTGTAGCCTTCAAAGGCCAACAAGCAAATTTTACAATATCAGCCTCAGGTTGTAATGGGTTATACTGCCAAATGTCTGCGAACAATGCACACTACCTTTCAGTGTTTCCAGTCCCATGGTTTGGAGAACTCTAACCGAGCTGTTTACTACTGCACTATCAGCAAGTGTCTTCATAAACAAGCAAGGTTGATACATTACTGAGCCAGCTGTTTACTAGTTTTGCACTATCAGCAAGTGTCTTCATAAACAAGCAAGGTTGATTTTTACTGAGCTGTTTACTAGTTCTGCACTATCAGCAAATGTCTTCATAAACATGGAAGGTTGATACGTTATTGAGCAGGTTTCAAATTTAACTCCTTACGCCCTGAGGACGAAATTATCAAATTTTTGTAGAAATCCTCCGAGGTCTATATCACAATTCTGGAGACAGATCGACCATATTTCAAGGTTGGTGTCAGAATAGCTTGGCACCTAGAGGCACGAGGCTATTCTGACACCAACCTTGAAATATCATGGTTGATCCACATCCAGTCATAGTCTTTCAAGGCTTTATGGGTTAAAATATACATCGGTTATTGTTTGTTCTGCTTGGCTATTTTGGTTCGATAACTGTACACTAGTGTTTGCCTTTATACACAGTGTGGTATTGGCAAAGGGATGTGGAGTGTCATGTAAACTGTTCATTAAAAGACAGGGATATTGAGATTTCAACTTCTTTGTAAATATGTAAGTGCCGATTTGACCTCACTGCTGAGACTTGATGCTACCGTTGCACCGTTTAGCGTGTGTGTGTCCATGTGTTTGCATGTGAGCGGCAGCAGGCGCAAGTAAATGTGAATGCATGTAGTGATGTGAATGTATGTATATGTATGTTTTGTGCTACATGTTGTGTGCGTGTTTATGTCATTATGTATCTTCTGTTCTTTCTCGTCAACATAATTCTTCTTCTTTCTTGTCTATTGTATTTAAAAAAATACTGTAGACTTTGAAATGGGGCTGGTTGGAGCACATTCCGGAGAATGCCCATGACGTTTTTGGCGTGCGGGGCAGAAATTCTGGCAAAGAAGTAACAAGATAAAAATGATGTCACATCTAGCTACGCAAACCTTGCTAGAGAACGTCTTTTTGGCGCATGCGTGCGTTTGTGTGTGTGTGTGTGTATGTGTGTGTGTGTGTGTGTGTGTGTGTGTGTGTGTGTGTGTGTGTGTGTGTGTGTGTGAGGATGTGACAGCGACTAGAGCCCGCGTTTGAGGACGGACAAGCTTGAAATTTTAGGATATTGTCCCTAAAAGAATAATCCCAGGACATTTTTTCCGATGTTTTGATTAAGATGCTCATTGGTGAGAAAATGACCGTTTCACAAAAACCAGTTGATCCACACTGGAGTCCACAATTTTTCTTATTTTTATTAGATATTTTGCGTATAGCTAGACAAAAGGGACATATTGAACGAGTTGGTCAACCAGCATTGTACCTCTAGAACGTTATGAGTGATAATTAGATAGTTTGGGAAAAAATATATTTTTCACGTTTTTGGGATTAATTTCACGCATAATATGGGTTAATCTTAAAACAATTAAATCTTTTTTACGAAAAAAACAATCTTCTCATTAATTTTTCGCATACGGTATTTACATAAGCCTACAGTTTGTCTCGGCTGTCGGGTACGATTAGGTCCATTGTGAACTGTATGCTCTAGGTGTGAAAATCAAACAGTTTTCTGCACCACTTTTTCGGAGTCATTTGTAAAACAGCTAACAATTTTTCTTTTATGAAAAAAACTATCTTCTCATTAATAGACAAATGATTTTTCATAAACAGTGTTTGCATAAGCCTGCCGTTCGTCCCGGCCCTGGGGTAGGATTAGGTCAAAATTATGACCTGTAAGCCCTAGGCATGAAAATCAGCAAGAAAATTGCAAAGTTGATTCTCTGATACGTCAAATGTTAGTACTGCGATGAGTGATGTATAACATCGAGTCGTCACTATGAACACGGCGTCGTTGGATTAATGATGCCATGACGTGAAGCTTGAAGAGATGTCATTTCGCTGCTAGCTACCTGCCATCATTCGGCTTCTTCAGAATAGCGATGCTACGCCAGACCACAGAGCTTACATAAGACGGGAATCGCTGTGTGTCCGTCTTTATTTCTGTGTGCCAGTGTGTGTGAATCAGAGGGTGGGTTAGAGTAGAAGGAGAGAGAGAAAGAGAGAGAGAGAGAGAGAGAGAGAGAGAGAGAGAGAGAGAGAGAGAGAGAGAGAGAGAGAGAGAGAGAGAGAATAGATTGCAAGCGACAAAGGCCTTCTCAGGACGTGCCTGCGCTAAATGAAGAAAAGAACTGCACGAAGCGCAGACAGGAGGGAGAATTTCAAAAGAAAAATACAGATGAATGGACCAGAAAGACAGAATACAAACCCCCAAAAGAGTAGAACCCACCTTGCAGGGGTTAGACAAGGTGACCCTAGGAACTAAAAAGTAGACAACCCCACCAAGGTCCCCTAGGGCAGACCCGGTGGGGGGTAGAGTAGAAGGAGATGGGATTCCTGTCACTACACGAGCCCACAGAGCGTACTAATGGTGGGAAGCGCAGTGTGTCTGTCTTTATTTAAGTGTGCCGACGTGTGTGTTGATCAGAGGCTGGCTTAGAGAGGAGAGAAATGGATCAGCATAATAAGCCTAAAAATATAAACAACTCTGAATGTTCCTAAAAGACAAACGCATCTGAGCTTCAAACAATACAGCAGACTTTGGGATGAAATCCTCATCTTGTTTGTTTTTACAAATTTTTACGTCATTTTAAATTTTCTCTATACAGGATGATGTCTTTTCTTTCTATCGTGATCTTTTATGTTCTGTGTTGTTTCCATATCACCGTGAAGAAGGATTTCTCATCTTAATGTCGTGTTTCATGTTTCATACTTAAAGAAAATCAACAATCCAGATCAAAAAGGTGACTGCCAAGTGTGTAAAATGCAAAGAAGTACCAAACAAAGAAAGATGGTTGGTTGGTTGTACATTGCTTAACGTCCCAACAGCAACAAGACTTTCTCAGGACGTGTATGCACTGCTTGTGAAAAAAAAAACTAAACAGAATATTGAATGTATGTCGCCAGCCGGTCTAATACACTAAATAAACCTAAGACCATTTAGCAACACACATCCAGAATCAAGAGCTACAGGCAGCGCAGACAGTAGGGAGAGTTTAAAAAAGGAAAATACAGGTGAATGGACCAAGGGTAGACAGAAACACATGCCCAAGAATAGAGGGGAAACCCCACCCTGTGGGGCTGACCAGGGTGACCCAGGGAACTACAAAGTAGTTAATTCCACCCAAGGCCCCCAGGGCAGACCTGGGTGGGGGCCAACGGAGAAAGAAACACGCTTAGAAAAGACAGTTACAACAATTTATTAATATTTCGGGTAAATACCCTTTGTCAAAACAGACAAAAAAACAAGAGAGATCAGTCGCTACTTATCTTCTTTTCAATCGCAGAAGGAATGTGGCAACTGAAGGATGTGACATAAAATAAAATTAAAGAAAAACAAAAGTGCGTAAAAAAGAAGAAGTAAAATTCTACTAAATAAAAGTAAAAATGACGTCAAAGAAAAAATCATAAGAGAGAGACTCAGAGAGAAACTGAACACAAGATACAAAAGTGTGTGTAAGTGCGCGCGTGCGCAAGCAAAAGTGAATGCGTGTTCGTGAGGCCAGAAAGAAAAAGAGAGAGAGAGAGAGAGAGAGAACAAGCGGGGATTAACCTTTTGACGACGGAACGCGCATAGGTGCGCGCAGGGCAAGGCTCCGTTGACGACGGGGCGCGCACATATGTACGCCGGCCTCGTTTACCGTGGCCTACGAAGCACGCACATATGCGTTTTCCAATGACAGTATAGCTAGCAATACGTGCAGTACGGTGTAAGGGAAGCAACCTACTATAATATGTCAAGCATTCATTTCTGTACTGGTAGAGTGACTTGTCTTGTTTGTATGCACTAAAACGAACGAATCAGAAGCTCTCAGACAAAACAACCAGGCAAGCACGAAAAATGGCGAATTTGCGGCGGCGTGGTCGATGTATTCCAATTGCTAAAGTACTTGAGCAAGTCCTCCAGGATGGTTCTGATGAGGAAGGATGATGCCTTTGCATGATGAATCAGAAGAAAGTGATAGTGAAGACGATTTTTTTGCTGATTTGGAGGACCAGGAAGACGAGGACTATGAATCTGAACCTGAAGATTATGAAGAAGACGATCAGGATGGCGAAGAAGAGATGGTGGCTGAACACGGCAGCTTATCGTCTTCAGAAGACGAAGATTTCGCCAGGAATGTCCAACAAATCAACATCAATGCCTTTGACATGGAGACAGACATTGATGATGCAGATGAAGGTGCCGTTGGGTTCGAAACCTGAATAACTTTCCTCGCATTCCTGCATAAACAGGTGAGAAGCCACGTGCTTTGCATTGTTGTTATTGCTTGAGTGGGCGTGTCTTGTGTGTGTATTACACAGGCGTGCGTGCACGTGTGTAGATTATATATACATTGTAATAGTGGAAAATATAATGTTTACCTTTCTTAGTTATAAATAAAAGTATGACATACGTGTGTGTGTGTGCATGCATGCATGCATGGCTTGTGAATACATGGTGTTTGTGTGCGAGCATGCATGGTGTGTGTGTATGTGTGTGTGTGTGTGTGTGTGTGTGTGTGTGTGTGTGTGTATGGAGTGGGAATGCATGGTGTGTGTACACAAACATCTGTTGGTAAATTAACATTGATCTTTTTGTTTTACAGCTGTACCAGGACTACATGTGGATCTTGGCGATGACCCCAAACCCATTGATGTCTACAAGCTATTTTTGACCGACAACATCATTGGCCACATCAAGACTGAGACCAACAAGTATGCTGAATCCAGCATTGCACTGAAAAGGCAAGGGGGACCCCTGCCACCCAGGAGCATCTTATCCACATGGAAGAAAATGACCAGGGATGACATCAGAAAATTCCTGGCCATTTGCATGCATATAGGGATTGTGCGGTAGCCGACAGTGGCCGACTACTGGACCATACACCCCGGGACACACACCTCCTATGCAACTGGGAGGCGGTCCGTGGCGCAGTGGTTAAGACGCCTGCCACCAATGCTAAAGGTGCGAGGTTCGATTACGGGTTCCGGCGTCGGATTTTTCTCCTCTAGTAAGTGTCACCGTTAATTCGGGCGGACCGTCGGGGGTTCTTTCTCCGGGTACTCCGGCTCTTCCTCCCCCTCCACTTTGGTATCAGTTTCAGCCCACTTAATCAAATTTCAAATACAAACGACTTTGAATTTCCAAAAACTACAGTAGCTCGCTTGAGCTTGCCCTTAGCACCATGTGAATGTTCTGTGTTTATGTACAGTGTGTGAGTGAATGCGCGTGATTCACGTGAGCGTGCTTGTTGGGTTCAGTTCGCGGCGGCGCTTTGAGCCGATTTTCAATTGGGATAAAGCGCCTATTTAATGCGCTTATTATTATTATTATTATTAACTCAGTTGATGACCAGAGAAAGATTCACATCCACCTTGTTTTCAGCTTTTTCACACAAGAAAAGACTTTGTGCATTAGCCCAGCACCAGTGTTGTGTATTTTGAGTGAAACAGTTGACACCAAGAACATGCACTTTCACATCATTTGACTTCAAAAGTGTCCTCGGTGAAACTGTGGCGTGTGGAGTTTGGAGTGTGGTATTAAAATTTTGTTTATTTGTGAAAAAAACCTTCTATTGTGCCTTTCTTTCTGGATTATTTACTGGGGACACACTGGACTATATTCTGGATTGCAATGTAAGTGGTAATTTTCACACTTTGCATAACTAATACACTAACAGCATGTGTTTTCATAACCCAATGCAAATCTGACTGTTTTTGCTTTTTGGCTTGTTACCCTATCTTTTTTATACACCTCTAACATCTTGAAAATACAAAATATTTTCTTCAGCATAATGTCTATGTATTCATCTTGAATTGCTCTTTCCATTGATACCAAATATATTGGGGTATGATAAGATATTTACTACAAACAAGGCCAATGAAAATGTCAAAATTACTACGCCACCAGGGAAGCGAGTCACAGTAAGGCATACGCTCCCGGGGAAAATCCTAGTTGTCAGACTACGGTGGCAAAAGGTTAATACACAAAGCCTGCTAAACACCAAACTGAAGGAAAACTTTATATCACCTTCAAGTTGAGGACTACCTCGGGGGAAAAATGGGAGGGCCCCGGGAAAAAAAAAACCAGCATTTAGCACGGTACACAGCAAATAATAATTCATTGAGTCAAAGCAAATTTTCAATTTCAGTAATAGATTATCGGTAGGAGCGGAGAGAGTTGTGAAACCATCTTCAATGGTAACCCAAAAATGGCTACAACAACAACACACACACACAAAAAAGGTAAGGTGAGGAGGGGGGGGGGGGAGAGGGGAGGGGGGGGGAGAGGGGAGGGGGGGGGGAGTTGGTGGTGTATGTGAAGGGGAAGGGGGGTGGGGGTGGGAGGCGTAAGGAGAGAAAGACGGAGATGGGGAGAGAGAGAGAGAGAGAGAGAGAGAGAGAGAGAGAGAGAGAGAGAGAGAGAGAGAGAGAGAGAGAAGAAAAAGAGGGACAAAAGGGGGCAGGGGGGGGGGGGGGGAAGAAAGGAGAAGGGAAAAAGATACTATCTAAAGGCATCCCATAAGGCCTGCCCAAAACTGTACTCAAACCAAGGGGAATCACAGCGCTGGACAGACAACAGTTAGATCCCCTGCCCCCGCCTATCAGGCACCCAATCGCCAGCCCACAGAGAAATACGCAGGTATAGAATAAGACAATCATTTCCATTCCTAAAAGAATGGATCAGGTCTCTTATATAACCCATGTCTTTCTCCGGAACTTAGGAAGTAGGCAGGAGAAACATACATACACAAACATGAAGGTGCGCTACTATATGTGGTCGGGTAAATACCCTGATTTCCCACAGTAGATGCACAGAACATTACACAACAATGTAACGATACAAATTTTGCCTCGAGTTATACATGATACTCACAAACCAGATAGGTGAGGCTAGCGCTGGCAGAATTGTCTGTACTCAAACCAAGGGGAATCACAACGCTGGACAGACAACAGTTAGATCCCCTGCCCCCGCCTATCAGGCACCCAATGCCCAAAACTGTCTAATTAGAAGGGGGGGGGGGGGGGGGGGAGAGGACAGTAAGAACAAGGAGAAGGAATGTAAGCGTACTAAAACAGAAGCGACACAGTAATATACGCAGTTTTGTTTTCCTTTTCTTTTACATCACATCCTTTAGTTGCCACATTCCTTCTACGATTGAAAAGAATTGATTGATTGTACATTGCTTAACGTCCCGACAGCAACAAGGCTTTCTCAGGACGTGCCTGCATTGCTTGTGAAAAAAAAAAAAAAAACTAAACAGAACATTGAATGTATGTCGCCAGCCGGTCAAATACATTAAATAAACCTAACACATGGGGCCTAAATAAAGCTAAGACCATTTAGCAACACACATCCAATATCAAGAGCTACAGGCAGTGCAGACAGTAGGGAGAGTTTTAAAAAGGCAAATACAGGTGAATGGACCTCGGGTAGACAGAAACACATGCCCCAGAATAGAGAGAAAAACTCACCCTGTGGGGCTGACCAGGGTGACCCTGGGAACTAAAAAGTACCTAACCCCACCCAAGTCCCCCAGGGCAGACCCGGGTGGGGTACGATTGAAAAGAAGTAGCGACTGATCTCTCTATTTGTTTGTTTGTCTATATTGACAAAGGGTAATAAATTGTGTTGTAACTGTCTTTTTTAAGCGTGTTTCTTTCTCCGTTGGGTACTTCTTTGCATACTTAAAGGGCTTTCAACCTCTATTTTCTGGATACGCTGAATGCGAGCGAGTTGATCAGATGAGATACCAGCAAGAAGGGAATTACAGTAATCTAGATGGGACAGAATGCGAGAGCATACGAGTTGGGCAGTAGCCTTTTCTGTCAAAAAGGATCTGATCATGCCTATTCTGCGGAGCTCCAGGTATTATTGACAGCTGCGGAGTTAAAGATAGAATGAATAATAATAAATAATAATAATACCATTATTATATAGGCGCTTTTTCTCAATTTTTGGGCAAATCGACTCAAAGCGCCGCAAACTGAAACCCAACACGCACACTCATGTAACAGACACGGATTTACGCCATTTAAGAAGACAAACACAGTACAAGACAGACGAAGGGCCAGTTCAGCTACTGAAGTAACAGAGATTTTTGATCGCTTGTATTTTAAATTTGTAAAGTGGCCTGAAACCGGTACCAAAGTGTGGGGGGTGGGGGGGTTGGAAGAACCGGAGTACCCGGAGAAAGAACCCCTCCGACGGTCCGCCCGAAATAACGGTGACACTTACCACAGGAGAAAAGTCCGACGCCGGAACCCGTTTTCGAACCTCGCACCTTTGGCATTGGTGGCAGGCGCCTTAACCACTGCGCCACACAGAATGCGTTAGTAAGAGTTAATTCGGTTGTGTAGCGTTGATTTGGTTCAGTTATGTCAGTTTAGAATTTGTTGAGATAACCGGTGATTTTCCTATGTAGTTATTTACCGAGATGGATAACTAGGGAATGTGAGGTATGTATGTCTAAGTTGTTATGAAGGTAGTACGTGGTTGGTTTAAGTATAGTCTTTTCCAATGTATGAAATAACGTATGGCGAGAGTGTCAGGTTATAGTCTGTTTCAATGTAGTGACAGAGTTATGGTATGTTACAGATGTACTTTGTGTTATGAAACATGTGTGTGCGTGTGAATGAACGTGTGAGAGTTATTTGTATCAACCAGGTTACGTAAGGTACCTCATATTATCCAAGTTGTGTGTGTGTTGCAAGTGTTATGATGTTAGGACTTTGTGTACAGAGTTCTTGTGTGGAGCAGAGCGATGGGATGCCGAGACGTCAGTCAACGGAGGCTGCCACCAGGGGACCTATTGTGAGGTCATTTCATCACTTGAGGAGTGAGCGACCGGTGCATAGACATTTAGTTATTTGGGTTTAACGCCGAGCAGGCGACTAAGGCCATCTCAAGGCGGGGTGCCTAGACACCCGGTCATCAGAGACTGCGCTACGGGAGCGAGTCAGGAGGACGTCCACGGTACGAGAAACGGGGGACTACTCAGAAGCGTGCGACGCGAGAAACTACACGCCTAGACGTGGAAGAATAGAATTTACAGAACGCTAACACCAGTGAAACAGGTTGGATTGTAAGGACAATTACCTAGCCTGGCTTTTACGTTGTGTATGTGTATACGGTTGTCATTGCATGTGGACGACACTGCAAGGCACTGTGCAAGGAGGACGAAGGAGAGGAAGACAGTGGAAAGGATGGGAGAACAATATCTCAGAGTGGACAGGACTGAAGCTGGGCAATACGCTAAGAATGGCAGAGAACTGAGGAATGGAGGGCAAGTCTACAGGATATAGATAGATAGATAGATGTGTATGCGGTGTTGATGTGCTTGTAGTGAGAAGTGTATAGTGTAAAGAATCTTTTAAGTTTACGTTATTTGTTTTGTTAGAAGTAAAAGGGCATAGAAGAAAGAGAAAGTGTTTGCGTCATGCCGCGTGAATGTGCCCGACTGAGTCGGTGGCGGTGCGTGCGTCTGTTGTGCTGAGAGTCTGTACGTGCGACTGGGGAGAGTCTGCGTGCGTTACAGGTCAACATTCAACAGATTGGTAGTTCGACAACTATAACCTCAACTATTTTTCCATTTAGAGGCACACTGCAGATTCAGCTCTGACATGTTTTTGTTGTAAGAGAACAGGGAGTGAACATACAACGTAGATTGTACTCATGGTGTTTACCATGCAGAAAACTTGTGTGCACAAATCAAAGGAACACATGCTGCCCAATACATAGTACATAGACTTACGTTCAGCATCACACCCAGCCAACAATCAGGATACTAGTGCACTCTCACACACATACAGTGAGGGCCTTTATAGTGGATATTTGAGGTTATACTGCACATCTTGTAACAAGCAAAATCTCTTTTGTACATTGTATGTGATTCAATAAGTGAGGGAAACACGTTGTCACTCAACTGGAAGTGGGTGTGGCTGCGTCCCAAAGTAGGCCACTGTAATATTTCAATAATTTTGTGGGAACTTGGAAATTACTATTATTTTCAGTTGAGTCATCATATTAGACAAACTAATGATCATTTGCATTCCTACATACCTGAGTTTACTGATGTAATTAGTGTCCCAAAGGAAGTGTTAGTTAGCACGCAGTAACTAATTAGGTCATTGTGACCTACTTTTCACATAAGTTTCTTCTGAATGGGTTAATACGCACATGCGTTTTGAAATGTGCCTATTAACTGGGCATATATAGTGATTTTATCAGTGTAATGAACATTTTTTTCATAAAGCCCAAGGATATACAGAAGTGGATGCAGATGGGGGTCCTGTGCTCTTTGTGACACAGCTTAACTAAAGTGAAAATTCTATGAGTTTTTATGTTACAGATTTTCACGTTAAGAAAGGACTGAAAAAATAATAACACCAAATGTGTCACATATCACTGTACCCAAGAAAGATATTATATAGAGGAAACGATAAATAACCCAAATGATGCACTACTTGCTACTGTTTATTAAGATTATCTTGATCTGATATTGTTTGTTTTTTTCTTTTTCAAGTGAAAAAATTTTGTAATATTGTAACATTATGTTGTTTTCTGAATTGCACTAGATGGCATCTGAAAATAAACATTAACGCATCATATCAAACGATCACGAAAGATTGTAGAGATAAAAAAAAATAATGCACAGACGGATCCAGGATGCAATGAAGCAGAACTCTGTTGACAGGAAAAATCTGGACATCTATTCACACTCAATTTTCGACTAGTGATTTTGCTTTACTCTTCTACACTCAATCTAAATTAAGTAGATGTAAAATGCACAAACAGTAGAAAGGCATACCCAGATCATGGGTGTCATGTCACAGCTATGTGCACATTAGTTTACCGCAGTCTCTTATTTCATGAACACTGTACACGTATGATTGGACAGTCTGTTCATGAATTCAAGCCGTACGTGCATGTATATGCTAACCAAAATAAATAAATAAATAAAATAATAACATAGGCGGGTCCAGGTCAAGTGAGATGGGCGTGGAAGATTTGATTTAAAAAACGGTAACCTAGTCGGAGTAGAGTGCACTGCGCTGCGTGGTGTGATGTGTTTCAGCAGACTCCTCCAAAGTTGCACAGGCTGTGGCTCGGCTGATTTTTTTTTCTCTGCATTTGCATCTTCCAGAATGGCATCCTTTGTTGAGGACTGGCATCCTGTGTTGCAACAACATCTGATCAGTTCACAGCACGACTATTCTGCTTGTGGCAGTGTTGTCCATAGATATACCGACGGTAAATGTTCCGTAGTGCTGACCTGCATTACAGCTCCAGGTTGCTTGAAGAGTCATTTTCTGCCCCCATAATTTCGCGGGACTTGGTCGTGGTGTTTTCTCCAAGGCATGTCCCCATGTGTAACCTTGAAACATCCACTGTTGGCGATATGTGCTCCAGAAATGGTTAGTGACTCGATGTGTCTTTTGAAGTCAGCAGCTCGGATGGAGTGGACAGGCTGCAGCACGCACAACTCAGCTTCAAGACAAGAGATCAGAAGCAAACTGAGGTTGTTCCTTTTCCATTTGCTCGCACCAGTCCTCAAACCTGAGAGTGCTCCATCACAAGCCTGCAAATACTTGAAATATGCTTCTTGCAGAACAATGCACATTGCACCCGCTGTAATATGATGTGCATGTCTGGTTCTGTCCCAGTATGACACTCTCCGAAACAAGTCATCCACCCCAGATCAGTGAAACTATTCTGCATGCCGTTAGGACACCTGGTCATCCGCTCCTAGTTAGCCAGGCCCCAAGGAGCCTGAGTGCCGCAAGTTCAATGTACTGCATGATGACATGCCCAGATGTAAATACCCACTGTAATCGGCTGTATCTCTTTTCCTAGGACAAGCAAAGCCTAGCTAACTGGATCAAATTAAGATGCTTGATTGCAACATGCTCATTTATTGTTGCTGTGGAGTGTGCATTGCCCAGTAGAATAAACAGAATAGACAGAATAAAGAAGAAGAAACAGCAGAATTATGGCCTTGGCAATAGGCCTGCCCACTGTGTTTTGGCGGAAACTATGAACTGCAGGCAAGGATACAGACTCTGGGGAAGTTAGTTCACCACAACTGTCTACATGTGCTTAAAGGGGCAGTCCTGACCTTTTTTAATGCTTCAGTTCGCAAAAAGCTTTTACTGGGATTCAGTATATACACCTACTTAGACAATGACCACCTATTGTCCCACCAAATGCTTTCTTTCGTCCGTTGAAAGCGAAAAGAGGTCACAGGAATCTTGTGGCTGGACCAAGTCAAAAGATTGCTTCTGATTGGCGATGGTAGCTGACGTCATAACTATTCTATACGACCTTAGGTCATCTGCATAATTATAACCAATCAGAGACAAGATGGTGGATGAACCAGCGAAGAAAAAAAGAAAATATCAGTCGACTCGCGCCGGCCGACAATGACAGACTCGGAATTGAATAGAAGAGAAAGAGAGACAAGATACCCCTAAGTAGAATTGACATCGGACAAGGGAATATAGAGCTTGGCTTGACCACCCATCCGGAATTTGTTGCTTTCTTGATATGTGAATCAGTAAGTAATCTGGCTATGGTCTTTGTCGATCTTCCTATAGGTCCGCGAGCGCTAGTCAGTGATTTTCAGAATTCATGATCTTCAGTAGATTTTATCTCTTACTGATTTTGCAAGATTTTAAACCTGTTTTATCATAAAGTTACGAGCTATTTCATCAGATTTTATGCTGCAAGGATCTGAAAACTATGGTGTGTGTCAAAATTGTGGCACGGACATCGCTGGTCGTGACACGTTTTTGTCTGTGCGGGCCACTCTCATTCACTGAGGTAGTGTTTCTGCTGCGATGGTGCATTTGTCATTTCCAGAGATGCTTTCAGTTACGTAGTCTTCGATGTGCGAGATGTAAAATTGCAGTGCAGAAAGTGGGTATAAATACCACTGATCTGTTTCGTGACGCTGGCTCAGTCGCTTGGCGCGGAGGCCGAGTCGAACAAGCCACGCCCCCAGCACCAATTGTTACTCAGGATAGCAGGTCAAGCGGAACCCGCATTGATTTTGACAGCATAGCGAGTATGGAAGGTTTATTTTACATTCTTGTGGAAAATTATGTCAAAGGGATGCCGGAGAACATCAGTGCATGTTTACACTGACACGTGTGTACCCACACCGATGACCTCATCGGCAGTATTGACCGGGTTCTGCCTTGTGATGTAGGCTAGTAAATATGCACAAATTCAAAACGAGGCCGATGCAGACGACAATTAGCGCTCTAGGGTACAAAAACAACACCCCCACCAAACTATGAATTTCGACATTTGGCATTGTATTTACATCATAAAGCTCTTAGTACACAAAGGACCCATACATAATACTGTCAGCAGTATCTGTTGCAAGTTTTCTGATCGTGTTGAGATGCTTGATCCTGGGGAGAATAACTTTAAGCTAACGATGTTTCAGGATGTCACTCACAGACAGATTAATTAAGACACTTGACTGTGATATAACCCCACAAAGGCCGTTGTATCAGATCACCAGCTACTTTCTGTTTTGCTCGAGGACCTGAAGTTTGGGAGCTATAAATAGTTTTTACCTTGGCTCCGAGGCTTGATGTAGTTAAGCAGCGTTACGCTTCAGCGGTAAAACGGAACAAAGTGGTGCAATCACGCAGCTATCAATGAAATAACAACCGTAGCCATTGGTTAGGAGGTATTATAACACACTGTATATGCATCAAGTGTTGATATTCATCAGTTTTTCTGCAATGTTGAGAATTCTCAGGGAGCGCTTAGGGCCTTTAACACTTCAGCTCCAGCCACTCATATTCAGGAACGCAGTGCTGTGCTTCTCAGGGGTCTGACATCTGGCACTGGATGTTCATGGCATGGCCATGGCACATCATAATTCTCTCTAAGTTCTACAAGTGCAGCGTCTCTACAGGGAGCTCACGTTGATTCTGATCTTTGTAACCTTCCTACATGAATAAAGTTTGTTATCTAGCTTTACAGCAGTACATTGCTGTTTAAATGGAAATTACACCCAAGTAAATTTTATACAGTGGGGAAAAAAAGTGTCAGTTGTGTTACATTACTGGAAAAGTGCACCAACTTGGACACGGATTTACACAGATGTTGAATCGACAAATGGAAAAGCCTGCTCGGTACTGATTTGTCCAGCCATTAACTTTATAATATTTCTTAGCTTACTTACTTACGCCTGTCACCCCTACCCGGGTATAGGCCGTCGACGAGAGACCTCCAGCAACTCCTGTCCTGTGCTTCTCCTTCGATTCTACTCCAGGTGGTTCCCAGTCTCTTGATGTCTGCTTGGAGGTCTCGACCCCAGGAGTTTCTCGGCCTACCTCTTTTCCTCTTTCCCTGGGGGTTCCATGACAATGCCTGCCTAGTGATACTGGAAGCTGGCTTTCTCAGACTGTGACCGATCCATCCCCATCTTCTTCGCCCAATTTCATTCTCTGCTGTTATCTGCTCTGTTCTCTCCCAGAGTCTGACGTTGCTGATCTTCTCTGGCCAGTGGATTTTCAAAATTCTTCTAAGGCAACTGTTCATGAAGGTCTGTACTCTGTTGACTGTGGTTTTTGTCAATCTCCATGTCTCTGCTCCATATAGGAGAACTGCTTTTACATTGGAGTTGAAAATCCGGACTTTGGTGTGTTGTGACAGCTCTCTGGAACTCCATACTTTTTTCAACTGGAGAAAGGCTGCTCTGGCTTTACCGATTCGTGCTCTGACATCTGCATCAGTGCCGCCTTTTTTTGTCTATGATGCAATATTTCTTAGGCAAGGTCATTAATTAAGTCACTTTTCTCAATCCAACGGTGGAAAGTAGAAGTATTTAAACATTAATAAAACAGATACTGAAAACCACCAGTCATACAGCCGCGAGAAACTATAAAGTAAATTCTATCCATTCTAACACCGTTGGTTTACCATACATTACCACCGCTAATCACAAGCACCGCAAGGCAGCCAAATGGCATAGATATTCATAAGCAATAGTTGTATGCAGGCCTCGTGAAGCTTTATGCTTTACCCTGATCTAATGACCGCTTCTCACAGACTGACGAGAGCATTTTGGTGGCCTATTCGAGTTTCCAACATCGCAGCGCACACGTAAACCTGTCTAGGCGAAGAATGTAGGACTACACAGCAAACAACAAATACCTCGCCAGAACAGTGCATTTAAGAGATACCGATGTAACTACTTTTTGGTTGATTTGTGAACTACCTGAAATAAGTTAAAATACCTCTTAAAATGTCTGCTTCATGTGCACTAAAACCCGTCAGATAATAACAGGCACCACGGTTGCCGTATGGACCGCGCGCTTGCCCTCGCGCCGTCATTTGGTTTTCACCACAATCTAGGCTGATGACAGGTCACGGTCACGGCATTTTCGCTGCAAAGAGTTAGTTAGTTATTTGGGTTTAACACCAAGCAGGCAACTAAGGCCATCTCACGGCGGGAAGGGTAAAAATCTGGTCAGCCAGACTAAAAGAAAGGTCTTAAGACATGATGTAGAGATAGATAAGTAGACAGGTGATGGACACCCCTCCCCCAATCTATAGATTTATTTGATCCTCTCCGTATTTAGACAAACCCACTCGACCAATTACCACCAATACCTTTATTACCTATCCATTTTAGTTCCACTCCAGAAATCATTCAAGCTACGTTTGGGGGAGGGGTAGGCTGGGGCTCTCATATTCTCATTCTCAGAATAATTAATTCTAGAATGAGAATATAAGATTTGAAAACCAATCAAATCGATAAATGCCACATCGATCAACTAATTATTGTAATCAACTAGCCATTTAGACAAACCCATCGCCACCCAATTACCACCAATACCTTTATTACCTAGCCATTTTAGTTCCACTCCAGAAATCATTCAAAGCAACGTTTTTTGATCAGCTACCAACCCGCGATTATTAAGCCAGATCCCCCACCTAACCTAAATTATTAATGCTGTCATTGACTTCTTTAAGCAAAATTATTATATTATATTATAAAATGAATCAAGACGAATTACTTCTTTTAAGTGATATTTGTGCTGTAGAAAACAAAGACTTAGACTTTAAAAAACAGCGTCTTTTGTCTGTAATTGTATCGGGCAAATCAAAGACTTATCTGGGTAGACAATACATGATAGAGGATATTGAATCTCTAAGCTCTGACGAGCTAATCAAGCTTCATTCAAAATATGAAAATCACATTGCCTCACTAATGACTCGTGATTTAAGTCGATCTCTTGTCTGCCTATATACAAAAGCTGTAAGTCACTTCCTACCTGTTGATAGTGAAAACCTTTCACACGACCTTGAAAGTAATCCTATTGTTTCAAGTTCAATTGGCAAATTAGCATGTGTCATGTTTTACAAGTTTGGGAATTACCTTGCACCTGCTGTAACCTTACTTGTTACTAGTAGTCATATTGATTTTTCTAAAATAAATTTTAAATTAGAAGAAAATGGACGAGACGACTCCACAACAGAGCCATGTCTTGACACAGGTTCAAACAGTGACTAAGACTAAAAGCCCAGGTAGAATAGAGGCTGGAAAAAGATTAGCTGAATATAACAGACAAAAGAAATTACAGCTTCAAGCATTAACAGAAAAGACTAACACACCATCACCACTTCCACCAGAACCAACACAACCACCCAAAAGTGAGAAAAAACCAACTACAAAATATATAGTTGCTGGATTTGTTGTCGGATTTGGTTACGTAGGTTACCAATTATATAAAAAATACAAACCAAACACTCGAACAGTGTCCAAAAAATCAAACACTCCAAAAACAAAAGAAGAAGTCTCCACATTACCAGCAGTTCCAAAACCTTTGGACCCATTTTACATGCAGTAAATAAATTTATTATTTTAATTTTTATGGTATAAGAAAATGAGCGACACAAAGAACTTAATGAACCTTGTCTATCACTCTGCTGTAATAAGTGGACTAGCAGTAGCATATTCTATGTTGGGAAAAAGTCTACTCAAAATGAAATCAGCAGACCTTAGTAAATTAGACTTTGAAGACAGTGCTAAGCTAGTAGTTGTTATAACAGCATCGATTGCAACAAAAGATTTTCTAGTCAAGCAAGGAATTATTCCAGAAAATATTTCTATGTAAATAAAAATATGGCAACTATAGCTGTTATGATTGGCGGTGCAGTTATTAACGCATTAGCTTTTAGTGGATCAAACTATTTCTTTTCAAAAGTTAGTAAAGAAGAATCAGCAGAAGAAATGAAGCGACACAATGAGGCATCTGAAAAACTAGCTCAAGCTCAGCAAGATTATGAGAAGCAAAGAATTGAAAAACTTGATTTTATTAATGAAAAACTAAAACTTGAGGGTCATGCACAGCATACATTTTCAAACGTTGATGACGCTATCAAAGAATACTATCTTGTTACTGGTGAAGACATATCTATTCCACAACCAAAACTTAGTGACTACTACCAACCAAGCCTAGAACAAAGAAATGGAGAAATAATATTTGTTTTAGTAGGAATGACATTAGTATATTTTACAGGAGTTTATATTGCTAGAAAAAATGGCAGACGCTAAACTATCAAAAATATATTACTCTCCAATTGGCTACTGGAAAGGGAATACTGCAGTAAAAAAATTACATGCTGCTGTGGGTGGAGATGTCAACCAAATAAAACAGTGGCTTAAAAAACAGGCAATTTGGCAAATATATCTTCCTGCTCCAAGAAAAATAACAAGACCCCATTTTGAAAACACTACCCCAAATGACACACACCAAATGGACCTCCTGTTTCTTCCGCATGACACAATAAGAAAGAAACGATACAAGTATGCATTAACTGTTGTTGACATAGCTTCAAGGTATAAGGATGCAGAACCCATAACTGACAAAAAAGCTGTAACAGTGGCCACTGCATTATCAAAAATATATAGTCGAGGTCCTTTAAAATACCCTAGGCTTGTGCAGGTTGATGATGGGAGTGAATTTAAAGGGGCTGTTAATCAGTTATTTGCAAAGCATGGAGTGCTAGTGCGGCGAGGCATACCGGGCTTGCATAGATCACAGGCTATTGTAGAAAACTTTAACAAGCAATTATCAGAGAGACTTTTTAGCTATCAGTATTCTAAGGAACTCATGCATGACACACGTAACACTGAGTGGGTTAAAAGATTACCGTCTGTAATAAAAGCAATGAATAATGAGGGTCACCCTAAACCTGTTGATGCTATTAAATTGAAAACAATACCGTCAGAAATAAAAACAACAACAACACCTCCAGACACTAGCTTGTTTACAAAACAGGTAAGATATTTGTATCAACCAGGTGAAGCTGAGAATGACGTTAGACGTAGGGCAACTGATCCAATTTGGTCTACATCTGTTCATAATATAAAAAAAATAGTTCCTTCAGCTAATGCAATAATATATTATCTGTATGAGCCTGCACCCCAGAGGGCATTTGTTAGAGAAGAATTACAGATTATTCCCACAGACACTGTTACTCATTTTTAACAATTTCAATTCATCAATTAGTTTATCAAACAGTTCATCAGCTATTTTTTCAGATAACTTGAGCCTGTAATGACCTGGTGCATAAGCTTTTTCCTTAGTGTGAAACACTCTTTTTGTATCCCCAACTGCTAGAGACTTTTTATATGTTTGAATCATTTCAATATTATGTTTGTTTGATCTTAGTGTCTTGTTTGGATAATCAGGCATTAATGCACCATCTAACACTTGCTTGTAATGTTCATGTCGAATGTCTTTATTTTTTATTGCTGTTTTCTTGATACCTTTGGCTTTCGACTGACTACCTTTCTGATGCAGTATAGAATACATTTTGGATCTCAGTCCAACGTACTCAACTATTGGCACACCATTCAGTTCATCTTTAAACTTACCAGGCACTTTCTTGTTTTGTGTGCTAAACAATGGGTGATCTTTAGGATAATCAGACGTGTCATACATGTGTAACTCGGTTTTCATGTCTTCATAAAAGTCTTCAGTACACACATCTATGATCATAGAGTCAGTGTCAGTGTATAACAATCGACACTCAGGATACTTTGGTTTAAAGTAATCATAATAAAATTCAAGCATTAATAATTTTGACAACTCAAGAATAGCCATACCTATAAATACTGGCTTGTCCAGTTTAACAATCTTTTTTTTGAGTGACACTGCATACAATGATGAATGAAATTCTTTGTACCCTGTGTACTGTGGCTTGCCTGTAAGTTTAATTGCACCCGATTCAGTTGTAACCAGTCTCACATCTTTTCTGTGATAAGGATTTTCCATTGTCTTACCAAAACAGGCATTGTTCATAAGCTTAAAGAAGTCTTTGTCAAATGCAGTGTTGCCGTCTCTCGCACGAAGGGTTGTGTTTTTCATTATGTAATCTTTCATAAAAGCACTCTGATCAAATTGAATACCTCTGTGAACTTTCTTTAGTACTAACCCATGTCTGATGTAAAACTGTAACAAGCGATAGTGACAAACGTAATTGAATTTGTCGTTCAAATTTGGTACAAGTTTGGTGTCTTCTTTTTTCCCCGTCATACTTATTTTCTCAACTGCTAATGGATAATCATTATGGTAATCGTGTAGGTGGTGTGGATACTCAAGGTCGACTTCAAAGATCCAAGCCTTTTCATCATTTTGACCTCGATCCATAATATATTTTGTTAATTTTTTTATACCATACTGTGACAAATCATACAAACAAAAGTTTTTTAATGGCAACATTTCACACATTGCAAATCCATACAAATTATTAGCATCTAAGTACGTAATAAATGACCTTGACATTGAGGGGTCAAAGTCGTCAAGATATTTATTATTTGCCTTTGCATAATTGTTTGCTGCTAGACTAATTCCTCCCCTCAATCCACGTTCCACCATTTCACCCATCGTACGATCAGACAACAGGTCTATAAATATCTTACTGGATTTCAAAAATGCATCCCATGTCATGCCAGGACTAGTTATGTAACAAGCAGGGTCAAGCTTGTAGTGTAATAGACCCTTTTCACGGTAACTTTCAAATACGTCTGCTAGCAAGCAAACATCGGCCTTTAAGTATTGGTCATGGTAGTCACCAATAGTTTTGCACCCTAGTTTTTCCCATGCATTAAGTGCGTGTTGGTATTCAGAGTCAGAAATGCCTTTTCCAGTTAGTGTAGAATAAAATTTCTCTTTTGGTGGCAGTCTTGTTTCCTCAAACACAACCCACTCACTGATGTACTCATACGGATACACACCTTTCTTAATCAAGTCTGGTTCAAAATATTTACTCGTTATTGGATACTCAGTCAGTCCTTCTGCCAGACTAGCAAGACCTAAAGACAAATGTTGCATGGAGTCATAAAATGCTAATTTATCTAACCTAAAAGTCAAGTATTTCTCAGTTGTCTGGGCAATACAACTAATTTTTTTGTACGACTCGTCTACAGCCTGCATGATAATGTGTGAATCATATCCCTTCAGATTGTGAAAAAAGATTGGTAACTTGTATGTCTTAGGATCTATTTTTAATAACAAGTTACAATTATTATGTGCAGCTCCTCTGTAACGCCCAGTTATGTGATCATGGTCACGAACTTTATCACCCTCTAAAGGTTGTTCACAAATCCAACACATCTCAGCTGTATCAAAATTATGTTTGTCTTCTTCTGTCATAACCAAAGTCTTTTGACAATTTTTCAAATAATCAAATACCTTGTTATACAGTTGTCTCATTTCTGACAAAAACATAGCTGATGCATTTTTTCCCCTGTAAATAACAGGTTCTGAATGCTGACCGTCTGACATAACAAAAATATACCCGAAAGAACACACTACTTGATCACTCAACTTTATTGTCTTTGGTAATGAATCTGGAACAGGGCCATCATACGGAACAACCAGTGATTCAAAATCAGCATACACTACAAACGGTAGCTTTTGCTGATTTTTATAGTTACAAAAATGTACTTTAGTACCAGGCTCTGGATACTTAAGTACTGTTTGTACGTCATCAACAGACCTACAATTTAAAACATGTTTATTTGCTACTGCAATAGAAGAAAACCTTTGTAAACATTTTTTACAAAATTCCTGTTTACCATCATGTTTTGTTGTATGATGAATTAGTCTTGACATACTTCTGATAATTGTGTAGTGAAAGTTATCACCAGAGCTTATTAGTAACATGTCAACATGCTTATCTTCTGACTGTCCGTAGGTTGGGGCAATTGGTGACACTCTAATTGGTTGTAACTTGTTCTCAGAGTCATTATCCCATATATACACGTTTACAGATATACCAGGATTTAGGTTTTCAAACAAGTCTATGTCCTCCACCTTAACAGGGAACTCAATGCCACTGAAGTTTAGTTCATTTACAAATTTGGTATAGTTAGATACACGATCAGGTTTTGTTTTTATAAAATGCAGTTTGGCAAGCACACACCACATAAAACATAAATTATCATTGTTTTGAATATTGACGACAGCCTTTTTGTTTGCAACCTCTGTTGGTAGTGGTATCCATGATTTGCCTAAAATAGGATGATATCTTGACTGCTTTAGTTGAAGTTCAAGTACATAACCTTCATGCCAACCAGATCCACTTATTTTTGCCCTATCAATTGCTTCAAGGAAGTCAGGCAACAATCTTTCTCTAAACACTCTTTCTAATTCTCTTCTCGAATTAACTGTGTGTTGTCTCGTTGAAATATATGAAATAATAACTTGTCCAGATTCCCTTCTAAATTCTATTTTCGCAACAATCTGAATCTTTATACTACCAGAAAGAAGATTTTCTTGTATTACGGCAAAAGATCTTTGTATCGATTCATATACATTAAAATAATTAGATATAGGTAAGTCAATTGTGTGAAACACGTTTCTTAATCTTTGATGGTTGTCCATCTTTTTTATTTGTCCGACAAAAAAATAAATAGAAAATTATATAATGAAAATGGCACTTTATTGACTAAAATCTATATAATAGACAAAATTAATCACCAACTAATAAGCCACTTCATTGATATGTCTTCTGTTGTATCATGTTCAAGCTTTTGCATGTGTAATATCGTTTTACTGACAGTAATAAATTTAACATTTTTATTTTCTTTTTTTATTTGATAGTATATGTTTAAACACATAATCTTAAACCAGTCAGATTTAGCATCATAAACTAAAAAATTTGCTGTCCTATTATTATAAAGTGGAAAAGTATTAGAATATCCAAGATAAAAACTATATGTCATGTACATCTTCATCGGTGATGGGAGTTCTGAAAAAGGGCGTCTAACTTGTGTTTTTAAGTCACTAATAAGCATAAAATCCCTGAAACTCGATGTAATATCCATGAATTTACCAATAGGCCAATTTTGATCCTCTTGTCCGTCCATCATTTTTTATAGACAAACCAAAAAGATAAATTAATTTACTAACCCATACCCTGTGGGCTGATCTGTCTTTAAAATGAGCTTTAGATGCTTAGTTGATTTCAGTTTATTTTTTACATCATCACGTTCATGCTTATTTGGAATGACATCGTTTTCTCTGAGACAGTCTTCGAAGCTGTCACGATCCTTACAGTAAAATAAACATATAAACTTTAACTGTTCTCGAAAATCTTTCAGTACAGCATTATATTTCTGAGTGAGAATCCAAACACTGATGTTTGCATGTCTACCACTGAAGGCAAGTTCTGCTAAAGTATTTCTCTTTTTGACAATGTCTTTCTCTGCAGAGCAATCATCAACAATAAATAAAGTTGACTGTCCTTCAAATTTCTTGTAAAAATATTGTAGGTAGTCATTCAGTTTTTTCTCAGGGTCAACTAAGTATATGTTGTTGTCAGTCCAAAGAAAAAAACGGTTGTGATAAGCTTTGTTGTGTTTTATTGTTGGACAAAATATTACAATGTTTTCAAAATGGTGTATGTATCTTGTTTGTAATAAGTCAAGTACAAATTCAGTTTTACCACACCCTGTCGCACCACAAAATAAGCCACAGTGTGGGTCAAGGGTCATTAGGTTCATTTTAATACACAATATAATTTTAATATATGTGTCCACTCAGTCTGCTTTCTGCAATATTGAGTTGTGCGTCATAAATTAGATACAAATATATGTTTATGGCTGCAGCAGTTTCAACCTTCTTTTGTATCTGAAATGTTATTCCATCACTACCATTCTCAACAGTTCGTCCTGACCCATGAAGATAGTCATCATCTGTACTACGCAGGTCTAACCACAGTGCATACTTGTTTGTCAGGTATTGACCAATCCTAACGTCATACAGATGTAGATCTTTGCACGCAATGTTTGCTGGTTTATCTCTAATCCTTCCACCCGCAAAATACTTTGTGATCTCATCGTAGTGTTGATAAGGCAGCATTCCAGACGCGTACACTTGATTAGGACGGCCTTCGATTGTGCAGGACAAATGTGTAATCTTAGGATTGTAGAATTTTTCTGAATCCCGTTTGTATGGACTCACAGGTTCAACAAACAACATAAGAATACCTTTCAATGACCTGGCAGGTGTGTTCAAGTTTATGTTCCACATTGGGTCGCTCTTGTCTTTTTGCATTAAACTGTGTCTAATCACCCTGTCATAATAAATTGGAAGTCTTGACTGGTACTGATTTTGAATGAGTCTGGCTAGTTCAGTATGTGTGACAATTTCGTATTCCAAGGAAATGTTAGAGATCTTGTATGTTGCATCTGTGGCAGATGATTTTATAACTTTGGAGTAGTCATTGAAAGTTAGTTCAAAACTCAGACGGTCATTCAGTGCCCCTTGATAATAAGGCAAATGAGCTGTTAGGATTTCAAACTCAAGTGGAATGTAGAATCTGGATCCATATGTTTCGGCCATTATAAAATCCATGGCTGTATTAGTTACTTTATCTCCGGCGTCGATTCGAAGTTTACCAACATTATCTGGCTGTATGCCTTGGTAAATACGGTCTTCTCGTTCTTCTCTTGTTAGCCCCCCCACCCGGGTCTGCCTTGGGGGACTTGGGTGGGGTTAGGTATTTTTTAGTTCCCAGGGTCACCCTGGTCAGCCCCACAGGGTGGGTTTTTCTCTCTATTCTGGGGCATGTGTTTCTGTCTACCCTTTGTCCATTCACCTGTATTTGCCTTTTTAAAACTCTCCCTACTGTCTGCACTGCCTGTAGCTCTTGATATTGGATGTGTGTTGCTAAATGGTCTTAGCTTTATTTAGGCCCCATGTTGTAGGTTTATTTAACGTATTTGACGGCTGGCGACATACATTCAATTTTCTGTTTAGTTTTTTTTTTCACAAGCAGTGCAGGCACGTCCTGAGAAAGCCTTGTTGCTGTCGGGACGTTAAGCAATGTACAATCAATCAATCAATCTTCTCTTGTTAGCCAAAGGTCTTTGTAACAATAGAATACATCTGAGTCATCAAGACTAAACACTTCCTGTCCTTCAAGTTTTACTTTAATAGTTCTAACAATTGCTCTGCCAAGATTGTTAACTAGTGTTCTGTTCACGTCTGCGTCTGATGAAAGTTCAATATTAAAAGCAAGGCGTGCAGTGCCAGGAACAATAACGTCACTGGGTCCTAGGTTTGGAAACTTAACTGTAAGTGTTTGGTTCTGGTCTATGGTACTAGGATTGTTTGTGATGACTATCGATTGACGAACACCCTTAACACCCAGGGGCTCACGTAGTTTTCTGTATGGGTCTAACTTTGATCCGTAAGACTGTGTCATTTTTATTATGCACAATAAAAAAATAATAAATTAATAAAACAATGGCAGCGGGAGGATTTAATCATGAAGATTTTGAAATGGATGACATGAATGACTATGATACTGGTGCAACAGATATGACTGGAATGGTAACTAGTTCTAGTATGTATCACGAACTATTAAAAGACAAAGTAAACTCATTTTATGACAGTATTGGTGTCCACCCAGATGTAATAGATCCTAATCAATTTGAATATGATAAAGGGCACTTATTTGTAAATACAGACAGAGGGAAAATATATCTAACACATAAAAATAATCCTTCTAAGTTTAGGGCTTTAAGTACAATTAAAGGTGAAGTCGGTGGTAACTCTGGGTTGGCAAGATACCTTGGTATTGGAGGGTCTCCTGTTCCCCCAAGACTTGTTAGTGTGCTTCACGACACGCAAACAAAGTTGCCAACAGGGCAACAAATTGATGTGGCACCAGTAACAAGCCTACCAAAAATAGCAAACACAGTAATACAAGAAACTTCATTTACAGAAGAACAAATAAATGACGAATTAAAAACAATTGGTGACTCTCCTTTGACAAAGCGGGAGTTAGCTGGGTTGGATAAAACACTGCAGACGATAAGAGGTGAGATGGTTAATAATATTGCCAAACTGGGTGAGCTTGATAATCACATAGAACGAGAAAAAGAGAAACTGGCTACAGCAGACAATGGAAATCTTGACATAGAAATGAAAGAAAGAATACAAAAAAGATTAAATGATTTGTATACAGAAAGATCAGCGCGGCTAGAAGTAGTTGAAATTGGAAGACAAAAACTAAAATCACAGGTCAACAGGATTAGAGAAACTATTCAGAAAATACTTCACGAAGACACTACTCTGGCTGAGAGATTAAAAACACTTTTCAGAGAGCAGGGTATCACTATTGCAAGTTTAATTACTGCTCTTGGATTTATTATTAGTACTGTAGTGTTAGCTGTAACAGGTGGTGGTTCTCCACCTCCAGCACCACCAACCCCAGTCCCCACAGATCCAAAAGATTTACAGTCGTGGGTAAAGAAACAACTGTCTCACATATCAGACTTGCTTAAGAAATTGGCTGTGAAAGCAATGGACGCTTTGCCTGGCATTATAGGCACTGTTGTCAGTTGGCCGATTAGTACAGCGGCAAAGGCAGTAGGGTTTATGGCAGAACATGTGTGGGTCTTTTTGGTGACAGTAGGAGGGTTAATAGTGGGTTATTTAATGAAACAGGTAAAGAAGTAATACCCCTAATCCAGTGAGACCTATTACCAATGCTGTTCTCTCTGACTCATGGGTGTCAGGGGTTGGGGTTGGTGTTGGTGTTGGGACCGGGGTTGTTACTGTCTGTACGGGTGATGACGTTACTGGTGCTGGTGTCATTAATGGTTTTAATGTCTGTACATGTGTGGTTGTGACCCCAAAGTTTACAGATTGATTGAGACCGAGTTTCTGACCAACACCTGCAACAACTATTTCATTATTATAATTTGTTATTGTACCCATTTGGAGTTGAAGGTCTGATGGCAACATGTATAACCCAATGCCTACTACAAAGTCAACTTTTGATCTGGCATATCTGAGAACGTTTTGGTAACGTTGTATGCTAGATGGAAGATCAACAACTGAGTTAATAGAATCTTCTAAATTTGCTAAAAACTGTTTTTGTGCTTCAAATTTACCACTTCCATTCAAAATGTTTGATTTTGTTAGTGATTGTGCTCCTAGTAAACACCAGACATATGTTCTGATAGACTCATTGACGCGCTCGACTCCTGCTTGAGTAAACCCGTCAGATTTATCTAAAATAAATGTGGTCCACGCATTAGTCTGCTTCTGCTCAATTGAGCCTAACCACACTTCAGATTTTGATGAGAATGAAGTGTAACCAGGGTAATAATCTTGAGGGTATTGTCTGTGACTCATAGCATAATACAGTGTACCCCTGCCGTGGTGATCATCAAGTTTTTGTGTGAAGTCATACTTAGTGCTTATGTTAAATTCATTACAGATGCGTTCAAATGCTTTCATATCCATGGGATTATTAAACTGATTAAAACTGGATTCAGTTGGTAATGGTGTATGCAGTTCTGACAGTATACGTCTAAGCTGGTAATAAACATGAAAACGATACACAGACCTAATCAGTTTGTTTGAGTGATTCAAATGGTCTGTGAATGAAACACCACAGCCTGTAGTTGAGCATAGTATGGCAAAGTTAAGTTGGTTTTGAAACATCTGTAGTGGGCTTGAAGACCACTTTCTTGCTGTAGCATCGTCTGTTATTGGAGGGTTTAGGTAATGATCAAAAGGGTTGGGTACTTTTACTTGAAATAAATCTTGTTCGCTTACAGCTATGTCGAGTTGATTTAGTTGAATTATTTTCTGTTCATAAGTAGGGGCGACATTATATTTAGCATCTACATTAAATTGAAATGCGTTTGTAGTGGTAATGGTTGGTGATTTAAATTCCATCCTTTTTTTATGTGATAATAAAAATGTTTATTACCTTAACAAATATTGACACAAGCAAACCAATGTGGCTAACTAATGGGATTGATAATCGTGATGGTAGCAAGGCTGTAGCTATCCATGAAATGTTTTATACAGTAAAGTGGTTTAATGTAACGGATAATACAAGTTTTTATATAAGTTATCTTAATGCTGGTAATAGTGGCTTGGACACTAATACACACTTTATACCATCTGGGTATTATGACTTTTGTACTTTAGCTACATGGTTTCAAAATAATTTAAAAATTAAAGCAACTTTAAATCAGGCTAACTTGTTTGTTGAATTAGAAATTCCTACAGGCACTATACCTTTATTTTCAACTGAACTTGCATATTTACTTGGTTTAATAGACAGAAATACAATGCCTGTAAATTGGGTAATGAGTTTTACAGATAATGGTACTAGTGGATGGTATTATACACCAGATGTAACTAAAATAACTGGAACATATCCTGTTCATTTGTCAGTACACACATTTCTAAATGTTTATTTAAAAGAACTAAACACGACTGAAAATGTACACAATGGAAAACCATCAACTTTGTTGAGATGCTTACCAACTGGAACTGCACCCTATTGTGAAATTGTGGTTGTTAGATTTCCTAATTTACAGTTTAAGAAATTAGGTTCTAGTTTCTTTGAGTCACTGAGTATATCTGTAACTAATCAGAATGGTAAACCAGTTGTGATGCATGATTTTAGTGTTGTGTTAGAAATTAAATAATTTTATTTTTGTTTATAAAAAAATGAGTGGTCTTGGTCCAAAGCCTAGAATCATACCAGTTGCATGTCCAGTAACAGAGTTGAAAGATTTGGCAGACGTACAGGATTTTGAGAAGGAAGGGGAAATTGGAGAAATATATGGTTTTGAACTTGATTCCTATGGCATGTACAAGAGGAAAGTAATTGTTGACATGAAAGATGGTGAAAAACAGATTCCTAAACTTGGTCAGCTGCGTGATGTTACTGTACCTACTCCACCTGTAAATAATGCGCCTTACAACTTAATACATGTGGGTAGTAAGTGGGTTGTTTCACCTGTGCCTGTTCCACCACCCACAATTGACTGGGACATAAAGATTGAATTTATTAGTCCTTATGTATACACTGATGATGAAGGCGCCTTAGTGTTTAGGAAGGTTGTTAATTCTGGGCCGCTTATTGTAAGCCTTGTTCCAAGTTTTGCCCCAGACAACAATAGCAGAGAAAAACTGAAAGTTGAAAATTATGAGAGACGGAGATATCTTCTTACAACTAGAAAGGGTAGATCAGATACCACTGTTGTGTTTATGCCAGCAAGCTTAGTCGTGGCTAGAGAAGCGACAATAGTATTTGAAATTATCATGAAATCTGTTGCTACTGCTAAAGAGGCTCAAATTGCACAAGGAATTAAACTTACATGGAATGAAGCAGTAACAGAATCATCAAAGGTCTTTATTGCTATTACAAAAAATAATGATGTTATTCATGTTTCGAGCAGTATTCCAGCTGTCAAGGTGGTGGTCGACAAAACAACTTTTGTTCGTCTAACTTACATAAACCTTGAACACATTGATCTTGTTGCATTTTATTATGCCAGCAAATTGTATAATTTTGAAGAGTTGCAAAATGTAATTGCTGATTAAAAAAATATTTGTAAATAAAAAATGGTGAACTTGTATCCACAAATACCACCTGAGCAGCTTGAGCGTGATAAAACATTAAAGGCAGATTCATTCCGTTTAATGAATATTACAGAAGCGTTGAAGTATTTGGAAGAAGAACAAGCAAAATACTCGAGGTGTAAACGCCGTTACAATACGGTTTTCAATTCTGTACACAACACATCAATGGCCATGGGGGTGGTTTCGGCCGGATTATCTGTAGGAGGTATAACTCTTTTTGCAACGGGGGTGGGAAGTGTTATAGGAATTGCTGTTGAAGGTATTGGTCTTGTCACAAGTCTAGCATGCTTTGGTATGGAAGCTATTAACAAAAGATTTTATATGAAGTTGCAGAAGCATGAAGCATTAAGTACGCTCGCAGCAGCTAAGCTGACGAGTATGAAACTTATTATTAGTAAGGCTTTGGAAAATAATGAAATTGACGATAACGAATTTAAAAGAGTCCAGGATGATTTAGCAAATTACAAGCAACAGAAGTCTGAAATACAGAATAAGATGCGTAGTCAACCCGCGAATGTTGAAGAGCTAAAGCAATCTTTTTTAGAGGAAGGAAAGAAAATAGGCGTAGAAGAAACTATGAAAAAAGTTTACGGACTGTTAGGCAAGTAAAGATCAGTTTTGGTAATCATTCATTAATTCTGAAATACTCTTCACAAAGAGATGTCATGCCTGCTCATTTGATGCCATCAGCCCCACCACCAGAGTACTACTGAGAAAAAAAAGTTTTCTTGTTGTCCTTGTAACTTGGAAATTCTGTCCAAGTAAGTTGTGACTTGGTTCAATAACTTACAAGATCTTATGATTAGGTTCTTGTAAGAACTTGTTTTAAGTCACTTATCAGAACTTGCACCAACTAACTTCAAAGTTACCTGTAAAGTTAGTTAGCGGTTGTAGGTGACTTTGGAAATTTGTTAACAAGTGTCTGTAGGTAACTTAAATTTGTATCAAGTGTATATAAGAATGTTTTGTGTGTGTGGTTATTATTAAATAACTGTGTTTTGGGGTATTGACGTAGAGTCAATGGTATAAATGTTCTTGAAATTATCATATCTCTAACACTAACTATATATACACATGCATAAATACACGCACAGACGCACACACACACAAACACTCGCACACATACATACACGCATGCACATGCATACATACTAGCATGCACACGCATACATACATGCACTCACACAATGACAAACACTCACACACAAACACTCGCACGCATACATACATGCACTCACACACTGACAGACAAACACACTCATACACTGACAAACACACGCATACACACTCACACATACCTACAAACACACACAAGCACTCACACACAGACAGACAGACAGACACAAAATCTTTATTCAGCATGTAGACTCCAGTCCGCAGAAAACTTCACCGCATTTCAGTTGTATGACACGATATAGACGCGGCGTACTTAGTCACGTTACTAAGTCCCTATGTCAGTGTTAAAAACCGCGCTGACGGCGTTAGCGGCAAGGGTGTCATTAGAAGATTAAATACTTTGTATTAAGAGTCATTTAACTCTGTGTTCTGTCTATGTTTTTGCTTGCTACAGAGCTACAGGTCGCTAAATCAACTTCCACATTGCAGCTAGTGACGTATTTGTCTGCACGCTGTACTCAAATGAAACTGTCTGCACGCCGCGCGCCAGCGATGTTTGCTACGTAAGATCTATTTTAAAACCGCGCTGACAGCGTTAGCGGCAAGGGTGTCATTAGAATTTTGAAGACTTTATGTTAAGAGTCATTTAACTCTGTGTTCTGTCTATGTTTTTGCTTGCTACAGAGCTACAGGTCGCTGAGCCCACGCCGCGCTATTTACCACCAGCGATGTTTGCTACGTAAAATCTATTTTAAAACCGCGCTGACGGCGTTAGCGGCAAGGGTGTCATTAGAATTTTGAAGACTTTATGTTAAGAGTCATTTAATTCTGTGTTCTGTCTCTGTCCTCAACTGAATGACACTGTCTGCAGTCCGCGCTGACGGCGTTAACGGCAAGGTGGTAAACAGAATTTTGAAGACTTTATGTTAAGAGTCATTTAACTCTGTGTTCTGTCTCTGTCCTCGCTGTACTCAACTGAATGACACTGTCTGCAGTCCGCGCTGACGGCGTTAACGGCAAGGTGGTAAACAGAATATTTAAGACTTTATGTTAAGAGTCATTTAACTCTGTGTTCTACTCTCATTTCTTAGTTGTTTACGAGACGGAAGTAATAGCAAATGACTCTGTTTTAGTAGGCTCAATCTTCTGTTTTGCCCCTCAACACATGCTTACTGCGCCGTTAGCGGTCCCCGTGTGTGACTGCACACCTAAATTCGATAGAAATCGACATAGGTCTGTAAACGTGACACTGCCTAGATAAATTAAACAATCTGACGAGAATAAATGTCCTATTACATAGAGACCCGCATGCTTTTGCGTACGGTACAACCAATAAACTAAAACCGCGGTTTTTCACTCACAGCCGTGTTTAAAGTAAAACGCAATACTGAACCCGGTTGTACTCGACACTCCGCAATTTAACAGTAAGTTTTCTTTAGTCTCGGCTCACTAACCTTTTTGTTGTTTCAACATAACGCACAATAGTAATATTCTACAAGATGTATCACTGCACTGAATATCGAAGTCCGGAATTTGTAATATTTCCAATGGCTACCACAAATAACACATCTTCTCACAGCAACAGAAATCCTTGAAATGTCTCAACGACGCAATACTTGATCACGAGACTAGGGTCACGAGTTGACACGCGGCGTTGTTATTGGCAACATTGACGTCACTTACTTTTGGGTGGGTGATGTGGAAATTATGCCTAACGGGAATTCCCACAATTGCGCAAGTAGTCATTTCCCGAAAACGGCTGATAGTAGTCAATGACAGCATTAATAATTTAGGTTAGGTGGGGGGTCTGGCTTATGATAATCGCGGGTTGGTAGCTGATCAAAAATCGTTGCTTTGAATGATTTCTGGAGTGGAACTAAAATGGCTAGGTAATAAAGTTATTGGGTGTATTGGGTGGCGATGGGTTTGTCTAAATGGCTAGTTGATTACAATAATTAGTTGATCGATGTGGCATTTATCGATTTGATTGGTTTTCAAATCTTATATTCTCATTCTAGAATTAATTATTCTGAGAATGAGAATATGAGAGCCCCAGCCTACCCCTCCCCCAAACGTAGCTTGAATGATTTCTGGAGTGGAACTAAAATGGATAGGTAATAAAGGTATTGGTGGTAATTGGTCGAGTGGGTTTGTCTAAATACGGAGAGGATCAAATAAATCTATAGATTGGGGGAGGGGTGTCCATCACCTGTCTACTTATCTATCTCTGATGTAAATATACCTTAAAAATATGTCAGGCTAAAATGTCGCACAGGTCTTTAAAGAAAACGTCGGAAGACTCTCAAAAAGGTCAAAATAATAGAAACATCATAATCTATAAACGCTCAAATCTTATTAAAAATATGGCACTCCTGCACATCGTTTTCTTAATAAATCTTATTTTATTCAATGTGAATTATTTTTTAACCCATTTTTTGTGCTCCAGCATTTGACACAGAGTTAAAGAACACACCCATATGCATTTGATCAGTAAAATATGGCTGCTACCCTAAAAATATGCATCCGTTTGATTTTCATGTCTTTAGTATATGTTGATTATTTAGAGCCTTTGACAAAGGAAAAGTAGATCAAGACCAAACAGGCTGGATTTTCATTCACACCGACCCTATTGAACCAGCATGCTGGTTGGCTTTCAGCTGTGTCCTCTGCAGATGCTCCCCATTTCACTTTAAATATCCCATGATGGTAGCATCACTGATGACGTCATAAGTCATCCATGTGAGAATATGAAGACTAAACATTCTATTTACGTGAGACATCACACACTCTTCATAACATTCTCTAACAATCGACGTCAATAAAGGCATATCTACGAAGAAAAACTGTAAGGTGAAAAATTAGCGTTTTTATTGCCTCATGGTTTAGATAGGAACACTCTGCAACAGCCAATACCCTTTGCAGGTGTACTCCCCCGATAGACTCACTCAGCGTGTACACCACAAGTATCCTTCTATTCAAATGAGTGTACTTGCAGTGACCTCCCGAAGGTCTATCTGAGGAGTACACCTGCAAACCGTACAGGAGTATATTAACCCATATAGCCCTGATGCACTACAAAAGAAGATGGGTTACCATAATAATGCAAGCTGGCACCCGATGGCTGGCACTACCCATGAATTGCCATGGTAAACCCAGCTCCTGCAACTGGTTCAGTCAATAGGTGATGCCTCCCAAATTTGGGTAATGCAGCCATGGGCTTAACCCATATCATACTGAGGCTAAAAGCTTCAAATTGGTACACTGCCATATATATGCAAGCTACATTATATAACCAATGGCTTTAGTTCAAGAGGCGCCATGCTATTCTGGCACCACCCTTGAACTATTTTAGTCAAACTTATTTCACACACTGGTGTATTTCGAATGATAAGAGTTAGATGGGTTAAACCCCTTTGTGCATAGTCATTTATATTATAAACAGTACCAGCTGCTGCATGCATACGGGGGTTAAAACATTTCTGACCAAGCAATTCCGGCAGAGTGACTATCCCTGGACCATGCTATTTTTACTTCTGCATGACAGAAAAAGGGTCAAGATAAACGGCCTGTGTGGCATTATCTGTGTATGGATTTCAAACTTTTCTGGAAGTATTGTGTATATATGATGAATGCTTTTTTCTTTCCATCAGTAGTTTTATGCAGAAAACATGCAGAAATAATTGTTTTGCCAAATAGGTAAATACTGCCATGCCCCCTCACACCTGTTCCTCTGAAAGTTCTGCCACAAGTCCCACTACTTGTAGATGCTGATGATTGCAACTGGTCATTGTACGCCAGTGGTGGACAATGAATAGTCCTAGTGATCAGCGATGAAATCAATCTTGCTATCACTATCACAAGTTGGAAGGAAAAAGTCTGCCAGCCACTTCTTTTCCCTCAAAAAATCACAGATTTTAACATCCTGATTTACTCAAACACACGCTGAATGCAAAGGAAGGGAGACTAGAGTTATCTCCTTTCATAAACATCTGCTAGGATAGCCAACTCTGCTTGTAAAGTAGTGAAAACTAAAGTACATGTGGCAAATGAAGTTTTGTCATATGTGGGTGAAGGGAAGAAACTCATGCAAATGAGAAATCAGAAATGTGTTAACTCATTACATCCCGAGTCTGATTTTTTGTAATCTGCTTATTGTCCTAGGAACGCTATTTTACAGCTTAGGAGACAGATCCACCATTTTAGTTCAAGGGTGGTGCCAGAATAGCCTGATGATGATAGCAAGGATGAAAAGGGTTAAACCATCCGGCCAGCCTGTAGAAACATGCACAGTCCTGACGAGTCATTTGAATCCAAGCCATCAGCAAGAAAACATAGCATCGCCTGTTCTGCGCACGGCTTTAGGACCCAACACTTTAAGCAAGCTTGTAGCACTGTATCTCTCACCTTCTGTCCGTGGTGCCATTTGTGCTAATGGCCGAGAGGGACTGGTAGTGGCGCTCTGCGCTCCCTCGGTTGAGCACTGGGGATACACTGGGACGCAGGCCTTTGGTGTCGGGTAGTAGGTCAGGTTTGCCGCCAACAGCCCCGAAGCCAGCTATAGAAGAAAACAAGAAAGGAAAAACCCGTATGGCTCATGTGTATGACCAATCCACAAAATAAGTGTGACAAGACCATAGTGGTCTTGTCCTTTCCAACAGGCCACGGAATGAACAAGAGTTCAAGTGTCTAAACATAAGTAAAGGTTTGTTGGCTTTTGTACCAGTAAAATATGAATTTTCTTAATGTGTATACATTTTTCACAAATTTATCAACCCGTGACTTTTTGCGAGGGGTCGACTAAAATAAATTAGCATACAAAGGTGTTCTCATCAGCTACTTTCATGCAAAATTTGATTGATGGCTCACGTGTATGACCAGTCCACATAAGTGTGACCTTTAACATTCCAAAAGGCCAATGAAATAAGCAAGTGTTCAAACGTAAAATAAAGAAAGGGTTGGCAAAATCCATGTTTTCTGAAAATATAGGTATTTTTCACTTTTGTCAACCTCCCATAACCCTTGTTCAAGTGTCTAAACGTAAGTAAAGGGCTGCTTTTGTACCAGTTGAATCCGAGTTTTCTCAAAATGTATGCATTTTTCACAGATTTGTTGTTCCTCTTTGTGAGGGGGCGACTAAATTAGCATGCATAAAAAGGTGCATAAGTCTATTACTATAAGTATGCAACACATCGGCCAAACATGCAGCAAAAGGTCAATACCTATTTTTTTAGTTGTCTTATGCATGGAATAATCCTGTAACACAATGTTTTATAAGTTATTGATAGCAGCGGAACCTTGTAGGCCTGAGGGAGGTCAAAGTAACCATTGTAACCCAAAGGCCAAAAGTAAAATGGTTAAATTGACCTCCCTCAGGCCTACAAGGGTCCATGTAGCAAACCGCTGCTACCAAGAACATAGTTGTTTTCATTCCTCTGCTATTTTATTCAAGAAATCAAGCTGATGAAAGGTCACTGCATTATTCAATGATTTCCAACCACACCACACATGGCTGAATATATATATAAATATACACAAAAGACTTATGACGCAATGTAAGATCTTTCATGACACTGCCTTAGAAATGTCATCTGCATGACCAGAAGCATCAAATTGTCAGAATAATGCAATGGATCGGTTGTGTTAAACCATAGAATGTTGTACACATTGCTGCAACATTGTATGGTTCAAGCATTTGTGCTGGCACTGAAAATGTTGCACTGTTTCACTTTTGTTACAGTGTAAGATTCTGCACCTGTAGAGACAATGAAAGCAGAACGTCTTGACCATTTCTCTCTTGTCCATGAGGGTGAATCCTTGTGTCATGCTTTGGGGGTGGGGGTGGGGGGGGGGGAGGGTGGGAGTGGTTGGGGGGGGGGGGGAGATGGATCCCCTACAATATATATAAGCTACATAAGCTACAGTATACACAAAACAGAAACCATGTCTCTGTTCCACCATGTCTATGTACAACCATGCCAATGTTCCACTATGTTAAAACGTGTCTACATTCCACCATGTATATATATGTAAAAACGCGACTACATTCCACCATGTCTGTTCAACCACAGGATGGCTCATTTCCTCACTGCATCTGTGTTTCGCGTACCGTCGCTTGACAGTGGCAAAGTGCTAGCCGACAGCTGCTAGCTGACACTGCTGCTAGCTGACACTAGCGGTAGACCATCTACCCAACAGGCTGTTTACTGAGGAAGGCCCTTTACTATGGCAGATCCTGTACTACTGCAGGCTTTTTACTACAAGGTCTGTGCTCTACAATTTTTCATCATAAAATCTTTCCTTACAAGTCTTAATATAAATAATAATAATAATAATAATAATAATCCCGGTTATTATATAGGCGCTTTACCCAGTTCTGCGAATCGGCTCAAAGCACCGCGTACTGAACCCAACAACACGCATGCTCATGTAAAACACATGCATTCACTCTGAAGACAAACACAGTACAAGACAAACACAGGACACTCACGTGGTGCGAAGGGTCAGCTCAGCTACTGAGGTTTCGGAAATTGTGATCGTTTGTATTTGAAATTTATAAAGTGGCCTGAAACTGCTACCAAAGAGGAGGGGGAGAAAGAGCCGGAGTACCCGGAGAAGGAAGCTCCGACGGTCCACCTGACTTTACGGTGTACTAGAGGAGGAAAGTCCGACTCCGGAACCCGGTATCGAACCTCGCACTTTTAGCATTGGTGGTAGGTGCCCTTACCACTGTACCATGGACTGCCCCGGTCTTCTGTGATCAAGTATAGCTTAAGACTCTAACAAATCTTCAGACTGTAAAAAGTCAGAGTTATGTGTGAAAATATTGTTGCAAGGATAGACTGTACATTGTTGAACATCCCGACAGCAACAAGACCTTCTAAGGACGTTCCTGTGCTACGTTTAGAAAAAAAAAGGAAATACTGAATGTATATTAGTAATAAGCAACACAGTTTGATTTTGTAAGTAATGAAATAGTTCTGACAAATTTAGCGATGGCAGAGTCTGAAAGATCATCTTTAGAGACTGGATCACAACATGGAGTATTAGTATGAGGCACAGAACATCATGAATTGCTATGCTTCTTGTTCTTGGGTGCAAAAATGTGTCATAAGCAGATAACACAATTGTTGAAAGTCCAGAATGGCTTGAAAAGTTGAATGCCTATGTTTATCAGATGTCTGTACAATCACCAGTGTATTAACCCTTTCAGTGCCAGTGGACACAGACTGAGTTACTGCCATCTTCGTTAATTCAAGACCAAAAAAAAATGGATGCACCAGGAACATGGATTCAAAGAGGTGTCAGCAAGAGGCATAGATCCTCATGAACCCCCGCAACTGAGGGGGATCATGATGATGATAAAACTTTATTGCCAAATGTAATAATACATTAGGAAATCATTGCGGTGCTGCGCAACATAAAAAGAAGAACATTAAACACATCAAAATATAATTAAGCTACCCACGTGCACACACACACACACACACACACACACAGTATGCGAGGGGTGAGTTGTGCTCACGATCGACGTCACACAGTAGAAGAGCGGCTCCGCACATTTTTAGCATTTTGCAACATAATTACTTAATTAGTGACTTTAGAACAACGACAGGGTGATTCAGCTCATCATGCTGATCAGTTCGGTAGCTTTTCGTGCCATTTGCGGTACCTTTTACTGGACTTTTCAAAACTTCATGGCACGCAAAGCACAGAGGAAGGCAGCCATACGTTACCGCACTGTCAGTGTCAGCGGACCGGTGGCAGTCATACTCGTGTTTTTGGTCGGCTTTCTGCTCTGGTGCGGCGATGTCGAAGCGAACCCAGGCCCACCGAAACGACAGACTCTTTTGACATGCCAGGGGAACCAAGACAACCAGTCGCCCAGGGGTGAGACAAACGCAGTGTCTGAGCCGACTATTGCGGATGTGTTTAAAATGTTGAATGTGATGGACAAAAAGATGGACAGTATGAAAGCTACAATGCAGGAGCAGATGGACAGAATTCAGAGTGACTTTACTGCGGTGATGAAAGAAAACAAAGAGTTGAAGGAGAAAGTAACGCAGCTGGAGGATAAGCTGGATGATTTGGAGGGGCGGAGCAGACGCAAGAATCTGATCTTTCACGGAATCCCCCACCCCCAGGGGCGCTCAGAGACTTGGGCGGACTGTGAGAAAGCTGTCAAGTCAATGTTGAAGGACGAGATGGGCATAGAGGAGGAGATCGAGGTGGAGCGTGCCCATCATCTGAAGGGGGGCAAGGCGCCCCACCCCATCATCGTGTGCTTCAACAAGTACAAAGACAAGGAGCGGATCCTGTTTGAGCGCAGAACGCTGAAGGAGAACAGGTCCCGGGTCTACATCTCTGAGGACTTCACCCCTCGGGTGAGGGACGTGCGCCGCAAGCTGCTACCCTTCCTCAAGGAGGCCAAGCAGGCGGGGAAGAAGGCCTTCCTCCGCTTCGACTCCCTCGTTGTTGAGGGAAAGACCCACGCATACGACGCTGCTACCCAGAGGCCAGTGGAGCGCAGGGGGCAGAAATGAGGGGCAGGCCGGCATGTTGACCCAGCAACCAGAAGAAGACAGCCCGTCCCTCATTTAGACCCCCAGGGCCCTCACCATGTGTCTTCAAAGGACGACTTACCTGCACACACACACACTCAAGTGCCCACACTCAAACCCACACCAGCACACTGTGATGATGAAAGTGGTAGTGGTGAAAGTGGTAGCTCTGTGTTTCGCATCATGGCATGGAATATCCAAGGTCTTGTAAATAAGCTGAAAAGTGTTTCTTTTAGGCAGTTCTGTGAAAAGTGTCAAATTTTTGCATTTTCAGAGATCTGGTCATGTAAGCAAAATGTTATAGAGGATACCTTTCCAGAGTATCAGGTGTTTTTTTCACCACGTACACAAAAGTTGAAAGGGGGCGTGGCCGTGTGTGTACATAAATCTATAGCCTGTCATGTGTTGCGTTTAATGCAGGCAGCTGAGGATATTGTGTTTCTAAAGATCGGTAAGTCTGTTTTGAACTCTGCATCTGATGTTCTGGCAGCATTTGTGTATGTGGCTCCAGAGCGTTCTGTTGCATATGGTGAAGATAACGTTGATGGTTTTGAAGTGTTAGAAAACTACATGGCTCAAGTGTTACGTGCTCATCCTGAGCTGCCTTGGCTATTATGTGGCGATTTTAACGCCCGCACCGCCGGTCTGTCTGATACTGATTTTATTGATGATAATACACACGTGCAGCCTTTACAGGAATTAACAGATCTGCTAGAGGATGTACCACAAAGCCCACGGAGGTCAAAAGATATTGGCGTAAACAGTTTTGGTCGGAAACTGATAGAACTATGTCAAGAGTACTGTTTGTTTATTGTCAATGGCAGAACGAAAGGTGACAGTGAGGGAGAAATTACGTGTGTGGCCAACAGAGGCAAAAGTGTGGTGGACTACTGTATTTGCTCTCAATCCGTGTTTGACCTAGTGACCGATATGTTTGTTGCAGACAGGTGCGAGTCAGACCATTTCCCCATTGTAACCACGTTTACTTCTATTCAGTCTGTTTATTCATGTGATGATGATGATTTAAATGATGATATAATACTAGAGGAAGGGGTTAAATTTGTTTGGAAAGAAAACTACGCTGAGTCCTTTTGGGCATACATTGAAGATAATCAGGAGACTCAATTTCAACACTTTTCGTCAGCGCTTGACTCGAGTGTAGAAGAAGGGTCGGCCTGTTTTGTAGCATTCATTCAGAAGGCGGCTGACAAAATGAGGTCAGGTAAGAAGGTAGGTGGTGAATCCCGTGCACAGCCGCCGTGGTGGGACTCGGACTGCGAGTTAGCAAAACAAAACAAGTACATACAGTTGAAGCAGTTCAGACACACAAACACACATGACGACTTAGGGAAGTATCTTGACATGAAGAAAGAATTTAAGAAGTTGTGTAAAACAAAACAAGTAGAGTACAACGCACGGGTTTTGAATGAGCTCAACGATGCATGTAACGATGCAAATTCAAGAACATTTTGGCAAAAAATAAAGTCTCTGACTGGCGTTAAGAAGTTGTGTTCTGATGTTATTTCACCACGCGTGTGGTATGATTATTTTCGTAATTTGCTAAATGTGGATCAGAATGTTGATGATTCAGGTTTCAGCAGACAGGCCGAGGGTGTTTTGAATGACCATATATTATCTGATGATTGTGATGGTTGTCACAATGCAAAATTTGACGAGGAAATCACGCAGGATGAAATTCGCAGTGCTATTAATAGTATGAAGAAAGGGAAAGCATCAGGCCCTGATGGCTTGCCCACTGACCTTTTTCATCATGCAGGTGAAATCCTTGTGAAATTTCTGCATCCTTTGTTCAATCGTGTGTTTCAAAGTGCGGAATACCCTGAAAGCTGGACCATGGCTGTGATATTTCCACTACACAAAAAGGGTAACCCTAGAAATGTTGACAACTACAGAGGAATTTCTCTTTTGAACGTTATCAGTAAGTTGTACAGTTTTGTCATTAACAACAGGTTGATTCGTTTTTGTGAAGAGAATGATTGTATTCCTGAGGCTCAAGCTGGCTTCCGTAAAGGGTACAGTACTATAGACAACATTTTTTGTTTACAGGCACTAGTGCAAAAGTATCTTAGCAAGCAGGGTGGCCGTTTTTACACCATGTACGTAGACTTTTCTAAAGCTTACGACAGTGTGCACAGGACAAAACTGTTGTATCTCTTGTTACGTAAAGGAGTTCATGGTAAGTTGCTTCAGACACTGGAGAGTATGTACAAACATGTAAAAGCTGCTGTAAGGGTTGGAACCAAAGTTACAGATTACTTTGATTGCATGTCAGGGGTGCGACAAGGTTGTGTGTTGAGCCCACTGCTGTTTTCTATCTTTCTTTCAGAATTTGAGACAGAAATATCATCGTGCGGTGCACGTGGCATTGATATTTTTGCGGACCCACTGGGTATTTTCCTTCTTATGTATGCTGATGATATAGCCATTGTCTCTGACTCTGTAGCAGATCTCCAAAAGAAAATTAATTGTTTAGAAAAATACTGTAAAAAATGGGGTCTCACTGTGAACATGGACAAGACAAAAGTGGTGGTCTTCAAAAATGGAGGTTTTGTGAAAAATTGTGAAAAATGGTTTTATGCTGACAAGCAGATTCAAGTCGAGTCCAGTTATACTTACCTTGGTGTGATATTTTCCTCTACTCTGAACTGGGCTAGATGTGTAGAAAACTTAGCTGGAAAAGCCAGGAGAGCAGTTGCAGGCATCAAAAGACTATACTTCAAATTACAAAACTTGCCAGCTGACACTGTTTTTCACATTTTTGATGTCAAGATTAAGCCCATTGTGCTATACGGGTCAGAGGTTTGGGGTTTCCAGAGGCAGGATGTAATTGAGCAGGTTCATATAAAGGTTTGTAAAATGGTCCTTGGTGTTGGAAGAGATGTAAAAAACAATATTGCGCTGGGTGAGTGTGGAAGATTTCCTATGTATATTGATGCCTATGTTCGAATGGTGAAGTATTGGTGCAGACTTCTTACCATGTCAGAAAACAGATACCCAAGACAGTGTTACACGATGTTATGTATGCATGATGCCTCAGGTAGATCTAACTGGGCTACGCAAATAAAGACTCTGTTGTGTATGCATGGGTTTGGGTATGTGTGGGAAATGCAGTCAGTTGGAAACACTCCTCTGTTCATTCAGATATTCAAAGATCGGCTGATGGATTGTTTCCGACAGGACTGGCATGCATCCCTTACATCAAACACAGAATACTGCCATTACCACCCAGAAATACTTAGAGCAAGTTACATAGGGCAGCTGACTTCTTGTGAACTCAGGCGGGCAATTTGTTTACTTAGATGTAACCGTTTACCTTTAAACGGAGTATCCAGATTTGGAAAACCCATCACTAATCCAGAATGTAATTCATGTGATTGGCATAAGGCTGAAGATTTGTGTCATTTTCTTTTCGAGTGTCCAAAATATTCCCCTTTACGTAAAAAGTACATTCCACTGTTTTACTACAGATTCCCATCCGATCTCAAAGTTCAGCTGCTGTGTGGAAACCTACATGATAAACTGGTCTTTAAAGTTGCTATGTATATTTCAGGGTGCCTTAAATTAAGGAATTAGAGGGATTTGCTTTGAACTTTTGTTGTTTTTGTTTATTTATGTGCGCTGATGTAATGCTATGTGATTGTGTTCTTTACAACCACCTTCCTGTATTTTCTGGTTGTAAATTGTATTTTGTGTTCATATGGGCCTGATGGCCTGCAAAAACTGAAATAAATTTTTTATTATTATTATTATTATTATTATTACACACAGTATGCCTTAGTGTGTGTGTGTGTGTGTGTGTGTGTGTGTGTGTGTGTGTGTGTGTGTGTGTGTGTGTGTGTGTGTGTGTGTGTGAGGATCTATATCTCCTGCAGTTGGGAGATGTTCACATTTTCTCGGCAATGAACGGGTTAATTTGGTACCACTGCACACCTATGAACTAAAAGTGTAAAGTTGACTTTATTGCTTGGTCAGTTCTGTCTAAATGCTTTGTTTTCCAAAGGAAATGGGACCCAGTTTCCACAGGAACCCAAAACATTTGGAAAGAAATGACAAAGCAATAAAGAAAATTTTTTGAGAGAAACAAAGACATCTGTCACATCAATAGGCATGTTACTACTGGTCACAATATGTCATCACAGAATGTTCAGCAGGTGTCAGATGACTAGTCTGGGTGCTCAAAATGTCGGTCTAATCCCAGTCTTAGCCTCCAAAGGCAATGCTGCTGCTATAAAAGCATACTATTATGTCCTGTTTAAAAGCTGTTGTGTAGATTTTTGCGACTGAAAAAGTTAATTTGATTAATTGGAAAAGCTATAAAACAAATACCTATTCACTGATGAAAAGTAGATTTTAAGAAAATATATTTTTTATATCATATTATACCTATTAAGTATAATCCATCTTTTGCATTTAAAGTCATGTAAACTTCCAAAATAGATTTATCAACGCATAGTATGCCTGTGCAGAAGTGGAAGACACTAAACAGAAAGAAAAATAAATCAACAAAAATACAAGGTGGGGGGTGGATGGGGGAGGGGGGGGGGTCGGGAGGGGGAGAACACAAATGGAGACTCATCAGTGCAGTAACAGATAAATTAACACATTCGAGACATGCCGTCTCTGGATACGTGGCATAAGCCAAGTACCTGGAGGCGGCAAGTCTCAAAAGAGTTAACTCTTTCCCATGATAAAATTCTTATCGAGTCAGTTCCCTGCAGACGTCGCAGGAAAAGGACGCGTGTTCCCTGGTGAGGTACATTTTTGGGATAGACTGAATTAATTTTCACAGCCTCCCAAGCTAACAACCATAGATAAATTGGGTATCATTGGAAAGAGCATTAAAAGTACTTTTCAAAACTGCACGTGTTTGTGCATCAGTTTAGTGGGAAGTCCAACCAATTTGATTATTATGCAACAGAACAAACATGGCAGAGAAAAAAAATGAGAAACGTGGTTTTGGTAGCAACAGTTTAAGCACATGCAACGAAAAACCCAGATTTACTCACCAACATGGCAAAAAAAAAAATGTAATTCCACAAGCAAAGTAATCACACAAGCGATCTGTCTCTTCTTGAATCACAATTTTACGAGCTAAAAATCACTGTTGAAACCATGCTCATGATGATCGAACAAGCTCATCATCGGAGACAATCCAAGGCAGGTCGTCTACTTTGGCCTTGTTCTGACACCATCCGACAAGGGCATTCACTTTCAGATATTTTAGAAATGGTTGGTGAAACATAGTATAGTGGTTGCTTCCCTTAGACCGACAGTTGTGCTTCATGCAATTTTGGTAAAAACCCAACCCTAGAATACTAGCGACTCGTCTATAGACAGAAACGAGCACAACGCTATAATGTAAGCGTTTCGATGGCTAAGGGTTTGTTTGAGCTAACACTAAACCGGAAGCGTTTCGATGGGAAAGATTTAAACAAGGTATCCAACACTGAATTTCCCACCCAACGGTACTTCTTACAGGACAACGTTTACCACCTGAAAAATGTCCATCTGAATAACTGCATAATGTCTCATGCTGTGTATGGAATAGGAAACAGGCATCAGAACTGCCATCAATTGCCAAAAAATGTGAGCCCAATCAGTTACTAAGCTATTGCCTCATGATGGTACAGAGACCTACACAAGCACACAGACATACACACAATAAATCCAGTATATGCATCCGATACATGGAGGGTATAGAAACAAATGTTCACAAACATAACTTGGTGTGCAATAAAATGATCAACTTTAAGCATAATAAAACCAACAAAGCAATACTAAGAATACAACACAAAAACTACATATTTTACATTTTAATTTTGTCTTGTTCAGATGATGGATCTTCTGTTACAAGAAAGGCAAAGCCCTTATGGCTCACATGTATGACTAATCCATATAAGTGTGACCTTGACCTTTCTGACAGGTCACTGAAATGAGCAACTGTTCAAGTGCATTAACGTAAGCAAAGGGTTCGCTTCTGCACCATCAATATCGATCTTTTTATTTACGCTTTATTTGCACATCAACCCTCATAACCCTTAACCTTTGCAAGGGGTCAACTAAATTAAGCATACATAGAAAGGTCTTATCATCAGCAACATTTAGGAAATTTGATTGAAAAGTTTGCAAAAACTTTGATAGAAACTACAATTACATTGAAAATTGCCATTATTCTCACACACTGGCCAACCTCTTGTGACCTTGACCTTTTCAAGGGGTCCTCCAAATTTAATATGCATAAAGTTTCTCTGTACCAAGTTTAGGTTTGAAGCTGAAAATAGTATTTGAGGAAAAAAAGCAGTTTTTGTCAAAATATGACTATTCTCTCCCCCCCCCCCCCCCCCCCCCCCCCCACCTCCCAACCAATGACCCTTGAGAGGTCAACTTAATTAGTATGCATAGAAATGCATTTTTGTCAGCTACCTTAGTGCCAAATCTGATGGAAAAGTTTGCAAAAACTTTGATTAAAAACTACAATCTATCAAAAATTTACATATTTCACACATTCACACAGTCTTCTGACCCTTGAGGGGTCATTTAAAATTAATTTTTCTCTAAAATATATTTTTTCGAAAAATACTTACCGATGACATTACTGTCTGGAAGTGTCAACTACTTACCCAATTTTAGCCTAAGAACTTGTTGTGTTCCTTCACAACCCGGGAGGCACTCGGGGAACCCTCATTAGGGCTGAGAGTAGTCTCCCGTCCCAGTCTATCTGGGCACCCACTACGTGGCCCAATCACAAATCAGTCGTGATACTTAGCCTACCAGCGGCAAAGGTGGGAGGGTCCTTCGAGTAATGTCATCGGTAAGTATTTTTCGAAAAAATATATTTTAGAGAAAAATTAATTTGTTTCCTCAAAAACATTACCGATGACATTACTGTCTGGAAGAATGTTGAAAAGGTGGAGGGTGCCGCGCCCAAGGTACCGCCATAAAGGGCATACGACAGAGCCACACACCAATTCGCCAAACTCCCGACAATTTTAGCTAAGTGCACACTACGGTGCTTCCGGCGCCAGGAGGGAGTGTTGCACTGTGGCGATGTCCCCCACCAGGGCGAGATTGTCACGCCGGCCCGACAGATCCCTGAGGTAGAAGCGGGCGAATGTTGATTCGGCCCGCCAGCCCACCGCTGCCACGACGTCTCAAACAGCACAGTTGCTAACGAAGGCGACGCACGCGGCCATGGCGTGAACCGCATGTGCGCGGATTTTGAACCTCTTCACACCATCTTTCTGAAAAAGTGACCACTCTCTGTCCTTGTTAGCCCGGGGAAGTCAATCACCCACAGACTTACGACCAGTCATCGTCATCGTCATCTATATGTCCGGTTCCCGCGGACGTGGAGCTTGTATTTTGATTGCCCAGAGCGCATCATGAATCACATCGAGGAATGACCATAGCCAAAACCAAACTTAGTTCAGATTGTTCGCCATGACAGGCCGGATATTTAGGCAGAATTCCGACCTATTTGGGAAAGGTCCTGGTAGGCGAACCGTATGACCCAACGTAGCCAGGAAGATATCGTCTGAGCTGTGAGGTCAGTGCTGCTGGGGGCCAAAGGCAGAAAGAGGTGTGACTGTCCGCGACGGAGGGGCTTGAATCTGCGCATGTAAACGCGAAAGACGTGCACAGGATCTTGGTGCCGGGTCTCCCGAGAAAATTCGCGGGTTTCAACGGCCGAATAGTGATGATCGGGGGGTGCAGACAAGGGAGACCTGTTCGTGGCTAGGAAGGCATGGTCTGTGAGCAATCGCACAGAGCCATCCGCCCGGAACTGTAGGCAGGTAGAACTCGCCGACTGTGGCCGCCGTGGCCAGGGCCAAAAGGAAGCATGACTTCCGCGACACATTAGCGAAAGGAGACAGGGCAAGTGGTTCGAAGCTGTCCGAATTAAGCCACGTCAGGACCCAGGGAAGGTCCCAGCGAGGAATAAGCGGGAAACCGGGCGATGCAGGCCAAAAGGTGCCATCAGGTCTGTGAGAGCTTTACATGTGCAAGGGCCGGGGTGGCCGAGATGACGGTAATTGTCAGCAATCATGGACAGGTAACCTCGGAGCCCGAGATAAGGAGTCCGCCAACACGTTCAGGTGACCTGGGATGTGTCGAGCTCGGAGGGATAGGCCGCGGTCCACGCACCAGCGCATCAATCTATAGAGGAGAATGCACTGCGTAGGAGAGTGCGTACCACCCAGCTTCTGAATGGAAGAGACCACAGTGGCGTTGTCCGAAATGACTAGGAGCTCCTGGTGGCGAAGGTGCGATTCCCATTTGATGAGGGCTTGCCAAATCGCTGGTAGCTCGCGCCAGTTGATGTGTCTGTCTACTATTTCCGGAGACCAAAGGCCGGACGTCAAGAGGAAACTCAGTAGCAGATGTGCACCCCAGCCGGTGAGACTTGTGTCCACGCATAGCGGGAGAGCTGAGGAGGCGGAGAGTCTAGAGGAACTCCCAATGCGAGCCGTGAGGTGTCCGTCCAGCGCTGTCGATATGAGCGAAGTAACAGAGTCACAGGTACCAGTGCGTCTAAGTCGCCGGAGGACGGACGTCAATGAAGCAGAAGGGGCAGTTGAAGAGGCCGGGAGTAAAGACGACCGAGGGGAAGGAGATCCGCCACTGCATTCATCAAGCCGAGGAGCTGAAGCCAAACTCTGGCGGGGACTGACACCGCCTGTGCTACCTGGGTGGCCCAGGAGGCGAATTTGTGGATCCGAGGCTCCGGCAAACGCACTATGTTGAGGGTGGTCGTAAATTTCATGTCTAGATGAGTAACCGGTGAGATAGGGAGATGTCTGGTAGATCGATAACGGGACGCCACCTGTCGCCCGGCTTAGGAACCACATAAACAGGCGGCTGTAAAATGCTGGTGAGTCAGAATGAGACACTACCTCTGTGGCGGCCATCGGTAGAAGCCAGACGACCTCTCCGCGCAGTGTGAAGGCTTTCAGACCGTCCGACGGAATCTCTGTCCAATAGGGTGAGCTGCTCAGCGGCGGGGGAAAACGAAAAGAAAACGAGAATCCCACGGGAAACGAGTCAGGGGGCCCGCCAGTCACGGGCAGACCTGGGCCAGGCGGGGACAGAGGTCCTAACGAGTCTAGCGCGGTCGAAGGCGGGGACCCGCCGGGGAGCCTTGGCGGGAGCGGGAGTGAAGGATGAAGCGGGTCTGGAGGTCCGCAGGGCGCAACCCACGGCCTCGCGGGCGGCGTGAAGCGCAAGGCTGTAACGCAGCTGTGCCAGTGTTCCGGAATGTCGTCCTTCACCTTCTTCCAGGTGTCACCGAAGAGAAACTCCAGAAAACCAGCGCAAGCCAAGGTATTCCGTAATAGCGACGCCGTCGTCTCCCAACCATGAGGGAGGGTGTGGTTCAGCTGATTGGGACCACCAAGCCAGGAAATTGATTGAGGGTCCAACGATGGAAGCTGACAGCTACAGGACAGGGAATGTCCCGCATACCAGGAATGGCGGAAGGAGATGTCTAGGTCAGTTGGCCTCGAGCGATCCGCGAAGAAAGGATACTCCTGGAAATCAGCCGGGAGTAAAGATGAAAAGGAATCCCTCAGATCCTTAAAGCCCGGGAGCGGAGGTAAAGACCTGTGGACACCTTCCTCTGGAGCGGGGGGAGGGGGGGGGGGGAGGCTGGGGACACGCGTCCTTGGGTAGTGCAGCCGCGAGGAGCCGAGCTGCGGCATCAAATTCGAGAAGCGTGTCCGTGCGTGACGCATCCTAGGCGATGCAATATCATCCAACACAGCAGAGCGAGACGAGGGACTGTCCACACCAAGCAGGGCCGGAACCGAAACCTCCGGGAAAAGACGAAGAGTGTCATCAACACGCGTAGAGAACGAAGACTGGTGAGGTGTGCCATTGGCAGATATCGTTCGAGCCACGTCCCGACGAGAGAAGATAGCAGCCAGCGGGCGTCGTGTCCGATGGTGCGGATGTGTAGTCGCCGGCGATTGTCGTGCCTGCTGGTGCAGGTGAGGCGGGGGTTGCGAATGAGGACAGCAGTCTGATCAACACCTCAAGGGACTCGAGCAAAGGCGGCAAGGTGCCCATCCGCCTGAAAAGCTGCAACAGTATCCAGCAACAGCAAAGGGCACAAAAGCGCCTGAGTGGCCTGCATACCAGCTCTGGCGAAAATGTATATCGATGCCCGCCGGCCCCTTGACATCAGAAAAGAAAACCGACTCCTTCGAAGTGGCGAGAGGTAACTGGGCCGAAAAGGCGTCGGAGAGATTGCAAAAAGCAGGTGGTTGTGGGAGAGATCTAAGTCACTTGGTGGGAAGGAGAGCAACCACAGAAGCAGAACGCTTTGTGCTTGAGTGGAGGAGCGGAAGGACAAACATCCGGGGAAAAGAAAAACGGAGAATAAGGTCCGAGGCCACCTCAATCAACCGCCTGGTCGCGATACCCGGAGCGACGCGGGAGGAAGAGTCCGAACCATCGCAAGGAGAGACCGCTGAGAGGGAAAGCAGGGACTCGGGATGGTCCCCCCAAACTGCAAAATTGGAGGTCGAAACATCAGGGTGGAGACTGAGGATGTCGACGTCAATAGACTCCGGGACCTGTAGAGGAGAACGCTGAATATCCCGGGAGGAAGGTGAATGCAGCAAACTAGAGAGGCAAGAGCGGTGCCGAGAGGACTGCTCGCCTGAACGATGTACGCACGGTGACCGGATACTAGCCGGGGCGCTAGGGGACACTGTAATACCCGCCGCGCCGAGCAAAGGGTCAAAAGTGACGAGCTATGGTGACGCTTAGGCGGAAGAGTGTCTGAACGGTGTATGCGCGGTGACCGGCTACCCGCCGGGGCGCTATGGGACACCGCAAGTCCCGCCGCGCCGAGCAAAGGGTCATGAAGTGACGCGCTAAGGCGATGCTTAGGCGGAAAAGTTTCTGAACGTTATAAGCGCGGTGACCGGCTACGAGCCAGGGCGCTAGGGAACACCGGGAGCCTTGCCGCGCCGTGTAAAGTGTCATGAAGTGACGATCTATAGCGACGCTGAGGCGGAGAAGAATCTGATCAGTGTATGCGCGGTGACCGGTTAATAGCCGGGGCGCTAGGTGACACCGGAAGACCCGCCGTGCCGAGCAAAGTATCATAAAGTGACGATCTATGGTGACGCTTTGGCGGAAAAGTGTCTGATAGGTTATGCGCAGTGACCAGCTATGAGCCAGGGCGCTGCGAGGAGACCGGTTACAAACCGGGGCGCTAGTGGACATGGAGGTCGAGTGAGAAAGTTTCATCAAACCGATGACGCCTGGACCGGGATCTCTCGCCTGCCTCCGTAAGGCGGGCACGTTGCCGCATAAGCGTCTCTCTGTAAGAGTATGCAGGCTTTTGCAAATGAGATCTCTTATGATGATTTTCGGACAATTTACTGCGCGAAGTATGTCGCGGTATGCGTGCCCCCTAAGGCAAACGCTACGCCCTAAGGCGGACTCCCCGTAAGAGTCAACAGGCGGTGTCCGTTTATTAATGTTGGGGGATGAGCAAATCTCAAGTGGCCGACAGCTCAGTTGATCCCCACGGTCCATGTTAACTCGACTAGTTTCGGACAACTTACTGCGCGAAGTATGTCGCGGCATGCGTGCCCCCGTAAGGCAAACGCTAAGCCCTAAGGCGGACTCCCCGTAAGAGTCAGCAGGCTGTGTCCGGTTATAAATTTTGGAGGATATGGAAATCTCAAGTGGCCGACGGCTCAGTTGATCCACACGGTTAACACCAAGTCGAATATTTTTGGACAACTTACTGCGCGAAGTATGTCGCGGTATGCGTGCCCCCGTAAGGCAAACGCTGCGCCCTAAGGCGGACTCCCCGTAAGAGTCAGCAGGCGGTGTCCCATTAGAAGTGAGGGAGGATGCGCGAAGCTCAAGCGGCCGACGGCTCAGTGGATCCTCACGGTCCGCGCCCACTCGGCTGGGAACAGGGCCAAGTACTGATTTGGGCTCCAGGAAGGAAGCCTTGTCACTAGGCGTATGTGGACGCTCGCGCCTGTAAAAACTCCAAAGCTGCGACCATTGCTGCTCGGGCCAGGCAGCGCAGATGGTGCAAGGATGGTCCGAGTTGCAGCCCGTACAAGGAAGGCATAAATCATGGTCATCACACGGCCACTGGAAAGATCCACACTTTTGGCAGGTACGCACAGGGGTACTGCAACATAAAAACAGAAATAGTAGGCGACCGGGCGCAAGCACTCTGAGGTTGCAAAAACGAGAACGAAGGCTCTGTGCGATCCGACGAAACAAACCAACCAAAACAGGCACCCGGTCCGGGGCCGTCTGAGGGAGGGGCCGAGACCTTACCTCTCCTATGACGTGGCGACGGGTGGAGGAAGCTCCATAGTAGGAACAGTAAACACCACTGAGAGGAATCTCTTCTTTTTTTTTTTTCTTTTTTTTTCCGTCTTCACCAGAACGAAGAAAAACACAGTGCACCCGAAGCACAATCCTTGAAAAACACACACAGGCACATAAATCCAAGCACACAAGACTGAAGGAACACTGTAATCCACAAAAAGTAGTCCAGTGAAAAACCGTTAGCAACGGTCTGTGGAGCGATATGCTAACACGTCTGAACTTTAGAGCTAAGTAGAAACGACTGATTTGTGATTGGGCCACGTAGTGGGTGCCCAGATAGACTGGGACGGGAGACTACTCTCAGCCCTAATGAGGGTTCCCCGAGTGCCTCCCGGGTTGTGAAGGAACACAACAAGTTCTTAGGCTAAAATTGGGTAAGTAGTTGACACTTCCAGACAGTAATGTCATCGGTAATGTTTTTGAGGAAACAATCAGTCTTGCCATCGGGAATCTTTGTACCAAGCTGAAAATAGCAACAACAAAACAATTGTTGTCCAATTATAGCTATCTTGTACCTATTTTGGGACCCCCTGTGACCTTGATCTTTGAGATGTCACTGAAATATTTTTCTTTAAAATAAATTTTTTCGAAAAATACTTACCGATGGTATTACTGAGAGGAAGATATACTTAACTGTCAATTTCAGTCTCCAAAAATTGTTGTGTGTTGCCACACAATCAGGGACGTACCTCTAGCAAGCAGTTACCTAATCCCCCGAGTGTCCTCCCTATCCTTGGAGTAACCTCCCATCCAAATCTCGCAAGAGGCCGTTATTTCCAGTTCTATTTGAGCTGACATGCGGCAAGCGGGGAAGGTGGGAGGGAAGTTTGAGTAATACCATCGGTAAGTATTTTTCGAAAAAATTTATTTTAAAGAAAAATACATTTATTTCTTCAAAATCGTTACCGATGGTATTACTGAGAGGAAGAATTAAAAAGAGGGGGAGGGTGCCGCTCTAGGGTCAATACCCCCAGGTAACTGCTTAGCTAGACCCCTGGCCGGGGCACACTCCCGACAATTTCAGTCAAGTGTTATCTACGGCGCCGCCAGCGCCGGGAGGGAGTGTTGAGCCACGGCAACGTCACCCACCTCAGCCAGGTTGTGCCGCTGGCTGGAGAGGTCACGCAAGTAAAAACAGGCGAAAGTAGATTCGGCACAGCTGCCACAATGTCCTTCATGGCGCAGTTACGGTCCAAAGCGACACTCGCGGAGACAGCCCGGATCTCGTGTGCCCGAATCCGCAGCCTCGTCGCTCCCGCAGGCGAGAGGTAATTGTAAGCGGAACGGATAACTCCATGCAGCCAAGAGGAGATCGTTTGGGCGGATATATCGTGCCGGTTCGGAACCCAAGGCAAGAAAAGGCTTGAAATACCCCGCCGTTAGGGCTTTGACCGGCGGAGATAGATTTTTAACGCCCGAACCGGATCGTGCTGTCTGTTGAACCAAGCCATAAGCCCGGAGCTGTAGGCAAGACGGAAGTACGGAGAGAGCATGGAGCTCACTCACGCGAGAAGATGTGGCTATGGCCCGCAGGAAGCAGGTCCTCCTCGTCAAGTCTGAGAACCGGGCCAAGTGCAGCGGTTCAAAAAACGAGCAGAGTTGAGCCATGTTAACACCCACGCAAGGTCCCAACGTGGGAGTAGTGATCGGGTCACTGGTCGTCGGAGATCAAAATGGGCCATGAGATCAGCGAGGTCCTTGCAAGATCCCGGATCGGGTCGACCCAAATGGCGGGAAGTGTCAGCCACCATAGAAAGATAACCTCGAATGGTGATGGGTGCCAAGCCCTGATCCTCGAAGAGCCACAAGAAGAACTCCGCGAGTTGGGGCATAGTCAGAGTTGTGGTGGAGAGGTGTCACGGCCCACACCACGATAGAAAAACCCGCCATTTACCCTCACAAACTCTCCTGGTGGAAGGCCGTCGAGCTGAAGCGAAAGCCGCCACTGCTGCATCCGAGAAACCTCGAGCGGTGAAGGCGCGCCGCACAATCACCAAGCGTGTAAGAAGAGGCTCTCCTGGCAAGGTTGAAAAAGATCCTGCCGGGGTTGTTTCAGCATCGTGGTAAGCGTTGGAAGCCGTAGCGGGGGGTCCATGGCGAGACTCAGGAGATCTGTGGTCCAGTTGTTCCAAGAGAACGTTGCCACCAGAAACAGGACTGCATGGCAGCCTCTGAGCTTGAGAAGAATCCTGGGTACCAGGACAGACGGAGGGTACGCATAGGCCAAGAGACCCTCCCAGGGGATAGAGAGAGCATCCACCGCCCATGCAAGAGAATCTGGAACAGGGGAGACGAAGAGGGGAAGTTGTGCGTTCCACCTCGTCGCAAACAGGTCGATCATGGGTGTCTCCCAGTGCCGGCAAATCATCTGAAAAAGGTCGGGGCGAAGAGCCCACTCGGTATGGAGACACTGGCCATGAAGAGATAAGGAATCTGCCAGCACATTCAGCCGTCCCGGAATGTGACGTGCCCGTAGCGAAATGCCCCGATCCCGACACCACACCAGAATATGGAACAGAAGAATGCAAAGGGAGGGAGAACGGGTCCCGCCCTGCTTCTGAATATAGGAGACAACCGTCGTGTTGTCGGAGAGAACCAAGACTGCCTGGTTGGTCACGCGTGGGTCCCAAGAGATCAGGGCGAGCCACACTGCTTTCAGCTCCAACCAATTGATGTGTCTGCCCACCAAATCCGGTGACCAAACATCCACTGTCGTGTTGAAGTCCTGGAGCAGGTGAGTTCCCCAACCGGAAAGACTGGCATCCGTGCAGATCGACAGGGAAGGAAGCGGGGACGCGAGGGGAACCCCCGACGCCAACCACGCGGAAGCCGTCCACCGAAGGAGATGCGGCCGAACTAAGTGCGACACCGGAACGCAAACCTCCAAAACTCCCGAAGACAGACGCCAAAGAAGGAGGAGATGAAGTGGAATTGGACGCGAGTAGAGCCGGCCAAGGGGAAGCAAGTCCGCCGCAGCACTCATGAGACCCAAAACTGTAACCACCGTCTCGCCGGAGCCACAGAAGCAAGCTACATCCGACGGGCCAAAAGAACCAACTTGTCGAACCGAGCTTGGGGTAGGCGCATCAAGTTCAAGTCGGTCTGAAACTCCATTTCAAGGTGGAGAAAATGGCGAGATGGCGATAGGTCCGACTTGCCGAAGTTGACTAGAAAACCGAGGCGATGGAGAAGGGAAAGCAGGGCGTCCCTGTCGGCGGTCAAGCAGGTCGCAACCTGATTCCGGAGAAGAAGATCGTCGAGGCAGTGGGAGGTCGGACTGAGAGACGACCTCCGTGCATGGGAAATCACCGCATCCAGAACCCTGGTAAAAACCCAGGGACTGAGAGTGAGGCCGAAGGGCATCGCCCGGAATGATACACCACTCCGTGGAAGGCGAAGCGAAGGTATCGGTGAGCCGAAGGGTGTATAGGAACTTGAAGGTATGTATCGGCAAGATCCAGACTGACAGCCAAATCCATCGGTTGGACGGCGGTCCGCAGGGCGCGGGTCATTTCCATACGAAAGGACGGAGCAGTCAAAAAATTGTTTTATTTATTTATTTTTTTTTTAGAGCGGAAAGGTCTATCACCGGACGCCAACCTCCGTCCGACTTGGGGACGACTGTAGAAAGCCAGAGAATCTTGTCGCCGGACGAATTCCGTGGCAGATTTGAGAAGCAAGGAAGCCACTTCGTCCTGTAAAGCCGTCACCTTGACGGGATCGTTCAGAACCCGAGTCCAAAGCGGGGAGTAGCGAAGAGGAGGAGGGTGAAGAAGCGAGAGGTGAAGACGCTCCGAAATGGTAGAAAGGAGCCATGGATCGTCGTGAACAGTGAGAAGAAAGATGGTGAGCCATGGGCCAGATGTCCGTATGCGTATCCTTCACGGCTTGCCAAGTGGAGCCAAACAGCAAAGTACCGCCGATGGGCGCCTGGCGGAGCTGAGCCTTGACTGTCGAAGAAAACCCATAACAACCAGCAAGAACTGCATCCCGTCTAATTAAATCACAGTTGATGGCGGCAGCCATCGAATTTGTAGAAGCATGGTACGAAGCCCGATTAGCCACCACCGAAAGAGAATGTAACTCTCGCAGCGGCGCAGTAGAGTGTGGATCCCAATGGTCTGCAAGAGCGCGTACCATCGCCTTGGTAGCGAGATCCAGGAAGCTGGAGCAGACCAGCGTGTTGCGGATCATGACAGCAGTTTTATCAAAACTGCGAGGGACCCGGGCAAAGGCGAAGCGGCGTTCACCCACCTGTAAATCCGCCACATCATCGAGCTAAGGCAAAGGGCACGCAAAAGCCTGAGAGTGACCTGCGTACCAACGTTGGCGGAAGCGAATGTCTACGCCTTCAGGCCACTTAGTATCGGAAAAGAAGAGAGGCTCTTTGAAAGTGCCAATAGGCAATTGCGCCGAGAACGCCTCCGCCAGATCTCGAAAGCCAGATGGTGGCAGAAGAGATCGGAAATGCTTAGGTTGAAGGGAAACATCCACCGAAGCCGACGCCTTTCGCTTCAGAGGAGGTGTAGGGAGGTAATTCGGCCCGTCAGCCCATAAATCCGCCGCGTCATCGGCGTCTGGGGGAAGAGAGCGAAGAATGAGGCCGGAGGCCTCGTCCAAGGACCGTTGAGTCTCAACACCCGGAGTGAAACCGAGAACGGAGAACAGCTGTGCTGAGAGTCCGCGGGTAAAGGACTCTAGACGGAGAAAGGTGCGGCAAAACCCCAAGGTCGAAAGCAGAATCCACCAGATGAAGGCTAAGAACATCCTCTTGAACCGGCGTTGCCAAGCGCCAGGGGAAACAGGACCCTTGGAAAGAGTAACGATCGCGTGGTGGCCGGAGAGAAGATCGCCGAGGGACGGATGAGGAGTCCAGGTGCCCAGTTCGCCGAGAACTCCTACTGTCATATAAAGAAGAATAAGAAGAAGAACGACGCCGTAAGGAAGAGGGCAGATGCTGACAGCTCACAGGCAAAAGCGGGCGGCGCGCGCTGCGACGAGCAGGAGAACGGGAACGGGACCAGGACGATGAAGGTGGGGTCGACAGTACGGCGAAGGACGTTCGAAGCGAAGGCGATCCACCCGTCGTCGAGAGGTGTGTCGCAAGTGACGGGGGGGCAGGAGAAACCCAGGGATCACAGTGACAGGGGACGGACGATGGTGTAGGATCCCGAAGGGAAACGTCTGCAATAGGAGAAGAAAACCGACGGGAGGGGTGAGAAATACGCCGAGAGGACGTACCAAGTGTGGCACGAGTGCGCGGTGACTGGCTTTTAGCCAGGGCGCGATGAGACAGTGGTTGAGACGAAGCGCCGAGCAACTAGTCGTGATGTGACGACAATTGTTGAAGTTGCGACGGAAAAGTGCAATTGGGTAAAGTCACGTCTGGCTGGAGAGGGCACGCGCCAGGGACTGCCGATGGTCGCTGTCTCCTCCCCCAAATGATGGGGTTGCCTCCGTTGGAGACCCGTCTTAGAAGGCCGGGTCTGCGGGGCTGGCTGCGAAATACGCTCATAGGAGCGGGGGCATACATTCTCACCTGGTGTAAAACCACCCGCAGCGGGAGGGAAGGTGTCCGACACTAGCGCCTGAGTGGCAAAGAGCTGCAGAGAAGAAACACCAATAGCGGCAGAGCTGGTGGAGATAGGGCAAAGAGGAGCTTCGTCGGACTGTACAGGGTGCTGACGACGGTAGAATTTCCACATTTCGGACCAGCGATCTTCTTCCCACGAAGCACAAAGATCAAAAGTGTGGTCCGATGCACATCCCGAGCAAGGCAGGCAGCACGGATGTAAGTTACTAGGCCACTGGAAAGTTTTACAGTTGGGGCACGTTTTTTAAGAAGAAAACTGCAACAGTGAACAGAGCGGAAATGAAACGCGCGTAGCCCAGAGGCTACGTAACCGAGCAGACGACCGTTAAAACCAACAATCGAAGACGAAGTCAAAACGAACGGCAAAATGCCGCAAATCCACGGAAATTGCCCCAATTCGCCACAATCATCGAGGGAGGCAATGTCCGAGGCCTTACCTGGCCTTGTTAAGACAAACAAGGCCGAAGAATGGACAAAAAAAGACGATGATAACGGGAGACTGAGAAAGAAGGATCTAAACAAAATGGCAGTCAAGTATGAACTGGAAATAACGGCCTCTCGCGAGATTTGGAAGGGAGGTTACTCCAAGGATAGGGAGGACACTCGGGGGATTAGGTAACTGCTTGCTAGAGGTATGTATCTTCCTCTCAGTAATACCATCGGTAACGATTTTGAAGAAATAATGGTATTTTAGAAGGGTTTTGCCACAAAGTATCCTTGGGCCAAGTTTAAAGCCTGTCTTGAATAGTTTCTAAGAAAATGCCAACATTAAAGTTTACAAAGGACAACAGATGCCGGATGCTGGACAGACAACAGATGGCTCAATTCTAGCTTCAAAAAGCAATAATTCAGATACCCAAGACCTTAGGCAATGCAAAGCAACTGTTAAACCAGTAAGACGAATACTTTTAAGTTTTGGCCTATATGTAACACTTTTTGTAACTATGATCAGAGCTGAGCACGTATGCATTTAAAAGTCTTTAGAAGTTTGCAAAAATGCCGATGAAAACTACAATTGTACCTTAAATTGGCATTTTTCACACATTTGCTTACCTCTTGTGACCCTTGACCTTATCAAATTAGTATACATATAAAGGTCTTAAATGAGGTACCAAGTTTTGGTTTGATAAATTGTCAAAATGTTTTTGTCTTGTTTTTGTTGTCTTGTGTTTTGTTTTTTGGGGAGGTCACTTATTTCCGGAACTTCTATGAAATAGACCTTTGAAAGGTCCTTAAAACTGGTATATTGGGAAAGGTTTTCCAACAAAATATTCTTGGGCCAAGTTTGATGTCTGTGGCTCTGAGAAAATGCCAACGTTAAAATGCCAACAAACAGGCGATGGATGGCTCTATCACACATAAGCCAAACAGGTCTATGTACCAGTCAAGCCAGGTGTGCCCAACAAAAGGTGAGAGCTTTCATGCTTGACTGAGATAACATGACTAACATAAAGAGAAACAGCAGGCCCTCAGATGATAGCCACAGATCACTTCCATTGCTGGCTGAGCTTCTTACAAGTGGAATTCAGAGTAAAAGCAAGACTGTAGGTGACTGCTGTACAAAGGATCAGGTAGAGGTCTGGAGTGACAACAGCTGGCCCAAAGCATTACATGCAGGTGACTCGCTTCATAAATGGTAGTTATATAGTTCAAGTAGTAAAAACACACACACGTACATTTAAGTAGTTACTATGATCAGGTGACTGCGGTATACAAGTGACCCTCAACTCATTCAGTCCCGACACACCCCAGCAAGATATTGATTGACCATGATAGTTCAAGGGTAGTGCCATAATAGCTTGGCACCAATAGGTGCCAAGCTATTCTGGCACCACCCTTGAACCACCCTTGAACTATCACGGGTCGATCTGTCTCCTGCAGTCCTGAGAGGACAACTCCAAAAGGAGGGTATTTGGTACCTGGCACCATGGGTTAAGGCAGGTTTGACTGTAGTGTATATGCTTGTGCTGGATTTGGGTCATGTATGTAAACATTACTGCATCTGACATGTATACAAGGCAAAACAACTTGTATTATAATATCAACAAGAATGGCAAATCTCTTATGGCTCACATGTATGACCTTTGTGACTTTGACCTTTCTGACAGGTCACTGAAATGAGCAAGTGTTGAAGTGTGTCTTAGAATAAGCACATGTAAAGGGTTGACTTTTATACTAAAGCAAACCATGTTTTCTCAACAAAAAAAAATTTTTTTTTTTCATTTTTCACACATTTAACATCCCCCCACCACCACCACCAAAAAAAAAAAAATCCTTCAGCCAAGTTTCAAGACTGTGGCTTGATTAGTCTCTGAGAAAATGCCAACGTTAAAGTTTACTACAGACAACATATGGACGATGGACAGACAACAGACAGACTACAGGTGGCCCAGTCCATAGACTCACTTTTGCTATTGCACGTGAACCAAAAATGATAAACAAAGCATAACATCAAAACAGATAATTTAAAGACACATGACCTCATATTATGTTTTTTTGGTACTATGTAGTACTATTTTAAGATGATTTTGTTGGATTGTGCAGTTCTATTAGATACTATTCTAAACACTATTATAAGACCTGCCTACATGATCATGTGGTTGTCAGGAAGATTTGGGAAAACTCTCAGTAAGATTTGAGAGACTGTCAGTAAGATTATAGTTCGACTGCATAGCCGACTGGAAGTCATGTGAAACACACATACGAGAGACGCCAACCAATTTTACATTTTTGTGGGTGTTTCTACACACCGTGCCTGCACGAAAAATCAATCTTGCACAGAGTGCAAAACATGGCTTGGCCCCTTCACTGACACTGCTCTTCACAGGAAAATCTTTGGAATATTCCGGTTTGAATCGTTGTTGATACTGGTATTTGTTTTTCTTCTCTCGACGTTCATCCGCGTCCGTTTCGTATACTCGTTTTGGAGGCACGATTCGTACTGACCGTGAACCTCAAACTTACAAAGTGAAGCGATCCCTTCCGCTAGAATGAACGCGAACAAAGACTCGCTTTCCAATTGGCTAGACCAAATTATAGGTCAGTGCAGTAGCCAATCAGGACCAGGCTTCCTACTACCGGCAGAAACGGCACAAACTATTTGCAACCAAAAAAAAAAAAGAAAAAAAGAAGCTACCGTAAAAAGCTACCGTAGAAAATTGATACATGACCGGAAGACCGTAAAAAAAACACCCAAACTCATAAGAAATATGGCGAAATCGTAAGAGTAGGCAGGTCTGTATTATCCATCACAGTGAATCAAACTTTATAACTTGTCGATGAGGTCATGAACCTTTAAAACATCTTTTTTAAAATGAGCTTGGGAATGAACAGTGAACACTTTTAAACACGCACAAGCTAACCAACTCACAAGGTTGAAGACAACTTGATCCTCTCCTCTAGAGCAATGCTAAAGTTCACAAGCAAGCTTGTTTCAGGATGTGACTTCCACGCACAGAAAAACTATTGGTGAGTTCACAAACTGTTTTATCCCCAATAAAAATGTGTAAATATAATAAAGATATGCTGATATGTCAGTATCAACATGAAATCCTCTTAAAGGCGTCTTTCTCTATGACAAGAAGACTTTTTGTTAATTGCCAGCTGAACATGCCTACACATCCCATAATATGAAGTCATGTGACAGAACTATGTTTACAACCAAGAAATATTCAAAACATAAGCAGATCTTCAACATGTCTGGTGAAACATACAAAAAATCCTGCCGTAAATCTTGTCAACATAAAGGTTAAACAAGTTCAGTACAATCTACCTGTATATCTTCAGCAAAAAAATGCACTTCAATGTACGATAGTGTCCCCTGAAGGAGATCAACTGAATGTAAGGCAAGAAAAAAAAAAACCACACACATACATACACATAAGCAGATTCTTCAGTATACTGAAGTTGGTCACTAACCAGAAGAAAAAACAGGATGAAGAATTAGTGTGTGAAGAAAGCAGTGAACAAGCTCAACTATTCATAGTGTAAGGTTGCATTGGTGTTTGTTAAAACATGCTTTAAAAGAATGCATGGATGACAGTGCGAAAAACTAAAACGACTAGTAACGGTCCACTGATCACAACACATGATTCATGGCCAGCAAGAGATATACATTTTCATGAGCCCCTGTGGATGCTGGGGCTCATAAGAATTTATGCCTCTTCAGGACTGCCAACCCCTAAAAGAGTATTTTTTGTGATGTTTTTCAGTACTCTGAGACAGTTTTCAGTATTTTAGCATGATAGTGATACTCACACATCAATCAGTTTCATTTTCAGTTTTTGTCAGTTATGATTTCAACGCTTTTGCTGTGGCACTCTTGCAAGTTTTCAACAGATCATCAAAGAAGGACGTTTTAAAGCAGGTGTTTTCTCTGATCTTGATGACTTGATCTTTCACGCCTGTAACAAAAACCACTCAGCTGTGGACACCAGACAGCATGGAGGAGCTCTGTGGGTGCTTTGAGGCAACAGATTGAGATATAACTGTGATGATCCTAATGAACTTGTTGAGACAGTCACATCTTATGTAAGACTGTGTGAGGACACTGTAATTAAAACCAAGACAGTGAAGGTGTTTGCCAACAATAAGCCATGGGTCAGCAAGAAGCTTAAGGTGTATTTGAACCAGAAGAAACTACAGGGTAACACTGATGAAGTTCGGGGAAAGGAAAAGGATCTTAGGAGGGCTGCTAGGGCTGCCAGACTGAACTATGAAAACAAGATCAAAACGAAATTTACTTCTGGCAACGCTATCGAGGCCTGGCATTGTCTGAACTGCATGATGGGTAGGCAGAAAAAGAAACAAGCACGGCTTTCCACTGGGAATCCAGTTGAGATGGCGAATGATCTGAATCATTTTTACTCACGGTTTGATGGCAGGAACCTTAGTGTTAACTGTGATGACTTGTGCCAGGCTATTGTGGCTGAACCTTTGTCAGTTACTGAGGAGGAGGAGGTAGTGAACATCTTTTCTAAGCTGAATGCACACGAAGCACCTGGACCAGATGGGTTAGGAGGAAAAGTATTGAAAACCTGTACAGGTCAATTGGGAAAGATCTTCACTACTATCTTTCAGTTCCTGCTTGATCTTCTTACTGTCCCTACTGCTTGGAAATCATCAATCATTGTTCCGATTCCAAAAAAACCCAATGCTCGTGAATTCAATGATTTCCGCCTAGTCGCATTGACTTCTATTCTGTCAAAATGTATAGAAAAGGTCGTGCGGAGGAATCTGTTAAATGATGTTGCCGAACTTCTGGATCCACTCCAATTTGCTTACAAAAATCATAGGGGTGTGGAAGATGCATGCCTTACTCTGTACAATCTTGTTTTTTCAACATCTTAAAACGCACATGTGAGAAATTCAGAATTCTTTTTATTGACTTTTCTAACGTTTTTAATACTGATGAACCACTGATGCTTTTGCAGCATTTGATGGACTTTCATGTGAACACAAGCATTATTCTGCGGTTGCGAGACTTTTTGAAGGACAGGCCGCAACATGTAAATGTGCATGGCAGTCTGTGTGACCAAATGGTGTTAAATTCGGGCTGCCCTCAAGGTTGTGTTCTCTCTCCGACATTGTTTTCTATATACACAGACCATATGCGTTGTCATACTGCCACTTCTCGTCTCTTAAAGTTCTCAGATGACATGGCTCTTGTACGCCTACTCCAAAAAGAAGACAGTCTGGCCGAGTACTTTGCACAGATAGCAGTATTAGAGTCATGGTGCAAAGACAGTTTTCTGGATATGAATGTACAGAAAACCAAGGAGCTCATCATTGATGACAGGAAAGTTGATGATATTTTTGTACCTGTCTCCATTAATAATCAACCTGTAGAAGTGGTCACTGAATTTAAATACCTTGGCACAGTTGTGGATAGTAGGCCGTCTTCTACTGGAAACACCGATCCAATTATGAAAAAAGCAAACCAACGTCTGTACCTTCTTAGGAAACTGAGAAAGTTTTGATGTCAGTTCCAAGGTTTTAGAATCCATTTATAGAGGCCTGATTGAAAGCATACCGACTTTTAACATCACTGCTTGGTATGGCAACCTCAGTATGAAAAACAGGGGCAGACTATCACGTATCGTCAGAACGGCTGGGCAAATCATTGGCCTAGGGCAGTACCCATTAGATGATCTGTACCATAGGGCTGTCCGAAGGAAAGCTGCTTGCATTGTCAGTGATCCTCGTCACCCACTATTTGATCAGTTTCAAATGCTACCCTCAGGCAGACATTTCAACATGCCACTTGCCAAAAAGAATGTTTTTAAGAAGTCTTTTATTTTAACTGCTGTCTCGATTTTGAACTCTGGTTTATAACAACGTGATGTATAATGCGTGATCTACTTAACATTACCTCCCATCTTGTGATAGATTGCTTGTGATAGATTACCTGTGATAGATTGCTGCAATGATAATTTTAATGGAATGTTCTTATAGTGTTTATTAATGTCTTGTTTTGTTTTATGATGAGCCAAAAGGCAAATTTCTGTCATGCTATTCATCAGAGCAGTCAGAGTGGATTTGTCCATGTTGCCTCTGAAGTCTGTCCTTGTTCTGCGGACATCCAAGAAGACTCTTTCACAGGCACAGTTCCACACTGGAATAAGCAGAATTCGCAGTATGACAGTGGGCAGGTGCTTGAACATCTCAGCACCATTGTGGTCCTTCAACTGTGCCACATCAACCCACTGCCTATCCATTTCTTCTTCGACTGAAACAGCTGCAGGAATCTCATCCCATGCTTGGTATTCATGAAATTCTCTCTCCACTGCATCCACAATAGCAGGATGCCAGCACAATTATATGCCTTTGCAATATCGCTGTCTGAAACATTTGCCTGAACAGTTTCACGCATGATCTGATGCACTGATAGAAACGTTATTTTCTACCAGAAAGTATGTAAAAAAGGTTTCTGCTCTAGTCACTTGCAGTGTCTTTGTGTCACGGATTTTCTGAGGAATGAAATTTGTGATTTTTGTTGTTTTGTTAAGTGCATCAGCTTTAGCTGTAACACGTTGTAGTAGCCACCATGGGATATCTGAAAGTCAAATCACAAACCATGCAATATGCATGTTTCTTTCCCAGCCTCAAGGCTGGGAAAGAGACAATATGCACATTGCACGGTTTGTCATTACAATGCATGGAAATTGCTTGGTATACGATGGAAGAAAGTGCTGCTCTTGCTGCTGCTGCTTCTGAGAACTTTGACACTTTTCCCAAGTCTTTGTTCCTTCACTATTGGAACAGCCTTCCCTAGCTGGATTAGTCTGCATCCCTTCGCTACTGGAACAGCCTTGATTAGCTGGATTAGTCTGCATCCCTTCGCTACTGGAACAGCCTTCCTTAGCTGGATTAGTCTGCATCCCTTCGCTACTGGAACAGCCTTCCTTAGCTGGATTAGTCTGCGTCCCTTTGCTACTGGAACAGCCTTCCTTAGCTGGGTTAGTCTGCATCCCTTCGCTACTGGAACAGCCTTCCTAAAGGGCTGGCTTAACTGGGCGAGACAAACCCGAACCATGTCTCGGCGAGACACCCGAGACAGTCAATGCGAGATACCCGTTCCACCCGTTTATTTGGTTCTGCACGTCTGATCTTGTCTCGGAGAGTTCGCCGAACCTATTAAAGGGTGGGTCGGGTATCTCGATTTGACTGTCTCGGGTGTCTCGCCGAGACGAGGTTCGGGTTTGTCTCGCCCAGTTAAGCCAGCCCTTACGAGCTGTTCTTAATTGGATGAACTTCTGATCAGCAAACCTAGATCGGAGAAGATCGGCGATCTTTTGGTTTGTTTCTTAATTGAGGTTGAACGAACCTAGGCGAACTTCAGCAAACCAAGTTTGCCATGGTTCTCTTTCTTAACTGAAGTGCTCAATTCGGCGTACTTACTGGTTCAAAATGGCTGCTGCTATGCCGCTTCGCGATTTGAACAATGTTTGTTTTTGCACTCCTTGCAGTAGCGACCCCACAAACAGCATTGCGCCTCCCACAAATCAACAAAAATAGGTCTTGTTCTTCGCACGAGTGAAATATCGCTGTCCGCCATATTTGTTTGTATCGGTGACTGTCTTCTTATCTCCAACGCAGAAGAGGGTAAAAGTATTGACCAGTCAGAGAAAAGGTTCGCCTTGGTTTGCTCAACGCGTTCAGCGAACCTTTTCGGACAGCGAACTATGGTTTGCCGAGGTTCGTGAACTACTTCGAACTAGGTTTGCCGTATCTTTAGATGGTCCAATTAAGAACCAACCTGGTTCGTCCGAGATCGTGAACTGTAGTTCGTCAGAGTTCGCGAACTAAAGTTGGTTTAATTAAGAACATGCTTTAGCTGGATTAGTCTGCGTCTCTTCGCTACTGGAACAGCCTTCCTTAGCTGGATTAGTCTGCATCCCTTCGCTACTGGAACAGCCTTTCCTAGCTGGATTAGTCTTGCGCTTTCCAGGCCTCTCTCTTCCTCCCATTTTCGTTTTGCACAAATTTCGCTGTCCATCAATACAATCTTCACTCACAGTAAGAATGGGTGTTGGATAGACAACAGGGCATTGGCAGAGACCATGTCATATGATTTCAGTTTGAGAAACTTTAAACGCTGATTGAACAGCCATTGTCATGAGAACAAGCGCTATGGTAATTTGCCTGTCAGTGCTAAATATAGAAACAAGCTACCATAAATTATGCTTGGTGAAAAACTCAAATACTGTATTTTTTACAATCTTTTAGGACTTTCTTATTTTCTTGCGTCAGCCCTAAAATAATACGGTGAAACCGTACTACTTGGCAGCTCTGCCTCCTGCTGATGGAACAGGCTGGTTGAATGATTGTCCCATCTGAACAGAAATCTGAAATTGAGCTTTCTGGGATTTTGAAAAAGCTGAATCGTTCTCTACGACTGAAGACTGTCACCCATGTATTCTCAAACATTGTCACAAAGATCATGGGCAGTCCCTGGAATCTCAACATGCCTTGTTTCTTTTCTTTCTTTTTTTTCTTTTCTCTTTTTTTTTTTTTTTTTTTTTTTGGGGGGGGGGGGGGGGGGGGGCGTTAACAAAGCTTGTGGAGACTCCAAGAACTTTAAAACAAACTGGAAAAGCCAGTGGAGCCTCCATGAGGTCTGCAACAACTTGAACAAGGCAAAGATATCAACTTCAACATTTTAAAGGTAGAAGGATAATATAGAGGGCGTCATTCTTCTCCTTCCTCTTGTCGTTGTTAGTGCTGCCACTGCATTTTTGTTGCTGTCATCAAGAGTTTTTACATTAACACAGAAATATTCATTTTTCTTTAAAAGGTATTTTTTCGAAAAATACTTACCGATGACATGACTACCTGGAGTGTCCACTCCTTGCTCAATTCTAGCCTAAGAACCCGTTGTGTAAACACAACCCGGGAGGCACTCGGGGAACCCCCAGAGGGACCGAGAGTTGTCTCCCGCTCCTACCCACCAGCCCTATTCACCTGTGAACTCCAGTCACGAAATTAGGCTCACCAGCGGCAAGCGGGGCAGGTGGGAGGGTCCTTCGAGTCATGTCATCGGTAAGTATTTTTCAAAAAAATACCTTTTAAAGAAAAATGAATTCGTTTCTTCAAAAACATTACTGATGACATGACTACCTGGAGAATGCCGAACAGGAGGAGGGTGCCGCACCCCCAGAAGGTTTTCTCTAGGCTCATGGCCCCCTCCTCTCCTCCGACACTCTGCACTCCTTAATAGGTGCGTACCTACGGCGCCTGTGGCGCCGGGAGGGAGTATTGTGCCGCCGTGATGTCCCCCACCAAGGCGAGGTTGTCTCGCTGCCCTGCCAGATCCCGTAGATAGAAGCGGGCGAATGTAGATTCTGATCGCCAGCCCACCGCAGCCACGATGTCCTTGACAGCGCAGTTTCTGTCGAAGGCGACGCTCGTGGCCATGGCCCGTACTTCATGCGCCCGAATCTTTTAAGCTCTTCGCTCCCTGTGGGGAGAGATCGACATAGGCTGAGCGAATCACCCAGCGTAGCCAGGAAGAGATTGTCTGTGCTGTAATGTCGTTTCTTCCGGGTTTTAATGGTAGGAAGAGGCGTGAGCGTCCCCTCCGGACGGCTCTGGTACGGCGCAAGTACACTCTAAGGGCTCGTACAGGATCTTGTTGCCTGGTCTCTTTGGGGAAGTTGTTCCCGCGTAACGGTCATAAGGTGCCTGTGGTGCCTGTGGTGCCGTCAGTGGAGACCTAGTCTTGGCAATGAAGGCAGGGTCGGTCACAAGTTGGACGGAACGATCCGCTCAAAATTGCAGGCATGTAGGCTGGGCTGAGAGCGCGTGTAGCTCGCTTACTCGTGCCGCGGTGGCGAGAGCCAGCAGGAAGCAGGTCTTCCGTGTCACCAGGCACAGAGTACCCTCTATTTTCTCTCATAGATACGTCTAGTCAAGGGCTTGCGGGCTGTAGCGATAGCTTCCACTGCAGCACCCGAGAAGCCTCTAGCGGAGAGGGCTTGCCGCACAACCTCCAGGCGTGTAGCAGTAAGCGTTCCGGGCAAGGGTGGAACAGCGCCTGACATGGCTGCTTGAGCATAGTGCGGGGCGTGGGGAGCAGTAGAGGAGGGTGAGTGGCGAGGCTGATCAGGTCGGTGGACCAGGAACGAGTCCAAGCGAACGGGGCGACCAGGAGCAGGATCGCATTGGTTCCTCGCAGCTTTAGGAGGACTTTGGGAACGAGGACTGTCGGGGGAAAGGCGTACGCGATGAGTCCGTCCCAAGGAATGGATAAGGCGTCGACCGCCCAAGCCAGGGGATCTGGTACTGGGGAGACGAAGAGGGGAAGCTGGTGATTCCACCTCGTGGCGAATAGGTCCACCATCGGGGTCTCCCAGTGAGAGCAAATCATCCGGAAAATGTCCTGGCGTAGAGTCCATTCTGTATGAATAAGCTGTCCTCGACGAGACAGGGAGTCCGCCAAAACATTCAGGCGACCGGGAATGTGGCGAGCGCTGAGTGTCAGGTCGTGGTCCTCGCACCATCGCATCAACCGAAACAGTAGCATGCATAGATCGGGTGAATGAGTTCCTCCCTGCTTCTGTATATACGCTACCACCGTCGAGTTGTCCGAAAGGACGAGAAGATGCTGGTGTCTGAGTTGCTCTTCCCAAACGATGATGGACTGCCACACCGCTTGTAGTTCCAACCAGTTGCTGTGCTTGTCCGCGAACTCCGGGGGCCAGAGGCCGGACGTCGTGGCGAACTGTGGAAGCAGGTGGGCTCCCCAACCAGCACGACTCGCGTCGACACACAGGGAGAGGTGAGGGGATGGAGAAGAAATGGGGACTCCCAGTGTCAACCACGCCCTGTCGGTCCACCGTAAGAGATGGGGGCGTACCAGCGGGGACACGGGGACCATGGTGGTCAAATCGCCCGAGGAGGGACGCCAGAGCAGTAGGAGATGAAGTTGTAGCGGTCGGGAGTAGAGACGCCCGAGAGGGATAAGATCCGCTGCTGCGTTGATCAGGCCAAGAAGCTGAAGCCAGACCCTGGCGGGGGCTGCCTGCTGCTGAGCTACCAATGCGGCGAGTGAGGATAACTTCACAATCCGTGTCTCTGGCAAGTGTACCCTGTTGCGGTCCGTGACAAATTCCATACCGAGATGGATGAAGTGGCACGCAGGGGTGAAATCTGACTTTCCCGTGTTGACCAGAAATCCCAACCGGTAAAGCAACCACAAAAGGGCGTCCCTGTCTGCCGCAAGCGCGGTTTCCACCTGATTCCTCAAGAGTAGGTCGTCGAGATAATTTGACGTCGGGCTGGACGACGACTGCCTTGCCTTGGCCACTACAGCATCCATGATGCGTGTGAAGGCCCATGGGCTGAGGTTGAGACCGAACGGAAGGGCGCAAAACTGGTAAATCACTCCTTCGAACGCGAAGCGCAGGTACTTCCTGGAAGTCGAGTGCATGGGAACATGTAGGTAGGCGTCGGACAGATCTAAACTGACCGCGTAGTCCATGGGTTGAACCGCCGCACGAAGAGCCCTGGTCATCTCCATCTGAAAGGAAGGGGCCGCGATGAAGGCGTTCAGCGCCGACAGGTCTATGACTGGCCGCCACTTGCCGCCGGGTTTGGGTACCACAAACAGTCGGCTGTAAAAGGCGGGCGAGTCCGGACGCTGCACTATCTCTGTGGCCTGCTTCAACAGGAGAGCCGCGACTTCTCCACGCAGAGCGGCGGCCTTGCAGTAGTCGGAAGGTACCTCTGTCCAAAGTGGAACGGAGCGCAAAGGAGGAGGGGAGCGGAAAGAGATCCGCAATCCTCTGGTCACTACGTCCAAAACCCAGGGCTCGTCTTGAAACAGCAAGAGCCACTCCTTGCTGAATCTTGCTAGCCTTCCACCGACTGGAGCCCCGAAGACGGTCGGCGGAGGCGGAACCGGGGACAAGTCAGGTGGCCCGCCCGCGCCCAGGGCGACGGGAGGGACGGGGCCAGGAGGGGGCAGGGGCGTTAGCTGGGCCAGGGCGACGGAAGGACGGGCGACGACGCAGCGCAGCTCGTGGCGGGGCAGACGGGTCCGAGATGACAGGTTTACGAGCCCGCAAGAAGCAACCCAGGGCCGTGCGGGCGGGAGGAAAGCGTTGCTTGACTGCCTTGCGAGGCCAACGGTCGGAGTTGGGAGTCCTTCACCGACTGCCAAGTATCACCGAAGAGCAGAGACCCTCCCAGGGGGGCCCGACATAGCTGAGTACTCAGGTCGGTCGGCATTCCACTGCAAGCCTGTAGGACAGCGTCTCGTCGCATAAGGTCGCAGTTAGACGCGGCCGCCATCGCGTTAACAGAAGAGTGATAAGCTGCGTGGTTCACAGCCTCAGCCATGACTAGAAGGTCTCCCAGGAGGGGAGACAGAGAAGGCTGCCAGGCTTCCTCGAGACGTCGAATGAATGCCTGTGTTAGTAAGTCCAAGAACCCGGAGCAGGCGAGCGTGTTCCAAACCAGTGACGCCGTCCTATCCAGTCCCCGCGGGAAGGACCGTTTCAGCAGAGAAACACCTTCGGCTTGCATCAGAGCGGCAGGATCCACGGGTGGAAGCGGGCAGAGGAGCGACTGTGAATGGCCAGCGTACCAATCCTGTTGAAAAGCGATGTCAAGAGCGGGAGGCCACCTCCCGTCCGCGAAGAAGTCCGAGTTCTGAGTCTCTGAAAGCAGGTGAGACGAGAAGGCGTCCCGCAGATCCAAAAAACTAGCCGGCTGCGGGAGGGACTTGAACCTCTGGACGGTCCTATCCGCGTCCACAAAGGCGGAAATCTTCCTCTTCACAGGTGGCGAAGCCGGGCAAACTTCCGCAGGCAGGGAGGTCGCGATGAGCTTGGATGAGCGTCCAGCGCCAGCCGAGTGTCCATCCGCGTAGAAGAAACAGGTCTGACGGAGGCCGAAGCACTGGAAGCCGAAGAAGAGGGAGATGGAGAACGGCTGAGACATCCGAGCAACCAGTCCAAAGAGTCCTCCGCCGTCAAACTCAGGGTGTCGAAGTCCCGCTGTCTGGAAACCGGCGACCGAGGAGGGCGACAAGGGCTCCTAGGAAGGGAACCCCGCTGACGGAGAACCGCAGCGGACGAAGACTCCCTCCGCAGGGGAGAGCGAAAGACTGAACGACGCGGTGAGGGTCACCTGCGTGCCGAAGGCGGGTCCCGACGAGGAGAACGGCTGCGACGAGGAGGAACAGAACGGTGAGGACGAGGCAAAGGGGAAATGGCTGGTCAATGGGAAGAGGAACGGGACGAACGGGAGTCCAAACGAGATGGGGAACGCGAAGAAGGCGAAATCCGTCTGTATCGAGGGGAGTCCTGATCCGACGAACGATGAGTGGAGAAGGTCCTCCTATGATCTTGCGAGGGAGAGCGATAACGTAGAGTAGAATCCCTGTGTCTACGATCTTCACCAACAGGAGGCTCCGGACGAGTGTGTGTATGTCTCTGTGAACCAGGCTCTTGGGAGAGGCGGGTCTTGGGAGAGGCGGGTCTTGGGAGAGGCGGGTTTCTTGCCGGCAAGGGGACCCCCAGCGGGATCCCGGCGGCTTCCTCAGAGACGAGTGGAGAACGAAAGTGGACGAGGGACGCCAAGAGCGTCTCTCCAAACCAGGCTCTTGGGAGAGGCGGGTTTTTTCCAACAGCTGTGTCCGGGCGCGCTCTCTAACGGAGGCGGTCTTGACGGTCGAACTCCCACTCCGTGCACTAATCCGTTGATTACTCAGTGGCGTCTTCTGTGTCGGATCAAGTTGGTCTCGCACGTCCAGTGCCGGGGGCACAGCGGAAGGCGTCTCGGCAATCTTCAAAGTACCCAAGAGGGTAGGAGGCTCCCTCCTATAAAAGTTCCAGAGATTAGACCATCGCAGCTCCGGCCAGGTAGTACAGACGTCACAAGTGTGGTCGGAAGCACGCCCAGCGCACAGGAGACAGACTGTATGGTTATCCGACGGCCACTGGAAGCCTCCGCATTGTGTGCATGTCATCAGTAGGCCACTGCAACACACAAAACATGAAGGCACTCGGCGAGTGTCCACAATTACCCCCGTTAAGCTCTAGTCCCCAAGTTACACTGGTGTTAGGCACCCAAGGTTAACCAAACTTATGGCTCACTCACTGCCAACAGTTTCTGTTTTAAAACCACGGCGAACGGAAACAAACCCTGCCGGAACAAGTGAGCATCCAAGCCTTCGTAATAACGCAGAGCGTCTAAACCGTAAGCCTAAGTAAGTTAGGTATGGCCTAACGAAACTCACTGCTCGCAACTGGCAATGGCGCGAAAAGCCCGCCAAATGCCAGCGCGAAAACATTCCTCAGCCAACCAGGCAAAACCAAAACGGAGCCCATAAATAACCCCATAGCAAGGGAGAAGTGATGCAGAAGCAAGCTGCTCGTGCCTGTGCCCCGCCCGGGCAACCAGCTGAGGCTCCTCTAACTACCTTACCTCTCAGTCGGAGCGGTACGAGATGGAGAAAGTTCCATGACCCCCACTGCACGACCGGCGAAGCCAGAGAGAGATAAACCCTTGAACACGAACGAAGTGTAGTCGTAAAAAAAACGCCGGACAGAAGAACCCAAGGCCAGCGAAGACGCAGTAAGAAGGCAGACCGAACCGGTCGAAAAAACATCTAAGTCCAGAGGCTAGAGAAAACACGTCTAAACGCGTGAGCCTAAGAAGCGTGACTGGAGTTCACAGGTGAATAGGGCTGGTGGGTAGGAGCGGGAGACAACTCTCGGTCCCTCTGGGGGTTCCCCGAGTGCCTCCCGGGTTGTGTTTACACAACGGGTTCTTAGGCTAGAATTGAGCAAGGAGTGGACACTCCAGGTAGTCATGTCATCGGTAATGTTTTTGAAGAAACAAAAGTCCTCCGTTATCAAGGCTCTGACTCTATAGCAATGTGCAAGTGCATTAAGTGCATCTTTATGTATATAATCAATGTCATTTAGTGAGCAGATGCCTATTTCCTTATTGTTTAAACTGCATGTTTGTATGAAGGGCCTGCTGTGTATAGGGCAGGTAAATGAGTGGGTTTGTCTGGGGTAGGCGGAGGGGTGGGAATGCCAAGCAGGACATGAGAGCAGAAAAGGGGGAAAAGGAGAGAGTTGACTGGTGTCGGGGTAGTACTTGTCCACAGGAAAGGCATGCTGAAGTTGATATCAATTCCTACTTGTTTTCAAAGTCCAAAAGGGAGTCTCCAAGAGCTGTGTAACAATTGGTACAAAGCGACACCATGTACGTTGTAACAAGTTCTTACAACGCTTGTCAAAAATCAGCAAGCTATGTAGCAACCAAAAATGTGTTACAAAGCACGTTGAGTTTACAGAAGTGTCCACAATGGTTAGGCTGCTACGAAGCGTGTTACAACAGGTGTCCATCATGCCTTTTAACCCCTTCACTACCCACAAAAATCAAACACAATCCACGCGCAAGAGGTACAGATCATCATGAGCACCCACAGCTGCGGGGGTTCATGAGGATCTAAGCCTCTTCTTGAGACCACTTTGTTTCCATGTTTCTTTGGTGGGGATCCTTGACGTTGCAGTTAAAATGAGTTTAAAAAGACAGCCTGCATCAACTGGCAGTGAAGGGGTTAAACTATTGTCCATAAGATATATCATCTACTATGGCGCAAACAAATTTCATCTTCAAAGCATGGCACAAAAACCTGTTACATACATGCATGCGATAACTGCGCAACTGCTTGAGAATACTTTCTTACCTTGTTTCTCATCAGAGAAGCTGATGGTACGGCTACTTTTCCCTGGTGTCTTGCTACTCAGATCATCATTTTGTGTCTGTGTTTTTGTTCTTGTCACAGACTTCTTTTTTGAAGGCGAATGCTTGAGTGCTGAAATTCAAACAATGACATATAAAGTTTTCGCTAACAGTACAACAGTTGTGTATAACATGCAGTTCCACAGGTCAAAAAAAGTAAAAATGGCTATGTGCACAGCAGTTTTACTGAAACATTTTTCTATTTTTTACTCCTTCACTCTGCTCAATAAAAGCATCACAAGCATGTTATCTATCGATGCTGCTGCACTATATGAATATGCATGGAGTTGACTGGAATGGAACTCCAGTGAAACAAACCTTTCACAAGAAAAGCAATGCCATTAAAGTTATTTTCCCCAGGATCAAGCATCTCAACAGTCAGAAAACTGTCTGCAACAGATACTGCTGACAGTATTATGTATGGGTCCTTTGTGTACTAACTTAGAGCTATATGATGTAAATACAATGCCAAATGTCGAAATTCATCGTTTGGAGGGTGTGTTGTTTTTGTACCCGAGAGCACAGGTTATCGTCTGCATCAGCCTCCTTTTGAATAAGTGCATATTTACTAGCCTACGTCACAAGGCAGAACCCGGTCAATACTGCAGGTCACGAGGCCATCGGTGTGGTGAACACACGTCAGTGTACACATGTACTGATGTTCTCCGAAATCCCTTTGACATAATTCTCTATGAGAATGTAAAATAAACCTTCCATACTCGCTATGCTGTCACAATCACAATATACGGCGGGTTCCGCTTGACCTGCTACTAGTAACGACCGTGGCTGCATCAGTTATCAGTGCACGGCCAGGGACGTGGCTTGTTCGACTCAGTCTCCGTGCAAAGCGACTGAGCCAGCGTTCACTGGGTGCCTAGTTTGACCTTTGATCCCTCGGAAACATGAACTAAACAGAACAGTGGTAGTTTTCAGATCCTTGCAGCATAAAATCTGATAACTAGCTCATAACTTTATGATAAAACAGGTTTACAATCCTGCGAAATCAGTAAGAGATAAATTCTACTGAAGATCATGAATTCTGTAAATCACTAGCGCTCGCGGAACTATAGGAAGATCGACAAAGACCGTAGATTACTTACTGATTCTCAGTAGCAGGAAAGCGACAAATTCTGGATTGGCGGTCAAGCCAAGCTCTATATTCCCTTGTCCGATGTCAATTCTACTTAGGGGTATCTTGTCTCTCTTCCTCTTTCTTCTCTTCAATTCCGAGTCTCTCATTGTCGGTCGGCGCGAGTCGACTGATACTCACTTTCTTTTCTTCGCTGGTTCATCCACCATCTTGTCTCTGCTTGGTTATAATTATGCAGATGACCTAAGGTTGTATAGAATAGTTATGACGTCAGCTACCATCGCCTATCAGAAGCAATCTTTTAATGTGTTCAGTCACAAGATTCTGGTGGCCTCTTTTCGCTTTGAACGGACAAAAGAAAGCATTTGGTGGTCATTGTCTAAGTGGGTGCGTATACTGAATCCAAGTAAAAGCTTTTTGCGAACTATAGCTATTAAAAAAGGTCAGGAGTGCCCTTTAATGATCACGTACATGACTGATCCACCTAACTGATCTGACCTTTGTGATTTGACTTTTCCGACTCCTTGCCCTTTCCAAAAGGTCACTGAAATAAGCAAGTGTTCTAACATCTTTCCTGCCTGCAAAATTCAAGTTTTCTAAAAAAAATGTAAGAACTTTTCACAATCTCCTGTGACCCTGGACCTTTGTGAGTAGTGAGCCAAATATGTATGCATGTCTTATCCATATTTCTGCTCAATCTGATTGAAAGATTTTGCCCAAAATGCTGATAAAAACTTAAATTCTACCAAACAAGAAAGGTGAAGCCATTATGGCTCATGTGCATGACCGATTTGAATATGTATGGCTTTGTGACAATGTGCAAAGGGCTGGCTTCTGAACCAGCAAAATCCATGTTTTCTCAAAATGTAAGCATTTTTCACACATCTGTCAACCCCCCCCCCCCCCCACCCCCCTCCCCCCCCGTGACCCTTGACCTTTGCGATGAGTCGATTAAATTAGTATGCACAGGAAGGTCTTATCATCAGCTACATTTGTGAGAAATTTGATTGAAAAGTTGGCAAAAAATGTTGATAATACAATGTACCTACAATTTTATTTTTTAAAATGGCATTTTACACACATTTGCCTCTTGTGACCCTTGACCCACTCTGAAGGGTCATCCAAATTAGTATGTATAGATAGGGCTTACCATCAGGTATCTCTGTATCCAAATTTGGGTTTGAAGTTGTGAATAGTATTTGAGAAAAAAACATCTTTTGTCAAAAATTGGCATATTTGGACCTATTTCCTGAGCTCTTGTGACCCTTGACCTTGAGACATTGTAACGCCGACGCACAGGTTCAGACGTGCATGCTTGACAAACATTGATGTATTCGCCGGCATACGTATACCACATGGGCTACTAAACTAGACCAGGTCCATCAAGTCAGCGTGAGCGTAGGGAGTTTAAAGGCAATACGGTGACAGGTGACGACCATGCCCATAGAGCTCACTGGGCTGACCGGTGACCCTGGACTAGACTACCCACAGCCCAGGAGACGGTGGGGCTGAGGGTCCATAGCATAGAGGCTCAGATCTTGTATAAATTCATCAGCCGGCTACAGAGTGGCACCAGATTCAGGTAGGCAGTTGCTGGTGCCGACAGGCGCCAAGCTAATCTGGCACTGCCCTTGAATTATCATTGTCGACCCATCTACTGAAACAGGTGCATAGTCGTTAGATGATGCCTCCAAAATTTGTGAAGTGTGTGCGTCAGGCTGAATAAGTTAAGTTTTGCAATGAAGTTAGTATTTGAGAAAAAACTAATTTTGTCCCAAATATGGCTATTTTGGGCCTATTTCCTGATTACATGTGACCTCAAATTCTTTTGTTTAGAAAGGTTTTGCCACAAAGTATCCATGGGCCGAGTTTGAATAGTCTCCGAGAAAATGCCAACCATAAAGTTTAACATGGACGTCGGCCGGCGCTGACAGAGGCAGCCAGCCGACCAACAACTGGCCCATTATATAGACTCACTTTGCTATCTCACCTGAGCCAAACACTGTAAGTGAACATGTCTTTACAAAAGTTATTACCATACCATCAGAATTGGTCATAGAAAAGAATCAAAACATCAATAACCTCAAATGCACAAAATATGGCTCAAAATAATGGAAACATGATGAGAGGAACTGTGCCCACAAAGTCTGTTCTATATGAGATTATATGCATTCTCACACTTTTAGCACAAAATGCTTGCAGACATATGCAGCAAGAGGCTAAGTACCTAAGAAGTAGGTCAGACAATTTAAGGAATGGTGTTCACACTTTTATTAGATTCAGCCTGCCTGCTAGTGCTACATCTTAAGAGTTAGAGACGTGTATTTTGTAAACACAGCACTGTCAGCGCGATGCAAGCCAAGCCCGTCATCAAATGCTGTGCCTGGTTGGCCTGCTCTTCATATATACGCTGATTCAGCCTTCAACTGCTTCACTTTTGTTCAAGGTAGATGTGAAGGAACATTCAGAAGATTTTTTTTCTCAACTATTCCTACTTATGCCATACCTTGCGAAACTTTCTTGAATACCCTTGTGGCCATGAAGTTCAAGAAGCGTTGAGCATAAAAGCTTGGTCGATGAACTGAAATTGTGTCCTGCACACCAGAAAACATGATGAGGAATGTATTCTTCAGGGAAAAAAAAAGTAATGAATACAGACTGCCAATGAAAAACTACTGGACGCAACCCTTCACTGCCAGTGATTACAAACAGCATGTCTAAAACCACCACCATCTCCCACATTTACAAAGGTAACAATACGTCTGTTACAGTTCATCTCTTTAATTGAGAGTTATGGGTTATTTAATTAATTTAATGAGTGAATGATGCCATGTTTTGTATGGGCAGACAGTGAATTTCCCCACGAGGGATTAATAAAGTATTATTGTATTGTATTGTATTTGACTGACAAAAACACATCTCAATGGGACCAAAAATAGACATGAACATAGGACTGGCAAGAGACATAAATACTCATGAGCCCCTGCAACCATGAGGTTCACTTTGCCCCAGCAGTTAACTCATTACGTCCTGTAGACAAAATTAGTGCACCTATCCTCTGAGGTCTATACCACAGTTCTGGACACAGATCGACCATATTTCAAGGCTGGTGGTGTCAGTATAGCTTGGCGCCTAGAGGCAACAAGCTATTCTGAAACCAACCCTGAAATATCATGGTTAATCCACATCCTGTCATAGTCTTTCAGGGCCTTATGGGTTAAGGGGTTACAAACCCAAACCAAAAGAGTGACTACCAAGGCTAAAGCAAAGAAAGTAACCAACAAAAAACAAACAAGCTTCAGAACAAAACTTTTGTCCTTATTTCAAAGCATGTTTTTGCCAAGTCCCTTCTATTTATAGAAGGGACTTTTTAGGATGGGTAGCGGTGGGGCGAATTTAATAGCATGTCCATACTGTCAAAGGCGGGCAGGCTAAACCTCTAACAACTGAAGTAACAAGATAAAAATGACATCTAGTTACGCTAACCTCGCTGCTGAATGTACATTTGGCGCGAAGCGCCGTATGCGCGTATATATGTATGTGTATATGTATGTAAACAAGAGAATCTCTGATATTTCTGTACACACAAGCTTGAAACATGGTGAAATACTTTCTTAAGTGGGTGGCTAAAAGAGCCTCCGAGCATATTGTTGAATGTCGTCAACATTGAAGACATAACAGTTTTTATGAAGTCGGTTGACCCAGATTAAAGTCCATAATTTTTGTCATATTTACTTGAACTTTTGCATATAGCTAGTTTGGAGAAATACATTGGATGAGTTCGTTAGCCAGTTGAATATCCTTTCAACTTCTTTAGTAAAAATTCTTTTCAGAAAAAAATTAAAACATTAAAAAACCTTGACTTCTAGAGAAAGTCAGACTGGCGGCGATGTAAAAGAGGCAACTCCGCCACCACGCAGACACTGACATAATATTCTAAATATGACGTCATTCTCTCTCGTGCGCACGGCTCTCTTTCTCTCTCACACACAAACATGCACGCATCTCCAGGAGAAATAAATCCTCATGAGCCCTCCAGGTGCATGGAGATCTATGCCTCTTCCAGATGTTTGGAGCGCGCGCGCACGCAGGCACCAACACGCACACATATATCAACGCAATTTCAGAAGAGAATGCAGGTGTCCCGTGTACTTAGTATATCATGTAGCTAGGTAAAGTCAACCTGCTTTCACGCAAATTATAGCAAGACTGAAATTGTACCGTGAAGTTCTAGTTTTGTCGACAATTTCTCAAACCTATGAAGCGAAAGTGAAACTCATATCACGTAAAAAAAAATATAAAATTACGTAAAACCTAAAACTTACGTCATGACAAATAACATTTGACAAATCAATGAGGCGTATGTCCAGCGCCCCTTATAGAACTCACCGACGCGTTGGCTGATCTGCGAGAATTTTTCAATAGGAGATAATTCAACATCAGAATCAGGTCAAAGACAAAAGGTAGAGACCATTGACAGCGAGCACAGCTCTCATATAGAAGGGACTTTGTGGGTTATGGTTCATCCCATCTCATTTTCTTTGTGAGTAATTTTCCACTTGTCTCCATAGCATGTTAACCCATTACAACCTGAGGCTGATTGTGTAAAATTTGCTTATTGTCATATGAAGGCTACACTACAGATAGATCAACCATTTTAGTTCAAGGGAGCGCACCTTATGCGCTAAACTATTCTGGCACCACCCTTTAACTGTCAGTCAAATTTATTTAAAGCAATGGGTGTATCAGGATGAAAAGGGTTAGGATACCTGTAGCTTTTTCATGCAAGTGTTTCTGATTACTTTTGTTTCTGCTGGCACCTTTAACTGTAATAGGAAAAAAAGATTATTTGTGATGTACACTGTGATCTGTTATACTTTTACTTCTTGTCTTTTGTTTGTTTACAGTACTGATGATTATAAATTGCTGACCCCGTCAATGACCATGGCTTTCAAGCCATGCTCCAGCTGTTTCTTGAGCCGGTACGCCTGTAGAATGTCGATGATACCCAGGTACATCAGAAGTCGCTCCCCTTTTGAATTACGGGCAGGGATACCACCTGGCCTGAGGGGGAAAGAATTCTCATATATATACAATCACACATTGCGGTTAATACCATGGCACCACTTACTGCATTGCTTGCCGCCTGCCACTGCTGTGTTACACACACCCATCCACCACCCAGTCAAAAGACAGTTGTGTCCACATGAACAGCTATACCGTGAAACCTGCTTTGGGCAAGCACCCCTCATTGCAAATTGCACTGGCTGTTAAGGACAAAGGAAATGTATGCCTCCAAGGGCTGACAATGAGATGGACACTACCACAATAATAGACAACCCAGTAGTTACATGCATTTCCACATGCTCTCCAAAGGAAAAACTAACTTATTATCTCTTCATGGGTCAAAGTCCAACATTTTCAAAAAGCTGAAAGTAGACCGGTGTCCACGGCCTGCTTAAGCCCTGGTGGGGTGCAGGGGCAACGCCCGCTAGGGGGTTTGCCCATGTCCAAAAAACTATTTTAGCATTTTTTTTACCCATTTTTGTATCCATACTCCTGACATCTGAGGTTAAAAAAATACAAACTAAAGCTGTATTCAAGGTGTGTTATTGCATATATATTTCAGAGTAACTTTCTCCACATGACCTGATGCAACACATGCATCACTAGATTACGCGACTCTGAGCCAAGATTAGACTTGGCTAGCCACGAAATGTGGGTAACAAGGCTAGCTGTTATGCTTAGCCGATACTGTTTTGCTGTGAATCACAAGTGATATGATGCAAAATTTAAGCTCAGGTTGACAAAGGAATGTGGATGTTTGCTTCCTGGTCATACAGTTGTTACATAACATTTTTGGGGGGGTATTTTTGTGGAAATAATGCTAAGGAAAATGATCTCTCAACGTAAATTAAAACTGCATATGGCGATAAGACAGTAACAGTGGCTTAAAAAAATGGTCTACCATGTCGTTTCAACAGCGAGTATAACTACTTAACTTTGTTACACCAACAGTAGATGCATCTTATTCATGTAAGCTCTGCTAGCTAACATTAGGAGATTTCATGGAATTAATTTGTTTCTGAAGAGTTTTCCTGCTTGCACTGCAAATCGTCCATAGTGACGCGCTGTCTTGCCCACAGCGTACTGCGCCTTCTCATCTCTCACACTAAAGAGCGCGCTAGTTTGGGGGAACTCACGACTTCAGTATTCTGCTGCTGTTGGTGAAACAATCGGACACTAGTGACAGCAGCAGAATTACTCAGCCTTAGGGCAAGCATGTCTTGACCTGCTGCTCATATGCACAGCTCATTTGTTTCTAAAAGAAGAAAAAAAATAGTTGTAATGTTTAAAACATTTAACCCTTTTAGCCCCAACAGCCTACAGCTGGAGATGGATTGACCATGATAATTCAAGGGTAGTGCCAGATTAGCTTGGCGACACCAAGCTAATCCGGCACTACCCTTGACTTATCATGGTCAATCCACCTCCTGCAAATGTACAGTCGTTAAGTAACACTTCCAAAATCTGGGAATGCATCTGTGGAGCTAAAAGGGTTAACTGAATTTGAACTTCCAAAGTTCTACAGGTAGAGGATGCTTCATTTTTCTTCAAATAATAGGCCAAACAGCTTTTCCGAAAACAAATTTATTTATCTAGTACACACACGTGTTTTCCTCACATGAGCTGATGCAATATACCCGTATCCTGAGGACGAGTCATTTTTTGCTGCTGTTAGTGTCAGATTGCTTCTGTTCATATGCACAGTTCATTATGTTTTAACTTCATACATCTATATAGCCAACAAGAAAGGCAAAGCCCTTGTGGCTCACATGTACTGGTATGACCGATCCACATGACCTTTGTGACCATAAGTAAAGGGCTGGCTTCTGCACGAGTGAAATGCATGTCTTCTCGAAATATAAGCATTTTTCACACATCTGTCAACCACCTGTGACCCTTTACCATTGCAATGGGTTGACTAAATTAGTATGCATAGAAATGTCTTGCCATCAGCAACCTTGATGCCAAATTTCATTGGAAAGTTTCCAAAAACTTTGATAACAAGAAAGGCAATGCCCTTATGGCTCACGTGTATGACTGATCCATACATGAACATCTGACAACAAGTAAAGGTATGGCTTCTGCACTAACAAAATCCATGTTTTCTCAAAATGTAATCAGTTTTCACACATTGTGAAACCCCTGTGACCCTTCACCTTTGTGGTGAGTCGACTAAATTAGGCTACATAGGAAGGTTTTATCATCAGCTAACTTTGTGCCAAATTTGATTTAAAAGTTTGCAAAAATGTTGATAATAACTACAATTATTGGCATTTTATACACATTTGTTGACCTCTTGTGACCCTTGACCTTTCCCAAGGGGTCATCCAAATTAGTATGCATACATAGGTCATACCATCAGGTATCTCTGTAGCAAGTTTGGGTTTGAAATTGTGAATAGTAATTGAGAAAATTGAGTAATTGTCAAAATATGGCTATTCTTCACCTATTTCCTAAACTCTTGTGATCCTTGACCTTTCCGAGGGGTCATCCAAATTAGTATGCATAGAAACCTTTCCGAGGGGTCATCCAAATTAGTATGCATAGAAAGGTCTTTTACCATCAGGTATCTTTGTACCATGTTTGTGTTTGAAGTTGTGAATAATATTTGAGAAAAAACATCTTTTGTAAAAATATGCCAATTTTGGACCTATTTCCTGAGCTCTTGTGACCCTTGACCTTTCCGAGGGATCAACCAAATTAGTGTGATTATAAAGGTCTTACCATCAGGTATCTTTGCACCAAGTTTGAGTCTGAAGTTGTGAATAGTATCTGAGAAAAAATAATATATGTCCAAAAATAGCTAATTTTGATGCATTTCCTGATCCCATGACCTTGACCTTTGTGAGAGGTCACTGAAATTGGTATGTTTAGAAAGGTCTTGCCTAAAAGTATCCTTGGGCCAAGTTTGAAGACTGTAGCTTGAATAGCCTCCGAGAAAATGCCAACGTTAAAGTTTACCACGGACCACGGACAGACAACCACTGGCCCAAAACATAAGACTCACTTTTGCTTCGCACGTGAGCCCAAAACTACAATTCTAACAAAAACTGGCATTTTCCACACATTTACTGACCTCCTGTGACTCATGACCTTCCCAAGGGGTCATCCAAATTAGCATGCATAGATAGGTCTTGCCATCAGTTATCACTGTACCAAGTTTGGGTTTGAAGTTGAAAATAGTATTTGAGAAAAAACAGTTTTTGTTAAAATACGGCTGCTTTTTTTTTTTTTTAACCTATTACTGGATCACCTATGACCCTTGACCTTAGTGATAGGTCAACTAAATTAGTTTACATAGGAAGATCTCATCATCAGCTACCTTTGTGCCAAATTTAGTTAAAAAGTTTTGCTAAAACTTTGTTAAAAACTACAATTCTATCCAAAATTGGCATTTCTCACACATTTGACGACATCTTGTGACCCTTGCTCTATCCAAGGGATCATCCAAATTAGTATGCATAGATAGGTCTTATTATCAGGTATCTTTGTACCAAGTTTGGGTTTGAAGTTCAAATAATATTTGAGATAAAACAGTTTTGTCAAAATATGGCTATTTTTTACCTATTTTTGGGCCCTTGTGACCTTGACCTTGAGACGTCACTAACACTGGTATGCTTAGAAAGGTCTTGTCACAAAGTATCCTTGGGCCAAGTTTGTACTCTGTGTCTTGAATAGTCTCCGAGAAAATGCCAATGTTAAAGTTTACCACAGATGACGGATGGATAACCACTGGCTCAGAACACGGACTCACTTTTGCTTCGCATCTGAGCCAGCAAGTATTGAGAGGTTTAATACAGTTTACAAATGACTTTCAACTTTTAATTTGCAAAGAACAACAGCTAACAGCCTTTGGCAACGGGAGTCTCCTCTCTTGTATGTGAGGGAAAAATTTTCTGTTACTTAGAGAAGAGGAAGCTCCTTTGACTCCAAAGCCAAAACAGCCTTACTGAACCCAATCACTATCACCTGCGGTAACTGAAGTAAAAAATGAGCACATGCTTTGAATGATTTACTTTTACTCTTTTGCTCTGCTGTGAAAGAAACCGCTGGAAACTTTGCTGGTACTGCTGCCACCCTCGATTTAACTCATTACATCCAGAGGCCGATTTTTTTTTTAAATTGCATAATGTCCTATGAAGGCTACAGGTTCACCATGATATCCCAGACACCTTAGCGTGACAGGAGTATCATATATAGTGTGGGGATGCTGTCTATGTTAAAGTGGTCTTGAAAGGTTCTATCAGAGTATGGTGGTAAAGCCTAGAAAAAATGAAGACTAGAACTATAGCCTAGTGCATTTATGAAACTGCTAGACATCTTTGTGTCAAAAAGTTTTTCAATCAATCTTTATGATGTCCTGAATGCCTAAACTGGCTTGGCAGAGTTTGGTATGCAACTGAAAACTTTCCATGACCAATAGTGTGCTTTTTCATTGACTTTAAAAAAAAACAAAAAACTCTGATATTGTGTGCTGGCTGCTACTTTCCTTTCCAGTATTTGCATTAAAAAGACTGGTAAAATACTAAGAATTACCAGTTAAAACAAACTTAATCAGCAAATACACTACTAATCAAGTTTATATTTCAAACAGCATTTGTGATCGTTACCATGCATGACAAGCTACATTTCTGTATAAAATGAAGGCCATCTTGCACAAGACAGTAGACTTACGGAACATCTTCATTTTCCAATTCACCATAAGGCTCATTTTTGGCCTGAATGGATTCCATTGGCGTAGAGTACTGTCCAATCCTTCCCTTGAATGACTTGCCCCTTGATAAGGATTGCCCTGAAAAAAAATCAAACATATTTAACTCTCTTAAGCATACAGACACCAGTACAAGTAGTTGCAAGCATAAGCATAAGAGAGTTAATCAACACTAATTAAATGTTGTGTGACCATGTATAAGCAAACCTATGAACGCAGGTTAGTCTCAGTGCAGAAATGGTGCCTTTCCAAATCCCTGGCTGTTTGTAACCTTTTAAACACACACTTGGATTTAAGGACACAGACAAGAGAGACAACTTTGCCCAAAAAACAAAAATACTAATCTATAGTTATGTTATTTAAACAGTAACCAGTGTTAGGAGAGCTTGGGCGGGGTCAGGCATTTTGCCCTAGAGAACTTAAGAGTCATCCCCAAAGCATTTTCATGGATTTGAAATCACAGTGCTTTTACCTTAATATGTCTTACAACAGAGCTCCTAACTTCAAAGTCCACTACAGCCATAACTGTTCAACGATACACTTCTGTAGCAAATGGTTACAAAACACTATACACAGGTCTAAAGTTGTGAATAATGTTTGAGAAAAAACATCTTTTGTCAACATATGGCTATTTTTTACTTATTTCCTGAGCCCTTTTTGACCCTTGACCTTTCTGAGGGTCATCCAAATTAGTATGCATAGATAGGTCTTACATCAGGTATCTCTGTACCAAGTTTGGGTTTGAAGTTGTGAATAGTATTTGAGAAAAAAACATCTTTTGTCAAAATATGGCTATTTTCCACCTATTTCCTGAGCTCTTGTGACCCTTGACATGTCAGTGTAGATCCGCTTATCTGGAACTTCGTCGTATTAGTTCAGTTCGTCACCTGCTGACCGTGGAAGCCACTAAAACACTAGTTTGTGCATTTGTGCTGTCCAAGCTAGATTATTGTAACTCTTTGCTTTGTGGCTGCCCTCAGTATCTCATTGATCGCCTCCAAAAAATTCAGAACAATGCAGCCCGGCTTGTTGTGAGAGTCCGTAAGACTGAGCATGTCACACCCATCTTGAAGTCCCTTCACTGGCTACCTGTGTCCTCACGTATTCAATACAAAGTTATGTCAATCTGTTTTAACTGCCTTTCAGGCAGCAGCCCAGAATGCTTGTCCTCTTTGCTGCATGTGTATACACCCTCTCGTGAGCTCCACTCCTCTTCTGATAAACGGAAGTTGTGTGTACCTTCTGTCCAAACTAAAACATTTGGTCAGCGCACTTTTGTTTATCAAGCCCCAGTGTTATGGAATACACTTCCTCTTGAGGTCAGAAACAGTGAGTCTGTCTCTGACTTCAAGAGGTCGTTGAAAACTCACCTCTTCAAGCTTTACTTTGAATAACTGCCAGTGTTTGATGCCTTAGTTGTAGTTCTGCAATCCTCCTTGTTTAGACTGAATGTTAATTAGAATATAAATTATTATGTATGTATTGTTGTTTAGTTTATTGTAAAAGTGGTGTGTTCGGGCATTGTGCTTTGTTTGTTATGTGCATATGTCATTGTATTTTTATTTTTGTGTACAGATTGTAAAGCGCTTAGAGCTTTTGAGTAAGATTAAGTGCTATATAAATACTCATTATTATTATTATTATTGACCTTTTCGATGGAACAACCAAATTAGTACGTATAGAAAGGTCTTACCATCATGTATCTTTGTACCAAGTTTGGGTTTGAGTATTTGAGAAAAAATAAATTATGTGAAAATATAGCTATTTTTGACCTATTTCCTGATTGCCTGTGACCTTGACCTTTGTGGGAGGTCACTCAAATTGGTATGTTTAGAAAGGTCTCACCAGAAAGTATCCTTGGGCCAAGTTTGAAGAATGTGGCTTGAATAGACTCCGAGAAAATGCCAACATTACAGTTTACCACGGACGACTGACAACGGACGACCACTGGCCCAAATATAGATTTACTTTTGCTTCTCACGTGAGCCAAAAAATGCAGCTGAGTGTTAGGTCAAGATCTTTGAGTAACAACCGCTGGAACAAAACGATAAGTCCGCATCTATAACAGAAGATGTGCACTATTTTCTTACTGTATGCATACGCATGTTCTGGCGGAAGTCCATGTTTACTCAAAGCCATTCACTGAAAGTGTCGGGTCCATGAACATCTTCTCATATCAACTGTGGTGTGCGTGCAGTCCCCCGAACAGTAAAATACAAGAATCATGCAATTTAGTCCGATGCAGAGGTGGATGAGGGCGAAGGTTGAACCACCCGCCCGTCCACGGCACTGTTGCCACGATGTCTCGAAGTCGACGCTTATGGTCATGGCTCCAACCGCGTGGGCGCGGATCTTGGCCTCTTCACTCCCTGTGGGTGAGGTCCTGTAGGCCGACTCATCGTAGCCAGGGAATATTGTCTGGCTGTCAAGTCAGTTCTGCCTGGGGCCAATGGCAGAAGAGGCGTGACCTTTGGACGGGCTTGGATCGGCGAAGGTATATGCGTAATACGCTTACTGGAACTCGCCGCCTGGTCTCCCGGGGAAGTTCACATCTTCAGCAGCCGTATGGCTATCACCTGGGGCGCGACCAAGGGAGACCTAGTCTTGGCGCGGAAGGAAGGGTCTGTGAGTAGCTGCACGAAACCATCCGTCCTCAACTGCAGGCAGGCAGGGCGTGCTGAAGAGCGTGTAGGTCGCTTACCCGGGCCGCCACAGCGAGGGCCAACAGGAAGCAGGGCTTTCGTGTCAAATCCACAAACCGGGCCAAGGACAGCGGTCGAATCTGACAGAGTCAAGCCACGCCAGTACCCAGGCATCAGCAAGTGGGGAACTGGACGTTGAAGGCCAAGGAGAGTCAAAGGATGGCGAGGTCATGCAATCGCCGGGGACTGGGCGGCCGAGGCGCCAGCAAGTGTCAGCAATCATGGACAGGAATCCCCTGATCCGCGAGCTGGGGAGTAGTCAGCGGTGGGGGAAGAGTGCTGGTCAGAGCACCAGGACCGTAGGACTTGCCACTGTCCCTCGCAAACACATCCAGTCGAGGGCCTGTGGGCTGTAGCGATAGCTTCCACTGCTGCAATCGAGAAGCCTCTAGCGGAGAGGGCTTGCCGCAGAATCTCCAGGCATGTAGGAGAAGCCGCTCCGGGCACAGGGGGAACAGCGGCTGGTGGGGTGCTCAAGCATCGTGCTCAGGGTGGGCAGCAGAAGGGGGGGGGGGGGGGGGGGGGGGGGCGTGGCGAGGCTGAGTAGGTCGGTGGTCCAAGATCTGTTCCAGGAGAACGGGGCGACCTGGGACATGACCGCATTGCATCCTCTGAGCTGGAGCAGGACTCTGGGGACGAGAACCATCGGGGGGTACGCGTACGCCATGAGTCCCTCCCACGGAATGGAGAGCATGGTGACTGCCCAGGCTAGGGGGTCTGGAATCAGGGAGACGAAGAGGGGAAGCTGGTGATTCCACCTCGTGGCGGAAAGGTTGACCATTGGTATCCCCCAGTGAGCACAGATCCTCTGAAGACGTCCGGGCGTAGCGTCCATTCCGTGTGGAGTAACTGGCCATGTCGTGAGAGGGAGCCGCCTAAAACGTTCAGGTGTCCTGGAAGATGTCGAGCTCGGAGGGAGATCCCGTGGTCCTCGCACCAGCGCATCAGGCGGTAGAGGAGAACGGAAGTTCGAGGGAGCGCGATCTGCCCTATCTCAGAACGTAGAAACCACCGTGGCGTATGTAGAAACCACCGTGGCGTTGTCCGAAGGACGAGTAGCCCCTGGAGACGGAGGTGTGTGCCGCATGCGATGAGGGCTTGCCAACCGCAAGCAGCTCGAACTAGTGATGTGTCTGAAAATGCATTGCTTTCAGCCACTTTTTTAGCGCCCCCTCTCTTTCCTATCTCTTTTTTTTTTTTTGTGCTTTGGCCACAGTAGATCTATGATCACTGGTCGATCATGCACACTTCTCTCCCCTGACCGTGCTCTTATCTACTTTACTTTGTAACCTTCCTAAAATATTAGCACTGGCAGTCTCCCCTTTTCTTTTCATTTACTACTACAATATCGACTGCAACACCTTCCCCCCTTTTGGTAGGTTCTCTTTTAGGGTGCATGGAAATTTAGCTCTAGGTGGTGGCATGGAATGTATGCCCCTGCAGACACCACAGTAAAATGTGGTTGTCATTGCAGGTAGGCAGAAATTCCTGCCTCCTCCAGTATCGCCGATGGTGTGCTGAAGAGGTCGCCAAGACCAAAACAGCTGTCCACACCGGCTAAATATCTGGACCCCCCCCTGGAGGGACCTAGATTTAAATTTCCATGCACTGAGTGGCTGGAACAGTGGGATATGTGATATGCCCCCCCTTCGGGGGGGCTTCCATATGCATTGCTTTCAGCCACTTCTTTAGAGCCCCCTCTCTTTCCTATCTCTTTTTTTTTTTTGTGCTTTGGCCACAGTAGATCTATGATCACTGGTCGATCATGCACACTTCTCTCCCCTGACAGTGCTATTATCTACTTTACTTTGTAACCTTCCTAGTGATGTGTTTGTTCGCCAGTTCCGGAGGCCAGGGCCGGACGTCGTGAGGAACCTCGGTAGCAGGGGAGCACCCCACCTGGAGAGACTTGCATCCACGCATAGAGATATGAGGAGGCAGAGAGGCAAGGGGACGCCCCGAAGCGAGCCACGAACTGCCCATCCAGTGCCACAGGAGGGGATGAAAAATCTAAGTCACCGGCACCGGGGCCACTATGTTGCCGCAGGACGGACACCAATGGAGGAGGTGCAGCTGGAGCGGTCGGGCATAAGGACGACCGAGGGGAGAAGATCCGCAGCTGCATACATCAAGCCGAGAAGCTGAAGCTAACCTCTGGCGGGAACCGCATCCTCCTGGGCCAATGGGCCAGCTTAGGGCGGCTAGCTTCTCGATGCGAGGCTCCGGTAGTCTCACCATTGTGAAGGTTGCGAATTCCATGCCGAGGCGTACAAACCAGCACGAAGGAAAGAGGTCCGCCTTGCTCGCGTTGACTAGAAATCCCAACCGCGACAAAACCAGCGCAGCACAACTCTGTCCAGCACAAGGGCGGACTCTGACGGGTTCCTCAGGCGGAGGTCGTCTAGGTAGTTCGAGGTCGGACTGGAAGACGACTGTCTGGCCTTAGTAAGGATGGTGTTCATGAAGCGGGTGAAAATCCAGGGCTGCAGTGGAGGCCGAAGTAGGGCCCGAAAAGGAGACCATGCCGTAGAAGCGAAGTGAACTCCAGAAGGCGGGGCACAGGGGGACGTGGAGATACACGCTGGACTGGTCCAGACAGACAGCGAAGTCCATGGGCTGCACAGCAGCCCTGAGGGCCCTGGCGGACTCCATCCAAAAGGTCGATGCCGTGAAGTACTTGATCAGAGCCGAGAGAGTGATGATGGGTCGTCACTTGCCGCCCGGCTAGGGCATCATGAAGCGGCGGCTGAAGAAGACTGAGTCACGACGAGACGCCATCTCTGTGGAGACCCACGGTAGAAGCGAGGCGACCTCCCCGCGCTGGACGATGGCCTTACTTACTTGCTTACGCCTGTCACCCCTACCCGGGTATAGGCCGTCGACAAGAGACCTTCAGCAACTCCTGTCCTGTGCTTCTCCTTCGATTCTACTCCAGGTGGTTCCCAGTCTCTTGATGTCTGCTTGGAGGTCTCGACGCCAGGAGTTTCTCGGCCTACCTCTTTTCCTCTTTCCCTGGGGGTTCCATGACAATGCCTGCCTAGTGATACTGGAAGCTGGCTTTCTCAGACTGTGACCGATCCATCCCCATCTTCTTCGCCCAATTTCATTCTCTGCTGTTATCTGTTCTGTTCTCTCCCAGAGTCTGACGTTGCTGATCTTCTCTGGCCAGTGGATTTTCAAAATTCTTCTAAGGCAACTGTTCATGAAGGTCTGTACTCTGTTGACTGTGGTTTTTGTCAATCTCCAAGTCTCTGCTCCATATAAGAGAACTGCTTTTACATTGGAGTTGAAAATCCGGACTTTGGTGTGTTGTGACAGCTCTCTGGAGCTCCACACTTTTTTCAACTGGAGAAAGGCTGCTCTGGCTTTACCGATTCGTGCTCTGACATCTGCATCAGTGCCGCCTTTTTTGTCTATAATGCTCCCGAGGTAGGTGAAGGACTCCACCTCCTCCAACAGGGTGCCAGCAAGCAAGACTGGTTCTTCCCTGGTTGTGTTCAGCCTCATTGTCTTTGTTTTCTGTTTGTGAATGGTGAGGCCCACTTGGGACGAGATGTCAGCAAGCCTCGTGGTCTTGTCCTGCATTTGTTGATGAGTGTGGGACAGTAATGCCAAGTCGTCTGCAAAATCGAGGTCGTCAAGCTGTGTCCACAGTGTCCACTGTATTCCACTTCGTCTGTGCTCTGTGGTCATCTTCATGACCCAGTCTATGGCCAGTAGGAAGAGGAATGGAGACACTAGACACCCCTGCCTGACACCGGTTCTGACCTGGAGCTCCCTGGTGAACTGCCCTTCGTGGATCACGCGACATGTCATGCCATTGTAGCTGCTCTTGATCAGGCGGACGAGCTTTGTGGGTACACCGTAGTGTCGTAGGAGTTTCCACAGAGTCTCTCGGTCCACACTGTCAAATGCTTTCTCATAATCCACAAAGTTGACGTACAGCGGGGAGCTCCACTCCAGAGACTGTTCCACGATGATGCGGAGAGTGGCGATCTGGTCTGTACATGATCGGTTCTTCCTGAATCCTGCTTGCTGGTCTCTCAGCTGGGGGTCAACGGAGTTAGTTAGTTATTTGGGTTTAACGCCGAGCAGGCGACTAAGGCCATCTCACGGCGGGATGGGTAAAAATCTGGTCAGCCAGACTAAAAGCAAGGTCTTAAGACAAGATGTAAATATAGATTAAAAATCTCAGGCTAAAATGTCGCACATGTCTTTAAAAGAAATGTCTACAGACTCTCAAAAAGGGCAAATAAAAAAGATTCACATAGTCTATGAATGCTCAAATCTTGTTAAAAATATTGCATGCTCGCAAGAAATTGAAGATTTTGTCCGGGGGAACATCCCGGAACAAAACCTTCAAGGAGTCTGCTGTAAAGTGTTTATATCTGGTGTCAATTAGGTCAGCACAATACAGCAAAAAGTGTCGAACAGAAAACTGCTCATCACAGGCAAAACACCATGGACGCTCATCCTGTTTAAGTAAGTAAGAGTGCGTAACATACGTGTGCCCGATGTGGAGCCGAGCAAGGACAGTCTCCTCACGGCGGCTGTCGCAGCGGAAAGGTAGACTGTCAGACAACTTAGGAAGAGCTTCATGAAGCTTGTTCCCTTCCTCTTTGTCCCACTCGGACTGCCACTCGCGGGCCACGTACGCACTAATCACAGGTTTAAAATCACTATAGACCGTCTGTGTGTCAGGGACAGGGTCACTGTGGGCACTGTTGGCAGCAGAATCTGCGATTCTGTTGCCTTCGATGCCCACATGGCCTGGGACCCAAATAAAAGTGATGTCATAATATTCCTTCATCAAGTCTGCGTAAAGCTCTCTAATCTGCACCAGCAGTGGATGGTCTGTTCCCGCGCCCTGAAGGGCCTGCAGGGCAGAAAGAGAGTCAGACAGAATCAGGAAGTTCCTTTCCCGAGACTGATAGGCATGCTCGAGTGCCAGCAGAATTGCCTGCAGTTCTGCACTAAAGACAGAGGAATGGTCGGGGAGACGGAGCTTAAATGGGCGTTTAGGATGGCGAGAGGACACTGCAGCCGCAGCCACCCTCCCATCCTCAGACTTGGACCCATCCGTATAAAGACGACAATAGCCAGGAAAAATTGAAAGGAGTTCATTGAGGCTCTGTTGGTATATGGCTGGTGGAGTACAATCCTTCTTGTGGGCGGTCAAGTCCAGCAAGATATCAGGAACTGGTAGTAGCCAGGGTGGAGTGACGTGTTGCAGAGATTCCGAAACTTTGTCCAGGTCCACTCCGGCCGCCTGCAGATGAGGTGGGACACGGAAGGAAAGTGGACGGACAGCTCCCGGATGGGCATCGTAAATCTCTGCAAACGACGGGTTAAAAACACAATCATAGGCAGGATTGTCTGGATGGGCCTTCAGCTTCAGAACGTAGCTGAGCATGAGGCGGATGCGGCGGAGCCCGAGAGAAGGCTCCCCTGCCTCTGCATACAGACTAGGAACTGGTGATGTCCTGAAGGCTCCCAGACATATGCACAGACCTTGATGGTGAATTGTGTTCAGACGCTGTAGAACAGACTTTGAAGCCGAGCCATATACCACAGAGCCGTAATCCAGTTTGGACCGAACAAGGGCCCGGTACAGTCGAAGTAAGACAATGCGGTCTGCACCCCAGTCAGTACGACCAACGACACGAAGAATGTCGAGGGCCTTCTGACAAGAGGTTCTAAGGTAGGTAACATGGTTGCAGAAGGTCAATCTTTTGTCAAAGATGACCCCCAGAAACTTTGCCTCTTCGGCCACCTGAATTGGCACTCCAGCAATGCTCAGGGTAGGTTTTGGAAAAAATTTCGTCTGGTTAGTAAAATGCACACAAATTGTCTTGGAGGGCGAGAACCTGAATCCGTTGAGAGACACCCACCACTGGATGCGATCAACGCACAGCTGCAAGCTCCTCTCAAGGGATGCAAGTCCTCGACCTCGTGCACACAAAGCAAAGTCGTCCACAAACAAAGAGCATTCAGAATCATCCTTGACGGCCTTTACAATGTTATTTATTTTAATACTAAATAAAACAGGAGATAGAATGCTGCCCTGCGGGACACCCATCTCCTGTTCAAAGGAGTCGGAGAGGGTGGAGCCCACACGGACATGGAACGACCTGTTAGACAAAAAATTGTGAATAAAAACAGGCAGGTGCCCTTTAAAACCCATGTCCGACAAATCAGACATTATACCATACTTCCAGGTAGTGTCATATGCCTTTTCAAGATCAAAGAAAATTGCATAGACATGCTGCTTGTTGACAAAAGCATCTCGAAGAAAAGACTCAAAGCGAACTAGATGGTCAGTTGTACTACGGAAGCGCTGGAAACCGCACTGGAGGTCTGTGATGAGACCACGTGACTCAAGATGCCACACCAGTCGGGCGTTGACCAAGCGTTCCATAGTCTTACATAAACATGATGTCAAAGCTATTGGCCGGTAGTTGCCCGGGTCGGAAGGGTCCTTACCTGGCTTGGGGATTGGCACAACCACAGCCTGGCGCCAAGATGGCGGAAAACGACCAGTTATCCAGATATGGTTATAGGCCTTGAGAAGTACAAGGAGTGAATCCTCAGGCAGATGAGTTAGGAGCTGATAATGGATGGTATCTAATCCAGCAGCAGAGTCAGTACATTTCTGCATGGCTTGCTGCAATTCTGAAAACGTAAAGGGGGCATTATAGTCTTCTGAGTTATCTGATATAAAATCACAAGCACAAGATTCTCGCTTCTCCTTCTCTCTCTGGAAGAAAGGTGAATAATGCTCTGTTAAAGAATTATGGGCAATGGTGGAGGCAAGCAAATTGGCCACAGCCTTTTTATCTGTGACCAAACTGGCACCATCTCTAAGATGGCCGACAGAAGCCGAGCCACCCCTGCCCCTAATTCTTCGAACAGCCTTCCAGGCTGTTGGGACGGAGTCCTAGAAGATAAAGATGAGACGAAGCATCTCCAGGAAGCACGGCGTTCGCGTTTAAAAATGTAACGGGCTTTCGCCCGCTGTCTTTTAAATGTTAAAATATTTGCTTGCGACAGATTACGAAAAGCACGTCGCTGAGCAGATTTGCGTATTTTTTGGGCCTTGCGGCACTCTTCATTGAACCATGGTACTCTCGGCTTCCGAGGGACTGATGTAGAAGTTCTAGGGATGGTTTCACCTGCTATGTCCAACAAAATCAAAGTAAAACAAGAAACAGGTTCTTCAGCTGACATGACCACCTCCTCTGTAAGACGAGACTGACAGAGGGAGGCGAACAGAGGCCAGTTAGCTTTCTTGAGATTCCAGCGCCCCACCGGCGAATCCTCCTCACAGCTGACCGATGACAGAACTACTGGGAAGTGGTCACTACCACACAGGTCGTCGTGAACCTTCCAGTCAAAGTCCAGCATGAGAGAAGGATCACACACAGTGAGGTCTAGAACAGAACTAGATCCTGAACCTGGGTTAGAGTATGTAGGTGAGCCATCGTTAAAGACACATAGGTTAAGTTGAGAAAAAACATCTTCTAACATCTGACCTCTGCCATCATAGTGGTCACTGCCCCAAAGGTGAGCGTGACCGTTAAAATCCCCCATGAGAATAAAGGGAGGGGGCAGTTGATCTACTAAGTTAAAAATATCATTGCTACTGACCCGCAGTGATGGTGGCAGGTAAATACTGCATACGGTTATGGTCTTCTTCAAGGTAACCCGAGCTGCGACAGCCTGAAGACAGGTGTCGATGCTAACGGGGCTACTTAAAATTTGGCTACTAATGAGAAGAGCCGCTCCACCCGAGCGCCTCTCCGAATCAGAGCCTTTGTGTATAACGTTAAAACCATTAAAGGATACATGGTCAGAAGTCTTCAGGTAAGTCTCCTGAAGAGATATTACTGAGGGGTTATAGAACTTGACTAAAAGACGTAATTCCTCAAAGTTAGCTTGAAAACCACGACAATTCCACTGAAGCATAGAGTACATGATTATGTCTTATCTAGGGGTGAAGAGTTTTTCCCCCCTTTTTCCTTTACCTTGGAAGGAGTTGAAGAAACAGAGGGGGGCCGGCTCCTGGGCCTCCTCTGGTTCCTCGGAGATGAAGGGGGTGGAGCTGCCGCAAAATCAGCAACGACAACTTCCACTCCCTCCATCCGCTCCTCCAGTGCAGCATATTTGTTTAGAAGGGGGACATCAGTGTTCCCCTTCTGGGCCCGTGCGCACAGCGGTCCCATAGATTTCGTAGACCCCTGGTCCTGGGCAGCGTTCCTGCCGCTAGAGTTAGCGGCCTTAGAAGGCTGACCAGAGCCAGAAGCCTTTGGAGTTGACTGACTAACAGGTTTGGGTGGGGGCTGAGGCTTAGGGGCAACAGAAGGCGGCACAACCGGACCGGCAGTGTCCGCCTTCTGCGTTCCCTGGCTCTTCGTCACCACCGGAGGAGGGTTACTCTCCAGGGGCGAGATGACCCGAGGCTCCGCCCCCAACCAAGAAGTTGGGGTCTGACATGAAAAATCTTTGGTGGGACGCTTGCCTGCCACCGCTGCACTGAAAGTATATACTGAGGTGTTAGAGGTTGGGGCAGCCGCAGCTGCACCAGAGCCTTCAACCAGTTTTTTGGCATCTAGAAAGGACAGTCCCTTCTCCACACGCACCTGCTGAATCTTGCACTCAGATATCCAACGAGGGCATTTCTTATCCAAAGCCATATGCGCCCCCTGGCAATTCACACACAAGGGGGTGGCTGTGCAGGACTCAGCAGAGTGTCCGGGCTTGGTGCAACGGGCGCATGAAGCCTCTGCCTGACGGCATGTCTTCTGCCCATGGCCATACTTTTGGCACTTAAAGCACCGGAGGGGGAGAGGGACGTACTTTTTCACTCTCAGGGAGTAGTAACCTCCCCAGATGGTAGTAGGAGGGGTGGGGGTGCCAAACATCAGGATGATGGTAGGGAGACGGAAGTCCCCACCACCTCGCTTGGAAGCGAAGCGCCTGACGTAAGTCACCCCCTGAGACTTAAGGTTCCGTACAAGTTCATCTTCCGACAGTTCTGCCAAATGATTGATTGTACATTGCTTAACGTCCCGACAGCAACAAGGCTTTCTCAGGACGTGCCTGCACTGCTTGTGAAAAAAATAAACAGAACATTGAATGTATGTCGCCAGCCGGTCAAATACATTAAATAAACCTAACACATGGGGCCTAAATAAAGCTAAGACCATTTAGCAACACACATCCAATATCAAGAGCTACAGGCAGTGCAGACAGTAGGGAGAGTTTTAAAAAGGCAAATACAGGTGAATGGACAATGGGTAGACAGAAACACATGCCCCAGAATAGAGAGAAAAACCCACCCTGTGGGGCTGACCAGGGTGACCCTGGGAACTAAAAAATACCTAACCCCACCCAAGTCCCCCAGGGCAGACCCGGGTGGGGAAGTTCTGCCAAAGCTTGATCTTTGATTACGCCTCTAGACGAATTCATAGTCTTGTGGGGTGTGACCTCCACCGGAGTGTCTCCGATGGAAGAGAGTCTCAGTAGCCCGCTGGAGTGTGCCCGGGTACAGTACTCCACCAGCAAGTCACCAGACCTGAGGCGCTGGGCGTCAGGCCTGCCAACACGGCTCCTGAGTTAGTTAGTTAGTTATTTGGGTTTAACGCCGAGCAGGCGACTAAGGCCATCTCACGGCGGGATGGGTAAAAATCTGGTCAGCCAGACTAAAAGCAAGGTCTTAAGACAAGATGTAAATATAGATTAAAAATCTCAGGCTAAAATGTTGCACGTCTGGAAAAGAAACGTCTACAGACTCTCAAAAAGGGCAAATAAAAAAATTCACATAGTCTATGAATGCTCAGATCTTGTTAAAAATATTGCATTCTCTCAAAAAATTGAAGATTTTGTCCGGGGGAACATCCCGGAACAAAACCTTCAAGGAGTCTGCTGTGAAGTGTTTATATCTGGTGTCAATTAGGTCAGCACAATACAGCAAAAAGTGTCGAACAGAAAACTGCTCATCACAGGCAAAACACCATGGACGCTCATCCTGTTTAAGTAAGTAAGAGTGCGTAACATATGTGTGCCCGATGTGGAGCCGAGCAAGGACAGTCTCCTCACGGCGGCTGCCGCAGCGGAAAGGTAGACTGTCAGACAACTTAGGAAGAGCTTCATGAAGCTTGTTCCCTTCCTCTTTGTCCCACTCGGACTGCCACTCGCGGGCTATGTACGCACTAATAACAGGTTTAAAATCACTATAGACAGTCTGTGTGTCAGGGACAGGGTCACTGCGGGCACTGTTGGCAGCAGAATCTGCGATTCTGTTGCCTTCGATGCCCACATGGCCTGGGACCCAAATAAAAATGATGTCATAATATTCCTTCATCAAGTCCGCGTAGAGCTCTCTAATCTGCACCAGCAGTGGATGGTCTGTTCCCGCGCCCTGAAGGGCCTGCAGGGCAGAAAGAGAGTCAGACAGAATCAGGAAGTTCCTTTCCCGAGACTGATAGGCATGCTTGAGTGCTAGCAGAATGGCCTGCAGTTCTGCACTAAATACAGAGGAATGGTCAGGAAGACGGAGCTTAAATGGGCGTCTAGGATGGCGAGAGGACACTGCAGCCGCAGCCACTCTTCCATCCTCAGACTTCCATCCGTATAAAGACGACAATAGCCAGGAAAAATTGAAAGGAGTTCATTGAGGCTCTGTTGGTATATGGCTGGTGGAGTACAATCCTTCTTGTGGGCAGTCAAGTCCAGCAAGATGTCAGGAACTGGTAGTAGCCAGGGTGGAGTGACGTGTTGCAGAGATTCCGAAACTTTGTCCAGGTCCACTCCGGCCGCCTGCAGATGAGGTCGGACACGGAAGGAAAGTGGACGGACAGCTCCCGGATGGGCATCGTAAATCTCTGCAAACGACGGGTTAAAAACACAATCATAGGCAGGATTTTCTGGATGGGCCTTCAGCTTCAGAACGTAGCTGAGCATGAGGCGGATGCGGCGGAGCCTGAGAGAAGGCTCCCCTGCCTCTGCATACAGACTAGGAACTGGAGATGTCCTGAAGGCCCCCAGACATATGCGCAGACCTTGATGGTGAATTGTGTTCAGACGCTGCAGAACAGACTTGGAAGCCGAGCCATATACCACAGAGCCGTAATCCAGTTTGGACCGAACAAGGGCCCGGTACAGTCGAAGTAAGACGATGCGGTCTGCACCCCAGTCAGTACGACCAACGACACGAAGAATGTCGAGGGCCTTCCGACAAGAGGTTCTAAGGTAGTTAACATGGTTGCAGAAGGTCAATCTTTTGTCAAAGATGACCCCCAAAAACTTAGCCTCTTCAGCCACCTTAATTGGCACTCCAGCAATGCTCAGGCTAGGTTCTGGAAAAAATTTCGTCTGGTTAGTAAAATGCACAGTCTTGGAGGGCGAGAATCTGAATCCATTGAGAGACACCCACCCCTGGATGCGATCAACGCACAGCTGCAAGCGCCTCTCAAGGGACGCAAGTCCTCGACCTCGTGCACACAAAGCAAAGTCGTCCACAAACAAAGAGCATTCAGAATCATCCTTGACGGCCTTTACAATGTTGTTTATTTTAATGCTAAATAAAACAGGAGATAGAATACTGCCCTGCGGGACACCCATCTCCTGTTCAAAGGAGTCGGAGAGGGTGGAGCCCACACGGACATGGAACGACCTGTTGGACAAAAAATTGTGAATAAAAACGGGCAGATGCCCTTTAAAACCCATGTCCGACAAAGCAGACATTATACCATGCTTCCAGGTAGTGTCATATGCCTTTTCAAGATCAAAGAAAATTGCATAGACATGCTGCTTGTTGACAAAAGCATCTCGGATAAAAGACTCAAAGCGGACTAGATGGTCAGTTGTACTACGGACGCGCCGGAAACCGCACTGGAGGTCTGTGATGAGACCCTGTGACTCAAGATGCCACACCAGTCGGGCGTTGACCAAGCGTTCCATAGTTTTACATAAACATGATGTCAAAGCTATTGGCCGGTAGTTGCCCGGGTCGGAAGGATCCTTACCCGGCTTGGGAATTGGCACAACCACAGCCTGGCGCCAAGATGGCGGAAAATGACCGGTTATCCAGATATGGTTAAAGGCCTTGAGAAGTACAAGGAGTGAATCCTCAGGCAGATGTGTTATGAGCTGATAATGGATGGTATCTAATCCAGCAGCAGAGTCAGTACATTTCTGCATGGCTTGCTGCAATTCTGAAAACGTAAAAGGGGCATTATAGTCTTCCAAGTTATTCGATATAAAATCACAAGCACAAGATTCTCGCTTCTCCTTCTCTCTCTGGAAGAAAGGTGAATAATGCTCTGTTGAAGAATTATGGGCAATGGTGGAGGCAAGTAAATTGGCCACAGCCTTTTTATCTGTGACCAAACTGGCACCATCTCTAAGATGGCCGACAGAAGCCGAGCCACCCCTGCCCCCAATTCTTCGAACAGCCTTCCAGACTTTTTGGGACGGAGTCCTAGAAGATAAAGATGAGACGAAGCGTCTCCAGGAAGCACGGCGTTCACGTTTAAAAATATAACGGGCTTTCGCCCGCTGTCTTTTAAAGGTTAAAATATTTGCTTGCGACGGATTACGAAATGCACGTCGCTGAGCAGATTTGCGCATTGTTTGGGCCTTGCGGCACTCTTCATTGAACCATGGTACTCTCGGCTTCCGAGGGAGTGATGTGGAAGTTCTAGGGATGGTTTCACCTGCAACCTCCAACAAAATAGAAGTAAAACAAGAAACAGGTTCTTCAGCTGACATGACCACCTCCTCTGTAAGACGAGACTGACAGAGAGAGGCAAACAGAGACCAGTTAGCTTTCTTGAGATTCCAGCGCCCCACCGGCGAATCCTCCTCACAGCTGACCGATGACAGGACTACTGGGAAGTGGTCACTACCACACAGGTCGTCGTGAACCTTCCAGTCAAAGTCCAACACGGCTCCTGAGGGTCTCCCCCACCAGAAAAGGATGCAGCTTAGTAACAGGTTTCTCCTTCACCTTGCTATGGACAATGAGGAAGCGAGGCCATACGGCCGACGCCCGAGGCGTCGCTTCCTCACAGTCCGAGTCACTGTCATGTTCAATGTTGGTGGCTATGTGCCGCTTCTGTGCAAGTTTGGGTTTTTTTGTTGTATCCATATTATAATAGTAGAGATATTCATCCCCCGGGGGTCCCCGCCCGCCACCGAGCCCAACAAGGGAAAGTGCAAATGTCGGCGGGTCTCCAGCCGACGCACAATGGAGACTGCCCGAAAGATATACTCAAGGGGGCAAGCCCGACTGAACCGTTTGAGCCACCGCTTTCTTTCACACTGTTGAATGCAGGGGAATACTGGCGTAAAGCACCTAATCAGCAGCAGAAGCTATAGCATGGTGCTCCGTATATCAACCCGCATGTCAACAGTGGGATAGGGCTCAACGTGACAAGAGCCGATTGACTAGGCCGGTACGACTAGCCTCCCGTTTAGGTAGAAGTCAAGGCCGAAGTGGAGTGTTGGCACCAGTGAGCCGCAGCCCAAAGGGAACCTCAGCCACCAGGATCCTCTTCTCCCCTGACACGGGTCTCCAAGCACGGCAAACACTTGGGATCCAAAGGACCAAAAAGTCACAAGTATTTTTAAGGACCAATCCAACATGGTACAACCTGGGTTAGCACAGCTCCTTAAAAACCGGACCAGTGAAAAGGCTGAACAACATATCTGCTGACATCAAGTCCTAATCCTGGACAAAGATGGCACCTGTCTGCTAGCCCACTCAGTCAGGGACTGAGCGGACTACCCACCTACGCCACGTGGAGGCCGGTGCCGGGTAGGCTGGGGGTCAACGGAGCTCTTCATTCTCTCCAGAATGATCCTGTTGAAGACCTTTCCTGGTACTGACAGCAAGGTGATTCCTCTGTAGTTGGAACACTTGCTGAGGTCGCCTTTCTTGGGAAGCTTGATTAGGTACCCCTCCTTCCAGTCAGCCGGCATCACCTCCTCTTCCCAGATCTTTCCAAACAGTGGGTACAGCATCTCCACTGTTGTCTCTAGGTCTGCTTTCAGAGACTCCGCTGGGATGCCATCTGGGCCTGCTGCTTTGCCGTTCTTCAAGAATGCCACTGCTCTTCTGATCTCTTCCCGGCTGGGTCTGTCACAGCTGATGGGTAGGTCGGTCTCTGCCGGCTGGATGTCTGGGGGGGTCGGGTGGGCTAGGTCTGTTCAGTAACTCTTCAAAATACTCGGCCCATCTGTCGAGTTGGTCTGCTCTGTCTGCAATAGGCTTGCCTTCTTTGTCTTTCTGTATGGCCATACTTGCCTGACAATCTTCTGGTAATGTCGTAGAGCTGTTTCATGTTGCCGCTGCCTGCTGCCTTTTCTGCCTCTGCTGCCAGGCTGTCTGTGTAGGCCCTCTTGTCTGCCCTAATACAACTCTTCACCTCGCGGTTGGCTTCCGAGTATTCCCCCTGTGCCCTTACTTTGGCTGCTCTCATGCGACTGTTGTTGACAGCTGCTTTCTTCTGCTTCCTCACTTCTATCTTCTTCAAGGTCTGTGCCGACAGCCAGTCCTTGTGATGGTGTTTCCTGAACCCTACAGTGTCTTTGCAGGTTGAGTTCAGCGCCTCTCTAACTGCCTTCCACTGCTGCTCTGTGGTGACCGCCTCCTCTTCATTTACTAGCTCCTGTAGCGCTTGAAACCGGTTGGACAGCACCAGTTTGAACTCTTCTCTAACTCCAGTTTCTCTCAGGAGGCCTACATTATAGCGCTGTCTTCTTCTTGTCTCTGTGCGGCTTTTCTTTAGCTTGAGCTTCATTCTTAAGGGAACTACGGAAGAGAGCAGGCGCAGACAGCATCGCTGAAACCATCGCCACACGGAGATGGAGATGGCTAGGCCACGTTTGCAGAATGTCACCTGACTCATTACCAAGGGTGGCACTGAGATGGACACCACAGGGGAAGAGAAACCGTGGGCGACCAAAGGAGACGTGGCGCCGAACCGTGGAGCGAGAGCTCAAGAACAGAGGCCTTACTCTGCAAACAGCACCCAAAATAGCAGCTGACAGACAAAAGTGGCGCTCCCTTGCCGTCGCCTCAAGCACCAGACGGCGCAGAGAGGACTGAATGAATGAATGAAATCATTCTTAAGGTAAGCAGGCGACATCTGCTCCCCTCCTCACTCGAACATCTTGAAGGGATCTTCTAAATTTCTTGCTAATGCAGATATGGTCTATTTGGTTCTCTGTTGTATGGTCAGGTGAGACCCAAGTTGCTTTGTGTATTCTTCTGTGTGGGAAGATGCTGCCTCCAATGACAAGTCGGTTTAGAGCACAAAAGTCTACAAACCTCTCCCCGTTCTCACTCATCTCCGAGCCTAGTCCCTGTCTCCCCATCACCTCTTCGTATCCGGTGTTGTCCTCCCCTATTTTGGCATTAAAATCGCCCATGATGATGGTGATGTCTCGCTCCGCACATTTGTCCACGGCACTCTGGAGTCGGTCATAGAACTCTTGTTTCTCTTCCTCGTCACCGTCATTAGTGGGCGCATAACACTGTATGACGTTCAGCTTGAGCTTTTTCTTGGTTCTAAAGGCTGCTGTTATAATTCTTGGCCCAAGAGGTTCCCAGCCCATCAGCGCTCTCTGTGCCACTGGTGACAGCATGAATGCTACACCTTCTGTATGGGGGGCATTCTCCTCTTCATGACCTGAATACAGAATCATCTCCCCACTTAACAGCCTTTTCTGGCCAGACTGCGTCCATCTGGCTTCACTGATACCTAGCAGGGAAAGGTTGTACTTTTGCATTTCCGCTGCTATCTGGGCGGCCTTGCCGCTCTGGTACATGGTCTTGACGTTCCATGTGCCCATGGTTGTATCCCTGGATAGAGAGAGGCGGCTCGGTCCTGTGGCTTCCGAAGACTTCCGGCTTTCACCACAGGACGTCATAAGTCTTCTGGTAGAAGAACCTTCCTCCTCCAGGAATGGAATTACTGTTAGTCTTTTCGTCGGCGTTTTTGTAGCTATTTCCTTTTTTGCAGGGTGGGGAAGCTACCCCCACGCCCAACCCCCTTACTAGGAGGACCATGGGTTTTCTGTCGGGGTCACCTTCCCTTAGACCATGTTGGTTCACGGCACCTTATTTCATTCGGTGCACCCCTCTCACGAGGGACCCCCTATCCACCACCCAGGGGACGCGCCTCAACGCCATATGGTCCCAGCGCGACGGGACGATGGCCTAGTGCACGCCAAACGGAATCTCGGTCCACCATGGAGAGCGCGAAAAGAGCAACGCTGCCCGAATTGCCGCAGGGTGAGGGCGAAGGAGGTCTCCGAAGAGGGGCCAGGGGTCCTTGACGCAAAGGACGAACGTCAAGTGAGGAGTTCCAGGATACTCGAGCAGGCGAAGGAGTCTGCAGATGGAGGGGACAGGAGAATCCTGGGAAAGGCCCGCAATCCGTCCTGGCAGAAGGTGATGTCGAGTCCAGCCAGCCACGTACGGTCAGAGAAGAAGTCGTACTCCCGGGAACGGCCGGTCATAGCTGGGTGGAGAAGATGTCCCTCAGGTCCCGAAGCCGGGAGGCTGGGGAAGCAACTTGAACCTTTTCACCTGACGGCCCGCGTTAATGAACCAGAAGCGATAAGTGGATATCCTGAGCAGGGGAACGGGTGGCAGGCTTCCACGGGATGAGCAGCTGCGATCAGACGACCTGCTTCATCCAGGGCAAGTCACCGCGCGCGGCGCCGAAGGGGTCCTAGGCGAGGGAGAGTGGCTGTCTACGCCGAGTCAGGCAGCAGCCTTAGGGCCCCGTCGACATCATGGGGGCCGAGCGTGACGAGGACGAGGAGGGTCAGGGGCTGTGTGTTGTTGTGTAGCACAACACGGTCCGTCCTAAGGCTGTCGCGGGAAGAGTGGGAGCGACTGGAGCTCTGGCGTATTGCGAGGTCTCAGGTCTGCCCGTAGTCCTCGGACGAGGGGACACAGGTCTCCGCAGGTCGGCAGCAATGAGGTGGGCGCTCTGTCGGCTATCTGACTCCCAGTAAGAGTCAGCGGCTTATCCATGTGAGACACATCAGGACTATCAGTGGACAATGGACGGCGCGAAGCGCGTTGCTGCAGGCCGGCCTTGGTGAGGCGGGCGCTCCCGTAAGAGTCCACAGGCTTGGCCGAGCAGGTGTCGTGGGAGACGCAGTCCTGGGGCATGAGCCATGGTCACGTGACCGGTGTGACGTCTGGTCCCGAAGTCCGGAGCATGTACGTCTGGTCACTACGCCGGGCACAGAGGGGTTGCGGATGACGGTGTCCTCCGGGGAGCGGGGGCGTCAGTAGATCCTGTCATCGCACGGTGTGTCGGGTCAGCCACAAAGTCTCTAATATAGGTGACAAGGTCGTTGCGGCCGAGCCTCAAGGAGGGGGGCATGCTGCCAGCTTGGTGACTCGCCATAGTTAGTTATTTGGGTTTAACGCCGAGCAGGCAACTAAGGCCATCTCACGGCAGGAAGGGTAAAAATCTGGTCAGCCAGACTAAAAGAAAGGTCTTAAGACATGATGTAAACATACCTTAAAAATATGTCAGGTTAAAATGTCGCACAGGTCTTTAAAGAAAACGTCGAAAGACTCTCAAAAGGTCAAAATAATAGAAACATCATAATCTATAAACGCTCAAATCTTATTAAAAATATGGCACTCTCTCAGAAAACTGAAGATCTTGTCCGGGGGCACATCCCGGAACAAAACCTTCAAGGAGTCTGCCGTGAAATGTTTATACCTTGTGTCGATAAACAGTCTGTGTGTCAGGGACAGGGTCATTGCGGGCATCGTTGGCAGCAGAATCTGCGATCCTGTTGCCTTCGATGCCCACATGCCCTGGCACCCAAATAAAAATGATATCATAATATTCCTTCATCAAGTCCGCGTGGAGCTCTCTGATCTGCACCAGCAGTGGGTGGTCATTTCCCGTGCCCTGAAGGGCCTGCAGGGCAGAAAGAGAGTCAGACAGAATCAGGAAGTTCCTTTCTCTAGATCGATAAGCATGCCCGAGTGCCAGCAGAACTGCCTGCAGTTCCGCACTAGGGCGTCTAGGATGGCGAGAGGACACTGCGGCCGCAGCCACTCTCCCATCCTCAGACTTTGACCCATTGGTATAGATGCGACAATAGCCAGGAAAAATTGAAAGCAGTTCATTGAGGCTCTGTTGGTATATGGCTGGTGGAGTAGAGTCTTTCTTGTGGGCAGCAAGATGTCAGGAACTGGTAAGAGCCAAGGTGGAGTGATGTGTTGCAGGGATTCCGAAACTCTGTCCAGGTCCAATCCGGCCGCCTGCAGATGAGGTCGGACACGGAAAGAAAGTGGACGGACAGCTCCCGGATGGGTATCGTAAATCTCTGCAAACGATGGTTTAAAAACACAATCATAGGCAGGATTGTCTGGATGGGCCTTCAGTTTCAGAACGTAGCTGAGCATGAGGCGGATGCGGCGGAGCTTGAGAGAAGGCTCCCCTGCATCAGCATACAGACTAGGAACTGGAGACGTCTTGAAGGCCCCAAGACATATCCGCAGACCCTGATGGTGAATTGTGTTCAGACGCTGTAGCACAGACTTGGAAGCTGAGCCATACACCACAGAGCCGTAATCCAGTTTGGACCGAACAAGGGCCCGATACAGACGAAGTAAGACAGTACGGTCCGCACCCCAGTCAGTATGACCGACGACACGAAGAATGTCGAGAGCCTTCTGACAAGAGGTTCTAAGGTAATTAATATGGTTGCGGAAGGTAAGTCTTTTGTCAAAAATGACCCCCAGAAACTTTGCTTCCTCGGCCACCTTAATTGGCACTCCAGCAATGCTCAGGCTAGGTTCTGGAAAAAATTTCGTCTGGTTAGTAAAATGCACACAGACAGTCTTGGAGGGCGAGAACTTGAATCCATTGAGAGACACCCACCCCTGGATGCGATCAACGCACAGCTGAAAGCGCCTCTCAAGGGACGCAAGTCCTCGACCACGTGCGCACAAAGCAAAGTCGTCAACAAACAAAGAGCATTCAGAATCATCCTTGACGGCCTTTACAATGTTATTAATTTTAATACTAAATAAAACAGGAGATAGAATGCTGCCCTGCGGGACACCCATCTCCTGTTCAAAGGAGTCGGAGAGGGTGGAGCCCACACGGACATGGAACGACCGGTTAGTCAAAAAATTGTGAATAAAAACGGGCAGGTGCCCTTTAAAACCCATGTCCAACAAGTCAGACATTATGCCATACTTCCAGGTAGTGTCATACGCCTTCTCAAGATCGAAGAAAATTGCATAGACATGCTGCTTGTTGACAAAAGAATCTCGAATAAATGATTCAAAGCGGACTAAATGGTCAGTTGTACTACGGAAGCGCCGGAAACCGCACTGGAGGTCTGTGAGGAGACCCTGTGACTCAAGATGCCACACCAGACGGGCGTTGACCAGGCGCTCCATAGTTTTACATAAACATGATGTCAAAGCGATAGGCCGGTAGTTGCCCGGGTCGGAAGGATCCTTACCCGACTTGGGGATCGGTACAACCACAGCCTGGAGCCAAGACGGCGGAAAATGACCAGTTCTCCAGATATGGTTAAAGGCCTTGAGAAGTACAAGGAGTGACCTCTCAGGCAGATGCGTTAGGAATTGATAGTGGGCGGTATCTAGGCCAGCAGCAGAGTCATTACATTTCTGCAAAGCTTGCTGCAATTCTGATAATGTAAATGGGACATTATAGTCTTCTGAGTTATCGGACTTAAAATCACAAATACGAGACTCTCGCTTCTCCTTCTCTCTCTCTGGAAGAAAGGTGAATACTGCTCCTTTGAAGAATTATGGGCAATGGTGGAGGCAAGCAAATTGGCCACAGCTTTTTTATCTGTAACCAAGCTGGCACCATCTCTAAGATGGCCAACAGAAGCCGAGCCACCTCTGCCCCTAATTCTCCGAACAGCCTTCCATACTTTCTGGGACGGAGTCCGAGAAGTTAAAGATGAGACGAAGCGTCTCCAGGAAGCACGGCGTTCATGTTTAAAAATGTAACGGGTTTTCGCCCTCTGTCTTTTAAAGGTTAAAATATTCACTTGCGACGGATTACGGAAAGCACGTCGCTGAGCAGATTTGCGCGCTATTTGGGCCTTGCGGCACTCTTCGTTGAACCATGGTACTCTCGGCTTTCCAGGGACTGATGCGGAAGTTTTAGGGATGGTTTCACCCGCTACGTCCAACAAAATAGTAGTAAAAGAAGAAATAGGTTCTTCAGATGACATGACCACCTCCTCTGTAATACGAGACTGACAGAGGGAGGTGAACAGAGGCCAGTTAGCTTTCTTAAGATTCCAGCGCCCCACAGGCGGATCCTCCCCACAGCTGACCGATGACAGGACTACTGGGAAGTGGTCACTACCACACACACACACACAGGTCATCGTGAACCTTTCAGTCAAAGTCCAGCATGAGAGAAGGATCACACACAGTGAGGTCTAGAACAGAACTAGATCCTGAACCTGGGTTAGAGTATGTAGGTGAACCATCGTTAAAGACACATAGGTTAAGTTGAGAAAAAACATCTTCTAACATCTGACCTCTGCCATCATAGTGGTCACTACCCCAAAGGTGAGCGTGACCGTTAAAATCCCCCATTAGAATAAAGGGAGGGGGCAGTTGATCAACTAAATTTAAAAAATCATTACTACAGACCCGCAGGGATGGTGGCAGGTAAATACTGCATATGATTATGGTCTTCTTCAAGGTAACCCGAGCTGCGACAGCCTGAAGACAGGTGTCGATGCTAATGGGGCTACATAAAATTTGGCTACTAATGAGAAGAGCCACTCCACCCGAGCGCCTCTCCGAATCAGAGCCTTTATGTATAACGTTAAAACCATTAAAGGACACAGGGTCAGAAGTCTTCAGGTAAGTCTCCTGAAGAGATATTACTGAGGGGTTATAGCACTTGACTAAAAGACGTAATTCCTCAAAGTTAGCTTGAAAACCACGACAATTCCACTGAAGCAGAGAGTCCATGATTATGTCTTATCTGGGGGTGCGGAGTTTTTCCCCCCTTTTTCCTTTGCCTTGGAAGGAGTTGGAGAAACAGAGGGGGGCCGGCTTCCGGGCCTCCTCTGGTTCTTAGGAGATGAAGGGGGTGGAGCTGCCGCAGCATCGGCAACTTCCACTCCCTCCATCTGCTCCTCCAATGCAGCATATTTGTTTTGAAGGGGGACATCAGTGTTCCCCTTCTGGGCCCGTGCGCACGGCGGTCCCATAGATTTCTTAGACTTCTGGTCCTGGGCAGCGGTCCTGCCGCTAGAGTTAGCGGCCTTAGAAGGCTGACCAGAGCCAGAAACCTTTGGCGTTGACAAATTAGCAGGTTTGGGTGGGGGCTGAGGCTCAGGGGCAGCAGAAGGCGGTGCCACCGGACCGGTAGCGTCCGCCCTCTGCGTTCCCTGGCTCCTCGTCACCACCGGAGGAGGGTTACACTCCAGGGGCGAGAGGATCCGAGGCTCCGCCCCCAACCAAAAAGTTGGGGTTTGACAAGAGAAGTCTTTGGTGGGGTGCTTGCCTGCCACCGCAGCACTGAAAGTATACACAAAGTTGTTATTTGAGTTTGGCGCCGCCTCAGCTGCACCAGGACCGTCAACCAGTTTTTTGGCGTCCGCAAAGGACAGCCCCTTCTCCACACGCACCTGCTGAATCTTGCACTCGGAGATCCAACGAGGGCACTTCTTGTCCGAAGCCATATGCGCCCCCTGGCAATTCACACACAGGGGGATGGCTGTGCAGGACTCAGCAGAGTGTCCGGGCTTAGTGCAACGGGTGCATAGAGCCTCTGCCTGGCGGCATGTCTTCTGCCCATGGCCATACTTTTGGCACTTAAAGCACCGGAGGGGGAGAGGGACGTACTTTTTCACTTTTAGGGAGTAGTAACCTCCCCAGATGGTAGTAGGAGCTGTGGGGGTGCCAAACGTCAGGATGATGGTAGGGAGACGGATCTCCCTACCACCTCGTTTGGAAATGAAGCGCCTGACGTAGGTCACCCCCTGTGACTTAAGGTTCCGTACAAGCTCATCTTCAGACAGTTCGGCCAATGCTTGATCTTTAATCACTCCTCTAGAGGAATTCATTGTTTTGTGGGGAGTGACCTCCACTGGAGTGTCCCCGATGGAGGAGAGCCTCAGTAGCCCATTGGAGTGTGCCCGGGTACGGCACTCTACCAGCAAGTCACCAGACCTGAGGCGCTGGGCCTCAGGCCTGCCAACACGGCTCCTGAGGGTCTCCCCTACCAGGAAAGGGTGCAGCTTGGAAACAGGCTTCTCTTTAACTTTGCTGTGGATAATGAGAAAGCGAGGCCAGGCGGCCGACGCCTGAGGTGTCGCTTCCTCACAGTCAGAGTCACTATCGTTCTCAATGACAATGTCGGCGGCTATGTGCCGCTTTGGTGCCAGTTTTGGTTTTTTGATATTTTCCATATTATAGTATGATAGATATTCATCCCCCGGGGGTCCCCGCCCGCCACCGAGCCCAACAAGGGAAAGTGCAATTGTCGGCGGGTCTCCAGCCGATGCACAATGGAGACTGCCCGAAAGATATACTCAAGGGGGTAAGCCCAATTAAACCGTTTGAGCCACTGCCTTCTATCACACTGTTGAATGCAGGGGAATACTGGCGTAAAGCACCTAATCAGCATCAGAGGCTATAGCATGGTGCTCCGTATAACAACCCGCATGTCAACAGGGGGATAGGGCTCGACGTGACAAGAGCCGATTGACTAGGCCGGTACGACTAGCCTCCCGTTTAGGCAGAAGTCAAGGCCAAAGTGGAGTGTTTCAGCCACCAGGATCCTCTTCTCCCCCGACACGGGTCTCCAAGCACGGCAAACACTTGGGATCCAAAGGACCAAAAGCTCACGCGTATTTTTAAGGACCAATCCAACATGGTAAGACCTGGGTAAGCACAGCTCCTTAAAAACCGGACCATTGAAAAAGACTGAACAACATATCTGCTGACATCAAGTCCTAATCCTGGACAAAGATGGCACCCCTCTGCTAGCCCACTCAGTCAGGGACTGAGGAGACTACCCACCCACGCCACGTGGAGGCCGGTGAAGAGTGGGCGACTCGCCATAAGAGTCAGCGGACTTACTTGTAGGCCGCTGCGGCCGAGCCTCATGGAGGGGACACACTGCCGGAATGTTGACTCGCCGAAGGAGTCGGTGGACCTACTCGCGGTTGAAACGTCGGGGCCGCCTGAAGATGCGGAAGAAGGTCGCTGCGGCCGAGCCTCATGGAGGCTGCCGGCTTGGGACTCGCCATACGAGTCAGCGGATGTAAGGGTCGCTGCGGCCGAGCCTCATGGAGGGGGGCACACTGCTGGCTTGGTGACTCGCCGAAGGAGTCAGTGGGCTACAAGTGTGAGGAATGTCAGGACTGCCAGTGGAAGGTGTAGGATGCGACAAGTCGCTGCGGCCGAGCCTCATGGAGGGGGGCACGCTGCCGGCTTGGAGACTCGCCGAAGGAGTCAGTGGACTTACCTGTAGGTCCCTGCGGGCAAGCCTCATGGAAGGGGGCATGCTGCCGGCTTAGTGACTCGTCGTAGGAGTTATGGGGCACATCAGAGCGGTCCCCGTAGCAGTCTCAGTCCTGGCACGCCGAAATCGCGTGAAACAAACATCGAATGCATAGCCAGCGCAGTGGGGCAGACCTTGTGGGTATCACTCGGCCATTGGTAGTCGCCGCGCTGCGAGCAGGGGAGCACTCGGCAACTGCAACACACACAGACAAGACAGGCGACCGGGCCAGGGCACCGCAAGGCCCCGCCAAATGAAGTCGAGAGTTTGACGCGAAAAGTACAAGCGAAATGAAGTGCCTCTGGTCGAAGCCGGCGCCCGGTCCAAGGCTGGGACCGATACCTTACCTCTCTGTAGTTGCGGGGGACAGGGCGGGGGACCTCCATACCACCCTCAGAGCGCGCCGGCGGGGAAGTCCCAGCAGGCCCAGCAAGGTGAGACCCCACACGCAACGACGAAAGTCCACAGAGCAGGGAACCCATAGAGCGTATACATAGGGTGAGGCTATCTGGCACCACCCTAGAACCATCACGGTAGATCTATCTTCTGTACATGACAAGCCTCGATGCGAAAATTAGATCCAGCCCGTCATTATGAGTGAACTGTCTCTGCCGCTAGCCCAAAACGCTGGCGGTGGAATTCAAGATGGCGACCGCTGAGCACGCGATGCCGCAATCTGCGAGTCTCAAATCGTCACTCCCTTTGTCTGTGAGGGAACCCAGCACAAGAAGGCACCCCTGAAATCCAAGAGAGCACAAAGTCCAAAGGCACACAGTAATCCAAAAGACGACCGGCGCTAGAACCGGTCGCACCATACACAGTCAAGGTAGCGTAGGCTAGATGGATGGGCAGGGAAGGGAATCTACTCACGACCCTGGTTAGGGATCCCTGAGTGCCTCCCTGGTTGTGTGGGAACACAACAGGTTCTTTGGCTAAAATTGGGTAAGCTAGTAGACCCTTCCATAAAGTAATGTCATCGGTAATGTTTTTGAGGAAACAAACATATTTTGTCCAAAATATGGCTATTTTTCACCTATTTCCTGAGCTCTCGTGACCCTTGACTTTTCTGAGGGATCAACCAAATTAGTACGTATAGAAAGGTCTTATCATCAGGTATCTTTGTACAAAGTGTGGGTTTGAAGTTGTGAATAGTATTTGGGAAAAAAAAATGTCAAAATAATTTATGGTTATTTTTTACCTATTTCCTGATCCCCTGTGACCTTGACCTTTGTGAGAAGTCACTCAAATTGATGTGTTTAGAAAGGTCTTACCACAAAGTATCCTTGGGCCAAGTTTGAAGAATGTGGCTTGAATAGTCTCCGAGAAAATTCCAATGTTAAAGTTTACCACAGACGACGGACGGACAACCACTGGCCCAAAACATACTCACTTTTGCTTCGCACGTAAGCCAAAAAGTATGTGATTCAACCACTGGCCCAAAACATACTCACTTTTGCTTCGCACCTAAGCCAAAAAGTATGTGATTCTAATCTAAAATAACTCAAATGAACATCAGATCATTTCCTATGATCAACACACACATTGTCCTAAAATGAATAACACAACCACAAACATAACAGGGTGACAGTGCGAAAAAATGGAAATGACTGAAAACAGTCAACAGACTAACTATGCCCCATGATCCATGGCCAGCAAGAGGCAGACATCCTCACAAGCCACTGCATTTGCAGGGGCTCAAGAGAATTTATCCCTCTTGCAGGCAGAACAGGCTGGCACAACAGCTTTTCTGTCTGTACCAAAAAGCTTAAATTCAGATCGGCCTCCAGTACTAAAGACTTTCATCATGGGTTTGTTGTTTGGGGCAAAACAAAGAAAACGATAACAGGACAATGCCTCCTCACCTCTCGTGATGCCTTTGTCAGCTGGTGTGTTCGGCGTCTCTTTTGCTGCTGTGCTTAATGACCGCGTTTTATCATTAGTGTTTGCCTGCAATGAGAAATAATCCCGTCAAGACCACAAAGTCATTTTTGTTTGTCAAAAGGGTCAATGGCGATTATTACTGAAGACAAAAAACAATTCAAGATCTCCATAAACAAATGCAGCTCACACTACAGTAATTTTGTTTCAGAAATAAGATCACAACCCAGCTGTAATAACATAACAGGTGCTTTAATGAGCACATCTACACATTTCACATCACAATGCACTGCCCCTAAATTTGTGAAGCAGGGTTTTTTGTCTGTCAACTTTTACCAAAGGTTAACTTATGTGTAATAATAATAAAAAATACATAGTATTTATATGGCACATTTCTCATATTTATAATATAACTCAATGTGCAGGACATAGACGCGAAATGAACCCAAGAAGCACGCTCACGTGAATCACGCGCATTCCCGCACACTGTACATAAACACAGAACATTCATGTGGTGCTAAGGGCAAGCTCAAGCGAGCTACTGAAATGTTGGAAATTTAAATCATTTTTTTATTTTTTTTATTTGATTAAGTGGACTGAAATTAATACCGAATTTGTGGCATTCGTGGCACTGATTAAGTGGACTGAAATTAATACTGAATTCGTAAGTATGCACAATTTTGCTACAATCACAGTACGAGACCAGATGCATGTAACTGTTTAAACCACCTGTCCGTTGCTGTTTATTGAAACATTTGGTGTGTTCGCTTTTTTAACTTTTCTGGTGCATACCTCATTTTTGTTGTTATTTTTGTTGTTCCTATTTTAAAATAGGAACAACTTTGAAATGAGGAGCGCATTTGGAACATGCACATGACGTTTTGGGCTTACGGGCCAGAAAATCTGGCAAAGAAGTAACAAGATGAAAATGACATGACATCTAGCTACGCAAACTTTGCTGTAGAACGTAGTTTTGGCACCAAGCGCCGTATGTTTGTGTGTTTATGTGACAGCCAACATTTGAGGACGGACAAACTTGAAATTTTATATTACTCCTAAAAGAATAATCTCAAGGTAGTTTTATTTATTTTTTTATAAAGATGCACACTGGCGAGAAAATGTCCGTTTCACAAAAACCGGTTGATCCACACTGGAGTCCGTAATTTTTGTCTACTGTATTGAAAATACAGTAGACTTTGAAATGGGGTTGGTCGGAGCGCATTCCGAAATATGAACATTACGTTTTGGGCGTGCGGGGCAGAAATTCTGGCAAAGAAGAAACAAGATAAAAATTACATCACGTCTAGCTACGCAAACCTTGCTAGGGAACGTCTTTTTGGCGTAAAAGCGCCGTATGTGTGTATGCGACAGTGACTAGAGCCCGCGGTTGAGGACAGACAAGCATAAAATTTTAGGATATTATCCCTAAAATAATTATCTCGAGACCTTTTTTCCGATTTTTTTATTAAGATGCCCATTGGCGACATAATGGTCATTTCACAAATACCGGTTGATCCACACTGGAGTCCGTAATTTTTCTTATTTTTACTAGATATTTTGCGTATAGCTAGATAAAAGGGACATATACGCCGGCCCTCAAGACAGAATTTGTGCTCTGCTGCAGACTCTCGAGTTTTACATATCCCTCTTGTCAAAACAAAGTCGTTCGGTGAGAGGTCATTCAGGTACCAGAGCCCAGTGAACTGAGATATGTGGATTCGAGAGAGGCATTCAAGCGAGTCCTAAAGACCCATATTTTTTCAGTCTGCTACAAATAACTTTGTCACACACCTGTCATTTTAAAGTCATCTCTATCTATATTAGAAGTAGTGTGTGTGTGTGTGTGTGTGTGTGTGTGTGTGTGTGTGTGCATGCGTGCGTGCGTGCGTGAATGCGAGTATGAGTCCATAAGCGTAGCACTTTTAAATGGTGACTTTATAGCTTGTTTACAGAGTGCATTGTATTTTGTTTTAGAACTTTTTGTAAATTGCGTTTTTGTAATTAATGGGGGTTTTTGTTGTTTTTTTGTACAATTAGTTTTTGTTAAGTGCCTAGAGCTCTAATCTGAGGTTAGGCGTTATACAAGTACTCATTATTATTATTATTAATATTATACTGACTGAGTTTGTACATCATTGTACCTCTAGAACCTTTTGAGTGATGATTACATTTTTTTTTAAAATAATATTTTCATGTTTTGGGGATTAATTTCACGAATTATATGGGCTAATCTTAAAACAATTGAATCTTTTTTACGAAAAAAAACATTCTTCTCATTAATAATCGCATGATTTTTCGTATATGGTAGTTTGTCTCAGCTGTCGGGGTACAATTAGGTCAACTGTGATCTGTATGCCCTAGGTGTGAAAATCAGACTATTTTCTGCACCACTCTTTTGGAGTCATTTGTAAAACAGCTAACTTTAATTTTTCTTTTATGAAAAAAAACTATCTACTCATTAATAGTTATAATACCGGCATTATTTTTTATAAACAGTGTTTAAATAAGCCTGCTGTTTGTCCCGACCCTGGTGTAGGATTAGGTCAAAATTGTGACCTGTAAGCCCTAGGCGCGAAAATCAGCAAGACAAATGCCAAGTTTGATCCTCTAATATGTCAAATGTTAGTACTGCGATGAGTGACGTATAACTTCGAGTTGTCAATATGAACACGGCGTCGTGGAACTAATGATGCCATGACGTGAAGCTTGAAGTGACGTCATTTCGCTGCTCATGCTATCATTCTTCTTCAGAATAGCTATGCTACGCCAGACCTTTTTTTTTTTTTTTTTTTTTTTTTGTTCGGCATCCTGTCTCGAAAGACAATGGAGTATGCGCTTGCTGGGTCAGTCACTGGAGTGACCTCTCCAGTGCGCAAGCCTGGGCGAAGTGTATGGAGATCCTGGGATGCCCAGTCGTCAAGATCCCCCTCTCGGCCTCGCTGATGTATCCAAAGGAATGCAAAGCAGTACGTTTGGCACCAGTTTGGCTGCAGGAGTTAGTTATTTGGGTTTAACACCGAGCAGGCAACTAAGGCCATCTCACGGCGGGAAGGTAAAAATCTGGTCAGCCAGACTAAAAGAAAGGTCTTAAGACATGATGTAAATATACCTTAAAAATATGTCAGGCTAAAATGTCGCACAGGTCTTTAAAGAAAACGTCGAAAGACTCTCAAAAAGGTCAAAATAATAGAAACATCATAATCTATAAACGCTCAAATCTTATTAAAAATATGACACTCTCTCAGAAAACTGAAGATCTTGTGACCTTTCTGCCGTGAAATGTTTATACCTTGTGTCGATTAGATCAGCACAAGACAACAAAAAGTGTTGAACAGAGTACTGCTCGTCGCAGGCATAACACCATGGACGCTGCTCCTGTTTAAGTAAATAAGAGTGCGTAACATACGTGTGGCCGATGTGGAGCCGAGCCAGGACCGTCTCCTCACGGCGGCTGCCGCAGCGATAAGGTAGACCGTCGGACAACTTAGGAAGGGCTTCATGCAGCTTGTTAGCTTCCTCTTTGTCCCACTCGGACTGCCACTCACGGGCTATGTACGCACTAGCCACATGTCTAAAATCACTATAAACAGTCTGTGTGTCAGGGACAGGGTCATTGCGGGCATCGTTGGCAGCAGAATCTGCGATCCTGTTGCCTTCGATGCCCACATGCCCTGGCACCCAAATAAAAATGATATCATAATATTCCTTCATCAAGTCCGCGTGGAGCTCTCTGATCTGCACCAGCTTACTTACTTACTTACGCCTGTCACCCCTACCCGGGTATAGGCCGTCGACGAGAGACCTTCAGCGACTCCTGTCCTGTGCTTCTCCTTCTATTTTACTCCAGGTGGTTCCCAGTCTCTTGATGTCTGCTTGGAGGTCTCGACGCCAGGAGTTTCTCGGCCTACCTCTTTTCCTCTTTCCCTGGGGGTTCCATGACAATGCCTGCCTAGTGATACTGGAAGCTGGCCATCCCCATCTTCTTCGCCCAATTTCATTCTTTGCTGTTATCTGCTCTGTTCTCTCCCAGAGTCTGACGTTGCTGATCTTCTCTGGCCAGTGGATTTTCAAAATTCTTCTAAGGCAACTGTTTATGAAGATCTGTACTCTGTTGACTGTGGGTTTTGTCAATCTCCAAGTCTCTGCTCCATAAAGGAGAACTGCTTTTACGTTGGAGTTGAAAATGCGGACTTTGGTGTGTTGTGACAGCTCTCTGGAACTCCACACTTTTTTCAACTGGAGAAAGGCTGCTCTGGCTTTACCGATTCGTGCTCTAACGTCTGCATCAGTGCCGCCTTTTTTGTCTATGATGGTCCCGAGATAGGTGAAGGACTCCACCTCCTCCAACAGGGTGCCAGCAAGCAAGACTGGGTCTTCCCTGGTTGTGTTCAGCCTCATTGTCTTTGTTTTCTGTTTGTGAATGGTGAGGCCCACTTGGGACGAGATGTCAGCAAGCCTCGTGGTCAGAGAGATACAATAGGAGATCCGTAAGGCAATGAATTCAATAAAGCCGCATCCGTCATTAAATTACGTCATTTTTAATAATAAAATTTTTGACACCATTACACCCCCATTATTACCGAATCAACCCTTTGATTTTTAAAAACTGACAAGCATGACTGATGTGGCTTTATTGATCTGATTATCTTACGGATCTCCTATTGTATCTCTCTATAACTATTGTCTCTATGAACACCTAATGACCTTAATTAATTAACTAATTACGGTCATTAACATCCACACTGCCGTTTTTCTCAAATCAAACCAAAATCTTGATAGTACACTCAGTTAAATATAATAATGTCATTTTACACACCCCAAATAATTAAAAAATTACTCTCCATTGTCTCTCTATACTGTCAGAGTCGATTTCCGAAAACTCACAAGCTCTGTACAACACACGTTTACACATGACAAGACTGTCAAACCCCTTTTGCATATAAGGTGGGGACATGTTTTCACCGCGCCCATTCAAAGGCCACGCTGTGTAAACACTACTTATACATGGCAAAGAGAGGTCTTTAGAAATTCCTGCGTGGGCACAGCCCGAGCATAATGGCATGTTATAACAAAAGCTATTTTATTGACTGTGTCACTGATGTAAAATGACACAAGTATCTCTTTTTAAACACAGGCCTTTTAAGTCTGGTTTCCACTGAAAGTTAGATTGACGGTATCTGGCCTTGTACATAGAGGGTTAGATTCACAGATTTACATGAGCCCCGTATTACAACTCCGTGGGGGAACAAACAGACGCACTGTGTACACTTGTCTTGACTACAGTCTAAATACAGACAGTACAGGGCAACAAGCCATACGTGAACAAAAGCCCCGTTGCTACCAACTTCATTTGAACATGAAAAGAACAGGACCCCAGTGCACTTAGAAAATTAATTTACTTGCTTACATAGATCGCTTTAATTCATACGTAACATACACCATAGACCCAAAAAGATGTAGTCACACACACGCACATACACACACGCACGCTAACACACACACACACACACACACATACACACACACACACACGCAAACACACACACACTAACACAACCTTACCCAACATGACACCCGTCGCCAAAAGCACAAATCCTTTAAATACGACCTCACATCAATTCAATATCATTGTAAGATATTCCTTTTCGGGAGCATACCTGATTAAACATGTCTGATGCGTGCAATTTGTAAGCACACCTGTGAGTCGATCTGGTGTACATGTTTAGACTGGTGGGTGTCTGTGAAAGGCACATTAAAATCATATGCTTTATACAGTCACCCGACTGAGTACATAAACAACAGATCCTCAAGAGCCCCGAGCCTGACTCCCGTTTACAACGTTTTATTCAGCTCTACTTTCTGGTCTCTCTTTTGAGTAAGTTGACTAGACTTTACTACGATCATTTACAACTTGTCATGGTATAACCTAACGTAGCACTCCTGAGAACTCCCTATTAAGTGTGTCTCGTTAACGATATATATGTCACACTTTCCTCTTTTTGACGACACTCTAGACTGGTTGACGAGACTTGTTTACCCACCTTGAGGCAAAAGAGTTTGCGGGTGGTTGAGTTCTGAAAAAATCTTTGCAACGCGCCACACTGCAAATGTGCTGCACATGACACTGCAATTGAAATCTGTGAAGCATGTCATTCATAAACCCACCCAAATCATTTAATAGCCCAGCATGAATACAGCTGGAATACAGCAGGAAGGCAGCAGGAAAAGCATGATTTTAGCGCATGCTGTATTCCAGCTGTAACCAGCTTTATGCCTACTGGGACAGCCAAGGCCTTCTTGGGGTATGTCATATATAGTCTATGGGAGACAACTCTGTACAGTGGTTGTATCTTCCAAGTGATTAAGTCCCTTATTACATTGACCATGAGCAGAAAATAGTGTTTTATTCCTGAGTGAGTGTATCTGTGGTTTGAATATAAATCCATTTAGCTCACATAGAAGCGGTAACACAGTGTAAACGTAAAACGTTACTGACAATATTGCTGAGTGGTGTAAACGTATAAAATTACTGTTCAGTGTAACTTCCTAGAAAAACATGATTTTGCTTGATAACAATTTTAAAGTTGCCTGCAATTTTGTTTTTGTTTTAAATTTTATTATTACAATATAAATAAACCCTGAGGAACTCCTTTTATTGAATGATATCAATGCTGTAGAGAACAAAGACTTAGACTCGAAAAAACAGCGTCTTTTGTCTGTAATTGTCTCAGGCAAGTCCAAAACTTATCTGGGTAAACAATACATGACAGAGGATATTGAATCTCTTACGGCTGACGAGCTATTTAAACTTCATACGAAATATGAAAGCCACATCGCTTCACTAATGACTCGTGATTTAAGACAATCTCTAGTATGCCTATACACAAAAGCAGTGAATCACTTTCTACCTGTGGATAGTGACAGCCTGTCACATGATCTTGAAAGCAATCCTATTGTTTGAAGTTCAATTGGTAAATTAGCATGCGTCATGTTTTACAAGTTTGGAAATTACCTTGCACCTGTCGTAACCTTACTTGTTACCGGAAGTCATATTGATTTTTCAAAATTAAATTTTACAGCAGAAGAAAATGGACGAAACCCAGACGACTCCACAACTGAACCCCGACCCTGTTTTGACACAGGTTCAAACTGTGACTAAGGTTAAAAGTCCAGGCCGCGTTGAGGCAGGAAAAAGATTAGCCGAATGGAACAAGCAGAAAAAATTACAGCTTCAAACACAAACAGAAAAGGTTCATGTAACTAACCAGGTGTCAGGACCGTCACTCCCTCATCAAAGTGAGAGACAAACAACCCAGTCTAACCCTGACCCCGAACCTCAATCAACAAAATATATAATTGCCGGATTTGGTTACGCAGGGTATCAATTATACAAAAAATACAAACCACAGACTCGTACAGTGACCAAAAAATCAGACACTCCAAAAACAAAACCAGAAGTCGCCACATTACCAGTAACACCCAAAGCCGTTGACCCATTTTATATGCAGTAAATAAAAATATTAGTTTAATTTTATTGCCTTAGAAAATGAGCGACACAAAGAACATAATGAACCTTGTGTATCATTCTGCCGTAATCAGCGGACTAGCAGTAACTTATTCTGTGCTAGGAAAAAATCTACTCAAAATGAAATCAGCAGACCTGAGTAGATTAGACTTTGAAGACAGCGCTAAGCTAATTGTAGTTGTAACAGCGTCGATTGCGACAAAAGATTTTCTTGTTAAGCAAGGAATTATTCCCGAAAATGTTTCTATGTAAATAAAATAAGTATGGCGACTTTGGCAGTAATAATTGGAGGCGCGATGGTCAACGCCCTGGCATTCAGCGGCTCAAATTATCTCTTTTCAAAAGTAGGTAGAGAGGAATCAGCAGAAGAAATGAAGCGTCACAATGAAGCGTCTGAGAAACTTGCACAAGCGCAACAGGATTATGAAAAGAATAGAATTGAGAAACTTGATTTCATTAATGAAAAACTGAGGCTAGAAGGCCACGCACAGCATACATTTTCAAATACAGACGACGCAATCCGTGAGTTTTTTTAGTCACTGGTAATGACATGACTATCCCAAAACCAAAACTTAGTGATTACTACAAACCAAGCACACAACAAAGAAACGGGGAGATAATCTTTGTTCTAGTGGGAATGACATTTGTATTTTTTACTGGTCTTTATATTGCTAGAAAAAATGGCAGCCGAAAATAAACTATCAAAAATATATTACTCCCCATCAGGGTACTGGAAAAGTAACACCGCTATTCAGAAATTACATGCCGCTGTGGGCGGAGATATAACACTCAATCAAGTCAAACAATGGTTGCAGAGACAAGCAATTTGGCAGATATATCTTCCTGCTCCAAGAAAGATATCTAGACCCCATTTTGAAAACACTACCCCCAATGACACACATCAAATGGACCTCCTGTTCCTACCACATGACACAATAAGAAAGAAACGATACAAGTATGCTTTGACTGTCGTTGACATAGCTTCAAGGTATAAAGACGCTGAACCCATATCTGACAAAACAGCTACCACAGTTGCTACAGCATTATCAAAAATATATAGTCGAGGCCCTTTAAGATACCCCAGACTTGTTCAAGTTGATGACAGATCAGAATTCAAAGGTGCTGTTAATCAGTTATTTACGAAGCATGGCGTAATAGTCAGACGAGGCATTCCAGGTGTACACAGATCACAGGCAATTGTAGAGAACTTTAACAAACAATTATCAGAAAGACTTTTCAGTTACCAGTATTCAAAGGAACTCATGCATGACACACATAACACAGAGTGGGTAAAGAGATTACCACATGTGATAAAAGCAATGAACAATGAAGGCCATCCAAAACCTGCTGATGCTATTAAATTGAAAACAATTACAGACCCAAAAACAGGACCAACCCCAGCACCCGACACAAGCTTGTTTACTAAACAGGTGAGATATTTATATCAGCCAGGGGAGGCTGAAAACGATGACAGACGCAGGGCAACAGACCCCATCTGGTCAACGTCTGTACACAATATAAAAAAAATAGTCCCCGGTCCTGACGCAACAATATATTATCTGTATGACCCTGCGCCACAGAGGGCATTTGTCAGAGAAGAATTACAGATTATTCCCCCAACACCGTTACTCATTTCAGTAACTAACTCATCGATTAATTCTTCAACCAGTTCATCGGCTATGTCTTCAGATAACTTAAGCCTGTAATGTCCAGGTGCATAAGCCTTTTCCTTACTATGAAACACTCGTTTCGTGTCTCCAACTGCAAGTGACTTCTTATGTGTTTGGATTATTTCAAGATTATGTTTGTTTGATCTCGGTGACTTGTTTGGATAATCAGGCATTAATGCACCATCTAACACTTGCTTGTAATGTTCATGACGGATGTCTTTATTTTTTATTGCTGTTTTCTTGATACCTTTGGCTTTTGACTGACTTCCCTTTTGGTGCAGTATAGAATACATTTTTGATCTCAGACCAACATACTCAACTATTGGCACACCATTCAGTTCATCCTTAAACTTTCCAGGCACTTTCTTATTCTGTGTGCTGTACAGTGGATGATCCTTAGGGTAGTCAGATGTGTCGTACATGTGTAACTCTGTTTTCATGTCTTCATAAAAGTCTTCAGTACACACGTCAATGATCATAGAGTCAGTGTCAGTGTATAGCAGACGACACTCAGGATATTTTGGTTTAAAGTAATCATAATAAAATTCAAGCATCAACAGTTTTGACAACTCAAGAATTGCCATACCAATGAATACTGGCTTGTCCAGTTTAACAATCTTTTTTTTTTGAGTGACACTGCATACAATGATGAATGAAACTCTTTGTACCCTGTGTACTGTGGCTTGCCTGTAAGCTTAATTGCACCTGATTCAGTTGTGACCAGTCTCACATCTTTGCGGTGATGAGGATTTTCCATTGTCTTGCCAAAACAGGCATTGTTCATAAGCTTAAAGAAGTCTTTGTCAAATGCAGTGTTGCCGTCCCTTGCACGCAATGTTGTGTTCTTCATTATATAATCTTTCATGAAAGCACTCTGATCAAATTGAATTCCTCTGTGAACTTTCTTTAGTACTAACCCGTGTCTGATGTAAAACTGTAACAAGCGATAGTGACAAACGTAATTAAATTTGTCACTCAGATTTGGCACAAGTTTGGTGTCTTCTTTTTTACCTGTCATACTCATTTTTTCAACTGCTAAGGGATAATCATTATGGTAATCATGTAGATGGTGTGGATAGTCCAGGTCGACTTCAAAGATCCGACCCTTCGCGTCGTTTCGGTCAAGATTCATAATATTGTTTGTTAACCCTGACTCTGTTACATCATACTGTGACAAATCATACAGACAAAAGTTTTTCAAGGGCAATAACTCACACATCGCCCAGCCATACAAATTGTCAGAGGTGCCTACCCCTCTTAGACCATTTTGTGTAATGGGCTGCTTAAAAATGTGTATTTTGTGTAATCATTTCAGCGCAACACGCAACGAAAAAAATACACCACAGCAAACAAATTAAAAATGAAGACATTTATCCCCACTATTAGCTATTTTATTCACACAATATCAGGTATCGCTGTAGCAAGTTTGGGTTTGAAATTGTGAATAGTATTTGCGAGAAAAAAAAAACTTTTTTTTTGTAAAAATATGGTCATTTTGGACATTTTTCTTGAGCTCTTGTGACCCTTGACTTTTCCGAGGAATCAACGAAATTAGTGTACATATATAGGTCTTTTTATCAGGTATCTTTGTACCAAGTTTGGGTTTGAAGTTGTGAATAGTTTGATTTGAGAAAAAAGAAATTATGTCCCAAAATGTCTGATATATTTCCTGATCCTCTGTGACCTTGACCTTTGTGAGAAACTGCCACTAAAATTGGCATGTTTAGAAAGGTCTTGCCACAAAGTATCCTTGGGCCAAGTTTGAAGACTGTAGCTTCAATAGTATCCGAGAAAATGCCAGCGTTAATGTTTACCATGCACGACGGCGGACGATCGACCGCTGGCTCGGAACAGACTCACTTTTTCTTTGCACGTGAGCCAAAAATGTCTTTCGTGCATGACGGATCGCTGTTACTTAATATGCATCAGTAACTAAAAAGGGCATCTGTTACGGCGACACGTTTGTGTCCATGCAGCTCCATGATGCCGATACACTGTAAGGCTCCTACTTTGTCACCAGCCGCAATGTTTACACCTGCCACTGTACGGTATATCCAGTCTAGACAACATGTAATAAGCGGCATTGAACGATGTTGTGTCTCATACACGATCGGGTGGAAGTACCAGTGTTGTAAAGACAATGCACGTACTACACGTGTAACCAATGTGTGTCGGTGTCCACAGTCACCTACATGTGCACCAAGGTGTGGCATCAGAGGAACGGAATATCAATTACGGAATTGCCAAATTCAGCTTCAGAATCAAGCTGTACGTCATTGCCGTTGTCAGTGCCTCAACCGTCGATCGCTCCAGCTGACAGACACTGCCAACACGTGGTTATGCTGCCACACAGTAGGTGGGCACACGTGTCCCAATACATCAAAGCTATCTGCTTTTGAAACCATGTCTCCAAACACAAAATTTTATCACTTCGAATATCTGTCTACACATTCACTCGCCATTTCGACCGTAATACGCATGCTAGCGCTGCAAAGCTGACCGCATACAACGTACAAAAGTACGCACGCACTGTCAGGACCCTCATGCTAGTGTAAACATATGTTAGTGCGAAGTCACCACACGCACGGCGAGGCTTGCGCATCACCGGGTGCGCGATATAAAACACCTGACACCTCTCAAGCGGTTTTCCGGGCTGCACGGTATACGAGACTGCCAACCAGTACAGCGGTTTGCCGGGCCGAAATGGTTAATGAAAGAGTGCTTTATGTCAGCTTTGGGATGTACTACTGCCTCGGCCTTGTGCCCAGCGCACTCCAAATGTCTTTGAATATCATACTGTGACTTTGTACGCGCCACTATAAGGAACACCAAAGTCCTTTCTGCACACCGGCGTTGCATGCATTTGTAGCAGAGGAGCTCTCTGATATCGCTAGTTACTACCCGTGAGTCAGAGTTCAGTGTTTCTGTGAACGCTTGGCGCGCTGTGTGCGAGTATTTTTGCTGCCTTGGCTAGTCAGTGTGTAGCGGCCGGACTACACGCGCAAAGCTCAGTAACATAGTCTCTGGTTCCAGAGGCTGATAGCCTATAAAGCGGCCGATCTTCAGTCCACAATTAGCCCCCCACCCCTCCCCCCCGTAAATTGCGTATTTTAGAAGAACTGGTCGTACTCGCGTAATTTGAGCCGAAAATGCGTAAAATTACGAGCTAGCGCGTAAGGTAGGCACCTCTGAATTGTTAGCGTCTACATAGGTAATGAATGACCTTGACCTTCAGGGGTCAAAGTCCGGGCCGTCCATATATTTATTATTTGCTCTGGCATAATTGTTCGCAGCAATACTTATCCCACCTCTCAATCTGCGTTCCACCATTTCACCCATCGTACGATCAGACAACAGGTCTATAGATATCTTGCTGGATTTCAAAAATGCATCCCATGTCATGCCAGGACTAGTTATGTAACAAGCAGGGTCAAGCTTGTAGTGTAACAAACCCTTTTCACGGTAACTTTCAAATACGTCTGCTAGCAAACAAACGTCAGCTTTCAAGTACTGGTCATGGTAGTCACCAATAGTCTGACACCCCAGTTTATCCCACGCATCAAGTGCGTGTTGGTATTCAGAGTCAGAAATACCTTTACCATTAAGTGTGGAATAAAATTTCTCTTTTGGTGGCAGTCTTGTTTCCTCAAACACAACCCAGTGATCAATGTACTCATATGGATACACACCTTTCTTAATCAAGTCTGGCTCAAAATATTTACTTGTTATTGGATACTCAGTCAGTCCTTCTGCCAAACTAGCAAGACCTAAAGACAAATGTTGCATGGAGTCATAAAATGCTAATTTGTCTAACCTAAAAGTTAAGTACTTTTCAGTTGTCTGCGCTATACAACTAATGTTTTGTAAGACTCATCTACAGCCTGCATGATAATGTGTGAATCATATCCTTTGAGATTGTGGAAAAAGATTGGTAACTTATATGTCTTAGGATCTGTTTTTAATAATAAGTTACAATTGTTATGTGCAGCACCTCTGTAATGCCCAGTTATGTGATCATGGTCACGAACTTTATCACCCCCCAGAGGTTGTTCACAAATCCAACACATCTCAGCTGTATCAAATTTCAGTTTGTCTTCTTCTGTCATTACCAAAGGCATCTGACTTGTTGTGAGATACTGTACTACCTGACTATACAGATGTCTCATTTCTGTTAAAAACAGACATGCTGCATTTTCACCTGTGTAGATAACAGGCTCGGTATGCTGACCGTCTGACCTAACAATAATGTATCCAAAAGAACACACCACTTGGTCACTTAGTTTTATAATCTTTGGTAATGACTCTGGAACAGGACCTTCATATGGTACTACCAGTGATTCAAAATCAGCATACACTACAAACGGCAGCTTTTGTTGATTCCCATAGTTTTTAAAATATACTTGACTACCAGGATCTGGATACTTAAGTACATGATTGATTGTACATTGCTTAACGTCCCGACAGCAACAAGGCTTTCTCAGGACGTGACTTAAGTACAGTTTGTATATCATCAGCTGACCTACAATGCAGTACATGTTTATGTGCTACTGCAATAGAAGAGAATCTTTGTAAACATTTCTTACACACTTCCTGTTTGCCATTATGTTTTGTTGTATGCCCATGAATTAGACGGGACATATTTCTGATAATTGTGTAGTGAAAGTTATCATTATCACCGGCAGGGCCTATTAGCAACATGTCAACATGCTTATCTTCTGACTGACCATAGGTTGGAGCAAGTGGTGATACTCTAATGGGTTGTAACTTGTCAACAGACTCATTATCCCACACAAACACATTTACAGATATACCAGGATTTAGTTTTTCAAATAAGTCTATGTTCTCTATTTTAACAGGGAACTCAATGCCACTAAAGTTGAGTTCATTTACAAATTTAAAGTAGTTAGATACACGTTCAGGTTTTGATTTTACATAATGCAGTTTAGCAAGCACACACCACATGAAACAGAAATTGTCATTGTTCTGTATATTGACGACAGCCTTTTTGTTTGCAACCTCTGTTGGCAGTGGCAACCATGATTTACCTAATATAGGATGATACCTTGACTGCTTTAGTTGTAGTTCATGTACATGTCCTTCGTGCCAACCAGACCCCTTCATTTTTGCACTGTCAATTGCCTGGAGGAAGTCAGGTAATAGTCTGTCTCTAAACACGTTCTCTAATTCCCTTTTTGTGTTAACTGTGTGTTGTCTTGTAGAGATATATGATACAATCACTTCACCGTCTACTCTAGTAAATTCTATTTTAGCAACAATCTGAATCTTCACACTGCCTGTAAGAAGATTATCTTGTATGACAGAAAAAGAGTTTTCTATCGATTCATAGACATTGTTAGTATTTGATATAGGCAAATCTGTTGTGTGAAACACGTTTCTTAAGCTTGATGAGCCTGATGGGCTTTGAGCATTGTCCGTCATTTTTATTTGTCGGACAAAATAATAAATGAAAAAAAAATTACCGCTGACACACCATATGTAATACTGTATTATCTGTAGTTATGATAAACAAGTCAACTACTTCCCTGGTGTTTGTCCTGCAGGTGTAATAATACTTTATTAAATGTAACACTTTCAATGTAACAATGTAGTTTTCTTAATTGATCAAATATGTCTTCACACAGTACCTCAAACCAACGCAAGTGGCCACTGTTAGCATTATAAACTTTAAAAGCATTTGTCTTAAGATCAACAGTCTCATAATCATAACGTGGTAATCCATCTGAATATTCCAAAGTAACATTATATGTCGTGTATATTCTTATTGACGGTGTTGAGAGTTTAAAGCTGGGTTCAAACACACGTGATTTTAAGTCAGTAATGTGCATAACATCTTTGAAGCATTCTGTAACATCAAACACTTGGGTTTGTCTGTCTGTCATTTTTTATTGGACAAACAAATGTATAAATTAATTTACTAACCCATACCCTGTGGGCTGATCTGTCTTTAAAATGAGCTTTAGATGCTTAGTTGATTTCAGTTTATTTTTCACATCATCACGTTCATGCTTATTTGGGATGACATCATTCTGAGACAGTCTTCAAAGCTGTCACGATCCTTACAGTAAAACAAAAAGATAAACTTTAACTGTTCTCAAAAATCTTTCAATACAGCATTATATTTCTGATTGAGAATCCATACACTGACGTTTGCATGTCTACCACTCAAAGCAAGTTCTGCTAATGTGTTTCTCTTTTTGACAATGTCTTTCTCTGCAGAACAGTCATCAACAATAAACAATGTTGACTGTCCTTCAAATTGCTTGTAAAAATATTGTGGGTAGTCATTCAGTTTTTTCTCAGGGTCAACTAAGTAAATGTTGTTGTCAGTCCAAATGAATAAACGGTTGTGATAAGCTTTGTTGTGTTTAATAGTAGGACAAAATATTACAATGTTTTCAAAGTGGTGTATGTATTTTGTTTGTAATAGGTTAAGAACAAATTCAGTTTTCCCACACCCTGTGGCACCACAAAACAATCCACAGTGTGGGTCAAGGGTCATCAAGCTCCGGTTCATTTTAATACACAATATAATTTTAATATATGTGTCCACTCAGTCTGCTTTCTGCAATATTGAGTTGTGCATCATAAATCAAATACAAATATATGTTTATGGCTGCAGCAGTTTCAACCTTCTTTTGTATCTGAATTGTTATTCCATCACTGCCATTCTCAACAGTTCGACCTGACCCATGAAGGTAGTCGTCGTCCGTACTACGAAGGTCTAACCAAAGAGCATACTTATTTGTAAGGTATTGACCAATCCTTACGTCATACAGATGTAAATTTTGCACGCAATGTTTGCAGGTTTATCTCTAATCCTTCCACCCGCAAAAAACTTTGTGATCTCATCGTAGTGTTGATAAGGTAACAAACCTGAAGCGTACACTTGATTAGGACGGCCTTCGATTGTACAAGACAAATGTGTAATTTTGGATTGTAGAATTTTTCTGAATCTCTTTTGTATGGAGCCGCCGGTTCAACAAACAACATGAGTATACCTTTTAGTGACCTAGCTGGTGTGTTCAAGTTTATATTCCACATTGGGTCGCTCTTGTCTTTATTGATTAAACTATGTCTAATCACTCGGTCATAATAAATTGGAAGTCTTGACTGGTATTGATTTTGAATGAGTCTGGCTAGTTCAGTATGTGTGACAATTTCATATTCCAAAGAAATGTTAGAGACAGGGTTCGTAGCCAAAAGGCATCACAAAATTCACAAACTTTTCACAAACTTTCAAGACCATTTTTACATTTTTCCTGGCCATAAGATGTGTGACCGAAATATACTTATATAGACTAGGCCTATATGCCCACTGTTCAACAGACGCTTACCTTTGTTATGACTCATGATGGCACCTTCACCCATGCTTGCAACATCAATAGATTTTTGACAAGCGGCACAAAACAAAAACCGACCACTTGTTTGATGCTACTTTTCGGAGCCAGCTTTTATACATATATTTGGCTGAATCTTTCCTCAGCCACTGTTTATACTTAGAAGCTTCAAGCCACAAATCGTTAAAAACACAAGCGCCAGGCATGGTCAATGAGTGAGCGATGTGACCGGAAATATTAAAGGGAAATAATCATTCGCAAGTACATCCGGTCGAAATCGAAAGTACGTTTTTGCGTAGCTTTCTGGTAGCCGGATTTTATTTGTTTTGTTTGTGTGTGTGTATTTTGTTTGTTTTGTACATTATTTTTTTAAATTCGAAAAAAATCGAAAAAGCAAAATGTGTACATGATGAAGCCAAGTAAGCAGAATTGTAAAATTCACAAACTTTCACAAACCCTCCCCAAAAATGTCATTTTTCAAAGACTTTCCAGGGCCTGGAAAAAGGATTTTATTTTCCCCAAACTTTCACAAACTTTCCCAATCGCTACGAACCCTGTAGAGATCTTATATGTTGCACTGAGATCAGATGATTTTATAACTTTGGAGTAGTCATTGAAAGTTAGTTCAAAACTCAGACGGTCATTCAGTGCCCCTTGATAATAAGGCAAATGAGCTGTTAGGATTTCAAACTCAAGTGGAATGTAAAATCTGGTTCCATATGTTTCTGCTACAATAACTTCCTTGGCTACCCCAGTAGTTACTTTATCTCCGGCATCTATTCGAAGTTTACCAATATTATCAGACTGTATGCCTTTACAATCAATCAATCAATTGATAAATAAGGTCTTCTCGTTCTTCTCTTGTGAGCCAAAGATCTTTGTAACAGTAAAACACATCAGCATCATCAAGACTAAACACTTCCTGTCCTTCAAGTTTTACTTTAATAGTTCTAACAATTGCTCTGCCAAGATTGTCAACCAGTGTCTGATGAAAGTTCAATATTAAATGCTAGGCGTGCAGTGCCAGGAACAATAACGTCACTGGGACCTAGGTTTGGAAACTTGACTGTAAGAGTTTGGTTCTGGTCTATGGTACTTGGATTGTTTGTGATGACGATTGATTGTCTAATGCCCTTAACTCTTAAACGTTTGCCTCCCTTGACATCGATGGAATTCCATCGATGCTTTCACAGTGGAATTTTCCACTGCTATGAAAAATTTAGAATCGTCTTTTTTTTTAAATTTCACTAATTTTATTAGTTGTATAGGGTTCACATTAATGTTTGAATTTACATGTTTACATGCTGTAAAAATACGAAATATATTAAAATAAAATAAAATAAATTCGCATCCTATCACGTACTTGCTCTCTGCAAATTCTTGTGCATTTGTGCTACGTTTACGTACTTCAGTCACTTTGTCTTCATGAGGATAGAACATACATTTATAAGCAATTTTAACATACTTGGGCTTGTTTTGTCAGGAATTGTAGTGGCTTTCAGAATTAACTTCTTTTAGTGACTGTTGTACAGTAATAAAAAAATTTTCTTCTTTGCGACTATTGAATGTTTAATATTTTGCGGTAAAATAAAAATAAAATTTAGACATTGAACCCTTCTTCATGATTTACAGTGTAATTATTTCTTGTTGTTAGTGTGCCTGTTTGAAAGAAAATTCAATTTGCTTTCAACTGATATATAATATGTCTATAATATGTTAACACTTGCACTAGTTTTGTGTATTTTTAACCATTTACCTGTTGCGCTGTCAAAAATGCATACAATTTGCACGAACGTTTAAGAGTTAACACCAAGAGGCTCACGAAGTTTTCTGTATGGGTCTAACTTTGATCCGTAAGACTGTGTCATTTTTATTATGCACAATAAAAAATATTAAATTAATAAAACAATGGCAGCAGGAGGATTTAATCATGAAGATTTTGAAATGGATGTCATGGATGCCTCAGATACCAGCATCACAGATATGACTGGAATGGTAACTAGTAGTAGTATGTATCATGAACTGTTAAAAGACAAAGTAAACTCATTTTATGACAGTGTTGGAGCGCGTCCAGATGTAATAGATCCTAATCAGTTTGAATATGATAAAGGACACTTATTCGTAAATACAGACAGAGGGAAAATATATCTAACACATAAAAACAATCCTTCTAAGTTTAGAGCTTTAAGTACAATTAAAGGTGAAGTCGGTGGTAACTCTGGGTTGGCAAGGTACCTTGGTATTGGGGGGTCTCCTGTCACGCCAAGACTGGTTAGTGTTCTTCACGACACACAAACAAAGTTGCCAACAGGGCAAGAAATTGAAATGGCACCTGTAACAAGCCTACCAGAAATAGCAAACACAGTGATACAAGAAACTTCATTTACTGAAGGACAAATAAACGATGCTATGAAAACAATAGATGACCCACCTTTGTCAATGCGGGAGATTATGGGCTTGGATAAATCATTACAGACGATAAGAGGTGAGATGGTGAATAATGTTGCCAAACTGGGTGAACTTGATAAACACATAGAACGTGAAAAAGAGAAACTGGCTACCGCAGACAATGGGAATCTTGACACAGAAATAAAAGAAAGAATACAACACAGATTAAATGATTTGCAGATAGAAGATCAGGGCGGTTAGAAACAATTAGTATTGGAAGACAAAAACTGAAATCACAGGTCAACAGAATTAGAGAAACTATTCAGAAAATACTTCACGAAGACACTACTCTGGCTGAGAGATTGAAAACACTTTTCAGAGAACAAGGTATCACAATTGCTAGTTTAATTACTGCTCTTGGATTTATTATCAGTACTGTTGTGTTAGCTGTCTCTGGTGCTGGGGGTGGTGGGGTGCAGCACCGCCAGGTCCGCCAGCACCACCAGGCCCCCCGGCTCCAACATACCCAAAAGATTTACGGTCATGGGTAAAGAAACAGTTGTCTCATATTTCAGATCTACTTAAGAAATTGGCTCTGAAAGCAATGGATGCTTTGCCTGGCATAATTGGCACAGTTGTCAGTTGGCTTATTACTACAGCAGCGAAGGTAGTAGGGTTTATGGCAGAACATGTGTGGGTCTTTTTGGTTACAGTAGGAGGGTTGATGGTGGGTTATTTAATGAAACAGATAAAGAAGTAAAACCCCTAATCCAGTGAGGCCTATTACCAATGCTGTTCTCTCCGACTCATGTGTGTCAGGGGTTGACTGTACTGGTTGTATGGGTGCCGGTGTTGGGGCTGGAGCCGGGGCCGGGGCCGGGGGTGTTACCGTCTGTAATGGTTTTAATGACTGAACATGTGTGGTTGTTGCTCCTAAGTTTACAGATTGATTGAGTCCTAATTTTTGATCACGACCTGCAACAATGATTTCATTATTATAATTTGTTATTGTACCCATTTGGAGTTGAATTGATTGATTATACATTGCTTAACGTCCCGACAGCAACAAGACTTTCTCAGGACGTGCCTGCACTGCTTGTGAAAAAAACCATAAACATAACATTGAATGTATGTCGCCAGCCGGTCCAATACATTAAATAAACCTAACACATGGGGCCTAAATAAAGCCAAGACCATTTAGCAACACACATCCAATATCAAGAGCTACAGGCAGTGCAGACAGTAGGGAGAGTTTTAAAAAGGCAAATACAGGTGAATGGACAAAGGGTAGACAGAAACACATGCCCCAGAATAGAGAGGAAAACCCACCCTGTGGGGCTGACCAGGGTGACCCTGGGAACTAAAAAGTAGTTAACCCCACTCAAGTCCCCCAGGGCAGACCGGGTGGGGTAATTTGGAGTTGAAGGTCAGATGGCAACATGTATAACCCGATGCCAACTACAAAGTCAACTTTTGATCTGGCATATCTGAGAACGTCTTGGTAGCGCTGTATGCTTGATGGGAGATCAACCACTGAATTAATTGAATCTTCAAGATTTGCAAGAAACTGTTTTTGTGCTTCAAATTTACCACTTCCATTCAAAATATTCGATTTTGTTAGTGATTGTGCACCTAGTAAACACCAGACATATGTTCCGATTGACTCATTGACGCGCTCGACTCCCGCTTGAGTAAACCCGTCACTCTTGTCTAAAATAAATGTGGTCCAGGCATTAGACTGCTTCTGCTCAATGGAACCTATCCAGACTTGTGATTTTGATGAGAATGAAGTGTAACCAGGGTAATAATCTTGTGGGTATTGTCTGTGACTCATAGCATAATACAATGTACCCATACCATTGTGATCATCAAGTTTTTGTGTGAAGTCATACTTAGTGCTTATGTTAAATTCATTACAAATCCGTTCAAATGCTTTCATATCCATGGGGTTGTTAAACCTGTTGAAACTGGATTCAGTGGGCAGTGGTGTATGAAGTTCTGACAGTATACGTCTAAGCTGGTAGTACGTGTGAAAACGGTAGACAGATCTAATAAGTTTGTTTGAGTGATTCAAGTGGTCTGTAAATGAAACACCACAGCCTGTAGTTGAACACAGTATAGCAAAGTTAAGTTGGTTTTGAAACATCTGTAGTGGACTTGAAGACCACTTTCTTGCAGTAGCATCATCTGTTATTGGAGGGTTTAGGTAATGGTCAAACGGGTTGGGTACTTTCACTTGAAATAAATCTTGTTCAGACACAGCAATATCAAGTTGATTTAGTTGAATTATTTTCTGTTTATAAGTAGGTGCAACATTATATTTGGCATTCACATTAAATTGAAATGCGTTTGTATTGGTAATGGTTGGTGATTTAAATTCCATCCTTTTTTATATGAGATAATAAAAATGTTTATTACCTTAACAAATCTTGACACAAGCAAACCAGTGTGGTTAACTAATGGGATTGATAATCGGGATGGTAGCAAGGCTGTAGCTATCCATGAAATGTTTTATACTGTAAAGTGGTTTAATATAGAAGATGATATATATAATAAAGTAACTTTTGGTGGTAAAACTGAAGCTTTACCGCCTGGATATTATGACTTTTGTACTATAGCTGAATGGTTTCAAAGTAAATTTAAAATTAAAGCAACTTTAAATCCAGCTAACCTACTTGTTACATTAGAATTTCTGACAGAAAATTGGTTAAAGATCTCAGATAGATTTGCATATTTACTTGGATTTTATATTGATGAAGATTGGTGGAGATCAGATGATTTAGATTGATTGATTGATTGTACATTGCTTAACGTCCCGACAGCAACAAGGCTTTCTCAGGACGTGCCTGCACTGCTTGTGAAAAAAAATAAATATAACATTGAATGTATGTCGCCAGCCGGTCAAATACATTAAATAAACCTAACACATGGGGCCTAAATAAAGCTAAGACCATTTAGCAACACACATCCAATATCAAGAGCTACAGGCAGTGCAGACAGTAGGGAGAGTTTTTAAAAGGCAAATACAGGTGAATGGACAAAGGGTAGACAGAAACACATGCCCCAGAACAGAGAGAAAAACCCACCCTGTGGGGCTGACCAGGGTGACCCTGGGAACTAAAAAATACCTAACCCCACCCAAGTCCCCCAGGGCAGACCCGGGTGGGGTAGATGATTTAGATGAAGCTATGTTTGGTATTATAACAATGAAGACCAAAAAACTTAAAATAACTGGGAAACGCCCTGTCAATTTGTCAGTACACACAGTATTTAATGTGTATTTGAAAGAACTGAACACAACTGAGAATGTACACAATGGAAAGCCTTCGACTTTGTTGAGATGTGTGCCAGCTGGAACTGCACCCTATTGCGAAAGTGTGGTTGTTAGATTTCCTGCGCAGTTTAAGAAATTAGGTTCTAGTTTCTTTGAGTCACTGAGTATATCTGTAACTAATCAGGATAACAAACCAGTTGTTATGCATGATTTTAGTGTTGTGTTGGAAATTAAATAATTTTATTTTTGTTTATAAAAATGAGTGGTGGTCCAAAGCCGAGAATCATACCAGTTGCATGTCCAGTAACAGAGTTGAAAGATTTGGCAGACGTACAGGATTTTGAGAAGGAAGGGCAAATTGGAGAAATATATGGTTTTGAACTTGATTCAACTGGTATGTACAAGTGGAAAGTAATTGTCGACATGAAAGACGGTGAAAGACAGATTCCTAAACTTGGTCAGCTGTGTGATGTTACGGTACCAGTTGCACCTACTCTTGTAAATAATGTGCCCTACAACTTAATACATGTAGCTAATAAGTGGGTAGTTTCACCTGTGCCGGCACCAGCACCCGTAATTGATTGATTGATTGTACATTGCTTAACGTCCCGACAGCAACAAGGCTTTCTCAGGACGTGCCTGCACTGCTTGTGAAAAAAAACTAAACAGAAAATTGAATGTATGTCGCCAGCCGGCCAAATACGTTAAATAAACCTACAACATGGGGCCTAAATAAAGCTAAGACCATTTAGCAACACACATCCAATATCAAATTGATTGATTGTACATTGCTTAGCGTCCCGACAGCAACAAGGCTTTCTCAGGACGTGCCTGCACTGCTTGTGGAAAAAAAAAAAATAAACAGAACATTGAATGTATGTCGCCAGCCGGTCAAATACATTAAATAAACCTAACACACGGGGCCTAAATAAAGCTAAGACCATTTAGCAACACACATCCAATATCAAGAGCTACAGGCAGTGCAGACAGTAGGGAGAGTTTTAAAAAGGCAAATACAGGTGAATGGACAAAGGGTAGACAGAAACACATGCCCCAGAATAGAGAGAAAAACCCACCCTGTGGGGCTGACCAGGGTGACCCTGGGAACTAAAAACGGGCATCAGAACTGTTCACCCAAAAAAAATCTGAAAACGTTATTTAAAGCCATTTCCTGGCACATAAGAAGTCAAAAGTGTTATTAACTAAGCACATGAACAGGGGCCAGGAAAATCGGAAAATCGCCGAAAATCGGACAGTTCTGATGCCTGTAAAAAATACCTAACCCCACCCAAGTCCCCCAGGGCAGACCCGGGTGGGGGACATCCAATATCAAGAGCTACAGGCAGTGCAGACAGTAGGGAGAGTTTTATAAAGGCAAATACAGGTGAATGGACAAAGGGTAGACAGAAACGCATGCCCCAGAATAGAGAGAAAAACCCACCCTGTGGGGCTGACCAGGGTGACCCTGGGAACTAAAAAATACCTAACCCCACCCAAGTCCCCCAGGGCAGACCCGGGTGGGGGGAGCACCCGTAATTGACTGGGACATAAAGATTGAATTTATTAGTCCTTATGTATACACTGATGACGAAGGCGCCTTAGTGTTTAGGAAGGTTGTTAATTCTGGGCCGCTGATTGCAAGCCTTGTTCCAAGTTTTGCCCCAGACAACAATAGCAGAGATAAACTGAAAGTTGAAAATTATGAGAAACGACGGTATCTTCTTACAACTAGAAAGGGAAGATCAGATACTTCTGTTGTGTTTATGCCAGCAAGCTTAGTCGTGGCTACAGAAGCGACAATAGTATTTGAAATTATCTTGAGATCTATAGCTTCTGTGAAAGAGGCAAATATTGCACAGGGAATAAAACTTACATGGGATGAAACAGTATCAGAATCAACAAAGGTCTTTATTGCTATTACAAAAAGTGCTGATGTTATTAATGTTTCGAGCAGTGTTCCGGCTGTCAAGGTGGTTGTCGACAAAACAACTTTTGTTCGTCTAAGTTAAATAAACCTTGAACACATTGATCTTGTTTCATTTTATTATGCCAGCAAATTGTATACTTTTGACGAGTTGCAAAATGTAATTGCTGATTAAATAAAAAATATTTGTCAATAAAAAAAATATGGTAAACTTCTATCCACAACTACCGACGACGCTTGCGCCTGAGACTGTGTCGTCGTTTGCGCTTGATCCACATATGCCAATTGCATCAGATAAAACATTACGGGCAGATGCATTCAGATTAAATAATATTACAGAAGCAATTAAATATTTGGAAAGTGAAGAAGCGAGGTACTCCAGATGTAAAAGGAGGTATCAGACCATTTTCAATTCTGTACAAAATACATCTATGGCTGTTGGCGCTTTTTCAGCTGGTTGTTCTGTAGGAGGTATTGTATTGATTTCAACTGGAATTGGAAGTTTGGTTGGAATCGGACTGGAAGGAGCTAGCATTGCCACAGGACTGGCTTGCTTTGGTTTGGATGCCATAAACAAGAGGTTTCACACAAAGTTAGAAAAACATGAAGCATTGAGTACGCTGGCAAGTGCAAAACTGAGTAGTCTTAAACTTATTATAAGTAAAGCGTTGCAGGACAATTTTATTAGTGACGAAGAATTTAAGCGAGTCCAGGATGATATAAATAACTACAAACAAATGAAATCAGAAATACAAAATAAAATGCGTAGTCAGTCTCCCGTGAATGTTGAAGAACTGAAGGCTAGTTTTTTAGCAGAGGGAAAAAGGATAGGGGTACAGGAAACCACAGAAAAGCTACACAATCTTTTAAACAAATAAAAATCAGATTTGGTAATCGTTTAATGTTATACACTTCACAGAGAGATGTCATGCCACTTACACAGTTTAGGCCTGATTATTTAACCCCATCTGCACCACCGCCAGAGTACTACTGAGAAAAAAAAGTTTTTTTATTGTCCTTGTATCTTGACAAATCTGACCGAGTAAGTTGTGACTTAAGTCAAGTTGTTGTAAGAACTTATAAGAACTTACAGTAAGAAATTAATAAGTTCTTATTACAACTAACTTAAAGGTTACCTCTGCAGGTTCCTAAAACTTAATTGTAACTTATTAGTAACATATAAAGTTCCACTGAAATCACTTAGACAGGTAAATGATTAGGTGTTCATAGAGACAATAGTTATAGAGAGATACAATAGGAGATCCGTAAGATAATCAGATCAATAAAGCCACATCAGTCATGTTCGTCAGTTTTTAAAAATTAAAGGGTTGATTCGGTAATAACGGGGGTATAATGGTGTCAAAAATTTTATTATTAAAAATGACGTAATTTATTGACGGATGCGGCTTTATTGAATTCATTGCCTTACGGATCTCCTATTGTATCTCTCTTGGTCTTGTCCTGCATTTCTTGATGAGTGTGGGACAGTAATGCCAAGTCGTCTGCAAAATCGAGGTCGTCAAGCTGTGTCCACAGTGTCCACTGTATTCCACTTCGTCAGTGCTCTGTGGTCATCTTCATGACCCAGTCTATGGCCAGTAGGAAGAGGAACGGAGACAGCAGACACCCCTGCCTGACACCGGTTCTGACCTGGAGCTCCCTGGTGAACTGCCCTTCGTGGATCACGCGACATGTCATGCCATCGTAGCTGCTCTTGATCAGGCGGACGAGCTTTGTGGGTACACCGTAGTGTCGTAGGAATTTCCACAGAGTCTCTCGGTCCACGCTGTCAAATGCTTTCTCGTAATCCACAAAGTTGACGTACAGCGGGGAGCTCCACTCCAGAGACTGTTCCACGATGATGCGGAGAGTGGCGATCTGGTCTGTACATGATCGGTTTATTCTGAATCCTGCTTGCTGGTCTCTCAGCTGGGGGTCAACGGAGCTCTTCATTCTCTCCAGGATGATCCTGTTGAAGACCTTTCCTGGTACTGACAGCAAGGTGATTCCTCTGTAGTTAAAACACTTGCTGAGGTCGCCTTTCTTGGGAAGCTTGATTAGGTACCCCTCCTTCCAGTCCGCCGGCATCACCTCCTCTTCCCAGATCTTTCCAAACAGTGGGTACAGCATCTCCACTGTTGTCTCTAGGTCTGCTTTCAGAGACTCCGCTGGGATGCCATCTGGCCCTGCTGCTTTGCCGTTCTTCAAAAATGCCACTGCTCTTCTGATCTCTTCCCGGCTGGGTCTGTCACGGCTGATGGGTAGGTCGGTCTCTGCTGGCTGGATGTCTGGGGGGTCGGGTGGGCTGGGTCTGTTCAGTAACTCTTCAAAATACTCGGCCCATCTGTCTATTAGATCAGCACAAGACAACAAAAAGTGTTGAACAGAGTACTGCTCGTCACAGGCATAACCCCATGGACGCTCCTCCTGTTTAAGTAAATAAGAGTGCGTAACATACGTGTGGCCGATGTGGAGCCGAGCCAGGACAGTCTCCTCACGGCGGCTGCCGCAGCGATAAGGTAGACCGTCGGACAACTTAGGAAGGGCTTCATGCAGCTTGTTAGCTTCCTCTTTGTCCCACTCGGACTGCCACTCACGGGCTATGTACGCACTAGCCACATGTCTAAAATCACTATAAACAGTCTGTGTGTCAGGGACAGGGTCATTGCGGGCATCGTTGGCAGCAGAATCTGCGATCCTGTTGCCCTCGATGCCCACATGCCCTGGCACCCAAATAAAAATGATATCATAATATTCCTTCATCAAGTCCGCGTGGAGCTCTCTGATCTGCACCAGCATTGGGTGGTCATTTCCCGTGCCCTGAAGGGCCTGCAGGGCAGAAAGAGAGACAGAATCAGGAAGTTCCTTTCTCTAAATCGATAAGCATGCCTGAGTGCCAGCAGAACCGCCTGCAGTTCCTCACTAAATACAGATGAGTGGTCTGGGAGGCGGTGCTTAAATGGGCGTCTAGGATGGCGAGAGGACACTGCGGCCGCAGCCACTCTCCCATCCTCAGACTTTGACCCATCAGTATAGATGCGACAATAGCCAGGAAAAATTGAAAGCAGTTCATTGAGGCTCTGTTGGTATATGGCTGGTGGAGTAGAGTCTTTCTTGTGGGCAGTCAAATCCAGCAAGATGTCAGGAACTGGTAAGAGCCAAGGTGGAGTGATGTGTTGCAGGGATTCCGAAACTCTGTCCAGGTCCAATCCGGCCACCTGCAGATGAGGTCGGACACGGAAAGAAAGTGGACGGACAGCTCCCGGATGGGTATCGTAAATCTCTGCAAACGATGGTTTAAAAACACAATCATAGGCAGGATTGTCTGGATGGGCCTTCAGTTTCAGAACGTAGCTGAGCATGAGGCGGATGCGGCGGATGCGGCGGAGCTTGAGAGAAGGCTCCCCTGCCTCGGCATACAGACTAGGAACTGGAGACGTCCTGAAGGCCCCAAGACATATCCGCAGACCCTGATGGTGAATTGTGTTCAGACGCTGTAGCACAGACTTGGAAGATGAGCCATACACCACAGAGCCGTAATCCAGTTTGGACCGAACAAGGGCCCAGTACAGACGAAGTAAGACAGTACGGTCCGCACCCCAATCAGTACGACCGACGACACGAAGAATGTCGAGAGCCTTCTGACAAGAGGTTCTAAGGTAATTAATATGGTTGCGGAAGGTAAGTCTTTTGTCAAAAATGACCCCCAGAAACTTTGCCTCCTCGGCCACCTTAATTGGCACTCCAGCAATGCTCAGGCTAGGTTCTGGAAAAAATTTCGTCTGGTTAGTAAAATGCACACAGACAGTCTTGGAGGGCGAGAACTTCAATCCATTGAGAGACACCCACCGCTGGATGCGATCAACGCACAGCTGCAAGCGCCTCTCAAGGGACGCAAGTCCTCGACCACGTGCGCACAAAGCAAAGTCGTCAACAAACAAAGAGCATTCAGAATCATCCTTGACGGCCTTTACAATGTTATTAATTTTAATACTAAATAAAACAGGAGATAAAATGCTGCCCTGTGGGACACCCATCTCCTGTTCAAAGGAGTCGGAGAGGGTGGAGCCCACACGGACATGGAACGACCGGTTAGTCAAAAAATTGTGAAGAAAAACGGGCAGGTGCCCTTTAAAACCCATGTCCAACAAGTCAGACATTATGCCATACTTCCAGGTAGTGTCATACGCCTTCTCAAGATCGACAAAAGAATCTCGAATAAATGATTCAAAGCGGACTAAATGGTCAGTTGTACTACGAAAGCGCCGGAAACCGCACTGGAGGTCTGTGAGGAGACCCTGTGACTCAAGATGCCACACCAGGCGGGCGTTGACCAGGCGCTCCATAGTTTTACATAAACATGATGTCAAAGCGATAGGCCGGTAGTTGCCCGGGTCGGAAGGATCCTTACCCGGCTTGGGGATCGGTACAACCACAGCCTGGTGCCAAGACGGCGGAAAATGACCAGTTCTCCAGATATGGTTAAAGGCCTTGAGAAGTACAAGGAGTGACCTCTCAGGCAGATGCGTTAGGGAATGATGGTAGAGAGACAGATCTCCCTACCACCTCGTTTGGAAATATAGCGCCTGACGTAGGTCATCCCCTGTGACTTAAGGTTCCGTACAAGTTCATCTTCAGACAGTTTGGCCAATGCTTGATCTTTAATCACTCCTCTAGAGGAATTCATTGTTTTGTGGGGAGTGACCTCCACTGGAGTGTCTCCGATGGAGGAGAGCCTCAGTACATTTGAGTGTGCCCGGGTACGGCACTCTACCAACAAGTCACCAGACCTGAGGCGCTGGGCCTCAGGCCTGCCAACACGGCTCCTGAGGGTCTCCCCTACCAGGAAAGGGTGCAGCTTGGAAACAGGCTTCTCTTTAACTTTGCTGTGGATAATGAGAAAGCGAGGCCAGGCGGCCGACGCCTGAGGTGTCGCTTCCTCACAGTCAGAGTCACTATCGTTCTCAATGACAATGTCGGCGGCTATGTGCCGCTTTGGTGCTAGTTTTGGTTTTTTGATATTTTCCATATTATAGTATGATAGATATTCATCCCCCGGGGGTCCCCGCCCACCACCGAGCCCAACAAGGGAAAGTGCAATTGTCGGCTGGTCTCCAGCCGACGCACAATGGAGACTGCCCGAAAGATATACTCAAGGGGGTAAGCCCGATTGAATCGTTTGAGCCACCGCCTTCTATCACACTGTTGAATACAGGGGAATACTGGCGTAAAGCACCTAATCAGCATCAGAGGCTATAGCATGGTGCTCCGTATAACAACCCGCATGTCAACAGGGGGATAGGGCTCGACGTGACAAGAGCCGATTGACTAGGCCGGTACGACTAGCCTCCCGTTTAGGCAGAAGTCAAGGCCAAAGTGGAGTGTTTCAGCCACCAGGATCCTCTTCTCCCCCGACACGGGTCTCCAAGCACGGCAAGCACTTGGGATCCAAAGGACCAAAAGCTCACGCGTATTTTTAAGGACCAATCCAACATGGTAAGACCTGGTTAAGCACAGCTCCTTAAAAACCGGACCAGTGAAAAAGACTGAACAACATATCTGCTGACATCAAGTCCTAATCCTGGACAAAGATGGCACCCGTCTGCTAGCCCACTCAGTCAGGGACCGAGTGGACTACCCACCCACGCCACGTGGAGGCCGGTGCCGGGTAGGCTTGGCTGCAGGAGCTGCCAGAACAGTGCGTGAATACAGGCAGCTGTCTGCCTTCGGGGCTCCACTCCTGATTTGAAGGGTTTACTCCCCCACATTTGGCCGTTGGATCCAACCTGATCTCCTCCGTCCTCTAGCCGTTGGCTGTCAGAAACAGCTCATCCGCCTAGTGGTGCAATGTGAACACCACCCCCTCATGTGGTTTAGCCCACCAGCTGAGGTGGTTTGCCAGGGTGTGGCGCTTGGAGCCAGCACGTGAGAGATTAAGGAGATGGATGAGGACCAGTGATGCCCGTCCGTCCTATATAGGATGCAGCTGCCGAACAGCAAAGGTACTACCTCTATCCAGAGGCAGACCATAGAGCTTACAAATGGCGGAGTCGCCGTGTGTCCGTCTTTATTTCTGTGTGTCAGTGTGTGGATCAGAGGTGGATTAAGGTAGAAGGAGATGGATTCCTGTCGCTACATGAGCCCACAGAGTGTACTAATGGATGGAAGTGCCGTGTGTCCGTCTTTATTTGTGTGCGCCGACGTGTGTGTTGATCAGAGGTTGGCTTAGAGAGGGAAATGGATCAGCATAATAAGCCTAAAAATATGAACAACTCTGAATGTTCCTAAAAGATAAACGTATGTGAGCTGAAAACAATATGTTAGACTTTGGGATGAAATCGTAATCTTGTTAATAATTGCATAATTTTTCATAAACGGTATTTACATAAGCCTACAGTTTGTCTTGTCTGTCAGGTATGATTAGCTCAAATTGTGACCTGCAAACCCTAGATGTGAAAATCAGCTAATTTTCTGCACCACTTTTTCGGAGTTATTTTTTACACAGCTAACATAACTTAGATTTTTTTCTTCTTATCAACACCCACATGATTTTTTATAAACAGTGTTTGAATAAGCCTGCAGTTTGTCCCAGTTCTCGGGTAGGATTAGGTCAAACTGTGGCCTGTAGCTGTGAAAATCAGCTAGAGAATTGCAAAATTTGATCCTCTAATACGTAAAATGTTAGTACTGCAATCGAGCGACAGTTGTCTATGAACACATTAATCCAGACCAAAAAGGTGACTGCCAAGCGTGTAATATGCAAAGAAGTACCCAACGGAGAAAGAAACACGCTTAGAAAAGACGGGTACAACACAATTTATTAATATTTCGGGTAAATACCCTTTGTCAAAATAGACAAACAAACAGAGAGATTAGCCGCTACTTATCTTCATTGGCAGAAAGAATGTGGCAACTGAAGGAGGTGACGTAAAAGAAAGAAAAGGAAGAACAAAAGTCCCCCCTATTTTTTGAGTTACCCTTGAAGACGGTTTCACAACTACCTACTCTCCACTTATACCAATATTCTCTTACTGAATTTGATTATTTGCTTTGTTTTCATGACTTATTACTTGTTGTGTACCATGCTAAATGCTGGGGTTTATTTCCCGGGGTCCTCCCGTTTTTCCCCGAGGTAGTCCTCAACTTGAAGGTGATATAAAGTTTGCCTTCGGGTTGGTGTTTAGCAGGCTTTGTGTATTAGACACTCCGCCTACTTCGTGCCCAAGGGTACTCCCTGTTCGTTTTCCTTCTCTTTCTCTCTCTCCGTCTCTCTCTCTCTCTCGCTCTCTTTCTCTGGCCTCATCTACACGCCTTTTCTTTCGCTCGCTCCTGCACGTGCTTGCACACACTCTTGTCTCTCGTGTTCAGGTTCTTTCCGAGTCTCTCTCTTACGATTTTTCGTTGATGTCATTTTTACTTTTTCCGCACTTTTGTTCTTCCTTTTCTTTCTTTTACGTCACCTCCTTCAGTTGCCACATTCTTTCTGCCAATGAAGATAAGTAGCGGCTAATCTCTCTGTTTGTTTGTTTGTCTATTTTGACAAAGGGTATTTACCCGAAATATTAATAAATTGTGTTGTACCCGTCTTTTCTAAGCGTGTTTCTTTCTCCGTTGGGTACTTCTATGAACACATTGTCATGGGACTAACGATGCAATGACATGACGCTTGAAGTGACGTAATTTTGCCGCTCATGCTATTATTCTTCTTCAGAATAGCTATTGCTATGCCAGCCCACAGGCACAGAGCTTATGAATGGCAAGAAGCGCCTTGTGTCCATCTTTATTTCTGTGTGCCAGTGTGTGTGGATTAGAGTAGAAGGAGATGGATCAGAAGAATAAGCTTGAAAATAGGAATAATTCTGGGCTGGGGTCCCACCTTCAGTGTTGGTAATTTTCCATGCAACATTGTCTTTTTGTTTGTATGGTAATTTCTACCTTGTTATACAGCATAAGCAGTGTGCACTAATGTTATGGTGATCAGAGCTCAGTAGTCACCTGTTATGTGCAGTAATAGTCATATTCTTTCTTTTTTTAATTGTGGCTAATTTTCTGGTTTTCATTAAAATACAAATACAAACAATATATGCACAAGTTCCAGACCTGAATATGACTTCTGTATGCCACAATACGCTTGCAAATTTAACTCATTTAGCCCTGACGCCCTGCAGAAGGAGATGTATCAAAAATGATAATACAAGGGCAGTGCCAGATGAGCTTGGCGCCTGAAGGCGCCAAGCTCATCTGGCACTACCCTTTAATTATCATGGTCGATCCATCTCTGCAACTGGTGCAGTGTTGTTCGGTGACACCTCCAAAACTTGGGAAATGTGGCCTTGGGGTTAAATGGGTTAATCCCATAGCTACCATAGCATTTCTTGTTTGGAATAAGAATTTCTCGCATGGTCAGTGAAGCTTATCCTTGTATGGGCGACAGGGTTAAAAACTGAAATGACTGAAAGTGGTCCACAGACTAATTATGTCCTGTAATCCATGACCAGCAAGAGACAAAATTCTCAAGTGCCCCTGCGGATGTATGGGCTCAAGAGATTGTATGCCTCTTGCAGATGGAACAGTTAGTTATTTGGGTTTAACGCAGAGCAGGCGGCTAAGGCCATCTCATGGCGGGGCAGATGGAACAAGATGGCTGTTCTGTCTAATCAAAAAGATGAAATTCGGCTATTGGAGCATGACCGATCCACAAACTTAATACAACCTATGTGACCGTGACCTTCTGACAGATCACTGAAATATGCAAATGCTCAAGTGTTCTAACATAAGGACTGGCTGTTGCACCTGTGAAATCCATGTTTTCTACAAATTCATGCCATTTTCACACTTTTGACAACCTCCCGTGACCTTTGACCTATGTCAAGTAGTGAACCAAATTAGCATGCACAAAATGTCTTATAATCAGCTACCTTTCTGCCAATTTTGGTTGAAAAGTTTTGCAAAAATGCTGATAAAATATAAATTTTAAACAAAAACACATTTTTCACATCATTTGCCAATCTCTTGTAACCCTTGACCTTTCCACAGGGTCATCCAAATTAGCATGTATCGGAAGGTCTTAACATCAGGTATGTCTATACCATGTTTTGGATGGAAATTGTAAACAGTAATCGAGAGAAACAAGATGAGGATTTCATCCCAAAGTCTACCATATTGTGCGTTTTTCTTTTAGGAACATTCAGAGTTCTTCATATTTTTAAGCTTATCCTTCTGATCCATTTCCCTCCTCTCTAAGCCAACCTCTGATCAACACACACGCCGGCACACACAAATAAAGATGGACACACAGCGCTTCCCACCATTAGTACACTCTGTGGGCTGAAATAGCGACGGGAATTCTGAAAAGAAGAATAGCACGAGCATCAAAATGATGTCACTGTAAACTTCACGTCATGGCATCGCTGGTCTCACGACGCCGTGTACACTGTGACGAATTTGATATTTCACGTCACTCATCCGAAAGGCACGGTCTTTTCCTTGTTTTGGTATCAATTTCAGCCCACTTACCAAATTTCAAATATAAAACGATTTGAATTTACAAAAACTTCAGTAGCTCGCTTAAGCTTGCCCTTAGCACCACGTGAATGTTCTGTATATATGTACAGTGTGTGAATGAATATGCGTGATACACGTGATGCTTGTTGGGTTCAGTTCACGGCAGAGCTTTGAGCCGATATTCAATTGGGTAAAGCGCCTATTTAATGCGCTGATTTATTTATTTATTATTTATTTTGTTCCTCGCGCTGGGACCATATGGCGTTGAGGCACGTCCCATGGGTGGTGGATAGGGGTCCCTCGCGAAAGGGGTGCACCGAATGAAATAAGGTGCCGTGAACCAACATGGTCTAAGGGAAGGTGACCCCGACAGAAAACCCCTGGTCCTCCTATAAGGGGGTTGGGCGTGAGGGTAGCTTCCCCACCCTGCAAATAAGGAAATAGCTACAAAAACCCCGACGAAAAGACAAACAGCAATTCCTTTCCTGGAGGAGGAAGGTTCTTCTACCAGAAGATTTATGACGTCCTGTGGTGAAAGCCAGAAGTCTTCGGAAGCCACAGGACCAAGCCACCTCTCTCTATTCAGGGACACAACCATAGGCACATGGAATGTCAAGACCATGTACCAGAGCGGCAAGGCTGCCCAGATAGCAGCGTAAATGCAAAAGTACAACCTTTCCCTGCTAGGTATCAGTGAAGCCAGATGGACGCAGTCTGGCCAGAAAAGGCTGTTAAGTGGGGAGATGATTCTGTATTCAGTTCATGAAGAGGAGAATGCCCCCCATACAGAAGGAATAGCATTCATGCTGTCACCAGTAGCACAGAGAGCGCAGATGGGCTGGGAACCTCTTGGGCCAAGAATTATCACAGCAGCCTATAGAACCAAGAAAAAGATCAAGCTGAACATCATCCAGTGTTATGTGCCCACTAATGACAGTGACGAGGAAGAGAAACAAGAGTTCTACGACCGACTCCAGAGTGCTGTGGACAAATGTGCGGAGCGAGACATCACCATCGTCATGGGCGATTTTAATGCCAAAAGAGGGGAGGACAACACCGGATATGAAGAGGTGATGGGGAGACAGGGACTAGGGAAAATTAGTGAGAACGGGGAGAGGTTTGTAGACTTTAGTGCTCTAAACAGACTTGTCATTGGAGGCAGCATCTTCCCACACAGAAGAATACACAAAGCAACTTGGGTCTCACCTGACCATACTACAAGAACCAAATAGACCATACCTGCATTAGCAAGAAATTTAGAAGATCCCTTCAAGATGTTCGAGTGAGGAGGGGAGCAGATGTTGCCTCAGACCACCATCTGCTTACCTTAAGAATAAAACTCAAGTTAAAGAAAAACCGCACAGAGACAAGAATAAGACAGCGCTATATTGTAGGCCTCCTGAGAGAGACTGGAGTGAGAGAAGAGTTCAAACTGGTGCTGTCTAACCAGTTTCAAGTGCTACAGGAGCTAGTAAATGAAGAGGAGGCGGTCACCACAGAGCAGCAGTGGAAGGCAGTTTGAGAGGCGCTGAACTCAACCTGCAAAGACACTGTAGGGTTCAGGAAACACCATCACAAGGACTGGCTGTCGGCACAGACCTTGAAGAAGACAGAAGTGACGAAGCAGAAGAAAGCAGTTATCAACAACAGTCGCACGAGAGCAGCCAAAGCAAGGGCACAGGAGGAATACTCGGAAGCCAACCGCGAGGTGAAGAGGAGTATCAGGGCAGACAAGAGGCAGCCTGGCAGCAGAGGCAGAAAAGGCAGCAGGCAGCGGCAACATGAAACAGCTCTACGACATTACCAGAAGATTGTCTGGTAAGTATGGCCATACAGAAAGACCAGTAAAAGACAAAGAAGGCAAGCAGACAGAGCAGACCAACTCGACAGATGGGCCGAGTATTTTGAAGAGTTACTGAACAGACCCAGCCCACCCGAACCCCCAGACATCCAGCCAGCAGAGACCGAAGTACCCATCAGCTGTGACAGACCCAGCCGGGAAGAAATCAGATGAGAAGTGGCATTTTTGAAGAACGGCAAAGCAGCAGGGCCAGATGGCATCCCAGCGGAGTCTCTGAAAGCAGACCTAGAGACAACAGTAGAGATGCTGTACCCACAAAGAAATGATTGTGGACTTTAGAAAGAAACAGTCCCCTCCCCCTCCCCCTCTTGTGATCAATAGTGAAATCATTGAAACAGTCCAGAACTTTAAGTTTCTTGGCACTACCCTGTCATGTGACCTGAAGTGGGAGGAAAACACTCGCCTTATCGTCCAAAAAGCACAGCAGCGCTTGTTCTTCCTGCGACGTCTGAAAAGTTTCGGTCTCGGTGCCCACATGTTGATGCAATTCTACCGAGCTGTGATTGAGAGCGTGCTCACCTTTTCGATCACGGTTTGGTATGGTTCCATCACGGCCAAAGAGAAAATCAGACCGAGTAGGGTGGTCAAGACCGCTTCAAAAATCATAGGCAGAGATCTTCCTAGCCTGGACTCACTGTACCAGCAGCGTCTCTTACGTAGAGCACGTCTTATCTCCAGTGATTCCACCCACCCCAGCAATGAACTTTTTCAAATTTTACCATCAGGGCGCAGGTACAGGTCCATCAGTACCAGGACAAGCAGATTCCGCAACAGTTTTTTCCCTCTTGCTGTTCACGCTCTCTCTGATCAACCGGACTAATTGGAGAGAGCGCGAGTGGCGAGTGAGAATGATTGTGTACAGTCAGTTGTTAACTGTATCAGATGTTTCTCTCTCTCTCTCTCTCTCTCTCTCTCTCTCTCTCTCTCTCTCTCTCTCTCTGTGTGTGTGTGTGTGTGTTTAGTCTTAGTAACTGACATCAAGACAAATTCCAATGTTTTTATTGTTTTGTACATGGAAACATATGGCAATAAACCATCTTATCTTATCTGTTTGGAAAGATCTGGGAAGAGGAGGTGATGCCGGCTGACTGGAAGGAGGGGTACTTAATCAAGCTTCCCAAGAAAGGCGACCTCAGCAAGTGTTCTAACAACAGAGGAATCACCTTGCTGTCAGTACCAGGAAAGGTCTTCAACAGGATCATCCTGAAGAGCTCCGTTGACCCCAGCTGAGAGACCAGCAAGCAGGATTCAGGAAAAACCGATCATGTACAGACCAGATCGCCACTCTCCGCATCATCGTGGAACAGTCTCTGGAGTGGAGCTCCCCGCTGTACGTCAACTTTGTGGAATACGAGAAAGCATTTGACAGCGTGGACCAAGAGACTCTGTGAAAACTCCTACGACACTACGGTGTACCCACAAAGTTCGTCCGCCTGATCAAGAACAGCTACGATGGCATGACATGTCGCGTGATCCACGAAGGGCAGTTCACCAGGGAGCTCCAGGTCAGAACCGGTGTCAGGCAGGGGTGTTTGCTGTCTCCGTTCCTCTTCCTACTGGCCATAGACTGGGTCATGAAGAGGACCACAGAGCACAGACGAAGTGGAATACAGTGGACACAGCTCGACGACCTCGATTTTGCAGATGACTTGGCTTTACTGTCCCACACTCATCAACAAATGCAGGACAAGACCACGGGGCTTGCTGACATCTCGTCCCAAGTGGGCCTCACCATCCACAAACAAAAAACAAAGACAATGAGGCTGAACGCAACCAGGGAAGAACCAGTCTTGCTTGCTGGCACCCCGTTGGAGGAGGTGGAGTCCTTCACCTATCTCAGGAGCATCATAGACAAAAAAGGTGGCACTGATGCAGATGTCAAGAGCACGAATCGGTAAAGCCAAAGGAGCCTTTCTCCAGTTGAAAAAAGTGTGGAGTTCCAGAGAGCTGTCACAACACACCAAAGTCCAGATTTTCAACTCAAACGTAAAAGCAGTTCTCCTATAGTATATGGAGCAGAGACTTGGAGATTGACAAAAACCACAGTCAACAGAGTACAGATCTTCATAAACAGTTGCCTTAGAAGAATTTTGAAAATCCACTGGCCAGAGAAGATCAGCAATGTCAGACTCTGGGAGAGAACAGAGCAGATAAAAACAGAGAATGAAATTGGGCGAAGAAGATGGGGATGGATTGGTCACAGTCTGAGAAAGCCAGCTTCCAGTATCACTAGGCAGGCATTGTAATGGAAACCCCAGGAAAAGAGGAAAAGAGGCAGGCCGAGAAACACCTGGCGTCGAGACCTCCAAGCAGACATCAAGAGACTGGGAACCACCTGGAGTAAAATCGAAGGAGAAGCACAGGACAGGAGTTGCTGGAGGTCTCTCGTCGAAGGCCTATACCCGGGGAGGGGTGACAGGCGTAAGTAAAGTATTTATTTATTTTGTTCCACACAGCCTCTTTCAGCACCGACTGTTTCATTGGAGTAAATAGTGGCTCCCGAACTTGCAAAAATGGTTTAATTATTACTGAAAATGTTGAAGAGGTATAACGCTGGATTACGAACTCATTCAGTATTTCCCTTTCATCCCCCACCCCACCCCCTCCCCCGCCTGATCCGCAAGGCAATGGCACACACAAACACAAACAGCAGAATGGCACACACAAACACAAACGGCAGAATGGCACACACAAATACAGACGCCAGACACATGGCGCTTCCTACCGGTTATACGTTCTGTGGGCTGGCATAGCCACAGCCATTTTGAAGAATAAGGAGGAATGGCCCACGCCCATAAAGCCTCTTCTGTATGAGCTTGCATGTGTAATCCACCTTTTCCACAATATCTTTGCAAATATCATACCCAAAAAATTGGAGAACATCGCGCCAGCTCATACACATGTAAAACACTAAAGTCCTGGTGATTTGCGTGAATTAGGAACATTGTATAAAACACTGATGCGTTTGGTGCTTTTACGTCACCATCACTGTTTGATTTTTCTGGTGAAATCAAGGAGTCTTACTTTTGACATTTTTTCCGCATTGAACTTTTATTTTCGAAAAAGTTGAAGAGGTACAAAGCTGGTTAACGAACTCATCCAATGTCTTTCTACAAATTAGCCATATTCAAAATTTCAAGTCCATATAATCAAAATTGTGCACTCTAATCTGGGTCAACTGACTTTCTATAAACGGTCATTTATGTCTTCAATGAGAGCTCCAATTACAATATGCTCGGAGGCTCTCTTAGCCACCCACAGGTTTCAAGTTCAGCAAGGTTAGAGTGGCTAGACGCGACGTCATTTTTATCTTGTTACTTCTTTGCCAGACCATGAGCCCAAACCACGTGTTATGTCCTTTGCATTCTACGGAACGCGCTCTGACCAGCCCCGTCCAAAAGTCTATCGTATTTTGAATACGATAGACAAAAAAGGACATTTGTGACTTATTTCCTGATCTTTGACCCTTGACCTTTCCCAGGAGGTATCCAAATTAATATGCATAGGAAGTATCTCTGTAGCAAGTTACGAATTATGAATAGATTTGAGAAAAACATATTTTGTAAAAATTTCGCAATTTTAGACCTACTTCCTGAGCTCTTGTGACCTATGACCATTCCAAGGGGTCAAGCAAATTAGTATGCATTGAAAGGTCTTACCATCAGGTATCTTTGTGCCAAGTTTGGGTTTGAGATTGTGAATAGTATTTGAGAAAAAACAAATTTGTACAACTATGGCTAATTTTGACCTATTTCCTGATCCCTGTGACCTCTGACAGGTCACTCAAATTAATATGTTTAGAAAGGTCTTGCCACAAAGTATCATTGGGCCAAGTTTGAAGATTGTGGCTTGAATAGTGTCCGAGAAAATGTCAACGTTAAAGTTTACCACAGACAACGGGACGGGCGACCCCTGGCCCAGAACATACTCACTTTAGCTTCACACACGAGCCAAAAATGGATTTCCACACCTGTTCCTGCTAAATTGTATCTGGGTTGTTCCAATTAAATGTAAACATATTCCCACTCTTTATTTAGAGGTTGTCAGGTTGATTCTGGTGGAAGTGTGCCAAGAATAACTGGCTGCCAAAATTTCTTACAGAATTGACAAGAGGACATTGAAAAAGTTAAGCGAAAAGATACAAACCAGCTCTCTTGCAGCCTCATCCATATTGTACACTCCCACCAACAGGCTGTAGTCCATGATCTTGAAGCTCTCCAGAACCTACACACACACACACACACACACACACACACACACACACACACACACACACACACACACACACACACACACACACACACACTATTACATTATGTTACAAATATGCAGATCACATGCGAAATGTATTTTGGTTCTTCATTTACAGAACCCTGATAAAGTATAAAACATAGCATACAAGGTGAAGGGAGACAACTGCCTCTTTCGGGTACAAGTGTGCTCCTTTGTTTCATCTGCAAGTCATCCTGCGGTCTCAATAAGATTCAAAGAACAGTTTGCTGTTTGTTTTTGCCAACCTCCTGTGAACCTTGCACTTTCCGAATGGTCATTCAAATTAGTATGCATACATAGCTGCCAACCCTGAGGCAACCAAATTCCGGAGTTGCCGAGACACTTCATACATGATACATTCAGACACTAGATCTTGGCCAAAAAATCAAACGACGGGGGGCGAGGGGGGGGGGGGGGGGTTACTCACGCAACACCTTGCTGCGGCCGAATAATCAAACAAACACAGTGCCAGTGCGCAGCGATGTTTATGTCTGCCTGGCACATTTTACAAAAGGCAAAGTGTTCGCCCTTTCAGTCTCCATTCGTTGAAGCTTGTAGTCTGGATGGAACTTCACCAACCACTTCTGTTTCTTTGGAGGCATGATTTGTGAAAATCACTAAGCATGTGCTCCGACCAGGGAAAATTCAAAGGAACCAGAACAAACACAGAATGGACGAAAATTTGCTGCGCATGCATAATCAAGACTGGCTGTGGGTCCCCGAAAGCTTAGCGGTACAGTATAGCGGCAGGCTCTCAACTACAGGCGCTTGACCCCGAGCGGTATGCCAAAATGCTTTGAATTTTAAAACAAAGCTTGAAAATCTAAAAATCAGGAAAAATGTACAAAAAAACGGAAAATCGGGACTTGAAAAAAAATCGGGAGGGTTGGCAGCTATGTGCATAGAAAGGTCTTACCATCAGGCATCTTTGGACCAAGTTTGGGTTTTGAAGCTGAAAACAGCATTTGAGGAGAAACAATCTGTGTCAAAATATAGCTATCTTTTACCTCTTTCTGGCCCATGCGACCTTGACCTTTGAGAGAGGTCACTGAAATTGGCATGTTTAGAAAGGTCATACCACAAAGTGCGCCTGGCCCAAGTTTGAAATCTGAGGCTTGAATAGTTTCCGAGAAAATGCCAATGTTAAAGTGTACCACAGATAACAGACGCCAGATGGCCCATTACATAGGACTCACTTTTGCTATCACATGTGAGCCAAAAAGCTTTTGTTTTTCTTTGTTGGTGTCAAAATTTACATGCTGTTTTCACAGATAAGGCACAGCAGTCAAGCCACCACATGTGAGAAACGTAGATATGGAATGAGACCAGCAAGAGGAATAGATCCTCACGAGTCCGCTCGACTGTGAATTCACATGAAAATCCGTGCCTCTTGCAGTTGATTAGTGTTCATGTTCAAGCAGTAATAAAGTTTGCCTTCGGGCTGGTGTTTAGCAGGCTTTGTATACGAGACACTCATCCTACGTGCTCAAAGGTAGTCCCCGTTTTCTCTTCTGTCTCTTTCTCTCCATACCTCTCGCTCTCTTTCTTTCTTTCCTCACAAACATGCATTCACCCTTGCACGCACACACTTACACACACTCTCTTCCTAGCTTACGATCTCTTATGAGTTTTTATTCTATGTCATTGTTATATTACTTTACGCACTTTTGTTCATCGTCTGTTTTATGTCGCATCCTTCAGTTGCCACATTCCTTCTTCACTGATAAGTATCTTGTTTGTCCATGTTGAAGAAAATATTAAATTGTGTTGTAAATGTCTTTTCTAAGCGTGTTTCTTTCCCCACTGGGTTCTTCCCAGCAGTAAAGGGTTTAACCCTTATGCCCGGAGGACAAAATTATCAAATTTTTGTAGATATCCTCTAAGACAATATCACAGTTCTGGAGGCAGGTCGACCATGATATTTCAAGGTGGGCATCAGAATAGCTTGGCGTCTAAAGGCGCCAAGCTATTCTGACACCAACCTTGAAATATCATGGTCGATCCACATCCTGTCATAGTCTTTAGGGTTTTATGAGTTAATGCACACTCACCCGGCAATCCCGCTGCAGGGTTTTGATGAGAGCCTCAAATGTATCCCGTTCCAAGTGTAAGCCGTCGTTGTGAAGGTCCATGAAGTCAAGGTCTTTTAGTGTTGGGTTGCCTTTCGATCTCTCAGATTTTGAAGCTTTTCTCTTGTAAGTTGAACCTTTCAAGTCATACTTTTCATGTAACTGGACTGTTGATGGTAGCAAGTTGTTCATCACAACAAATCGAATATTCTTCCCTCCGCACTGGAAATAAACCAGAAAGCCAAGTGCAATATTCCATGGAATAAAGAGAACATTTCAATGTGCATAGACATTGTAACTTGGACATTGCTCCCACATTTAATCCATTACATCCTGAGGCCAATCTTTTACAATTTGCTTACTGTCCAATGAAAGCTACATTACAGATTAGGGGTTAAAAAAACATTTTAGTTCAAGGGTGATGCCAGAATAGCTTAGCGCCTCAGGTGCCAAGCTATTCTGGCACCACCCTTCAACTATCATAGTCAAAATTAATTTCAAGCAGTAGTGTATCAGGATAAAAATGGATTAAATAGGAAACTGTCCAAACAATACATCATTCAGAAAAAGGACAAACCATATACTGCTTCACTAGGTACATGTGACCTTGGGTAATTTGTCAAGTCTTACAGTCTTTAAGCCATGTAATCTTACATGACTGGGATTCTTTCAATTGTCTAGCTGGTGTAGAACTGTACACACAATTGTCCACACCTTCACCTGTGTTTGACTGCACTCACTAATGTCTACATTTTGGTTAAAGTTTTGGTGACCCTCATAAACTTGAATTACAAGTACACATCGTTATGCAACATGTAATGCTGCGGCCTCTCCTACTGTTTACTGGTAGAATGTGAATATTAAAATCTCCAATCTGAATTAGGGCAGTTGCTGGTTCCTGAACAGCATGAAAACACTCGATACATGGCATGACTTTTAGCCAACACTGGCCTCTAAATAGACAGGGCAAGCCACAAAATGTTGGCAACTCTGATGGCAGTTGTAAGTAGATGCTCCCATTTTGCTGTGAATTACACTGCAGGATACAGAAAAGATTAACCTATTTAGTTTCAGAACCCTGCAGCAGGAGATGGATTGATCATGATAATTCTAGGATAGTACCAGATGAGCTTGGCGCCTACAGTATTCAACTTGACTGTACTAAATATACATGCACTTTTTCATGAAATGAGTATGATTCTGTATAGTTTTGCAGATCACACTGTCGCCTGCTTATACTGTTATTGCATTGAATCAAAGGTGTCTCCCAAACTAAGAGCGGTCTAGTTTTGAGGAACCAGTAGCTTCCCTATTAAGTAAACAACATTGTAATAATAATAATAATAATACATAGTTCTTGTATATTTTTTTTTCATTTTCATTGATTGAAATACAATGCACATCAACCAAACGTTTGGCCAGAGAAAAACGAACATGGCTGAGCCTCTGAGAAGGTGGTTTGGGCTTGTGTGTGTGTGTGTGTGTGTGTGTGTGTGTGTGTGTGTGTGTGTGTGTGTGTGTGTGTGTGTGTGTGTGTGTGTGTTGGGGAAAGGTGGGGGGGGGGGGGGGTTAAAACGTATTTCTTGACCTTATGTGACACTGACTTTTGAGAGAGGTCACTCCATAAGGTGGAACAAATAGTGCCAGGCCTGAGTCTTGAATAATTTCCAGGAAAATGAATTCAAAGTATACTACAAATGCCAACTTTAGTCTGACAAAGAGACTACACTCTTAAAATTATACACGCATACCTTCATATTTTTTTTCTTTGATGCTTCAAGTACAAATGTATGGCAGAAATCATGTCCGATTTACATACTGATGGGTACCATAAATAACTCAAATACTGATTGGCACCACAAACATGATGCAGTAACACCACTCAAATGCAATATGGGTTAGAAACATGACTAATCATTTATTAAGATATTAATATTTATTTTTCTCTAAAATATATTTTTTCGAGAAAATACTTACCGATGGCATTACTGTATGGAAGTAGCACCTAGCCTCACAATTTCAGCCCGGGATCGTTGTGTACAGCAACGCCACCGGGGAACCCTCAAGTGAGCTGTACCAATGTCCCTGAATAGCTTCCCTTTACTGAGTAGTCTCCCTTACCTTATACGGCACATGCGCAGCCGTTACCAGTTTCCGCACTTAGCTTACTGGCGGCGAGCGGGGCAGGTGGGAGGGCCCTCCGAGTAATGCCATCGGTAAGTATTTTCTCAAAAAAATATATTTTAGAGAAAAATAAATTTGTTTCATCAAAAAACATTACCGATGGCATTACTTTATGGAAGAATGGCGAATAGGAGGAGGGCGCCGCCAACTACCCCGTGATTGCGTACGCATTAGTGAAAAAGACTGGGATCAACACCTCACAATTTCAGCTAAGCGTACCTAATGCGCATGGCGTGCCGGCAGGGAGTGTTGAGCCGCGGAGACGTCACCCACCAGGGCCAGGTTATTCCGCTGGCCAGAGAGGTCGCGTAGATAGAAATGTGCAAAGGTTGATTCAGCTCTCCAGCCGACTGCGGCAACAATGTCCCGGACTGCGCAGTTGCGGTCAAAGGCGAGGCTGGTCGATACAGCTCTGATTTCGTGTGCCCGAATTCGCATCCGCTTGGCCCCTGAGGGGGAGAGGTCCTTGTAAGCGGAGCGTATAATCCACCGCAACCATGAAGAGATAGTCTGAGCAGTAATGTCCGACTTGCCACGATATAAGGGCAGAAAAAGGCGAGAGCGATTTTTTCGGAAAGGTTTTGTTCGTCGGAGGTATATCTTCAAGGCCCGAACAGGGCAGGAGTCCAGGGACTGGGAAGCAACCTGCAGCGGCCGGATGGTGATTATTTGTGGCCGGGCAGAGGAGAGCCTGTTTTTGGCGAGAAAGGCCGGATTAGTGAGGAGCTGCACTGTGCCATCCGCTCGGAACTGAAGGCAAGCGGGCTCTGTGGAAAGGGCATGGAGCTCGCTAACCCGCGCAGCAGTGGCGAGAGCAAGGAGAAAACAAATTTTTCTCGTAAGGTTGGCCAAAGAGGCCAGATGTAGGGGCTCAAAGCATGCAGAATTGAGCCACGTAAGTACCCAGGGAAGGTCCCAGCGGGGTACCAGTGAGCGCGGAACCGGACGACGGAGGTCAAAATTAGCCATCATGTCCGAAAATATCTTTACACGCGCCTGGGTCCTCACGCCCCAAATGTCTGTAAGTGTCGGCAATCATAGCCAAGTAACCCCGTATGGTAATGGGCGCCAAGTGTTGGTCGTCAAAAAGCCATAAGAAAAAATCGGCGAGGAGGGGCATAGTCAGTGACGTGGGGGAAAGGCGTCGAGCCGCGCACCAGGATTGGTAGACGCGCCACTTCCCTTCATACACCCTGCGGGTAGATGGTCGGCGGGCTGCAGCGATAGCTTCCACCGCTGCATGCGAGTAACCTCGTGCTGCGAGGGCCGCCCGCACAACCGCCAGGCGTGTAAGGCTAGCCTCTCCGGGCACGGGTGGAAAAGGGCTTGTCGGGGCTGTTTCAACATCGTGCGAGGCGTCGGGAGCCTCACGGGGGGCTCCGTGGCGAGGCACAACAGGTCGGTCGTCCAGCTCTTGGTCCAGTGGAACGGGGCAACCAGGAGGAGGACCGTGTTGCACCCCCGGAGCTTCTGAGGGATCTTGGGAATCAGAACCGTGGGGGGAAAAGCGTAGGCCACGAGGCCGTCCCAAGGAAGAGACAGGGCATCCACTCCCCATGCTAGGGGATTCGGAATGGGAGACACAAAGACTGGCAGTTGTCTGTTCCACCTCGTCGCGAAGAGATCGATAGAGGGAGTCTCCCAGTGGGCACATATCATCTTGAAAATCTCCGGACTGAGGGACCATTCGGTGTGGAGAGGTTGGCCCCGACGGGACAAGGAGTCCGCTAACACATTTAGATGTCCAGGAATGTGGCGAGCCTGGATAGAAATCCCGCGATCCCGACACCAAAGCATCATCTGGTACAGGAGCATGCAGAGAGGAGGAGATCGTGTCCCTCCCAACTTCTGGATGTAAGAGACTACTGTCGAGTTGTCGGACAGCACGAACACATCCTGGCCCTGGAGACGAAGTTCCCAATGACGGAGTGCCAACCAGACAGCCTGTAGTTCCAGCCAATTGATGTGTTTGTCCGAAAGGCTCGGCGGCCACTGTCCCGAAATCGAAGCAAAGCTCGGCAGGAGGTGCGCGCCCCAACCTGATCGGCTGGCGTCGGTGCAAAGGGAAAGCTGAGGAAGGGGGGAGGATAGAGGAACACCCGTCCGAAGCCACACTGGATCCATCCAACGGAGGAGGTGGGACCTGATCAAGGGGGGGACGGGCACCAAGGCGTTGAGGTCGCCCGAGGAGGGGCGCCAGTGTAATAGCAGATAAAGCTGGAGAGGACGTGTGAACAGTCTGCCGAGGGGCAAGAGCAGACTTAGGAGACCGAGCAGCTGGAGCCAGGTCCGGGCTGACACTGCGTCGGCACTGTACACTGTCCGAGAAAGATCGATCAACCTCTGGACACGAGGTTCGGGCAAACACACGGTGTTGAGGTCGGTCAGAAATTCCATGCCCAGGTGTATAAACCGACGAGACGGCAAGAGGTCCGACTTTCCCTTGTTGACCTGGAAGCCTAGGCGGCGAAGTAGCCCGCAGCGAGTCTCTGTCCGTCGCGAGGGCGATGGAGTCCTGATTCCGAAGCAGGAGATTGTCCAGGTAGTTGGACGAGGAGCTGGAGGCCGATCGACAGGCCCTGGCCAATACGGCATCCATAATCCTCGTGAACACCCATGGGCTGAGGTTGAGTCCGAAGGGTAGTGCGCGGAACTGAAAAATCTGTCCTTCGAAGGCGAAGTGGAGAAAGCGCCGAGACGACGAGTGGATCGGGACATGGAAGTAAGCGTCCGTGAGATCGAGACTGATCGCAAAGTCGAGAGGTTGGACGGCGGCCCGAAGCGCCCGTGCTGTCTCTATGCGAAAGGGGGGAGCCGAAATAAACTTGTTGAGCGCCGACAAGTCGATGATTGGACGCCAACGGCCGCATGGTTTGGGCACGACGAAGAGGCGACTGTAGAAAGCAGGTGAGTCGTGACGCGTCACCAGTTCCGTCGCAGCTTTCCGGAGGAGTTCCGCAATCTCCAGCCGAAGAGCGGCCGCCTTGAGCGGGTCTGCCGGTGACTTGAGTCCACACGGGCGAGCGACGGAGCGGGGGAGGGTGTTGAAAGGTCAGGCGCAGACCGTCTGAAACGACAGACTGTATTTAAGGGTCGTCGGGTAGCAGCGACTGCCACTCGGGGCTGTGCAGAGCTAACCTCCCGCCGACTGGCGACCCAAAAGGTGTCAGCGGGGGTGGAGACGGGGGAGCGTCATTGGATCCGACCACGCCCGGGCCGTCGAGAACGTCGGGGCCAGGCGGAGGCAGAAGAGGACGGGGCCGCAAGGGGTCGACCGAACTGTGGCTGTCGACTAAAACAAGTCGAGGATCCTGAGGGTGGACGGAAGGTGGGTCTGGGAAACCGCAGGGCGTGACCCCCTGACCTGCGGGTTGGAGGAAAGCGAGGGCGGTCACTTCTAGGAGCGCTGGGCCACAGGTCCTTGGAGGATTCTCGCACCCTCTGCCAAGTCGGGCCGAAGAGGGTCGATCCACCAATGGGGGCCTGGCGGAGCTGCGTTTTAATAGATGGGGGCAAGCTGGGGCAAGAACGAAGGAGGCTGTCGCGACGCATTAAATCGCAATTAACTGCGCCCGTTAACGTGTTGGAAGAGCCGTGGTAAGCTGCCCGGTTCGCTACTGTAGCAATGGTGCGAATATCCTCCAATTGGGAAACGCTGGAGCGCCCAGATGCCGCAGCGCAAGAAACAATAGCCTGTGTAGCAAGTTCCAGAAAACCGGTACAGGCAAGCGTATTTCGAATTCGAACCGCCGTAGTATCCAGGCCGGGAGGCAAAATACGCCGAACTGCCGCCCTGCCACCCACAAAGGCTTCCGCATCCGAATCCACGGACGGAAGGGGACAGAGGAAGTAGGGCGAGTGTCCATGATACCAGCGCTGCCGAAATGTCAGATCGAAGTTTTCCAACCAGCGAAAATCCGAGAAAAAATGCTTGTCACCAAGACGTCCCTGTCCGAGATGCGTATTAAAGGCCTCCGTAAGGTCGCGAAAACCGGGTGGCTGAGGCAGCGACTTAAAACGTTTGGGCTGAAGGTGGGCATCCACAAGAGCCGAAGACTTCCGCTTGATGGGAGGGGACGAAGGGCATATGTCCCGAGGAAGGAATCCGGAAATCAGTCTAGAAGCCGAGTCTAAGGCTGCACACACATCGGACCCCAAAGCGCCACGGGCGGAAGGTGAAAGGGCCGCTAGGTCATGGTCAGAAGCGGAAGAGTGATCGTCAAGAGACCACACGGCCGAAGCGGAGTCTTCCGGGTGCAAGCTAAGAACGTCCTCAGGGGAGGGCACATTCGGATGAACGCTCGAGCGCGGGGAAGCAAAGAGGAGGCTCGGGAAGGAGAGAAAACCGACGGAGGTCGGCGACGGAGAGAGGATCGGGTCCGGAAGGACGCGAGCCCCCTCTAGGCAAATGAACAATAGGAGGGGGAGAAGAGTCCCCCGCAGAACGCGCAAGACGCGAGCGAGAACGACGAGGGGCCCCCGAAGATATACGGGAAGACGGGACAAAGCGGGGAGAAGAAGTCTTCCGAGAACGATGAGACGTGGAAAGACGGTGGCACGGGCGGGAGAAACGGTCCCGAGAGGAAGAGCGCCGAACCGAAGAAGCCACAGGACGGTCCAAGGAAAGAGACCGTAAAGCTGTTGCGTCCCCACGGGCCAAGGCGGAAGAACGAAAATGGCGATTGTCTGGGGGAGATGGCGACCGAAGACGCCGAGGCGCGGAACGCGTAACCGTTGTGGAAGGTCGAACAATAGACAAGAAAGGTTTGTACTCACGTGTGTGCCCGCTAAGGGTAAGGGGTCGCGTGGCCGCGGAGCATAAGGGCGCCTCTCACCGCGGTCAAGATGTCTCGTCAACGGTGATAAGATCGGGCGCAGAGCAATCGGCTGTTCCAAGCGGCTCAAGGACACCACAACATCTGACAACGCACGCCGTGGGCCGGTGATGGCAGAAGGCGTAGCAGCAGTAATGGTGTTCCTGACGGACAGACTACCTGGCTGCAAGCGTGGGTCCTGGGGGTTAGCGGGTCGTTCCCTGCGGTAAAAGCCCCACAACTGCGACCATTGAAGTTCCCTCCATGAGGCACACACGTTGCACGTATGAGAAGAGGAGCATCCAGAACACGGAAGGCAGATGGAATGATTATCAGTGGGCCACTGAAAATCCTTACAACGCCGACACGTCTGAACTTGCATCCTGGAACAGAAGAAAAGTACGGCGTAAAAGGAACACCGGCAACGGTCACGATGTCGGAACACGAAACGCGCCGAGAATTTTCGTTCGATATGAAGTAAAGAAAGATCCACAGATCAATGCCGTAGCCTGGCCAGAACGCGGGGACTCCGGATGATAATAGCATCCAAGATCAAACTACTATACACTAAGAAAAGGCCGAAAAAGAAAGCCAAAGAAGGGAGCCGTTTGGGCTGACAACCGATAACCGGAAGCTAAGCATGAGAAACTGGTAACGGCTGCGCATGTGCCGTATAAGGTAAGGGAGACTACTCAGTAAAGGGAAGCTATTCAGGGACGTTGGTACAGCTCACTTGAGGGTTCCCCGGTGGCGTTGCTGTACACAACGATCCCGGGCTGAAATTGTGAGGCTAGGTGCTACTTCCATACAGTAATGCCATCGGTAATGTTTTTTGATGAAACAACTACCGATTTCATAATATACAGTCGACTTCACTTTTAACAGGTCAGATATAACAAAAGTCTGATTTAACAAAACTTTAAATAAGCCCTTAAGGCTCATGTGCATGACCTATCCACATAAATATGACCTTTCCAACAACAATTATTTTAACTCAAGTAAAGGGCTGTCTTTGTACCTGAGAAATCCATGTTTTCATACATTTATGCATTTTGTGCACTTTGTCAACCTTTGACTTTTGTGAGCCATCAACCAAATTAGAAGGCATAGAAAGGTCTTATCATCAGCTACCTTCATGCCAAACTTGATTGAAAAGTTTGCAACCATAAACACACACACACATACACACTTGACAACAAATAAAATTCTAGCAATATAAAGTATTTTTCACACACTTTCTGATCTCGTTACCCTTGGCCTTTCCAAGGGGTCATCAAATGAGTATATGTATATTCAAGATTCAAGAAATTTATTGTCCATTAAAGGATATTTGTCTTTGCCTGCCGAGCGTAGGTCAAGGTTAAAAACATAATATCTCAATTACAAATCAAACAAACAACATGGCTAAATCTCTGACTAGACAAAAATATAAAATAGTACATTTTGACACCAACATCATATGCACGCCGACTCACAAACTTAGTTTATGGCAGTACAGCCCTCTGAAGGCAAAACACGGCAAGTCCTGTATGACTATGTTGGAGCTACCCTGTTTGTCCCCAAAGGGAACTGTAGGCCAGTAGGCGTGAGTCGGCTCAGCTGGAAAGTCACTTCAGCTGGAAAGTCTCGTGCAATCCTGAGGGCTGGGGGTTACAGTTTAGACTTGTTCAACAACTGTATTGCCTGCGGAATGAAAGAGAGTTTGCATTTGTTCTGTTACATTTCGGGCAGTGTCTTTTGGAGGGAAGGAGTTCAAAATGCGAGTGAAGTGGGTTGGTTGGGTCACTCATGATTGCACGTGCTTTCCTAGCCAGCGCTCTCTCAGTCAGTTGTAGGAGGCTGTTGGTAGATAAGCGAATGATTTTGGCGGCCGTCTTGGTAACGCGGTGCAGCATGTTTTTGTTTGCTGTAGACAATGCGGGGAAGAAACAGATCGTGCAGAATGACAAAACAGACTCAATGATGCCGACATACAAAAGTGACAGCAGTTTGGGGATCACGTTAAAAGATCTTAGTTTCCTCAGTATGTACAGTTTTTGTTGGCACTTTTTGAAAACAGACTGCACATGTGGGCCAAAGGTAATTTTAGAATCAAAGGTCACACCCAAATATTTAAAACTGTCAACAATTTCGACAGTTTTACCATCAATGGTTATGTCGCCATCATGTCTTATTATCAGGTATCTCTGTACCAAGTTTGGGTTTGAAGTTGTGAATAGTACTTACGAAAAAAAGAAAAAGAATGGCAAAGCCTCTATGGCTCACATGCATGATGGATCCACATCATTAAGTCTGACTTTTGTGGCCTTAACCTTTCCCATAGGTCGCTGAAACAAGCCAGTGATCAAGTGTCTTACCATAACGTCTTTGTACCAGCAAAAATCCTTTTTCATTTCAAAGTTGTTTCAAAATGCATATTTTTCACATATTGCAAACCCTGTGACCTTTGCAAGGGGGTCAACTAAATTAGCATGCATAGCAAGGTCTTATCATCAGTTACCTTTGTGCCAATTTTGATTTAAAAGTCTGCAAAAATGCCGACGGAAACTAAAATTCTTCACACGTCCTCACCTCTTGTGACTCTTGACCTTTTCAAGAGGTCATCCAAATTAGTATGCTTAGAAAGGTCTTACCATCAGGTATGTCTGTACCAAATTTGGGCTTGAAGTTGAAAATAGTATTTGAGAAAAATAAACTTTTGTCAAAATATGGCTGATTGACATATTTCTGGCCCACCCGTGACTTTGACCTTTGAGAAAGATCACTGAATTTGATATGTTTAAAAAGGTCTCACCATAAAGTATCCTTGGGCCAAGTCTTAGCTTGAATAGTCTCCGAGAAAATGCCAACATAAACGTTTACTATGGATGACGGCAGACACACGACGGTCACTGGCCCAGAACATACTATCACTTTTGATTTGCAAAAACTATTTTGTCAAAATATGGCTCTTTTTTTTACATACTGTATTTCCTGATCTCTTGTGATCGACCTTTTCTAGGGGTCATCCAACTTTTATGCATAGAAATGTCTTGCATGAGGTATCTTTGTGCTTGGTTTAGGTTTTAAGTTGTGAATAGTATTTGAGAAAAATCATTTTTAAAGTCCATTCTATTTACAAAAGGGACTTTTTGGGACAGGTCATGGTGGGGCAAATTCAACAGCATGTCCATATGTCAAAGGTGGGCAGGCCTAAACCTCCGAAAACTGAAGTAACATTGCGTCATGTCTACTTGTACTAACCTCGCTGCCGAATGTACATTTGGTGCGAAGCACCACGTGCGCGTGCGTGCATGTGTATGTATGTAACCACGAGAATCTCCGATATTTCTGTACACAAAGCTTGATGTCACTGAAACTGTTATGTTTAGTAAAAGGTCTTAAGGCCCCGCCACAAGGGCCAGTTGTGCCCTGATTTTGAAGCCGATTCCGATCCGATTGCGATCCGGTCCCAATCGGCTGGGAATCGGGTGTCTAGAACCTGCTCTATTTTCCCGATCCGAATCGGTCCCGATCGTAAGCTTCAACCAATCAGAGCGCGTCTCGCAAAGCATGTCGTTTCAGCACGGTTTGCAAATGGCCGAACACACCTGTTGTGATCAGTACCACCACCGTTGTCGCTGATGTTTTGCACGCCTCTTCCCGAATATGATGCAAAACTGCTGATAATGAAAGCACATCATCATCACTGTCAAAACTAGCAGTCATTTTGCAGAACAGGTACGACTTTGATCTTCGGTTCAAACCGGTCGGCTAAACAAGTCAGGAAATGTCAGTGACAAGTCAGGAAATGTCAGTGTGGCAGTGCACACGTTTAGAGCCCGATTCGAAAACTGATCGGGAATTGGCCTCAAAACCGGGCTCGTGTAGCGGGGCCTTTACCACAAGGTATCCTTGGGCCAAGTTTGAAGTTTGTGAATTGAATAGTCTTGGAGAAAATGCTAACATTACCATGAACTACAGACAGACAACAGTACATACTCACTTTCACTATCGCACTTGTGCCAAAACTTGGGTCCCCTAGTGATTTGTTATAACTAAAGTTTACTCACTGTATCCACTTTTAATTACATACACAATTCGCCAAAGATCGTGTTACAGTCACAACCGTTGATGTCCACAAGACTCCAAACTACTGGTAAATTACGCCCCGGCTACTCGTTGCAAGGTGACGAAGGGCCTCTCCACACCCTGGTTCCCATCCATGGCGTCTGAACTGCATGCCTTAAAGACATCAGGCTGAGCGACTTTCGCTTAAATCAGGACTGACAGTGCGTAAACAGATTTTCATTCATTTGAAGCACAAAGTCACGCATCTGACAGACCATGCAAAAAACTGTGTTTTATTGTTCTAAGGTTGCTGATGCTGGTACATGCAAAAAATTGTTTTGCATTGCCAACAGCCTTATGGGAAAGGTCAGGTAGCATTTTCTTTCTTGTACTTTTTGTTCTGTGATTTTTGATCTTGTAAAGCACTTAGAGCACCATTCATTTGGAGTTTAAGCGCTATATAAATGTACTTTATTATTATTATTATTATATAAACATGTCTGAGAAGCAAGAACCAAAGAGACCTCTCAAAAGAAAAATATTCAACAGCCTCACTACAGAAAAGTGAGAGCATGAACTGTCTATTATTCACAGTATCAGCTTTGTTGGGGGGTTTTTCTTATCGGAAGAAAGATTTGGCCATGTTACCTGTTCTGACCACCTTTTCAGAGACTGACCAAAATACACAAACGAAACACATAATAAAATATGAAAATCAATAAACCAAGCAAACATACACACAGTTCAGAACTAAAACCATTTTGAAAACCCAACGCTGAAACAGTGGTGCGAACAACTTGCTGCAAGAAAACGGGAAAATTCCTGACAAAACATGTCAGTTGATAATTCATCACTCACACCGACAAAGCCTCCCTATAAATAAACATGCCAAAAGAAGAAGAAAAAGCAAATAAGCAAATTAAATATATCAAGACCTGTTTGATTTTCAATACTGCTCAAAATCTGACAGTTTGGTAGATTAAAATATGCACCTAGAACTGTTCTACATCTCTTCCACCAACTGTCAAAGACAGCTTTGTCTAATGACTAACAGTGTGTGGAGTACAAGACAAGTTAGAGATGTACAGATTAAGCACAACAAATATGCACAAAAACAAAGGAACAAACTGATGCTGCACACCTTGACATTACAAAGTAAAAACATTACACAGAGTCCGAGTAACCGCAGCTTTTTATTTCTTTAGAAAACATGCCTTGTAGCACTTGTCATCTGGAGGTATTAGGTTTCACTTTTTTAAAACAGAATTTGGGGTTTAGTTTTTTTTTATGATGATAGTAGGATTAAGTCTTTTACAGAATGCAGTCTCCCAGGGGTTTTGCCTTTGCTTGCAACATGAATTCCTGTGCCTTTATTTCCCATACATTAGTTGCAAGGAAGAGCAATAGAAATAACACATTACATCAGCAAGGCCATGCAAACACAAGTATTCACACCCTCCACTGAAGCATTTCCATCACATTATCTTGTCTGATTAATCTGTCCTTAACCCGTCTAGCCCTGATGCACTACAGCAGGAAATGTATTGACCATGATAATTCAAGGATAGTGCCTGATTAGCTTGGCGCCATCAAGCAACCGGCTAATCTGGCACTACCCTTGTTTTATCAGGGTCGATCCATTTCCTGCAATTGGTACAGTCTTTACATGACACCTCCAAACATTGGGAAAGAAGCCTTGGATTACATGGGTTCAATAAAGTAGCAGGCAAAGAGAATTATCCTCATGCATTTTAGTAAAGAAAATCCCAACAATTTGAACAATGAAAGAAACTAGTCTCTCTCAGATGAAGTGTAACACCACGCCTTCAGTCATGCTTGTTCACCAAAGAAAGATTAGTGCTTTGTATTCTTGTCTGTATGTAAATTTCCAACCTGAGAATTTAACTCTTTCACTGCCAAGAAAAATTCAGGCTCACCCAACTGCAAGAGGCACAAATCCTCATGAGCCCTTGCAGTTACGGACGCTCATGAGGATCTAGGCCTCTGAGATCACTTACATTCCCTGTTTCTTTGACGGTGGAATTTACAGTGATTTCAAAGACACACTCTACATCCTGAGGCTGATTTTTTAAAATCTGCATATTGTCCCATGAAAGCTACATTACACATTAGGAGATAGATCCAAAGATGATGCCAAATAGCTTGGCGCCTGAGGCGCCAAGCTATTCTGGCTCTACCCTTTAACTATCATAGTCAAATTAATTTCAAGCAGTGGTGTATCAGGGTGAAAAGGGTTAATAAACTGTTGTACTTGTTCTTTCTTGTGTCTTTCTTCATTGGGATTTTCTTTGCATTTTACATGCTTGTCAGTTACGTTCTTGGTCTGGATTTTTTTTTTTTTTTTTTGGGTGAGCATTGAATTATGCACAGTTTATTCATTTGTCGTGTATACATTTCTTAACTTTCAATTCACTCTAAAAGGCAGAAACAAGATACAATGAGACAGAAAATGGTGTTTAATATATGAAGGCTTACTTATTCCTTCTCTATCATACCTGATAGCAGTAGAGTCCATAGAACTTGGGTAGTAGTGTCCTCTTGTTCTGACTGATATTCTGTAAGAAAGAAATCAAACAGACACTTCAAATACATGCAGCTTCCCTTTACACATTATGTTAATGATACCACATGTAAGCTTTCAACTCTTTCACTGCCAAGTTTTCATCTAAGTCAGTGGAAACCGTGCCAACCGCCATCTTCACTTTTTTGCTTATTCACTTATAGGTGTTTACCTAGGCGACCGTCAAGTTCACATTTAGTCAAGATCTAGTAGTGTCCACTTCACAGCTCCCTAGCACAGGAAACCATGCTTATTTCTACGTAAGATTACACTACATGATGGAAATGTTTAAAATATAATATATGCCATAAACTATCTCGATTTTACCACCACCTGCCAAACGTGGTCAACAGGTCAGCTAATCGGAGCCAAATACGGCAAAAATACCTGAAATTTACGGCCACAGCCTGACAGGTGAGTTTAGACCATGATGCGTGATGGGTCACCGACCACTCAATCGACACCTCACCAGCCACTACACGCTGCGACAAAGCCCAGACGCCTTGCCATTAAGCAATGATGGACATGCAGACGCTGTATTGACTGACTCGCCAGGTTCTAAGACATCGGCAACAGACCATATCCACAGCTTTTTTCCAAGTCACTTTACTGTGTGTACAAGTAATCACTGCTTGCCATTTTGTACTAAGAAAACAATGTTCTCAGGCAAAGGAAAATGAGACTACTCTCTCTCTCCCACCCTGGGTGCCAGATTGACGTTCTCTTGAGCCCCTGTAGATAGCAAGGAATCAGAAGAATCTTGAAGACCTGGTGGCAGGGAGGAACATCAGCAACGAGCACAAAACTTCACCAACGATGGAGGCGGTGGCTATGTCCAGCATGACACTTAGACTGTGGTACTGGCCACCCGAAGGACGAGACCTGTGATGCAGACAAGCCAGGTGAAGATGAACCCCATCGTCCAAAGTGTCAGCACAAGTAGCCTGCACTAGAGAAGGACAAGACCTGTGATGCGGGAAGCCAGGTGAAGATAATCCCCATCGTCCCGAGTGTCAGCACAAGCAGCCTGCACTAGAAAAGGACAAGACCTGTGATGCGGGCAAGCCAGGTGAAGATAATCCCCATCGTCCCGAGTGTCAGCACAAGCAGCCTGCACTAGAAAAGGACAAGACCTGTGATGCGGGCAAGCCAGGTGAAGATAATCGGGTAAATCCCCATCATCCTGAGAGTGTAAAGTGTGCCGGGGATTAACATCGTTATTTTTCCAGATTAGTTGTTAATGTTAGTAATTGAATGCTACACTGATGACTGGTGCTTGTAAATGGTAAGAGATGAAGTATGAAGTTTTTTTTTTTAATTTTGATTGTAGTTATTAATAGTAGTAGCTTGTAGTTTTGATTAATTTTGAGTAGTGAAATTTTGAGTAGTGAGTGTAAGTTAATGATGCAAGCTTGCGGCGAGGCTTAGACGTAGACAATAATGGTGAGACCAGGTTAACCCATATCATACTGAGGCTAAAAGCTTCAAATCTGTACACTGCCATATGCAAGCTACATTACAACACTTACAGATAAGGATATAGACCAATGGCTTTAGTTCAAGGATGGTGCCAGAATAGCTTGGTGCCTAGAGGCGCCAAGCTATTCTGGCACCACCCTTGGAACTATTTTAGTCAGACTTATTTCACACACTGGTGTATTCCGAATGATAAGGGTTAATGATGTCGTATATGGTTGCTTTCTGTTCTACAGTGTATTTGTTATTTTGAAAAGATATGTCAGAAATTTCCTCTCAAGTGGGGGGTAATGTTACGAAATAGACCAAAAAGGGTCTTGCTATGTCCTGTGGACTTTTATTTTATGTATTTGTATTTCTGACTGTTCAAGAACTCTTGTTAGCTTGTGAACAGTGTGCAGTAAGCAAAACTTTGGTGACCAATGTGCCACTGTTATGTATTTTGCGAGGACCAAGAACAGTTGCGATCATCATTTTCTGTGTCGTTCGTTCGTTCGTCATGATTAAAGTCTCTCCGAGACTAGAATATCATTGATTCTTTAGTTTACTACTGTGTCGGAGTACTCTGTGTGTTTTATACGAGGTCAGTCAGTGCTTGTTCCAATACCAGCAGACTATCAGCATTAAGGAAACTCGATTGAAGTTAGTTAGTTATTTGGGTTTAACGCTGAGCAGGCAACTAAGGCCATCTCACGGCGGGAAGGGTAAAAATCTGGTCAGCCAGACTAAAAGAAAGGTCTTAAGACATGATGTAAATATACCTTAGAAATATGTCAGGCTAAAATGTCGCACAGGTCTTTAAAGAAAACGTCGGAAGACTCTCAAAAAGGTCAAAATAATAGAAACATCATAATCTATAAACGCTCAAATCTTATTAAAAATATGGCACTCTCTCAGAAAACTGAAGATCTTGTCCGGGGGCACATCCCGGAACAAAACCTTCAAGGAGTCTGCCGTGAAATGTTTATACCTTGTGTCAATAAGATCAGCACAAGACAACAAAAAGTGTTGAACAGAGTACTGCTCGTCGCAGGCATAACACCATGGACGCTCCTCCTGTTTAAGTAAATAAGAGTGCGTAACATACGTGTGGCCGATGTGGAGCCGAGCCAGGACAGTCTCCTCACGGCGGCTGCCGCAGCGATAAGGTAGACCGTCGGACAACTTAGGAAGGGCTTCATGCAGCTTGTTAGCTTCCTCTTTGTCCCACTCGGACTGCCACTCACGGGCTATGTACGCACCAGCCACATATCTAAAATCACTATAAACAGTCTGTGTGTCAGGAACAGGGTCATTGCGGGCATCGTTGGCAGCAGAATCTGCGATCCTGTTGCCTTCGATGCCCACATGCCCTGGCACCCAAATAAAAATGATATAATATTCCTTCATCAAGTCCGCGTGGAGCTCTCTGATCTGCACCAGCAGTGGGTGGTCATTTCCCGTGCCCTGAAGGGCCTGCAGGGCAGAAAGAGAGTCAGACAGAATCAGGAAGTTCCTTTCTCTAGATCGATAAGCATGCCTGAGTGCCAGCAGAACCGCCTGCAGTTCCGCACTAAATACAGATGAGTGGCCTGGGAGGCGGTGCTTAAATGGGCGTCTAGGATGGCGAGAGGACACTGCGGCCGCAGCCACTCTCCCATCCTCAGACTTTGACCCATCGGTATAGATGCGACAATAGCCAGGAAAAATTGAAAGCAGTTCATTGAGGCTCTGTTGGTATATGGCTGGTGGAGTAGAGTCTTTCTTGTGGGCAGTCAGGTCCAGCAAGATGTCAGGAACTGGTAAGAGCCAAGGTGGAGTGATGTGTTGCAGGGATTCCGAAACTCTGTCCAGGTCCAATCCGGCCGCCTGCAGATGAGGTCGGACACGGAAAGAAAGTGGACGGACAGCTCCCGGATGGGTATCGTAAATCTCTGCAAACGATGGTTTAAAAACACAATCATTGAAAGGGTATGGGCTGCATCCAGGTAGAGTTAGCAGAAGAGTCAAGCGAGGTATTAACCTCGGTTGTGTGGCCTATTTCCAAGTCTTGTGTGGTCTATTTCTAAGTCTGTAATGCGGCCTATCTTTTTCGCACCCGGTGCAAGACGGACCATGTACAGCCTGTGAGAGGAGGGAATGTCCCTGCCTGCTCGGCGGAGGTGTCTGGTTGGTATGTCTCTCTCCGGGGAAGCATGCGGCCCGGGCACTATGGTTGAGCTGCCACGGTCGAACCAGCTCTCGGGCGTGGCGCTGGGCGCGAAAGGGCTATAAGCCATACACACGTAGCGTGACCAATGTGAAAATCTACTCCAGGTGTATGTGGCTTCTGTGTCATATTCATAGTAAAACAATCAGACCAACGTTTTTTTTTGGGTTTTTTTTTGGTTTTTTTTATATATCACAGCGCAACAGAAAATATTAATGAACAGGAAACCTGGACCAAATATTGGAAACAGTGCAGTGGTGAGACGCCAGAAGACATTCATAATAACAAGAAGAAAAACACCGTTCCGCAGATTTCAAGTAAGTTACAATAATGAATCACAGAATCAGAATACACACGGAACAAGCAATTGACAGTGCATGCGCACGGAGAACCGCACACAGACAAAATACACGCACATGTATTTTCTGTATTTGTGTTACATGTATTTATACACGTATAGACCTGTCCAGGTGGGGCTGGGGTGTCCGTCTCTGTGACGAGCGAGTTTTACAAGCCAGTGAAGGTCTCGCTCCTCTTGGGGGGCGGCACAGGGGCTTTTGCCAAATCGGGAAAACTTGTTGAATGTGAGGGGTCGCATGTGTGTACTACATATCACTGCAATACACCTATGATTTTTCAGAGGGGTGCTTAAGCGTGGGCGAGGCCCGGAGGCGGCGGGCCTGGTCTGTGTCGGGGCCAGAGGTCGTGGTCTACTGTTGTGACCGCAGGCCTCTGCCTAATACCGGGCTCTTCTTTTCGGTCACGCTTATGCATTCTACATATTTACCTCATGCCTTTCCTCTCTCACTTCCAGTGCCGAGCCTATGCCTAGACATTGCATAGTATAACATGTGAGAGGTGGAGCGACTCTGACGGCTCGGTAGTGGTGCCTGGGTGGCTTGGTGCCCCTAGGACAATACCGCCGGGTCGTTACGCTTGAGCCAGCCCTCACGCTTGGCGCTGGATGGGGAAGGGGTTATAGGCAACACACACCTTGCACAAGATACATTTGCTGTTCATGTCCATGTGTAAATTTAAACTCTAAAATCTCTAAAACTCTAAAATCACCCTTCGGTCAGTTTACACATGCCTAACTTGCTGAAGACACGGATTTCGGCAAGGTTTTCCTAGTGTAACTAGCCACTTTAGATATAACACGTCTGCGATCGTTCAGTAGACACGTCTGTATAGGAACAGACTATTATAATACCTTTATCTGAACTGCATGTATTATGTACATTTTCCGTGCAACAGAAATGGAATGCCGGAATAAAATTATGACTATAGCTTTTTCATTTTGAATGAACATGACTCACACTGCACTCCACCAAAAAGCTCCACCGCGCAGGCTTTAGGAAACGTCCACGGACCATGACACTGACCATTCCAAGTCCTGTAGCGATGGGCGAGGGGCGAAACGGCAGGTGAAAGATGTCACTGGAAGCCGCAGTCTCAAACCTGCATGCAGGCGGTTCAGGATATTGATATGCCAGTGGGGAACTGCAATGACAATGGCCGCCTACTGTTGGAGTTCTGTGCAGAGCAGCAACTGGTCATCACCAACACTACTTTTCAGCAAAAGGACAGTCGAAAGACCACCTGGATGCATCCTCGCTCCAAGCACTGGCACCTTATCGACTATGTCCTAGTGCGTCAGAGGGACCGCAGTGACGTCCTCCTCACCAGAGTGATGCCCAGCGCAGAGTGCCACACTGACCACCGCCTTGTCCGCTGCAAACTCAGGCTCCACTTCAAGCCAAAACCCAAGAAATGGGGGCCCCCCAAGAAAAAGCTTGATGTTGCGAGCCTTCAGCGTGACGACGTGAAAGCTGCCTTTCAGACAGATTTACAGCGCAGGCTCAAAGACGCAGCGGACCCAGCAGACTCCTCCCCTGAAACACTTTGGGAAGAACTGAAAACTGCTATTGCAAAATCCTCTGCAGAAGTCTTGGGTTTCGCTAGAAAGAAGAATAAAGACTGGTTTGACGAAAACGATGTAGAGATCCAGGAACACCTAGCAAAAAAAAGAGCCGCCCATCAGGCCCACCTAGCCCAGCCTTCCTGCCCTGTGAAGAAGTCTGCCTTCCGCCTCGTCTGCAGCAGTCTCCAGCGCAAGCTCAGAGATCTCCAGAATGAGTGGTGGACCAGACTTGCACAGAGGACCCAGCTTTGCGCAGACAATGGTGACTACAGGGGCTTCTACGAAGCATTGAAAGCAGTGTATGGCCCCAGGCACCTGGTACAAAGTCCCCTGCGAAGCGCGAATGGCCAGGCACTCCTCACAGATAATACCTCCATCTTGAACCGCTGGTCGGAATACTTTCAGAGCCTCTTCAGCGCTGAGCGCACTGTTCAAGAAGCAGTCGTCCTACAAATCCCACAGCTCCCAGTAAAAGTTGAATTGGACGAACCGCCCACCGCTGAAGAGACCCTCACAGCCATCCACCAGCTCAAGAGTGGCAAAGCAGCAGGCATTGATGGAATACCGCCAGAGATCTGGAAACATGGAGGCACAGCACTGCACAACAAGCTCCATGACCTCTTTCTCTGCTGCTGGGAGGAAGGAACACTACCAAAGGATCTCCGTGATGCAGTCGTTATCACCCTGTACAAGAACAAAGGTGAGAAGTCTGACTGTTCCAACTATCGGGGAATTACACTGCTGTCCATTGCTGGGAAAATCCTTGCAAGGCTGCTCCTGAATCGGCTGGTACCTGCCATCGCTGAAGACCAACTCCCAGAGGGCCAGTGTGGCTTCAGAGCAAACAGGAGCACCACCGATATGGTCTTTGTGCTGAGACAGCTACAGGAGAAGTGCCGCGAGCAGAACAAAGGGCTGTACATAACGTTTGTCGACCTAACAAAAGCGTTCGACACTGTGAGCAGGCAAGGCATGTGGCAGATCCTGGAGCGACTTGGCTGTCCCCCAAAGTTCCTCAACATGATTGTCCAGCTACACGAGGACCAGCAAGGTCAGGTCAGACTCAACAATGACCTCTCAGAACCATTCCCCATTCTCAACGGCGTAAAGCAGGGCTGCGTGCTGGCACCGACCCTCTTCACCATCTTTTTTAGCATGATGTTGAAGCAGGCCACAGTGGACCTCGATGATGACGATGCAGTGTACATCAGGTATCGTCTCGATGGCAGCCTGTTCAACCTCAGACGACTGCAGGCCCACACGAAAACCCTAGACCAACTGATCCGTGAGCTGCTTTTTGCTGATGATGCTGCCCTCGTTGCACACACAGAGAGAGCCCTGCAGCGCATCACGTCCTGCTTCGCAGACGCTGCCCAGCTCTTTGGACTCGAGGTCAGTCTGAAAAAGACAGAGGTCCTCCATCAGCCGGCACCCAAGACAGTGTATCGCCCTCCTCACATCACCATCGGCGAGTCTGAACTAAAGTCAGTGCACCAGTTTACTTACCTTGGCTGCATTATCACGTCGGACGCCAAGCTGGACAAGGAGCTTGACAGCAGGCTGGCAAAAGCGAACAGCGCTTTCGGGCGACTTTTCAAGCGGGTGTGGCACAATCAACAGCTGAAAACAGGCACCAAGATCAGCGTGTACAGAGCTGTGGTCCTCACCACCCTGCTGTATGGTTCAGAGTCCTGGGCCCTCTACCGCAGCCAACTACGACTCCTCGAACGCTTCCACCAGCGCTGCCTGCGTACCATCCTGGGCATTCACTGGAGTGACTATGTCACCAATGTCGAGGTCCTTGAACAGGCTGAAACCGTGAGCATCGAGGCTTTGCTGCTGCGGACACAGCTCCGCTGGGCGGGGCATGTCTCCAGGATGGAGGATCATCGCCTACCAAAGATCACCCTGTTCGGCGAGCTTGCTACTGGACACCGTGACAGAGGGGCACCAAAGAAGAGATACAAAGACTGTCTCAAGAAGTCACTTAGTGCCTGCCAAATCGACCACCACCAGTGGTCTTCGCTTGCTGTGGACCGTGACACCTGGCGCTCCACTATTTACAAGGCAGCTGTCTCCTTTGAGGACTCTCGCAGAGCTAGCCTTAAGGACAAGCGGCTCAGGAGAAAGAACAGAGATGCCGCAACTCAGAACTCTGGCCATACCTTCCCCTGCAGCCACTGCGGTCGAACCTGCCTGTCCCGGATTGGCCTCCGCAGCCACGAACAAGCCTGCAGACGTCATGGGCAACTCCTATAAAATCTTCGTTCGCGAAGTCCAGCCAAGAGAGAGAGAGAACATGACTGTAATGGCAATGTGTTCAAAGTGTTGCCGGTTGTAGGAACGGACTATAACATAAGGGCTACTTTATACTACCTACATACACGTATATTTGTATCAGTACGTATGTCTGCCCTTTTCAAATCAGCGATCCAGGCCCACGGAGCAGGATGTACTGCGTTTGCACGCTTGCTAATGATTTCTTTCTGATGTTTGAGTTTGGTCAAAATAGACTATTGGTAAACATAGTCCAATGGAGATGAATCAACGAACATAGCCTGTGGATCAATGATGGTTTAACTATTGGAAGCATGTGTACACTGATTTTTCTTTTCCTTTTTTCCACAACTTTAAAAAAAAAAATGAAGAATGCACTATAGAACTATTTGCATAGTTTAGTGTGAAGCCATGGCTTACAGTGTGTGTGTGTGCGACATATATTTCGCGGATGCCACCCGTAGTAAGAACAGACTATAGCCTTATCCACAGCCTGACTTCCTCAAGTACACAGGTTTCGCTATTTGCACGTGCACACTGTGACAATGGCTGGTACGGGCTTTCAGGCGTTGACTCTAATTGTATGTGCATTTACTTTTGTAGGATCAGACTATACTTTGACTTACCTGACTCGGTGTACGCTCTTTCTTCTCGGGTGCGCATGCCGACCCAGCTGCCATGTGAGTGAAATAAGGTCAGTGTTCGATCCACGAGCGCTGTTTTTTGTTGTTGTTGTTGTTTTTTTCTCTGCCATTGTATAATACGAGTTATGGCTCTTGTCCTCACGCAGTATGTAAATCTTATCTTTGTGTCATACATCGGTGGGTTTATTTTATTTTATTTATTTATATTTTTATTATTTTTATTTTATTTTTTATTTTATTTTATTGTATTTTTTTAAAATTATTATGTATTTATTTATTTATTATTATTTTTTTCTTTTTCTTTTTCCCGCCCTCGTTATCGGTTTCCCCCAACAGCGGTGTAATAATTCTGGAAAGCTCTGTCACCTCTGCTTTCTCTTCATATACTTAAGACATCTGTCACCTACTACCCCCACCCCCCCCAACCCCCCCTCCTCCCACCTCTTCCCCCGCTCCCACCCTTCTCCACCTGTATTCAGGTTTAAACAGGCTGCATTTTTTATTGTAACGTAATTTAATTCAGGATATTAGGTCAGCACGGCCTAGCCGATTTTTTATTAGTTCTTGTCTCGTGAAGTATGTGTTGCTGTATATTCTTTTATATATTTGTACTATGTTTGAAATTCATGTTCCTCTTTTCTCTGTGTCTCTTTTTTCTTGTTTATCCTTCCTTCTCTCTGTATGCTTGATGAGCTCGATGGGTTTGGATGCAAGACGGACTTGTAACCTAGTACACATGAAAAAAATTCTGTACCCAGTGAACCTTTTATGCATGCATTTATTTGTCTGGTCCGGGTGCAAACTCGCATGTATTTTTGTTCATATGTTGCCTTTTAGTATTGTAATCTTTGGCGTGTATCCGCCTGCAGGTCTTTTGTGTTATGCGTGGCCACCTTTTCAATTACGAGATGCTATGATAACTGTGAGATTGACTATTATTATGAGTCATATATGCCTTGTAAATGACTTGAATGGCTAAGTCAAGCTCGCTGAAAATATGTTCATTCAATTGTAACGGGCTATCTGATTTTAGGAAACGGCGTGATATTTTTGATCACCTTCGAAAGAAAAACGCAAGTATTTACTTCTTACAAGAAACACACCTGAAAGTTCACCTAGAAAACACCATCAGAAGTCAGTGGGGTTATGAATGTTGGCTCAGCGGTAACGAGTCAAACAGTAAAGGCGTAGCTATTTTGTTTAGCAATAATTTTGAATATAAGGTTCACAATATAATTCGGGATGGTGGTGGTTGTTTTATTATAATGGATATCGACATAGCCGGAAAACGTTGTACTCTTGCTAATGTATATGGCCCTAGCGGTTGCGACTCACCGTCTTTTTTCCAAAAGCTGTGCGATCATGTAACGAACATGGATAATGAAAACATTATTTTGGGTGGTGACTGGAATGTCATCCTCAACCCAACCATGGATTCCTTTTGTTATAGGGGTATACATCGCCCGAGGGCAAGAAAACAAATTGTGGAATTGATGTCAGTTCTTGAACTGGTGGACATATGGAGAGAATTAAACCCTGATAAGAGGGAATATACATGGAGAAGGTTTAATTCAACACAGAGGGGTAGACTAGATTATTTTTTGGTGTCAGACGTTTTGTTGCCAAAACTCAAAAAAGTGGATATAGGTATAAGCTACAGATCTGACCATTCTTTGATCTCTATGGAGCTGATGACCGATGAAGTAAGAAGAAAGGCACGCTCCTATTGGAAATTCAATAACTGTCCGTTAAAAGACAAAGTCTACGCTGATTCCGTAAAAAAGGTTTTGGTGGACCTTAAAAAACAATATGGGGCACTTGTCTATAATTTTAACAATGTACATACAATTAACAACGAGGATTTTCAATTAACCATCGATGACAGTTTGTTCTTTGAAATGATACTAATGGAGATCAGGGGGAAAAGTATCTCGTATGGCTCATTCAAGAAAAAAGAAGAAGACAAACAAGAAAAGAGACTAGAAAGTGAAATTTACAAGTTAGAAAAGAATTTAAGTGATGTTAATTCACAAGGTCTCCATACTTTAAAAGAAGAACTGCAAACTATTAGAAATAAGAAAATTGACGGCATGATAGTTCGTTCGAGAGCCAGATGGATATGTGAGGGTGAGAGAGCAACGAGATACTTTTGTAACCTTGAGAAACGACACTACACACATAATGCAATGAACTGTATTGAGAACGACAACGGTGAATTAATTTTTGATCCTGAGCAAATAATTGAAGATACAAAGTGTTTTTATGAAACATTGTATAAACCTAATAAGGTGCTAGAGGTTGACTTGCCATCTATTGTTACTGCTCCACGTTTACCACAAGAAGAGAGTGATGGCATTGAAGGTCCTATATTAGCCAGAGAAGCCCTGTACGTTCTAAAAAACACGAAGCATAATAAAAGTCCAGGCTCAGATGGCTTTACTAACGAATTTTATAAATTTTTCTGGAATGATATCGGTGTGTTTTTGGTTAGATCTATTAACCATGCTTTTGAAGTAGGGCACATGTCAATAACCCAAAGGCAGGGTATAATAACATGTATACCCAAGGAAGGTAAGGATAAGAAATACATTAAGAACTGGAGACCAATAACATTACTAAATACGTCATATAAGATTGCTTCCGCCTGCATAGCGGAACGATTGAAGTCTGTCCTTCCTAGCCTCATACATGATGATCAAAAAGGCTTCCTAAAAGGACGTTATATTGGAGAAAATATCAGATTATTATACGATGTGCTAGTAGCAACAGAGAAACATCGTATCCCGGGCCTTCTTCTCCTGATAGGCTTTGAGAAGGCCTTCGATAGTGTGTCGTGGTCTTTTATTGCTAAAGCACTAGATTTATTCAATTTCGGTCCCAATATCAAACACTAGATTAAAACATTTTACACAGATATCAGTGCTTGTGTCTCCTTAAATGGACGATATTCTAAATGGTTCAGTGTAGGCAGAGGAGTCAGGCAAGGGGACCCCGCATCGCCATACTTGTACTTAATTGTGGCAGAAGTTCTGTCCATTATGATTAGAAAAAATGAGAATATTAAAGGTATCAATATTGGAAATATCAATATTCTGTTGTCCCAGTTTGCAGACGACACCACTTTGTATTTGGATGACAATGAAAAGTCCTTTTGTGAATGCATAGAAACCCTTGAAAGGTTTGCTGTTATTTCAGGGCTGAAAATAAACTATGACAAAACGCATGTTATATGGGTTGGGTCAAGGAAAAATTCAAATAAACGGTTTATGCGAAATTTGAATTTATCGTGGAACCCAAGTATATTTACAGTCTTGGGAGTAAAATTCTCTACTAATACTGAAGATATTGTGGAAATAAACTACGAAAATAAATTAATAGAAATTAGGAAGATTCTTTCAGTGTGGTCCAGAAGGGACCTGACACCTTATGGAAAAGTAACTGTTATAAAAACCCTTGCATTGTCCAAAATTGTACACTTATTTCTTAAAATTCCGGATCCAGCAGACACTTTTCTGATGGAAGTAAATAAAGTATTTTTCTCGTTCCTGTGGAACAATAAAAGGGGAAAGGTTAACAAATCTCAAGCTTGTTCCTCTTTTGAGCAAGGTGGTTTGAAAATGGTGGATATTTACTCATTCCTCTCTTCTATGAAGGTGAGCTGGCTGAGAAGACTGTACTGCAATGACTCTCTTGTGAAAACGATTTTGTTTTTGTTATATCCTAGGTTTGTAAACATTTTTCAGCTTGGAGGGGAGTTTGCTAATATACTGATGTTAAAGTGTGCAGACAACAAGTTTTGGTTTGATGTTCTCAGACATTATAAAAAAGTGTACAATAAGTGTACGATAGAGTGTTTTAGTGATTTTGCAAATGAATGTATTCATTATAATGTACATATTGTGCTTGATAGAAAAATTGTACATGTCCCCCAATGGGTATGCAATGGGATCTTTCAGGTTAGAGATCTTATGGATAATTACGGAAACTTTTTAAGTTTTGAAGACTTCAAGGTAAAATATCCTGATATAAGCACACACTTTCTGACGTATGCTGGAATTATTAGAGCAATTAGAGAATACAAAAAAAGTGTCAACATAGATGCAGATAGTTCAATAGTCATCTCGGACACTTGTGCTTGGAAAGTTATCTGCCAAGGGTGCAAGATTACTTATCAACGGCTGACCAAACTAAGATCAAATCCCATCTGCGTAGAAAAATGGAATAAGCACTTTAAAACTCATTTGCTTACTTACTTACGCCTGTCACCCCTACCCGGGTATAGGCCGTCGACGAGAGACCTCCAGCAACTCCTGTCCTGTGCTTCTCCTTCGATTCTACTCCAGGTGGTTCCCAGTCTCTTGATGTCTGCTTGGAGGTCTCGACGCCAGGAGTTTCTCGGCCTACCTCTTTTCCTCTTTCCCTGGGGGTTCCATGACAATGCCTGCCTAGTGATACTGGAAAAACTCATTTGGAGTGGGAGAAAATATTCTGTACGGCTATAAAAACTACTTCTGATCCTCGGCTACGCTGGTTTCAGTACAGACTTATCCACCGAATGCTTCCAACGAAAAGATATCTTTTTTTGAGAAAATTGTCAGATTCATCTGTCTGTACCTTTTGTGGAAGTGAGGAAGAAACCTTAATACACCTTTTCTGGAACTGTGGGCATGTCCAGTCCTTCTGGACAGATCTAATCGACTGGTTAAAAGATGCATATAATCACTTTCCCACTCTCTCCCTGTCCGAGATATTTGTACTTTTTGGTAGACAGCAAAATATTGTCACAGATAAGGTGTTTGACCTTATTCTGTTATTGGCAAAATTTCACATATACAAATCAAGACTGCAAAATATTTTTCCAAATATTGTGCACTTTAAGCAGATGCTTAAATATCGCTATTCTGTAGAAAAACATACATACGTAATGAAAGATAAATTAGAGATATTTAATCGTCATTGGTCTCTGTATTCCGAAATTACCTTGTAATTGTATTATTTTATCACTGCTTTTCTTCTCTCTCTCTCTCTCTCTTTTTCTCTCTCTCTCTCCCTCTCTCTCTCATACTCAGTATATTGTAGATTATAAGTAAACATTGTCTCTTTTCTTTTTTTTTGTTAAGGCTGAAAGTTATGTGTAGTATATTGTATTGGATCTGTAACTCTGCAATTTGTAACTTTGGTTGTGTTAGGTGTATGTGTGTGTGTGTGTCATGCAAATAAAAAAGTATTTAAAAAAAAAAAAAACAACAAACACAATCATAGGCAGGATTGTCTGGATGGGCCTTCAGTTTCAGAACGTAGCTGAGCATGAGGCGGATGCGGCGGAGCTTGAGAGAAGGCTCCCCTGCCTCGGCATACAGACTAGGAACTGGAGACGTCCTGAAGGCCCCAAGACATATCCGCAGACCCTGATGGTGAATTGTGTTCAGACGCTGTAGCACAGACTTGGAAGCTGAGCCATACACCACAGAGCCATAATCCAGTTTGGACCGAACAAGGGCCCGGTACAGACGAAGTAAGACAGTACGGTCCGCACCCCAGTCAGTACGACCGACGACACGAAGAATGTCGAGAGCCTTCTGACAAGAGGTTCTAAGGTAATTAATATGGTTGCGGAAGGTAAGTCTTTTGTCAAAAATGACCCCCAGAAACTTTGCCTCCTCGGCCACCTTAATTGGCACTCCAGCAATGCTCAGGCTAGGTTCTGGAAAAAATTTCGTCTGGTTAGTAAAATGCACACAAACAGTCTTGGAGGGCGAGAACTTGAATCCATTGAGAGACACCCACCGCTGGATGCGATCAATGCACAGCTGCAAGCGCCTCTCAAGGGATGCAAGTCCTCGACCACGTGCGCACAAAGCAAAGTCGTCAACAAACAAAGAGCATTCAGAATCATCCTTGACGGCCTTTACAATGTTATTAATTTTAATACTAAATAAAACAGGAGATAGAATGCTGCCCTGTGGGACACCCATCTCCTGTTCAAAGGAGTCGAAGAGGGTGGAGCCCACACGGGCATGGAACGACCGGTTAGTCAAAAAATTGTGAATAAAAACGGGCAGGTGCCCTTTAAAACCCATGTCCAACAAGTCAGACATTATGCCATACTTCCAGGTAGTGTCATACGCCTTCTCAAGATCGAAGAAAATTGCATAGACATGCTGTTTGTTGACAAAAGAATCTCGAATAAATGATTCAAAGCGGACTAAATGGTCAGTTGTACTACGGAAGCGCCGGAAACCGCACTGGAGGTCTGTGAGGAGACCCTGTGACTCAAGATGCCACACCAGGCGGGCGTTGACCAGGCGCTCCATAGTTTTACATAAACATGATGTCAAAGCGATAGGACGGTAGTTGCCCGGGTCGGAAGGATCCTTACCCGGCTTGGGGATCGGTACAACCACAGCCTGGCGCCAAGACGGCGGAAAATGACCAGTTCTCCAGATATGGTTAAAGGCCTTGAGAAGTACAAGGAGTGACCTCTCAGGCAGATGCGTTAGGAATTGATAGTGGACGGTATCTAGGCCAGCAGCAGAGTCATTACATTTCTGCAAAGCTTGCTGCAATTCTGATAATGTAAACGGGACATTATAGTCTTCTGAGTTATCGGACTTAAAATCACAAATACGAGACTCTCGCTTCTCCTTCTCTCTCTGGAAGAAAGGTGAATAATGCTCCGTTGAAGAATTATGGGCAATGGTGGAGGCAAGCAAATTGGCCACAGCTTTTTTATCTGTAACCAAACTGGCACCATCTCTAAGATGGCCAACAGAAGCCGAGCCACCTCTGCCCCTAATTCTCCGAACAGCCTTCCATACTTTCTGGGACGGAGTCCGAGAAGTTAAAGATGAGACGAAGCGTCTCCAGGAAGCACAGCGTTCACGTTTAAAAATGTAACGGGCTTTCGCCCTCTGTCTTTTAAAGGTTAAAATATTCACTTGCGACGGATTACGAAAAGCACGTCGCTGAGCAGATTTGCGCGCTATTTGGGCCTTGCGGCACTCTTCGTTGAACCATGGTACTCTCGGCTTTCGAGGGACTGATGCAGAAGTTTTAGGGATGGTTTCACCCGCTACGTCCAACAAAATAGTAGTAAAAGAAGAAATAGGTTCTTCAGATGACATGACCACCTCCTCTGTAATACGAGACTGACAGAGGGAGGCGAACAGAGGCCAGTTAGCTTTCTTAAGATTCCAGCGCCCCACCGGCGGATCCTCCCCACAGCTGACCGATGACAGGACTACTGGGAAGTGGTCACTACCACACAGGTCATCGTGAACCTTCCAGTCAAAGTCCAGCATGAGAGAAGGATCACACACAGTGAGGTCTAGAACAGAACTAGATCCTGAACCTGGGTTAGAGTATGTAGGTGAACCATCGTTAAAGACACATAGGTTAAGTTGAGAAAAAACATCTTCTAACATCTGACCTCTGCCATCATAGTGGTCACTACCCCAAAGGTGAGCGTGACCGTTAAAATCCCCCATGAGAATAAAGGGAGGGGGCAGTTGATCAACTAAATTAAAAAAATCATTACTACAGACCTGCAGGGATGGTGGCAGGTAAATACTGCATATGGTTATGGTCTTCTTCAAGGTAACCCGAGCTGCGACAGCCTGAAGACAGGTGTCGATGCTAACGGGGCTACATAAAATTTGGCTACTAATGAGAAGAGCCACTCCACCCGAGCGCCTCTCCGAATCAGAGCCTTTATGTTTAACGTTAAAACCATTAACTCATTCTACCCCAACTACGGATTTATCCGTAAATGCACGCCCAGCATTTTCCGACCAACTACGGATTTATCCGTAATGGGCAGTCCTGAAACTGCATCCCTTCTTATTCTTCGGCTTGTAGTGGTTCCTAATTGGAACTGTTAGCTTTAGCCACTTCTTTGTTCTTCCTCATGTGCACGCGGCAAGTTTGGGCGGTTTTTCGAGCCTTTTTTTGCGGAATTTGTGTACTTTTCTTCGACAATGGCGAGGCGTTCCCGGACTTTGAATGCTAGTCAAATTGCAAAAATAAACATCTCTTAGTTCTTTCCGGTGTCAATAAACATAAAACACAGGACATGTACATTTTGTAAATTTATTTTTCTGTACTGTCCCAAAATTTGGTTGAGATAGGTTCAGTGGTTTCAAAGTTATAGCAGTTTTTGCGAGACACCCATATATTTAGCACTCAGCTCTCTGCATGGCTGGTCCAGAGGGCAAAGTTGCTGGCTGCACAGCTGGGGTAGAAAGAGTTAAAGGACACAGGGTCAGAAGTCTTCAGGTAAGTCTCCTGAAGAGATATTACTGAGGGGTTATAGCACTTGACTAAAAGACGTAATTCCTCAAAGTTAGCTTGAAAACCACGACAATTCCACTGAAGCAGAGAGTCCATGATTATGTCTTATCTGGGGGTGCGGAGTTTTTCCCCCCTTTTTCCTTTGCCTTGGAAGGAGTCGGAGAAACAGAGGGGGGCCGGCTCCTGGGCCTCCTCTGGTTCTTAGGAGATGAAGGGGGTGGAGCTGCCGCAGCATCGGCAACTTCCACTCCCTCCATCTGCTCCTCCAATGCAGCATATTTGTTTTGAAGGGGGACATCAGTGTTCCCCTTCTGGGCCCGTGTGCACGGCGGTCCCATAGATTTCTTAGACTTCTGGTCCTGGGCAGCGGTCCTGCCGCTAGAGTTAGCGGCCTTAGAAGGCTGACCAGAGCCAGAAACCTTTGGTGTTGACAAACTAGCAGGTTTGGGTGGGGGCTGAGGCTTAGGGGCAGCAGAAGGCGGTGCCACCGGACCGGTAGCGTCCGCCCTCTGCGTTCCCTGGCTCCTCGTCACCACCGGAGGAGGGTTACTCTCCAGGGGTGAGAGGATCCGAGGCTCCGCCCCCAACCAAGAAGTTGGGGTTTGACAAGAGAAGTCTTTGGTGGGGCGCTTGCCTGCCACCGCAGCACTGTAAGTATACACAAAGTTGCTATTTGAGTTTGGCGCCGCCTCAGCTTCACCAGGACCGTCAACCAGTTTTTTTGCGTCCGCAAAGGACAGCACCTGCTGAATCCTGCACTCGGAGATCCAACGAGGGCACTTCTTGTCCGAAGCCATATGCGCCCCCTGGCAATTCACACACAGGGGGATGGCTGTGCAGGACTCAGCAGAGTGTCCGGGCTTAGTGCAACGGGCGCATAGAGCCTCTGCCTGGCGGCATGTCTTCTGCCCATGGCCATACTTTTGGCACTTACAGCACCGGAGGGGGAGAGGGACGTACTTTTTCACTTTTAGGGAGTAGTAACCTCCCCAGATGGTAGTAGTAGATGTGGGGGTGCCAAACGTCAGGATGATGGTAGGGAGACGGATCTCCCTACCACCTCGTTTGGAAATGAAGCGCCTGACGTAGGTCACCCCCTGTGACTTAAGGTTCCGTACAAGTTCATCTTCAGACAGTTCGGCCAATGCTTGATCTTTAATCACTCCTCTAGAGGAATTCATTGTTTTGTGGGGAGTGACCTCCACTGGAGTGTCTCCGATGGAGGAGAGCCTCAGTAGCCCATTGGAGTATGCCCGGGTACGGCACTCTACCAACAAGTCACCAGACCTGAGGCGCTGGGCCTCAGGCCTGCCAACACGGCTCCTGAGGGTCTCCCCTACCAGGAAAGGGTGCAGCTTGGAAACAGGCTTCTCTTTAACTTTGCTGTGGATAATGAGAAAGCGAGGCCAGGCGGCCGACGCCTGAGGTGTCGCTTCCTCACAGTCAGAGTCACTATCGTTCTCAATGACAATGTCGGCGGCTATGTGCCGCTTTGGTGCTAGTTTTGGTTTTTTGATATTTTCCATATTATAGTATGATAGATATTCATCCCCCGGGGGTCCCCGCCCGCCACCGAGCCCAACAAGGGAAAGTGCAATTGTCAGCGGGTCTCCAGCCGACGCACAATGGAGACTGCCCGAAAGATATACTCAAGGGGGTAAGCCCGATTGAACCGTTTGAGCCACCGCCTTCTATCACACTGTTGAATACAGGGGAATACTGGCGTAAAGCACCTAATCAGCATCAGAGGCTATAGCATGGTGCTCCGTATAACAACCCGCATGTCAACAGGGGGATAGGGCTCGACGTGACAAGAGCCGATTGACTAGGCCGGTACGACTAGCCTCCCGTTTAGGCAGAAGTCAAGGCCAAAGTGGAGTGTTTCAGCCACCAGGATCCTCTTCTCCCCCGACACGGGTCTCCAAGCACGGCAAACACTTGGGATCCAAAGGACCAAAAGCTCACGCGTATTTTTAAGGACCAATCCAACATGGAAAGACCTGAGTAAGCACAGCTCCTTAAAAACCGGACCGGTGAAAAAGACTGAACAACATATCTGCTGACATCAAGTCCTAATCCTGGACAAAGATGGCACCCGTCTGCTAGCCCACTCAGTCAGGGACCGAGTGGACTACCCACCCACGCCACGTGGAGGCCGGTGCCGGGTAGGCGAAACTCGATTGAATCAAGACGATTCAATCAAGCTTCAATTTACCAGTGATAACTGTGTCTCCGCTTTACTTCGCTGAGCGGTATCAAGTTGAAAGCGGATTACCAAACCCCGGCCAGTATTGTGCTTGTGTGCAGCTGATACACACACCTAACTGAACTTGCTATCGGGATTTTGATGTTCGAGCAGTTGGATTATTTCCCTGTCGACGAGTCTGCTAAATCATTTCATTGTGTCTTATCTATTTACCAGCTTTATATATTCATAGGCATTTGTGCTGTTTCATTTAATAATCTCAACGTATACTTCCTTCTTTTGACATTTTATTTTGTTGTTGTTGTTGTTTGTTCTGTACAAATTTGCCTTACTCCGTAATAGACATAAATTTGAAAGTTATGTGAATAGGGCATCTCAATGTTTTTCATTTGTACAATAAACTAACCGATATATCTGTCCACATTAGCAATCCCACAACGTTTCATTTATTTGGGCTTAGTGAGACGCGCCTAAGCTCGTGTGTGAGCGATAAAGCCATTAGTATTCCTAATTTTTCCGTGACTAGGAGAGACCCCTCGTCCCCAGGTCAAACAGGCATCGCTGTCTACATTCACAACTCCATTCAGCATTTAGTCCATAGACGCTTGGACTTGGAAACAGAAGACGTAGTGTTTGTGGCTGGAAGTGAAATGCCCTAAATCGACACCGCTACTAGTTGGATTCCTTTACAGAAACCCTGCCGCCACTTTTGAATGGTATGACCATTTTAGTCAGATCCCTGACAGAGCTTGCAAAAGAAAGGCTGACCTTCTTCTCATGGGAGATTTTAATATAGACTTCCTTAAGAATCACACTGCGTGGGATACAATATCTTCATTGTTTGGTCTAGTCCAGTTAGTAAAATTGCCCACCAGAATTACTCAGAATACGTCCTCACTTATAGACCACATATACACTAATAAACCCAAAGCCGTCTGTAATGTTGAGGTTTCAAATCTAAGTGTTAGTGATCACTATCCAGTTGTTTGTTCATGGTCAAAAAAGATTCCGAAAGCAAAAAAGAACGGCCATACAACCATAACATATCGATCATTCAAGAACTTTAACCATAATAAATTCCTATTTGATTTAAATAATACTGCGTTCAACAATGTACTTCTCTCCAATGACCCGGACACTGCCCTTTCTATTTGGTACACTCTTTTTCTAACTGTATTAAACAAACATGCACCCCTTCGTGAGAGAAGGGTTAAATCAAACACTCTTCCTCCATGGTTAACCCCAGAAATAATGCAAGCGATGGCGCTCAGAGATGATCTGCGTAGTCAAAAACTATTTACTGAATTCAAGCAACAATGTAACCGTGTTAAGTACATGATCAGAGAGGCAAAGAAAAGGTTAGTCCGTGACAGAGTGAAAGACAGTAAGGATACTTCCACTATCTGGCGCCTATTAAACACTCTAACTAAAGGCTCCCCTGGCACTTCAACAACTATTCCCAGCAGCCTTACTGCAGAAACTTTTAATAATCATTTTCTTTCCGTCGCTGAAACTCTAAATGCCTCAATTAATAGCAGTAAGTATGAATGTTCTAATTTGCTTTCTGAATTCTGTAAACACAGAACAGAGGACACAGACCCCTTCAGCATTCCCTTGCTAGCAGTTCATGAGGTGGGTTTGCTCATTAGTAAACTACCAAATAAAAAGTCTTCGGGGCCTGATGACATCAGCCTGCAAATACTTAAGTTATCCCTGCCATACATAGTAGAGTCTGTTACGTACATTTACAACCTTTGTATCAAGCAACATACTTTCCCTAACAAACTAAAATATGCTAAAGTCATTCCACTTCCAAAAACTAAAGATTGTTCTGACCCTAACAACTATCGACCGATTTCATTATTATCAGTTCTATCAAAGCCGCTTGAAAGGCATGTCCACAAACACCTGCTTGCCTACTTAGAAAACCGCAAGCTCCTCCACCCCTTTCAATCCGGATTTTGCCCCCAGCACTCGTGCCACACTGCACTCACGCGCCTCGTTGACGCATGGCTCCAGGGTATGAACAAATCCCAGATAACAGGTGTCGTTTATTTAGACTTTAAAAAGGCCTTTGACCTAATTGATCACACCACTCTAATGACAAAGATTCAGAAATACTTGAATAGTACAGAAGTAGTTGCATTTTTTAGATCATACCTAACTGATCGTAAACAAAAAGTTCTAGTGAATGGATCTTACTCTTCTCTAAAAGATATAAAGTATGGAGTTCCCCAAGGATCCGTGCTTGGTCCCTTATTATTTTGTCTATTCATCAATGACCTGCCACTTCATTTAATTTGCAAGAACGTACAATGTGATCTTTTTGCTGATGACACTTCCATTCATATGACTAACAAAGATATACAAGTAATTTCTTCCAACTTGCAGCATAGTCTTGATGAAGTGTCTGAATGGTGTCACAGGAATTCTATGATTGTTCATCCAATTAAAACCAAATCTATGATAATCACCATTCGTCAAAAACACCAGTTAGCACCCCTGTTACTTAACCTTTTATTAAAGGGTAGTCAAATAGAACACGTTAATGAACACCGCCTAATAGGGATTACAATTGACAGTCAGCTTAAGTGGAAGGCTCATACGGACACTTTATGCAGAACGGTAGCCAAAAATCTTTTCATGTTGTCCAAACTGAAATATTAAACCGACTCGGACACGCGCAAACTATTCTATAATGCTCACATACGTTCTCATATTGATTGCGCGTCGACGGTGTGGGATGGATGCAGTGAAGTCCACTTGAAGAGACTCAACTCGTTACACAGAAGGGCAGCAAAGTTAATCCTTCCTGACCCATGACTCACAACAGAAGACAAACTCGCCAAAAAAAGATTTCTGCCACTGCAAGACCACTTCAAATATAATAAGGATATTTTTATGTTCAAAGTGTGGAAACAGAAAATACCAGAATATATCACAACTCTTTTCTCTAAGTCGGAATCTAGGCTTGGTAATATTAGGCAACTTTTCTTAGTCCCCAAAACAAGAATTGATATATACAAATCTAGTTTGTCATTCTCGGGAACGCAGACTTGGAACACGCTTCCTGATTATGTAAAATCCACTTCCTCTCTAGCCCTTTTCAAAATCAGTCTCTTCAAGTACTTCTCGAAGCGGTCGTAATCATTACATTGTGAAATATATACTGCCCTGTAACCCTGATAATGTATGGTCCCAATTACAAACTCTGTGTGTACGTGTGTGATGGTGTGTGTGTGTGTGTCAGTTTAGGTGTGTGAGATCGTCATGGGACTTTCTTTCCCTAAACTAGCAATGTTTTTGTTTCATTTATATTTAACTATATACTTAGTTTTTTGTATTTTGTCTCGTAGTTTTGTAGCAACGGCAGGTTTGAAAAATGGCTATGTCTATGATGATGTCAATGCCTCAACCGTTGATAAATAAAGCTTCATTAAATCATTGAATCATGTTCGTTAGTTTAACTTCTAGAAGTGCACCGTACATGCACCGCGTTTAGTATTTGTGTACGCTTGTGATGTGAGCGATCGATATCACAGAGCAAGGCATAGATCTGAATCTGTACTCGAAGCAAAACAGCGGGAAGAATCCTTGTTAAAGAGATAGATGCAGAATATTGATAAAACCTGCATTTATTCCTTCGTAAAATTAGGTACTGGCAGGGCTTGCCGCTAACTGGCCGCAGCGGTGACGCATCACGAATTTTTCTCATCTTTGAAACAGCGATTGTACTAACAAAATGCTCACATACTGCAGTCAAATGCATACCTCAATAAACTTGAGCTATTTCTCTTTTCAAAAGTATCTTTCTTTTTATTGGGAGTGCAACTGATGATTTTCAGCGATTTTTTAAAAAACGCACCCTCAAGCCTGCACGCGCCGCGTTGGCAACTGTACCGCGCGAACCCGCAAGCAACCCCCTCGGGAAAACGACTTGCTACTCTTCCCCATGCAAGCTACACATCTAAAAATAGCACAAGGCTATTGACCGAGTTCAGATCTACACATTGATATAAAGAAGTCTAATATTTGTTTAAATTTAGCCCAATAATGGATTATTTGAAAAAAATAAATGCAATTTTCAGTATGATTTTCGAAAAATAACCCCTAGAAGGCTATACTTGTTGGAAAGCCCATGCTTTTCTCTTTAATTTGGGCCAATCAGAAACACGATAGCTTGAACGAGGAAGAGTAGCTTTGTCATAAACCGAGTCCTCTCATTGGCCGTTACGCTTTCGTGTTATTCACAATGGCAGCCATGGCGTGCGACGAACACGCGACGGTTTTGAGCAATCTCCAGCATGATCTAGGTAAGAAATGTGTTTTTGTTTGCTTGATAATGGTTCTACAATGTGTTATTTGTTACTTAACCTAAGATTTGGGTAAAGTTTGTGCGATAATCTGCTGTAATGTGCATATTTCCACACCAGCCATAGTCGGGTTTGTTCGAAGCAACGACTACGTGCAGTGTGCGAGAGATCGGTCACAACTGCAGGCGTATGTTTACATCAAGAGACAAAATACGAATGTAGGTAATAAAATGGGGTTTTCTATACATGTTCAATAAATTCCATGGGTATATGGTGTTCTTAAAACGGGTAAAGTAGCGATCGCAAACGATGTGTCGAATGGGAGTCTAGACCGGAAGTGGGACCGTCGTCTGCTAGAAACGTTGTTTCACTTTCGCGTTTTTCATTTCTTGTGGCAGCTACTGCTTGAGATAGCCCCCTCAGACGTTTGTAAAGACCAAATAAGCAAATATGGTGAAATATTACCCTTCCCTTCGCTCTGCTCTCTCTGTCTCTCAGTCTCATCATTGTTAACTGTCTAGGTGTTGTTGCATCAATTGTTAAGTGGATCCTGTATCAATTGTTAAGTGGCTCCTGTGTTGTTTCCAATTGCAGAAAGTTCTCCAGTATTCTTAGATTTGGGGAGAGTGTTTACCCAGACTGGTAAAGGAAAAAGGAAGAACATTGAGGCATCAGTGAACAACAAACTATTGCTCCAGGTACACCTCTTGAAGATGAGACAAGAAATCATGGAGGCAGACAGAGGAGTTTGTCAGGGAGAAGCGTCACCCTGGACAGCATGCAGAATGTCACAGCAAGGCACACTGCATACAAACAGCAGTACTGCTTATGATGTGGAGATTGATTGATTGTACATTGCTTAACGTCCCGACAGCAACAAGGCTTTCTCAGGATGTGCCTGCACTGCTTCTGAAACAAAACTAAACAGAAAATTGAATGTATGTCGCCAGCCGGTCAAATACGTTAAATAAACCAACAACATGGGGCCTAAATAAAGCTAAGACCATTTAGCAACACACATCCAATATCAAGAGCTACAGGCAGTGCAGACAGTAGGGAGAGTTTTAAAAAGGCAAATACAGGTGAATGGACTAAGGGTAGACAGAAACGCATGCCCCAGAATAGAGAGAAAAACCCACCCTGTGGGGCTGACCAGGGTGACCCTGGGAACTAAAAAATACCTAACCCCACCCAAGTCCCCCAGGGCAGACCCGGGTGGGGTATGATGTGGAGAGATTGGCTTAATAATGAATGGTTTGCAGAAAGCAACTCCACAGTCATGTGTTTGCCAGTATGTTTGGTGGGGAGGGGGCAGGGCGGGGCAGCTGATATTTACGTGGTGGGGGTGGGGGGTAAAAATAAGATTACTTACTTACGCCTGTCACCCCTACCCGGGTATAGGCCGTCGACGAGAGACCTCCAGCAACTCCTGTCCTGTGCTTCTCCTTCGATTCTACTCCAGGTGGTTCCCAGTCTCTTGATGTCTGCTTGGAGGTCTCGACGCCAGGAGTTTCTCGGCCTACCTCTTTTCCTCTTTCCCTGGGGGTTCCATGACAATGCCTGCCTAGTGATACTGGAAGCTGGCTTTCTCAGACTGTGACCGATCCATCCCCATCTTCTTCGCCCAATTTCATTCTCTGCTGTTATCTGCTCTGTTCTCTCCCGGAGTCTGACGTTGCTGATCTTCTCTGGCCAGTGGATTTTCAAAATTCTTCTATGGCAACTGTTCATGAAGGTCTGTACTCTGTTGACTGTGGTTTTTGTCAATCTCCAAGTCTATGCTCCATATAGGAGAACTGCTTTTACATTGGAGTTGAAAATCCGGACTTTGGTGTGTTGTGACAGCTCTCTGGAACTCCACACTTTTTTCAACTGGAGAAAGGCTGCTCTGGCTTTACCGATTCGTGCTCTGACATCTGCATCAGTGCCGCCTTTTTTGTCTATGATGCTCCCGAGATAGGTGAAGGACTCCACCTCCTCCAACGGGGTGCCAGCAAGCAAGACTGGTTCTTCCCTGGTTGCGTTCAGCCTCATTGTCTTTGTTTTCTGTTTGTGAATGGTGAGGCCCACTTGGGACGAGATGTCAGCAAGCCTCGTGGTCTTGTCCTGCATTTGTTGATGAGTGTGGGACAGTAATGCCAAGTCGTCTGCAAAATCGAGGTCGTCAAGCTGTGTCCACAGTGTCCACTGTATTCCACCTCGTCGGTGCTCTATGGTCATCTTCATGACCCAGTCTATGGCCAGTAGGAAGAGGAACGGAGACAGCAGACACCCCTGCCTGACACCAGTTCTGACCTGGAGCTCCCTGGTGAACTGCCCTTCGTGGATCACGCGACATGTCATGCCATCATAGCTGCTCTTGATCAGGCGGACGAGCTTTGTGGGTACACCGTAGTGTCATAGGAGTTTCCACAGAGTCTCTCGGTCCACACTGTCAAATGCTTTCTCATAATCCACAAAGTTGACGTACAGTGGGGAGCTCCACTCCAGAGACTGTTCCACGATGATGTGGAGAGTGGCGATCTGGTCTGTACATGATTGGTTCTTCCTGAATCCTGCTTGCTGGTCTCTCAGCTGGGGGTCAACGGAGCTCTTCATTCTCTCCAGGATGATCCTGTTGAAGACCTTTCCTGGTACTGACAGCAAGGTGATTCCTCTGTAGTTGGAACACTTGCTGAGGTCGCCTTTCTTGGGAAGCTTGATTAGGTACCCCTCCTTCCAGTCAGCCGGCATCACCTCCTCTTCCCAGATCTTTCCAAACAGTGGGTACAGCATCTCCACTGTTGTCTCTAGGTCTGCTTTCAGAGACTCCGCTGGGATGCCATCTGGGCCTGCTGCTTTGCCGTTCTTCAAAAATGCCACTGCTCTTCTGATCTCTTCCCGGCTGGGTCTGTCACAGCTGATGGGTAGGTCGGTCTCTGCCGGCTGGATGTCTGGGGGGTCGGGTGGGCTAGGTCTGTTCAGTAACTCTTCAAAATACTCGGCCCATCTGTCGAGTTGGTCTGCTCTGTCTGCAATAGGCTTTCCTTCTTTGTCTTTTACTGGTCTTTCTGTATGACCATACTTCCCTGACAATCTTCTGGTAATGTCGTAGAGCTGTTTCATGTTGCCGCTGCCTGCTGCCTTTTCTGCCTCTGCTGCCAGGCTGTCTGTGTAGGCCCTCTTGTCTGCTCTGATACTCCTCTTCACCTCGCGGTTGGCTTTCGAGTATTCCCCCTGTGCCCTTACTTTGGCTGCTCTCGTGCGACTGTTGTTGACAACTGCTTTCTTCTGCTTCCTCACTTCTATCTTCTTCAAGGTCTGTGCCGACAGCCAGTCCTTGTGATGGTGTTTCCTGAACCCTACAGTGTCTTTGCAGGTTGAGTTCAGCGCCTCTCTAACTGCCTTCCACTGCTGCTCTGTGGTGACCGCCTCCTCTTCATTTACTAGCTCCTGTAGCGCTTGAAACCGGTTGGACAGCACCAGTTTGAACTCTTCTCTAACTCTAGTTTCTCTCAGGAGGCCTACATTATAGCGCTGTCTTCTTGTTGTCTCTGTGCGGCTTTTCTTTAACTTGAGCTTCATTCTTAAGGTAAGCAGATGGTGGTCGGAGGCGACATCTGCTCCCCTCCTCACTCGAACATCTTGAAGGGATCTTCTAAATTTCTTGCTAATGCAGATATGGTCTATTTGGTTCTCTGTTGTATGGTCAGGTGAGACCCAAGTTGCTTTGTGTATTCTTCTGTGTGGGAAGATGCTGCCTCCAATGACAAGTCGGTTTAGAGCACAAAAATAAGATGGTTTTCAATTATTGCTTTCTTTTACTTACTTGAAAGAGCTTCAAAAACTTAGCAAAACACAGTTTGAATTTTTAAAAACGGACAAGAAATGACCGAGATATGCTATTTTGAAGTTTTTACACTCGGAGGGCCATTTGACCGCCTTGGAAAACACACTTTTCAGCTTTTTTAGGGCAGCAGTGTTGCAAAAGTTACAAGCTTATGCACCTGAAAAAAATTGGGCTTCTTCTATATTATATAGAGATACAATTCTGTAATTCTGGGATGTCTGTGTTTAATATCTTTTGTGTTAGGCTGGCCTGAACTGGGCAAAATCTTTCTTTCGACCGATTTTGGGTAAAAACTGCGGAATATTTGCCATATTTTTTTGCCCATAACTTTTGAACCATTAAACATAGAAAGATAATTTTTGTTGTGTTGTGTTCTGTTTGTTGTCCTCTATAACAATATGTAGATACTTTATTGCTTATGTTATATTGGAATTTTGACCTGCCAGTACCTAGTAAAATAATCATTAGCAGAAGATCGCGTATTTCAAGGCCAGTGGGTTATTCACTACCTTCGACATTTCGCCCACAATCCCGCACTTTCTACAATACGTGTACAGTGGTCTCCCCCCGAGCAGTTACCATACTGCGAATACCGGTATCATTATTAAACACGGCGAACGGGCACGCCTCACTGATACAGTTAAAAGATGACTGTACACATTCCGACAAGTTCTCACTCGCCACTCTATCTAGTCTATCATGGACTGGAGTACTGCAAACCTGCCCAGTCTAATTAATGGTCTTTTCACTTCCAAGGTCAAACACTTTAACAGTTTTCAAAACACTGCAAGCTCATTCCAGCACATACATTGTCCATGACATCTGAAAGGTAGCAGTGACTGATCAACATGGCAACTTTCAAGCTAAAAGCTAATGGGTCACTAAACATGAGCCAACATAAACCATCCTTTTGGCTGCAGTTGGCACTGGAGGTGAATGCTATCACCCGAGGTATTTGCCACGCACCAGCGGAACCCATGCTATAGTCTCCTTGACACAGATCTTCATATCGCACTGCAGGCGTTAGGAAGCAACAGACGTTATGAGTCATCCTAACCTCAGTAAATCTACGTTTGTGTTATCGTAGGAAGGGGATGATCATGTCACCAGCCACATTAAGCATCATAAACCTGAAGTGGAGTGTGACAACAGACTTTCATTTCATATCCATTCTGCGCTTGCATGTGTGGCCTTAGTCTGGAGAGAGATAGGAAAACTGACAGTTGATAGGCACCACTCCCCTAATCAATACATTTATTATAATCAACTAGCCATTCAGACAAACGAACTCCAACACTTACCGCCAATGCCTCTATTACCTAGCCATTTTAGTTTCATTCCAGAAATCATTCAAGCAACGATTTTTGATTAGCTGCCAACCCGTGATCATTAAGGCAGATCCCCACCCCACCTAAATAATTAATGCTGTCATTGACTTCTTTAAACAAAATTATTATATTACATTATAAAATGAATCAAGACGAATTGCTACTTTTAAATGATATCTGTGCTGTAGAGAACAAAGACTTAGACTCTAAAAGACAATGCCTTCTCTCTGTTGTTGTTTCTGGAAAATCAAAAGCTTTTCTCGGTAAACAATACATGACAGAATACATAGAATCCCTCACCGCTGACGAGCTAATCAAACTACATTCAAAATATGAAAATCACATTAGTTCACTAATGACACGTGATTTGAGTCGATCTCTTGTCTGCCTATACACAAAAGCTGTGAGTCACTTCCTACCTGTTGATAGTGACAGCCTTTCACATGATCTAGAAAGCAACCCCACAGTTTCAAGTTCAATAGGTAAATTAGCATGCCTTATGTTTTACAAGTTTGGGAATTACCTTGCACCTGTGGTAACCTTACTTGTTACTAGTAGTCATATTGATTTTTCTAAAATAAATTTTAAATTAGAAGAAAATGGACGAGACCCAGACGACTCCACAACAGAGTCCTGTCTTGACACAGGTTCAAACAGTGACTAAGGCTAAAAGCCAAGGTAGGGTTGATGCTGGAAAAAATTAGCCGAATGGAACAGACAAAAAAAATTAAAGCTTCAGACATTAACACAAAAGACTGACACACCATCAACAGCACCGGTGTCACTACCATCAGGACCCTCATACCCCCAACAAAGTGAGAGACAAACAACTGAGTCTAAACCAAAAATATCAAATTATATAGTTGCTGGATTTGTTCTCAGATTTGGTTACCAATTATACAAAAAATACAAACCAAACATTCGAACAGTGTCCAAAAAATCAAGCACTCCAAAAATAAAAGAAGTAGTCGCCACATTACCAGCAACACCCAAAGCCGTGGACCCATTTTACATGCAGTAAATAAATTTATTATTTTAATTTTTGTGGAATAAGAAAATGAGCGACACAAAGAACAGAATGAACCTCATCTATCACTCTGCCTTAATAAGCGGGCTAACAGTTGTTTATTCTATGCTGGGAAAAAGTCTTCTCAAAATGAATCGATAGACTTGAGTAGATTAGACTTCGAAGACAGTGCTAAGCTAATAGCAGTTGTAACAGCATCAATTGCAACAAAAGACTTTCTAGTTAAGCAAGGAATTATTCCAGAAAATGTTTCTAAGTAAATAAAAAATATGGCAACAATAGCTATTATGATTGGTGGTGCAGTTGTTAATGCATTAGCATTTAGTGGATCAAACTATCTTTTTTCAAAAATGGGTAGAGAGGAATCTGCAGAAGAAATGAAGCGTCACAATGAGGCATCTGAAAAACTGGCACAAGCGCAACAAAGATTATGAGAAGCAGAGAATTGAGAAACTTGATTTCATAAATAAAAAATTGAGGCTTGAGGGTCACGCACAGCATACATTTTCTAATGTCGATGACGCGATCAAAGAATATTTTCTTGTTACTGGCGAAGACATGACCATCCCGCAACCAAAACTTAGTGACTACTACCAGCCAAGCCCAGAACAAAGAAATGGAGAAATAATATTTGTTTTAGTAGGAATGACATTTGTATATTTTACAGGAGTTTTTATTGCTAGAAGAAACGACAGACGTCGGAGCTAAACTAACAAAAATATATTACTCCCCTATTGGCTACTGGAAAGGGAATACTGCAATAGAAAACTTACATGCTGCTGTGGGTGGGGATGTTACACTCGACCAAATAAAACAGTGGCTACAAAAACAGGCTATTTGGCAAATATATCTTCCTGCTCCAAGAAAAATAACAAGACCTCATTTTATAAACACTATCCCTAATGACACCCATCAAATGGATCTCCTGTTCTTGCCACATGATACAATAAGAAAGAAACGATACAAGTATGCATTAACTGTTGTCGACATAGCTTCAAGGTATAAGGATGCCGAACCCATAACAAGAATGCTAGTACAGTGGCCACTGCGTTAACAAAGATATATAGTCGTGGTCCTTTAAAATTTCCCAGGCTTGTGCAAGTCGATGACGGATCTGAATTTAAAGGCGCTGTTAATCAGTTATTTGCAAAGCATGGAGTGCCAGTGCGGCGAGGCATACCAGGTGTGCATAGATCACAGGCAATTGTTGAAAACTTTAACAAGCAGTTATCGGAGAGACTTTTCAGCTATCAGTATTCTAAGGAACTCATGCATGACTCACGTAACACTGAGTGGGTTAAGAGATTACCATCTGTGATAAAAGCAATGAATAATGAGGGTCACCCTAAACATGTTGATGCTATTAAATTGAAAACAATACCGTCAGGGTCAGAAATAAAAACAACACCACCAGACACAAGCTTGTTTACAAAACAGGTAAGATATTTGTATCAACCTGGCGAGGCCGAGAACGACGTCAGACGTAGGGCAACTGATCCAATATGGTCTATGTCCATTCACAATATAAAAAAAAATAGTTCCTGGTGCTAATGCATCAATTTATTATCTGTATGAGCCTGCGCCTCAGAGGGCATTTGTCAGAGAAGAATTACAGATTATTCCCCCAGACACTGTTACGCATTTTTAACCATTTTATCAACTAATTCATCGATTAGTTCATCAGCTATTTCTTCAGATAACTTAAGCGCATAATGTCCAGGTGCATAAGCCTTTTCCTTAGTGTGAAACAAGCATTTTGTGTCCCCTACTGCTAGAGACTTTTTATGTGTTTGGATCATTTCAATATTGTGTCTATTTGACCTCAGTGTTTTGTTTGGATAATCAGGCATTAGTTCTCCATCTAATACTTGCTTGTAGTGTTCATGACGGATGTCTTTATTTTTTATCGCTGTTTTCTTGATACCTTTGGCTTTGGACTGACTGCCTTTTTGGTGCAATATAGAATACATTTTTGATCTCAGTCCAACGTACTCAACTATCGGCACATTATTTAGTTCATCTTTAAACTTACCAGGCACTTTCTTATTCTGTGTGCTAAACAGCGGGTGATCCTTAGGGTAGACAGACGTGTCATACATATGCAGTTCTGTTTTCATGCCTTCATAAAAGTCTTCAGTAGGCACGTCTATGATCATAGAGTCAGTGTCAGTGTATAACAGACGACACTCAGGATACTTTGGTTTGAAGTAATCATAATAAAATTCAAGCATCAGCAATGTTGACAACTCAAGAATTGCCATACCAATGAAAACTGGCTTGTCCAGTTTGACAATCTTTTTTTTTGAGTGACACTGCATACAATGATGAATGAAACTCTTTGTACCCTGTGTACTGTGGATTGCCTGTAAGTTTAATTGCACCCAATTCAGTTGTGACCAGTCTCACATCTTTTTGGTGATGATGATTTTCCATTGTCTTTCCAAAACAGGCATTGTTCATAAGCTTAAAAAAGTCTTTGTCAAATGCAGTGTTGCCATCTCTCGCACGCAATGTTGTGTTTTTCATTATGTAATCTTTCATGAAAGCACTTTGGTCAAATTGAATAGCTCTGTGAACTTTCTTTAGTACTAACCCATGCCTGATGTAAAACTGTAACAAGCGATAGTGGCAAACGTAATTGAATTTGTCATTCAAATTTGGTACAAGTTTGGTGTCTTCTTTTTTACCCGTCATACTCATTTTCTCAACACCCAATGGATAATCATTGTAGTAATCATGTAGGTGGTGTGGGTACTCCAGGTCTACTTCAAAGATCCAACCCTTTGCATCATTCCGGTCATGAGTCATAATATTGTTTGTTAACTCTGTTATGTCATACTGTGACAAATCATACAGACAAAAGTTTTTCAGGGGCAATAACTCACACATTGCAAATCCATATTATTAGCGTCAAGGTACATAATGAATGACCTTGGCCTTGAGGGGTCAAAGTCATCAAGATATTTGTTGTTGGCTTTGGCATAGTTGTTTGCGGCTATACTAATGCCTCCACTCAATCCACGTTCCACCATTTCACCCATCGTACGATCAGACAACAGGTCTATAAATATCTTGCTGGATTTCAAAAATGCATCCCATGTCATGCCAGGACTAGTTATGTAGCAAGCAGGGTCAAGACTGTAGTGTAACAAACCCTTTTCACGGTAACTTTCAAATACGTCTGCTAGCAAACAAACGTCAGCTTTTAAGTACTGATCGTGGTAGTCACCAATTGTTTGACACCCTAATTTATCCCACGCATCAAGAGCGTGTTTGTAATCAGAGTCAGATTGATTGATTGATTGATTGTACATTGCTTAACGTCCCGACAGCAACAAGGCTTTCTCAGGACGTGCCTGCACTGCTTGTGAAAAAAAAAACAAACTAAACAGAACATTGAATGTATGTCGCCAGCCGGTCAAATACATTAAATAAACCTAACACATGGGGCCTAAATAAAGCTAAGGCCATTTAGCAACACACATCCAATATCAAGAGCTACAGGCAGTGCAGACAGTAGGGAGAGTTTTAAAAAGGCAAATACAGGTGAATGGACAAAGGGTAGACAGAAACACATGCCCCAGAATAGAGAGAAAAACCCACCCTGTGGGGCTGACCAGGGTGACCCTGGGAACTAAAAAATACCTAACCCCACCCAAGTCCCCCAGGGCAGACCCGGGTGGGGTAATCAGAGTCAGAAATACCTTTACCATTTAGTGTAGAATAAAATTTTTCTTTTGGTGGCAGTCTCCTTTCCTCAAACACAACCCAGTCACTGATGTACTCGTACGGATACACTCCTTTCTTGATCAAGTCTGGCTCAAAATATTTACTTGTTATTGGATACTCAGTCAGTCCTTCTGCTAGACTAGCAAGCCCTAAAGACAAATGTTGCATGGAGTCATAAAATGCTAATTTATCCAACCTAAAAGTCAAGTATTTCTCAGTTGTCTGGGCAATGCAACTAATTTTTTTGTAAGACTCGTCCACAGCCTGCATGATAATATGCGAATCATATCCTTTGAGATTGTGAAAAAAGATTGGTAACTTATATGTCTTAGGATCTGTTTTTAATAACAAGTTACAATTGTTATGTGCAGCACCTCTGTAACGTCCAGTTATGTGGTCATGATCGTGAACTTTATCACCATCAAGGGCTTGTTCACAAATCCAACACATCACTGCTGCATCAAAATTTAGTTTGTCTTCTTCTGTCATCAACAAAGGCATCTGACAGTTTTCCAAATACTTTACTACTTGACTATACAGTTGTCTCATTTCTGTTAAAAACTCAGCAGCTGCATTTTCACCTCTGTAGATAACAGGGTCTGTATGCTGACCGTCTGACCTAACAAGAATATATCCAAAAGAACACACGACTTGGTCACTCAATTTTATTGTCTTTGGTAATGATTCTGGAACAGGACCATCATATGGAACAACCAGTGATTCAAAATCAGCATACACTACAAACGGCAGCTTTTGTTGATTCCCATGGTTTCTAAAATAAACCTTGCTACCAGGATCTGGATACTTAAGTACTTTTTGAATGTCATCAGGTGACCTACAATGTTTAACATGTTTGTGTGCTACGTCAATAGAGAAAAACCTCTGTAAACATTTTTTAGAAAATTCCTGTTTACCATCATGTTTTGTTGTATGATGAATTAGTCTTGACATACTCCTAATAATTGTGTAGTGAAAGTTATCACCAGAGCTTATTAATAAAAGGTCAACATGCTTATCTTCTGACTGTCCGTAGGTGGGGGCAATTGGTGATACTCTAATTGGTTGTAGACTAATCAGACTCATTATCCCATACATACACATTTACAGATATACCAGGATTTAGTTTTTCAAACAAATCTATATCATCCACCTTAACAGGAAACTCTATGCCACTAAAGTTGAGTTCATTTACAAATTTGGTATAGTTAGATACGCGATCAGGTCTTGTTTTTACAAAGTGTAGTTTGGCAAGCACACACCACATAAAACAGAAATTATCATTGTTCTGAATATTGACTACAGCCTTTTTGTCTGCAACCTCTTTTGGTAGAGGCAGCCATGATTTGCCTAAAATAGGATGATACCTTGACTGCTTCAGTTGCAGTTCATGTACACGACCTTCATGCCAACCAGACCCCTGCATTTTTGTTCTGTCAATTGCTTCGAGAAAGTCAGGCAACAGTCTTTCTCTAAACACTTTTTCCAATTCTCTTCTCGAATTAACTGTGTGTTGTCTTGTTGAGATATACGAAACAATCACTTCACCATCTACCCTGGTAAATTCTATTTTCGCAACAATCTGAATCTTTACACTGCCAGAAAGAAGGTTATCTTGTATGACATAAAAATGATTGATTGTACATTGCTTAACGTCCCGACAGCAACAAGGCTTTCTCAGGACATGCCTGCACTGCTTGTGAAAAAAAAAAACAACCAACTAAACAGAACATTGAATGTATGTCGCCAGCCGGTCAAACACATTAAATAAACCTAACACATGGGGCCTAAATAAAGCTAAGACCATTTAGCAACACACATCCAATATCAAGAGCTACAGGCAGTGCAGACAGTAGGGAGAGTTTAAAAAAGGCAAATACAGGTGAATGGACCTCGGGTAGACAGAAACACATGCCCCAGAATAGAGAGAAAACCCCACCCTGTGGGGCTGACCAGGGTGACCCTGGGAACTAAAAAATACCTAACCCCACCCAAGTCCCCCAGGGCAGACCCGGGTGGGGTTGTATGACATAAAAAGACCTTTCTATCGATTCATAGACACTGTGCTTTGGGCATTGTCTGTCATTTTTATTTGTCCGACAAAATAATAAAAAAAAAAATTACACCTTGTGTAATACCACTTTATTGACTGTAATCCCTATTATAATAAACAGATTCAGTTTATATAGTTCACTCACCAACAAATCAACCACTTTCCTGGTATGTGTCTTAAGGTCTTGTGCTCATGCTGCAGGTGTAATATCACTTTATTGACAGTAACAAATTCAATATAATCATGTTGTTTACTTAGATGGTAGAATATGTGTAAACACATACTCTCAAACCAGTCACAGTTAGCATCATAAACTATAAAAATTTTGTGTCTTTAGACCAACAGTCTTGTAATCATAACGTGGTGGACAATTAGAATATCCAAAAGTTACATTATATGCCATATATATCTTCGTTAGTGTTGAGAGTTTTATCAAGGGCTCAAACGGGTGTTTAACTTGTGTTTTCAAGTCATAAAAATGCTCAACGCCTCTGAAACTCTCTGTGATATCAAATGCTCGCCCGCTTAGTCCGACCATTTTTTATGGACAAAATAAAAGGCTAAATTAATTCACTAACCCATACCCTGTAGGCTGATCTGTCTTTAAGATAAGCTTTACATGCTTAGTCGATTTTAGTTTGTTTTTTACATCATCTCGTTCATGTTTATTTGGGATGACATCGTTTTCTCTGAGACAGTCTTCAAAGCTGTCACAATCTTTACAGTAAAACAAACAGATAAACTTTAACTGCTCACGAAAATCTTTCAGTACAGCATTATATTTTTGAGTGAGAATCCATACACTGATATTTGCATGTCTGCCACTAAAGGCCAGTTCTGCCAGTGTGTTTCTCTTCTTAACAATATCTTTTTCTGCAGAGCAATCATCAACAATAAACAAAGTTGACTGTCCTTCAAATTGCTTGTAATAATACAGCAGGTAGTCATTCAGTTTTTTCTCAGGGTCGACTAAATGAATGTTGTTGTCAGTCCGAATGAATAAACGGTTGAGATAAGCTTTGTTGTGTTTGATAGTAGGACAAAATATCACAATGTTTTCGAAATGACAGATGTATCTTGTTTGTAAGACTTACTTACTTACTTACGCCTGTCACCCCTACCCGGGTATAGGCCGTCGACGAGAGACCTCCAGCAACTCCTGTCCTGTGCTTCTCCTTCGATTCTACTCCAGGTGGTTCCCAGTCTCTTGATGTCTGCTTGGAGGTCTCGACGGCAGGAGTTTCTCGGCCTACATCTTTTCCTCTTTCCCAGGGGGTTCCATGACAATGCCTGCCTAGTGATACTGGAAGCTGGCTTTCTCAGGCTGTGACCGATCCATCCCCATCTTCTTCGCCTAATTTCATTCTCTGCTGTTATCTGCTCTGTTCTCTCCCAGAGTCTGACGTTGCTGATCTTCTCTGGCCAGTGGATTTTCAAAATTCCTCTAAGGCAACTGTTCATGAAGGTCTGTACTCTGTTGACTGTGGTTTTTGTCAATCTCCAAGTCTCTGCTCCATATAGGAGAACTGCTTTTACATTGGAGTTAAAAATCCGGACTTTGGTGTGTTGTGACAGCTCTCTGGAACTCCACACTTTTTTTAACTGGAGAAAGGCTGCTCTGGCTTTACCGATTCGTGCTCTGACATCTGCATCAGTGCCACCTTTTTTGTCTATGATGCTCCCGAGATAGGTGAAGGACTCCACCTCCTCCAACGGGGTGCCAGCAAGCAAGATTGGTTCTTCCCTGGTTGTGTTCAGCCTCATTGTCTTTGTTTTCTGTTTGTGAATGGTGAGACCCACTTGGGACGAGATGTCAGCAAGCCTCGTGGTCTTGTCCTCCATTTGTTGATGAGTGTGGGACAGTAATGCCAAGTCGTCTGCAAAATCGAGGTCGTCAAGCTGTGTCCACAGTGTCCACTGTATTCCACTTCGTCTGTGCTCTGTGGTCATCTTCATGACCCAGTCTATGGCCAGTAGGAAGAAGAACGGAGACAGCAGACACCCCTGCCTGACACCAGTTCTGACCTGGAGATCCCTGGTGAACTGCCCTTCGTGGATCACGCGACATGTCATGCCATCGTAGCTGCTCTTGATCAGGCGGACGAGCTTTGTGGGTACACCGTAGTGTCGCAGGAGTTTCCACAGAGTCTCTCGGTCCACGCTGTCAAATGCTTTCTCATAATCCACAAAGCTGACGTAAAGCGGGGAGCTCCACTCCAGAGACTGTTCCACGATGATGCGGAGAGTGGCGATCTGGTCTGTACATAATCGGTTCTTCCTGAATCCTGCTTGCTGGTCTCTCAGCTGGGGGTCAACGGAGCTCTTCATTCTCTCCAGGATGATCCTGTTAAAGACCTTTCCTGGTACTGACAGCAAGGTGATTCCTCTGTAGTTGGAACACTTGCTGAGGTCGCCTTTCTTGGGAAGCTTGATTAGGTACCCCTCCTTCCAGTCAGCTGGCATCACCTCCTCTTCCCAGATCTTTCCAAACAGTGGGTACAGAATATCCACTGTTGTCTCTAGGTCTGCTTTCAGAGACTCCGCTGGGATGCCATCTGGCCCTGCTGCTTTGCCATTCTTCAAAAATGCCACTGCTCTTCTGATCTCTTCCCGGCTGGGTCTGTCACAGCTGATGGGTAGGTCGGTCTGTGCCGGCTGGATGTCGGGGGGGGGTCGGGTGGCTAGGTCTGTTCAGTAACTCTTCAAAATACTCGGCCCATCTGTCGAGTTGGTGTGCTCTGTCTGCAATAGGCTTGCCTTCTTTGTCTTTTACTGGTCTTTCTGTATGGCCATACTTACCCGACAATCTTCTGGTAATGTCGTAGAGCTGTTTCATGTTGCCGCTGCCTGCTGCCTTTTCTGCCTCTGCTGCCAGGCTGTCTGTGTAGGCCCTCTTGTCTGCCCTGATACTCCTCTTCACCTCGCGGTTGGCTTCCGAGTATTCCTCCTGTGCCCTTACTTTGGCTGCTCTCGTGCGACTGTTGTTGACCGCTGCTTTCTTCTGCTTCCTCGCTTCTATCTTCTTCAAGGTCTGTGCCGACAGCCAGTCCTTGTGGTGGTGTTTCCTGAACCCTACAGTGTCTTTGCAGGTTGAGTTCAGCACCTCTCTAACTGCCTTCCACTGCTGCTCTGTGGTGACCACCTCCTCTTTATTTACTAGCTCCTGTAGCGCTTGAAACCGGTTGGAGACAGCACCAGTTTGAACTCTTCTCTAACTCCAGTTTCTCTCAGGAGGCCTACATTATAGCGCTGTCTTCTTGTTGTCTCTGTGCGGCTTTTCTTTAGCTTGAGCTTCATTCTTAAGGTAAGCAGATGGTGGTCGGAGGCGACATCTGCTCCCCTCCTCACTCGAACATCTTGAAGGGATCTTCTAAATTTCTTGCTAATGCAGATATTGTCTATTTGGTTCTCTGTTGTATGGTCAGGTGAGACCCAAGTTGCTTTGTGTATTCTTCTGTGTGGGAAGATGCTGCCTCCAATGACAAGTCGGTTTAGAGCACAAAAGTCTACAAACCTCTCCCCGTTCTCACTCATCTCCGAGCCTAGTCCCTGTCTCCCCATCACCTCTTCGTATCCGGTGTTGTCCTTCCCTATTTTGGCATTAAAATCGCCCATGACGATGGTGATGTCTCGCTCCGCACTATTGTCCACGGCACTCTGGAGTCGGTCGTAGAACTCTTGTTTCTCTTCCTCGTCACTGTCATTGGTGGGCACGTAACACTGGATGACGTTCACCTTGAGCTTTTTCTTGGTTCTAAAGGCTGCTGTGATAATTCTTGGCCCAAGAGGTTCCCAGCCCATCAGCGCTCTCTGTGCCACTGGTGACAGCATGAATGCTACTCCTTCTGTATGGGGGGCATTCTCCTCTTCATGACCTGAATACAAAATCATCTCCCCACTTGACAGCCTTTTCTGGCCAGACTGCGTCCATCTGGCTTCACTGATACCTAGCAGGGAAAGGTTGTACTTTTGCATTTCCGCTGCTATCTGGGCGGCCTTGCCGTTCTGGTACATGGTCTTGACGTTCCATGTGCCCATGGTTGTGTCCCTGGATAGAGAGAGGCGGCTCGGTCCTGTGGCTTCCGAAGACTTCCGGCTTTCACCACAGGACGTCATAAATCTTCTGGTAGAAGAACCTTCCTCCTCCAGGAAAGGAATTACTGTTAGTCTTTTCGTCGGCGTTTTTGTAGCTATTTCCTTTTTTGCAGGGTGGGGAAGCTACCCCCACGCCCAACCCCCTTACTAGGAGGACCAGGGGTTTTCTGTCGGGGTCACCTTCCCTTAGACCATGTTGGTTCACGGCACCTTATTTCATTCGGTGCACCCCTCTCACGAGGGACCCCCTATCCACCACGCAGGGGACGCGCCTCAACGCCATATGGTCCCAGCGCGAGGTTGTTTGTAAGAGATTAAGAACAAATTCAGTTTTCCCACAGCCCGTGGCACCACAAAACAAACCACAGTGTGGGTCGAGTGTCATCAAGTTCATTTTAATATAGAATATAATTAATATATGTGTCCACTTAGTCTGCTTTCTGCAATATTGAGTTGGGCATCAAAAATCAGATATAAATATATATTTATTGCTCCAGCTGTTTCAGTCTTTTTTTGTATTTGGATTGTAATTCCGTCACTACCATTTTCGACAGTACGACCTGACCCATGTAGGTAGTCGTCATCTGCACTACGAAGATCTAGCCACAGTGCATACTTGTCTGTCAGGTATTGAGCAATTCTTACGTCATACAGATGCAGATCTTTAGATGCCATGTTTGCTGGTTTTTCTCTAAGTCTTCCACCTGCAAAATACTTTGTGATCTCATCATAGTGTTGGTAAGGTAACATGCCTGAAGCAAAGACTTGATTAGGATGTCCCTCAATAGTACAGGATAAATGTGTAATCTTTGGATTATAGAATTTTTCTGACTCTCTTTTGAATGGATTTTTAGGTTCAATAAACAACATCAGTATACCTTTCAGTGACCTGGCAGGTGTGTTAAGGTTTATGTTCCACATTGTATCAGCTTTGTCTTTGGGTATTGTACTGTGTCTTATCACACGGTCATAATAAATCGGTAGTCTTGACTGGTACTGATTTTGAATGATAGTAGCTAAATGAGCATGTGTGGCAATTTTATATTCCAAAGAGATGTTAGAGATCTTGTATGTTGCGTCTGTGTCAGTTGATTTAATAACTTTGGAGTAGTCATTGAAAATTAGTTCAAAACTAAGACGGTCATTTAGTGCTCCTTGATAATAAGGCAAATGTGCTGTTAGGATTTCAAATTCAAGTGGAATGCAAAATCTATTTTCATATGTTTCTGCCACAATAACATCCTTGGCTTCTGTTGTTGATTTATCTGATGCATTGATTCTGAGTTTGGCAACATTATCAGCCTGTATGCCTTGGTAAATACGGTCTTCTCTTTCTTCACTTGTGAGCCACAGATCTTTGTAACAGTAGAATACATCAGCATCGTCAAGACTGAACACTTCCTGTCCTTCAAGTTTAACTTTAATAGTCTTAATAATTGCTCTGCCAAGGTTGCCAACTAGTGTTCTTTTGTCATCTGTGTCTGATAAAAGTTTAATATTAAAAGCAAGGCGAGCAGTACCAGGAACAATAACGTCACTGGGGCCTGGGTTAGTAAACTTTACAGTAAGGGTTTGGTTCGGGTCTACTTGGATTGTTTGTGATAACAATTGATTGTCTAATGCCCTTAACACCAAGAGGTTCACGTAGTTTTCTGTATGGGTCTAACTTTGATCCGTAGGACTGTGTCATTTTATTATGCAAAAATCAAAAAAATTAAATTAATAAAAACAATGGCAGCGGGAGGATTTAACCATGAAGATATTGAAATGGATGTCATGAATGACTTTAATACTAGTGTAACTGGAATGGGAAATACTTTCAGTTTACGCCACAAACTTTTAAAAAGTAAAGTGAACTCGTTTTATGATCATGTTGGTGACCGCCCAGACAACATAGATCCTAATCAGTTTGAACTTGATGGCAAGGGCCATTTATATTTAAACACTGTTGACAAAGGAAAAGTACAATTGACTAACAAAAGAGACCCTGGTAAGTTTAGAGCTTTAAGTACAATCAAAAATGAAGGTGGTGTTGGCGTCTTGCGTCAACTTGGTTTTGGAGATAAACAGTTACCACCTCGTCTTGCTAGTGCTCTTCATGACGTGCAAACAAGGTTGCCAACTGGTCAAGAAATTGAAATGACTGAAGTAACAAGACTGCCAGAATTAGCAAACATAGTAATACAAGAAACTTCATTTACAGAAGGGCAAATAAATGAGGCTATGAAAACAATAGAAGACTCTCCTTTGACAATGCGGGAGTTAGTGGGGTTGGATAAAACACTGCAGTCAATCAGAGGTGAGATTGTGAATAATGTTGCCAAACTAGGGGAGCTTGATAATCACATTGAAAGAGAAAAAGAAAAATTAGCTAAAGCTGATGATGAGAATTATGACACAGAAACGAAAGAAAGAATACAACACAGATTAAATGATTTGCAGATAGAAAGATCAGCGTGACTAGAAGTGATTGAAATTGGGAAAGAAAAACTCAAAACACAAGTTAACAGAATTAGGGAAACTATTCAGAAAATACTTCATGAAGACACAACTTTGGCTGAGAGATTGAAAACACTTTTCAGAGAGCAGGGTATCACTATTGCAAGTTTAATTACTGCTCTTGGATTTATTATCAGTACTGTAGTGTTAGCTGTAACGGGTGGTGGTAGCACCCCGGCCCCTCCAGCACCTCCAGTTCCCTCAGACCCAAAAGATTTACAGTCGTGGGTAAAAAAACAACTGTCACACATATCAGACTTGCTTCAGAAATTGGCTGTAAAAGCAATGGATGCTTTGCCTGGCATAATAGGGAGTGTTGTCAGTTGGCTGATAAGTACTGCAGCAAAGGTAGTAGGGTTTATGGCAGAGCATGTATGGGTCTTTATGGTGACAGTAGGAGGGTTAATAGTGGGTTATTTAATGAAACAGGTAAAGAAGTAATATTCCTAATCCAGTAAGGCCTATTACCAATGCAGTTCTCTCCGACTCATGTGTGTTTACTGGGGTTTCTGGCTGTGCTGGTGCCGGTGTCGATGCTGGGTTTGATTGTATTGTACATTGCTTAACGTCCCGACAGCAACAAGGCTTTCTCAGGACGTGCCTGCACTGCTTGTGTGATGCTGGGGCTGTTACTGACATTACTGCCTGTACAGGTGATGATGATGTTACTGGCGTTATTAATGGTTTTAATGGTTGTAGGTGAGTGGTTGTTGGGCTCAAGTTTACAGATTGATTGAGGCCTAATTTCTGATCACGCCCTGCAACAACTATTTCATTATTATAATTTGTTATTGTTCCCATTTGGAGTTGAAGGTCAGATGTTAACATGTATAACCCAATGCCAACTACAAAGTCAACTTTAGATCTGGCATATCTGAGAACGTCTTGGTAGTGTTGTATGCTTGATGGGAGATCAACAACTGAGTTAATTGAATCTTCAAGGTTTGCAAGAAACTGTTTTTGTGCTTCAAATTTGCCACTCCCATTTAAAATGTTTGATTTTGTTTGAGCTTGTGCTCCTAGTATACACCACACATATGTTCTGATAGACTCATTTATGCGTTCGACTCCTGCTTGAGTAAACCCTTCACTCCTGTCTAAGACAAATGTGGTCCAGGCATTAGACTGTTTCTGTTCAATTGAGCCTAACCAGACTTCAGATTTTGATGAGAATGAAGAGTAGGGAGGCCAGTAATCTTGTGGGTATTGTCTGTGACTCATAGCATAATACAATGTACCCATGCCTTTGTGATCATCAAGTTTTTGTGTAAAGTCATACTTTGTACTGATGTTAAATTCATTACAGATGCGTTCAAATGCTTTCATATCCATGGGATTATTAAACTGATTAAAACTGGATTCAGTGGGCAGTGGGGTATGGAGTTCTGACAGTCTTCTTCTAAGCTGGTAATATGTGTGGAAACGATAGACAGACTTAATCAGTTTGTTTGGATGATTCAAATGGTCTGTAAAAGAAACGCCACAGCCAGTAGTTGAGCATAGTATAGCAAAGTTAAGCTGGTTTTGAAACATCTGTAGTGGGCTTGAGGACCACTTTCTTGCAGTTGCATCATCTGTTATTGGAGGGTTTAGGTAATGATCATAAGGGTTGGGTACTTTCACTTGAAATAAATCTCCTTCGGACGAAGCTATATCAAGCTCATTTAGCTGAATTATTTTCTGGTCATAAGTTGGTGCGACATTGTATTTGACATCCACGTTAAATTGAAATGCATTTACAGTGGCAATTGTTGGTGATTTAAATTCCATTATGCTTTTATATGTGATAATAAAAATGTTTATAACTTTATCAAATCTTGATACAAGCAAACCAGTGTGGTTAACTAATGGTTGATTGATTGATTGTACATTGCTTAACGTCCCGACAGCAACAAGGCTTTCTCAGGACGTGCCTGCACTGCTTGTGAAAAAAAAAAAAAAAAAAAAAAAAAAAAATGAAAAAAAACTAAACAGAAAATTGAATGTATGTCGCCAGCCGGTCAAATACGTTAAATAAACCTACAACATGGGGCCTAAATAAAGCTAAGACCATTTAGCAACACACATCCAATATCAAGAGCTACAGGCAGTGCAGACAGTAGGGAGAGTTTTAAAAAGGCAAATACAGGTGAATGGACAAAGGGTAGACAGAAACACATGCCCCAGAATAGAGAGAAAAACCCACCCTGTGGGGCTGACCAGGGTGACCCTGGGAACTAAAAAATACCTAACCCCACCCAAGTCCCCCAAGGCAGACCCGGGTGGGGGGTTAACTAATGGGATTGATAATCGTGATGGTAGCAAGACTGTAGCTATCCATGAAATGTTTTACACTGTAAAGTGGTTTAATGTATTTAATGTAACAGATGATAAAAATTATTCTTTGATGGTATTGAGAAGGGCGATATTTTACAAGCTGGGTATTATGACTTTTGTACTTTAGCTGAATGGCTTCAAAATGAATTTTAAAATTAAGGCAACTTTAAACCCAGCTAATTTACTTGTTACAATTGAATTTCCGAAAAGTGGAAACTTTTCTTTATCAATTAGTCTTTTATTATTACTTGGATTTTTAGGTAAAAAAATAATACATCCAGATGAAGATTGGACACCATCAGTCGGGCGTCTACTTTCACCAAAAAAAACAAGAATAACTGGCAGATATCCTGTTCATTTGTCAGTACACACAGTGCTAAATGTTCATTTAAAAGAACTAAGCACTACTGATAATCTTCACAATGGAAAGCCTTCGACTTTGTTGAAATGTGTGTCGACTGAAACTGCTCATTATTGTGAAAATGTAGTTGTTAGATTTCCTAATTCACAGTTTAAAAAATTAGGCTCCAGTTTCTTTGAATCATTGTGTTTATATGTAACTAATCAGGATGACAAACCAGTTGTCATGCATGATTTTTATGTTGTGTTGGAAGTGAAATAAATTTTATTTTTGTTTTATAAAAATGAGCGGTCTTGGTCCAAAGCCGAGAATTATTCCAGTTGCATGTCCGTCAATAGAGTTAAAAGATTTGGCTGACGTGCAAGATTTTGATAAAGAAGGTGAGGTAGGAGAGGTGTATGGCCTTGAACTTGTTTCCGTTGGATTGTACAAACAAAAGGTAATTGATGATGTAAAAGATGGCGCTGAGAGACAGTTTCCTAAACTTAGTCAACTTCGTGATGTTACTGTTCCTACTCCTGTAAGTAATGTGCTCTACAGCTTAAAACATGTGGCTAATAAGTGGGTAATTATTCCTACCCCTGTTCCGCTTCCACCTATTCCCATTGTATGGGATGTAAAGTTTGTTTTCATCAGTCCTTATGTTTATTTTACTGATGAAGGAGCCTTAGTATTTAGAAAAGTTGTTAACTCTGAGCCAAAGCTTGCAAGTCTTGTGCCAAGCTATTTCGCAGAAACCAATAGCAGAGAAAAACTAAAACTGCAAGAGTATGGAAAACGAAGGTATTTTCTTACAAATAGATTGATTGATTGATTGTACATTGCTTAACGTCCCGACAGCAACAAGGCTTTCTCAGGACGTGCCTGCACTGCTTGTGAAAAAAACACCAAAAAAACCAGAACATTGAATGTATGTCGCTAGCCGGTCAAATACGTTAAATAAACCTAACACATGGGGCCTAAATAAAGCTAAGACCATTTAGCAACACACATCCAATATCAAGAGCTACAGGCAGTGCAGACAGTAGGGAGAGTTTTAAAAAGGCAAATACAGGTGAATGGACAAAGGGTAGACAGAAACACATGCCCCAGAATAGAGAGAAAAACCCACCCTGTGGGGCTGACCAGGGTGACCCTGGGAACTAAAAAAATACCTAACCCCACCCAAGTCCCCCAGGGCAGACCCGGGTGGGGTTCTTACAAATAGAAAGGGTAGAACAGATACTTCTATTTCGTTCGTACCAGCAAATTTTACCATAGATAGAGAAGCGACAATAGTTTTTGAAATTCTCATGAGATCTGTGGAAGCTGTGAAAGAAGCAGATATCGCACAGGGAATCAAACTTACATGGGATAGCTCAGTAGCAGAGTCAACAAAGGTTGTTATTGCTATTAGAAAAACCAATACAGATTTTGAAGTTTTGAGTAGTGTCCCTGCTGTTAAGGTAGTGATCGATAAACAAATTTTTGTTCGTCTAAGTTTCATAAACCTGGAACACATAGATCTTGTTTCATTTTATTACGCTAGCAAAGTGTATACCTTTGAAGAGTTGCAAAATGAATTAAAAGATTAAATATAAAAAATATTTGCCACAAAAAATGCCACCACTGTATCCGCAAATACCACCTGAGCCGCTTGAGCCTATTGCTCCAGATAAAACATTACAGGCAGACTCATTCCGTTTAATGAATATTACAGAAGCGTTGAAGTATTTGGAAGGAGAACAAGCAAAATACTCAAGGTGTAAACGACGTTACAAAACGGTTTTCAATTCTGTACACAACACTTCAATGACCGTGGGTGTGGTTTTAGCCGGATTATCTGTGGGAGGTATAGCTCTGTTTGCAACGGGAGTGGGAAGTGTCATAGGAATTGCTATTGAAGGTGTTGGCCTTGCCACAAGCCTGGCTTGCTTTGGTTTGGAAGCCATTAACAAAAGATTTCATACAAAGTTGCAGAAGCATGAAGCATTGAGTACGCTCGCTGGAGCTAAGCTGAGCAGTATGAAACTTATTATCAGTAAGGCTTTAGACGATAATAAAATTGACGATCACGAATTTAAAAAAGTGCAGGATGATTTGGCCAATTACAAACAACAAAAATCTGAAATACAGAATAAGATGCGTAGTCAACCCGTGAATGTTGAAGAGCTAAAGAAATCTTTTTTAGAACAAGGGAAAAAGATAGGCGTAGAAGAAACTATGAAAAAGGTTCAAGGACTTGATAGGTTTTGGTAATCCATTATTTTTGTCATACTCTTCACAAAGAGATGTCATGCCTTTCACGCCTGCCTATTTGACGCCATCAGCTCCACCGCCAGACTATTATTGAAAAAAAAGTTTTCTTGTTGTCCTTGTAACTTGGGAAATCTGTCCGATTGATTGATTGTTTGTACATTGCTTAACGTCCCGACAGCAACAAGGCTTTCTCAGGACGTGCCTGCACTGCTTGTGAAAAAAAAAAAAAAAAAAAAAAAAAAAAACAGAACATTGAATGTATGTCGCCAGCCGGTCAAATACGTTAAATAAACCTAACACATGGGGCCTAAATAAAGCTAAGACCATTCAGCAACACACATCCAATATCAAGAGCTACAGGCAGTGCAGACAGTAGGGAGAGTTTTAAAAAGGCAAATACAGGTGAATGGACCTCGGGTAGACAGAAACACATGCCCCAGAATAGAGAGAAAAACCCACCCTGTGGGGCTGACCAGGGTGACCCTGGGAACTAAAAAATACCTACCCCACCCAAGTCCCCCAGGGCAGACCCGGGTGGGGTGGAAATCTGTCCGAGTAAGTTGTTGACTTGGGTCAAGAAATTATAAGATCCTATTTTAAGACACTTATAAGAACTTGTTTTAAGTCATTTCAAAGAACTTATGACAATTAACTTCAAAGGTACTTACAAAGTTACTTGCTGGTTTATAAATTACCTTATTAAGTACTTGTAATTTACTTAGAAACATCTAGACAGTAACATAAGCAGTAACTTGATAATGTTACCCATGACTTGAGCACCAGAAAATAATCTAGACTCAGTAACAACATGGGAGAGAATTTGCTCTTTTGAGTATCAGCATAAAAAATAATAACAGATTATTTCCCTTTGTTTAGTAAAAGGGAAGGAATCACCACCTGTTCAGTAACAAAATTTTAGATTACTTCCCTTTGTTGAATATAGGTTTATACAAGGGAAGTAATTTTGTAAAAAATTTGGTAAGACAAAAAGTTACTTCCCTTGCTTCATTAAATTATGTTTTAATTTTTGACTAAAATATATATTTTTTCATGAAAAATAAAAGGCAAGATGTGTCAATAATTATGATAGATAATAGTATAAAGATGTTATTATTTGATTTTTGTTTAAAAATGTGTGATTATTGTTGTCTTTTAATACAAATATAATTATTTTTTTGTATTACTTTTTTACTTTTGCTTTACCAGCTTAAATTTTTTTTTAGGAGAATGTTGGGCTATATATATGAAAATGTTTCTATTCATTGTGGGTCCGTGGATCTGCCTTAATGATCACGGGTTGGCAGCTGATCAAAAAATCGTTGCTTGAATGATTTCTGGAATGGAACTAGTAAGGCTAGGTAATAGAGGCATTGGCGGTTCGTTTGTCTGAATGGCTAGTTGATTATAATAAATGTATTGATTAGGGGAGTGGTGCCTATCAACTGTCAGTTTTCCTATCTCTCTGGAGGAGGTCATTCGGAGTTAAGTGTGTAGCGAAGTGTGCGCATGGTAAGTGGGAGAGGTGTAAGATGGGGTTTTGGGCTGGTGACAAAAATATATCGCGAATCAGTAGCATCTACGATCGGTCCGATCTTTTTTCGGGATCCAAGGTGAGGTCCCTCCCGCGATATATCCAGAATTGCGATGTAATGATTCGCGATATGTCAAGTCAGAGCTGTAGGCCTACCATATATTTGTGAGAGTGTGATAGCTCCATGTTCTTTGCCGTTCTGATCCAAGTTCATTGCAGAATCATTGTACGATACATGTTTTTTTGTATGATCGCATGATCATTGTGTGATTGCTGCATCTTCAAATCAGCTGAGAACTGGATACAACGTTCCATCTGCACAGTTGTGTGCGATGGCTGTACACGCTTTAGTTTGACCGAAGTATTGCGCATGGAATAAACATGTTAAATTTTTACATCGGAGTCATTGTTGCTGTTCTGCTGTGACCAAGGTTGTTCCGTACGTGTGGCGGAGGACTTCAAGACACATGGGCTCTTGATGTTAGCATTATATGCTAACCCCCCCCCCCCCCCCCCTTTTCCATTTAACACCACTCATAGAAGGTTCTACTCTACATATAACCCGTAGCACTTACCAGTTCACACCAAGTAGTTGATGTGAAAACTTGCATGCGTACTAAAGTGCTAGCTCAACACACAACAAGAAAGGCAAAACCCTGATGGCTCACATGTACATGTATGACTGATTTAATCTGCACCAGCAAAATCCATGTTTTCTCAAAATTGTATCACTTTCACACATCTGTCAAACCCCCATGACCCTCGACTTTTGTGATGCACTGACTAAATTAGTATACATAGGAAGGTCTTATCATCATCAGCTACCTTTGTGCCAAATGTGATTGAAAAGTTTGCAAAACTGTTCATAATAACTACAATTCTATCAAAAATTGGCCTATCAGGCACCCAATCGCCAGCCCACAGAGAAATACACAGGTATAGAACAAGATGATCATCTACATCCTCAAAAAGGATGCATCAGGTCTCGTATATAACCCATGTCTTTCTCCGGAACTTCAGGAAGTAATGATTGATTGATTGTACATTGCTTAACGTCCCGACAGCAACAAGGCTTTCTCAGGACGTGCCTGCACTGCTTGTGAAAAAAAACAACCAACTAAACAGAACATTGAATGTATGTCGCCAGCCGGTCAAACACATTAAATAAACCTAACACATGGGGCCTAAATAAAGCTAAGACCATTTAGCAACACACATCCAATATCAAGAGCTACAGGCAGTGCAGACAGTAGGGAGAGTTTAAAAAAGGCAAATACAGGTGAATGGACCTCGGGTAGACAGAAACACATGCCCCAGAATAGAGAGAAAACCCCACCCTGTGGGGCTGACCAGGGTGACCCTGGGAACTAAAAAATACCTAACCCCACCCAAGTCCCCCAGGGCAGACCCGGGTGGGGTACTTCAGGAAGTAGGCAGGAGAAACATACATACACAAACATGAAGGTGCACTACTAAATGTGGTCGGGTAAATACCCTGAATTCCCACAGTAGATGCACAAGACAATACACAACAATGTAACGTTTGCCTCGAGTTATAGAATACTCACAAACCAGATAGGTAAGGCTAGCGCTGGCAGAATTGTACACATACCAAGGGGGCAGGGGATCTAACTGTCTGTCCAGCACAGAGTAATTCCCCTTGGTATGTGTACAATTCTGCCAGCGCTAGCCTCACCTATCTGGGATGGGATGGCTTCTGCACTAACAAAATCCATGTTTTCTCAAAATTTAATTAGTTTTCACACATCTGTGAAACCCCCATGACTCTTCCCCTTTGCGATTAGTTGAATAAATTAGGATACATAGGAAGGTTTATCAGCTACCTTTGTGCCAAATTTGATTGAAAAGTTTGCAAAACTTTTTGATAATAACTACAATTATTGGCATTTTATACACATTTGTCGATCTCTTGTGACCCTTGACCTTTTCCGAGGGGTCATCTAAATTAGTATGCATAGATAGGTCTTATTATCAGGTATCTTTGTAGCAAGTTTGGGTTTGAAGTTGGTTATAATATTTGAAAAAAAACATCTTTTGTCCAAAGAAATTGGCGATTTTTGACCCGTTTATTGAGCTCGTGACCCTTAACCTTCCTGAGGTATGAACCAAATTACTATGCATAGAAACGTCTTACCATCAGGTATCTTTGTACTATGTTTGGGTTTGAAGTTGTGAATAGTATTTCAGAAACAAGAAAGGCAAAGCCATTATGGCTCACGTGTATGACCGATTTATATGTGTGACCTTTGTGACAAGGGCTGGCTTCGGCACCAGCAAAATCCATGTTTTATGAAAATGTAAGCATTTTTCACACATCTGTCAACCCCCCCATGACCCTTGTCCTTTGGGATGAGTCGACTAAATTAGTAGGCATAGGAAGGTCTTATCAGCTATCTTTGTACCAAATTTGGTTGAAAAATTAATTTTTCTTTAAAATATATTTTTTCAAAAAACACTTACCGATGACATTATAGTCGTTTCTACTTAGCTAAAATTGGGTAAGTAATTGACACTTCCAGACAGTAATGTCATCGGTAATGTTTTTGAAGAAACAAATTTGCAAAAATACCTACCTAGTAATACCTACAATGTTATCAAAAATCAGCATATTACACGCATTTGCCTGCCTCTTGTGACACTTAACCTTTACAAGGGGTCATCCAAATTAGTATTGGGGCGGTCCATGGCACAGCAGTAAAAGCGCCTGCCACCAATGCCAGAGATGCGAGGTTCGATACCTGGTTCCAGCGTCAGACTTTTCCCTCCCCCACGAATTTGGTATTAATTTCAGTCCACTTAATCAAATTTCAAAAATATTTTTAAAAAAGATTTAAATTTCCCCAAAAAAATTTCAGTAGCTTGCTTAAGCACCACATGAATGTTCTGTGTTTATGTACAGTGTGTGAGAGAATGCGCGATTGACGTGAGCGTGCTTGTTGGGTTCAGTTCGCGGCTACATTGAGTTATATTATAAACATGAGAAATGCACCATATAAATACTATGTATTATTACTATTATTATTTTTAGTATGATTAGATAGGTCTTACCATCAGGTATCTCTGTACCAAATTTGGGTTTTAAGTTGTGAATAGTATTTGAGAAAAAAACATCTTTTTTCAAAATATGGCGATATTTCACCTACTTCCCGAGCTCTTGTGAATATTTCCTGAGCTCTTGTGACCCTTGACCTTTCCGAGGGATTAACTAAATTAGTGTGCATAGAAAGGTCTTCCCATCAGGTATCTCTTTAGCAAGTTTGGGTTTAAAGTTGTGAATTGTATTTGAGAAAAAAACATCTTTTGTCAAAATATGGCGATATTTCACCTACTTCCCGAGCTCTTGTGACCCTTGACCTTTTCGAGGGATCAACCAAATTAGTACGTATAGAAAGGTCTTACCATCAGGTATCTTTGTACTAAGTTTGGATTTGAAGTTGTGAATAGTATTTGAGAAAAAATAAATTATGTCAAAATATAGCTATTTTGGACCTATTTCCTGATCCCTTGTGACCTTGACTTTTGTGAGAGGTCACTCAAAATGGTACGTTTAGAAAGGTCTTACCACAAAGTATCCCTGGGCCAAGTTTGAAGAATGTGGCTTGAATAGTCTCTGAGAAAATGCCAACGTTAAAGTTTACCACGGACGACGGACAGACGACCACTGGCCCAAAACATATACACTTTTGCTTCGCACTTGAGCCTGAACAAAATGATGTCCAAAAATAGCTTCTTTTTTTAAAAATATTTCCTGATCCTGTGACCTTGACCTTTGTGAGAGGTCACTCAAATTGTTATGTTTAGAAAGGTCTTGCCACAAAGTATCATTGGGCCAAGTTTGAAGACTGTAGCTTGAATAATCTTCGAGAAAATGCCAACGTTAAAGTTTACCTCAGATGGCGGACGGACAACCACATGGCTTCGCACCTGAGCCAGAAAAAGCATCTTTTGTCAAAATATGGCTATATTTTACCTACAGCTCTGTCTCGGTATTATATCATCGATATATCACGGGGTACCTTGAATCCCAAAAAAAATCCACGGACAGCCCGGCAGACAGCGGTGAACACAATGGGTGCTGCACGCAGCTGACAGGACAGCTGTGAGGGCGTCCACACACTAAACATCCACAGACCTTCTCCAAATGAAGAACGCATACATACATGTATGTACAAACAGAGGGTAGGAGACGGAGTCAGTGTATAACGAGGGTCTAGGCTTCTGGCACATGGCAGTTGTCTCCCCACTTGACTGGCTGCTGAGCTCATGGGAACAGCTTCACACAGATCGCAACGTGACCTCCTCCTGGATATGACCACACACGTAAATGCGGCAATAGGAAACACTGATTCGATCAAGTTTTGCCACGCTGGGCAGCCAGCGAGTATGGCCCCAACCTAGAGGGTGCGAAAACTAACGCTGAACCCTCGTTCATCTACTCTAATGAAAAACACTGACAATGATAGGAAGAGATTAGGCACAGATGCGAGGGATAATGAATGTCTATGCTTGCTGCAAAGTTAGGCTGTCCGCTGTTGAAGTTAAAGAGAGGTATGCTACCCTACTGCTCGCGCTCACCCATCATCGTAATCGGATTTTCTCACCATGCGTGACGACTTTACACAAAACACACTAGCGAGGTGATCAACCCCTATTAATTGAAGAATAATGGCTACCAAACTTGTCGCGGAAATTGTCTAAATGCATAAATATATTTTATGTCTGAATAGAGAAGGAAATGTTCAGCAAAATGGACCATTTCTGATCCTTCACAAAATGAAAAACGTTCTTTTTCCGTGTTAACAGTGCAAGTAAGTATCGTGGTCCCATTTTGTGGACCCCGACGACCTCAATACATCGAGTCAGAGCTGTATTTCCTGAGCTCTTCTGACCCTTGACCTTTACGAGGGGTCATCCAAATTAGTATGCATAGTCTTACCATCAGGTATCAAGTTTGGGTTTGAAGTTGTGAATAGTATTTGAGAAAAAACATCTTTCGTCAAAATATGGCTATTTTTTAAAACTATTTCCTGAGCTCTTGTGACCATTGACCTTTCCAAGGGATCAACCAAATTAGTATGCATAGAAAGGTCTTCCCATCAGGTATCTTTGTACCAAGTTTGAGTTTGAAGCTGTGAATAGTATTGGAGAAAAAAATTAATTATGTCAAAATATAGCTATTTTGACCTATTTCCTGATCCTGTGACCTTGACCTTTGTGAGAGGTCACTCAAATTGATAAGTTTATAAAGTTCTTGCCACAAAGTATCCGTGGGCTAAGTTTGAAAACTGTGGCTTGAATAGTCTCCCAAAAAATGGCAACATTAAAGTTTACCATGTAGGACGGATGGACGTCAGCCAAAAATGAGTCATGCTGAGACATATGATATGACAGGAAATTTAATTATGTTTAAAACATTAACTGAACATCAATGAAAACAAAACTGGAAAATAATGCACACACAATTTTCGGATTCATGAAAAGTGCACCACTGCTGCATGTGGGAATTAAAATCACCAAGAACAATTTTCTTTCTTTTTTTCTTTTTTCTTTTTTTTTTTTTTTTTTGGGGGGGGGTTAGGTTCATCATCATCATCATCAGTCCCTTGCCTGAACTGGGCATTGGGGGGACTGAAAGGCAGCAGCAACAGACAGTGCTCTCCACTGAGTTCTATTTTGGGCGGTGGCAAGCAAGTCTGGCATCTCGAGTTCGGTCCATTCTTTAGGTTATTAGAGCATAAAATCTATTTAGCTATGTAGATTATTCATTTTTTCATTTAATAAGTGCCTTTTGTTGTATTTTTAACCTAGTTTTGTGTGCATTTGAGGGAGCCGAGATTAGTGATGAAAGCTATTATTGTTTTGCAAACTCGCACCGACTCTGTCAAGCTAAGTAAGCAACAGACATGCAACGTCACACACATTGTTTCTATTCCCAGCGCATACAAATGTCATTTGTCAGTGAAAACCAGTGTAACAGTTGCAGGAATATCAATAGAATGAATGAAATGCGAGTCTGACAATGTGAGGTGTAAACCATGCAAGTAACTAGGCATGTGTTTAATGTTCAGCTAGCAAGCAGTTTCTAGTTGTCTGTAAGCACAAGTCCTTGTTGCACTACAGGTCCTAAACTTGCCAAGCGTCTTTCATTCCTTCTTTCCTCGTCTATAGCACAGAACAGTTTTGAGGCTTGTCAGCATGTACTGGTACAGTGGAATAATTCATCACTTGCAATGACTTTTTTTTTAAAATAGGAAATCAAAACAGATAAAATACATGTATAAATGATAGAAACAGTAAGCAGAATCTCTGAGCCACAAGATGAATGCAAGCAAATATAAATCATGATGAGTGTAAAAATAATAAAAATATAATTTTTATATAGCGCCCTTCCCCACAGACAGCAAGCTCGGAGCGCTTTACAACACACAGAAATAAAAAAACAAGAAAGGCAAAGCCATTTTGGGTCATGTGTATGACCGATTTACATATGTGTAACCTTTGTGACAAGGGTTGGCTTCTGCACCAGCAAAATCCATGTTTTCTGAAAATGTAAGCATTTTTCACACGTCAACGTCACCCCACCCCCACCCCCACCCCCATGACCCTTGACCTTTGAGAGGAGTCGACTAAATTTTGACAGCTGACATCTTTGTTCTGTGACAAGCGTCAAAAATTAAAGAAAAACAAATCAGAGGTAGAAGGTGCTAAACAATACAGGGAAATTAACCAGGATAACCAGAAATTAACCAGGATATCAAGAAAAGCATGAAAAAGGCGAAGAATAAGTGTATTGAAGATCAGTGTAAACAAATAGAAGAAAATCTGAACAAAAATAATAGCAAAAAAGCATAGCAGCTGGTGAAAGACCTGACCAGTGTAAAACAAGGACGCTCCTCGATCATTCAAGATAGTGAAGGAAACTGAAGAGATGGACAGTACTGCACAGATTTGTACAACCACCGAGCTACAGGGGACCCAGGCATACTTGTCAACCCACCAGTGACCAACAATGGCAACTATCCCATCCTCCGAAAAGAAGTACAGTGGAGTCCAGTTAACATGAACCGATTTTGCATTCCCGGCCGACGGCCTTCTTATTATGTATTAAAATTTCACTGATAACACGAAATGCTTAACACGAAATTTCGCTTTACACGAAGCTTGTTTCGGTTCCCAACCAGGGCAATTTCACTATTATTCACCTGTTTAACACGAACACAGATTCCATTCCCCGAAAACCAATTCATGTTTCGCTCTCACGCTGCAGTACACGACAGATCAGAGCGAACTCTAGTCTGTGATTGGCTGAATAGCCTTCGGCTGTTGTAATCCGTCTTCTCATTAGCTAGCGTTTCTGAACTGTATTCATGTTGTTTGCATCATTTGTGTACCAACACAACCCTTTTACCGATGCGGGATTGTACTTCTGCCTATGTTGCTTTTACCTGATGGATTGTAACTTACTGTGGATTTTACCTGATGGATTTTACATTGAATACGCGAGCTGAACACGTTTCCGTGTTTTCCTAGCGAGCTGAAGGTATGCATATAACGTACGATAATGTGCACTTTTAACCTCGTACTCATTCACGCACACATCTCTTACACACTTTCTCCTTGAGGGCCGTGATCAATTTTGAGGCCATATTGGTTAACACGAAATACGTTTAACACGAAGTGATTTTCCGTGTCCCCAGAAATTCGTGTTAAGCGGACTCCACTGTAGAGGGTGCAGTGAAGTCGCTGAAATAGGGAAGGCAGCAGGAGCAGACAACATCCCTGCAGAGCTAGTCCAAGAAGGGGGAGAAGACATATTTCGGTCCAGTCACCTGAAACGACCTTCCAGCCCATGTCAGACATGCCCCAACTCTGTCTGCTTTTAAATCACTGCTCAAGACCTATCTGTTTTCTTATGCATACAGTTAGATGCATTTTCAGTGCGTTAGCAATCTTTAGCAGTAACTTCTTGTAACGGTGTGTGTGTATATGAGTGTGAGCTTTTGATATGTGTCACTTTAGTTTTTGTAACATTTATTGTAGCGCTTTCTTTCTTGGACTTTTTGTTCTGTGATTATTGAGCTTGTAAAGCGCTGAGAGGTTAAGCGCTATATAAATGTACATTATTATTATTATTATTATGATAAGCGCCTTACCAACAATCTGCGATAAGATCTGGCAGTCAGGGGATTGGCCCACACCATAGACCCAATCACTTATAATAACTCTCCCCAAAAAGGGCAACTTACATCAACGCCAGATTTATCGCACAATCAGTCTTATATGCCACCCAAGCAAAGTCATGTTAAAGATCCTACTGAACAGGCTGAAGCCACAGGCAGAGGAAATCATAGTTGAGGAACTGGCAGGCTTCAGACCAGTGCACAGCACAACTGAGCAGATCTTCAACCTGAGAGTTATATGTGAGAGGTACCTTCAGCACCAGCAAGACCTCTATCATGTCTTGTGGATTTTAAGAAAGCGTTTGACAGGGTGTGGCATGCAGCCCTTTGGACCACCATGAAGCTATACAACATCAATGCCAACCTGATCAAAGTCATAGCAAACCTTTACAACAAGGCCACTAGAGCAGTCTGCTTCAACGGCAAAATAGGAAACTGGTTTAGGACTACAATCGGAGTCAGACAAGGCTGTTTGCTCTCACCTACTCTTTTCAACATCCTCCTGGAAATTATCATGACAGACGCTCTGAAAGACCATAAAGGAACTGTCAGTATTGGAGGCAGAACAATCACGAACTTGCGCTTTGCAGATGACATTGATGACCTTGCAAGAACAGAGAAGGAGTTATTATTTGGGTTTAACGCCGAGCAGGCGACTAAGGCCATCTCACGGCGGGATGGGTAAAAATCTGGTCAGCCAGACTAAAAGCAAGGTCTTAAGACAAGATGTAATTATAGATTAAAAATCTCAGGCTAAAATGTCGCACGTCTTTAAAAGAAACGTCTACAGACTCTCAAAAAGGGCAAATAAAAAAATTCACATAGTCTATGAATGCTCAGATCTTGTTAAAAATATTGCATTCTCTCAAAAAATTGAAGATTTTGTCCGGGGGAACATCCCGGAACAAAACCTTCAAGGAGTCTGCTGTGAAGTGTTTATATCTGGTGTCAATTAGGTCAGCACAATACAGCAAAATGTGTCGAACAGAAAACTGCTTATCACAGGCAAAACACCATGGACGCTTGTCCTGTTTAAGTAAGTAAGAGTGCGTAACATACGTGTGCCCGATGTGGAGCCGAGCAAGGACAGTCTCCTCACGGCGGCTGCCGCAGCGGAAAGGTAGACTGTCAGACAACTTAGGAAGAGCTTCATGAAGCTTGTTCCTTTCCTCTTTGTCCCACTCGGACTGCCACTCGCGGGCTATGTACGCACTAATCACAGGTTTAAAATCACTATAGACAGTCTGTGTGTCAGGGACAGGGTCACTGCGGGCACTGTTGGCAGCAGAATCTGCGATTCTGTTGCTTTCGATGCCCACATGGCCTGGGACCCAAATAAAAATGATGTCATAATATTCCTTCATCAAGTCTGCGTAGAGCTCTCTAATCTGCACCAGCAGTGGAAGGTCTGTTCCCGCGCCCTGAAGGGCCTGCAGGGCAGAAAGAGAGTCAGACAGAATCAGGAAGTTCCTTTCCCGAGACTGATAGGCATGCTTGAGTGCCAGCAGAATTGCTTGCAGTTCTGCACTAAATACAGAGGAATGGTCAGGGAGACGGAGCTTAAATGGGCGTTTAGGATGGCGAGAGGGCACTGCAGCCGCAGCCACCCTCCCATCCTCAGACTTGGACCCATCCGTATAAAGATGACAATAGCCAGGAAAAATTGAAAGGAGTTCATTGAGGCTCTGTTGGTATATGGCTGGTGGAGTACAATCCTTCTTGTGGGCGGTCAAGTCCAGCAAGATGTCAGGAACTGGTAGTAGCCAGGGTGGAGTGACGTGTTGCAGAGATTCCGAAACTTTGTCCAGGTCCACTCCGGCCGCCTGCAGATGAGGTCGGACACGGAAGGAAAGTGGACGGACAGCTCCCGGATGGGCATCGTAAATCTCTGCAAACGACGGGTTAAAAACACAATCATAGGCAGGATTGTCTGGATGGGCCTTCAGTTTCAGAACGTAGCTGAGCATGAGGCGGATGCGGCGGAGCTTGAGAGAAGGCTCCCCTGCCTCGGCATACAGACTAGGAACTGGAGATGTCCTGAAGGCCCCAAGACATATCCGCAGACGCTGATGATGAATTGAGTTCAGACGCTGTAGCACAGACTTGAAAGCTGAGCCATACACCACAGAGCCGTAATCCAGTTTGGACCGAACAAGGGCCCGGTACAGACAAAGTAAGACAGTACGGTCCGCACCCCAGTCAGTACGACCGACGACACGAAGAATGTCGAGAGCCTTCTGACAAGAGGTTCTAAGGTAATTAATATGGTTGCGGAAGGTAAGTCTTTTGTCAAAAATGACCCCCAGAAACTTTGCTTCCTTGGCCACCTTAATTGGCACTCCAGCAATGCTCAGGTCCTCGCGCTGGGACCATATGGTGTTGAGGCGCGTCCCCTGGGTGGTGGATAGGGGATCCATCGCGAGAGGGGTGCACCGAATGAAATAAGGTGCCGTGAACCAACATGGTCTAAGGGAAGGAAACCCCGACAGAAAACCCCTGGTCCTCCTAGTAAGGGGGTAGCTTCCCCACCCTACAAAAAAGGAAATAGCTACAAAAACGCCGACGAAAAGACAAACAGTAATTCCTTTCCTGGAGGAGGAAGGTTCTTCTACCATAAGATTTATGACGTCCTGTGGTGAAAGCCGGAAGTCTTCGGAAGCCACAGGACCGAGCCGCCTCTCTCTATCCAGGGACACAACCATGGGCACATGGAACGTCAAGACCATGTACCAGAGCGGCAAGGCCGCCCAGATAGCAGCGGAAATGCAAAAGTACAACCTTTCCCTGCTAGGTATCAGTGAAGCCAGATGGACGCAGTCTGGCCAGAAAAGGCTGTTAAGTGGGGAGATGATTCTGTAATCAGGTCATGAAGAGGAGAATGCCCCCCATACAGAAGGAGTAGCATTCATGCTGTCACCAGTGGCACAGAGAGCGCTGATGGGCTGGGAACCTCTTGGGCCAAGAATTATCACAGCAGCCTTTAGAACCAAGAAAAAGCTCAAGCTGAACGTCATCCAGTGTTATGCGCCCACCAATGACAGTGACGAGGAAGAGAAACAAGAGTTCTACGACCGACTCCAGAGTGCCGTGGACAAATGTGCGGAGCGAGACATCACCATTGTCATGGGCGATTTTAATGCCAAAATAGGGGAGGACAACACCGGATACGAAGAGGTGATGGGGAGACAGGGACTAGGGGAGATGAGTGAGAACGGGGAGAGGTTTGTAGACTTTTGTGCTCTAAACAGACTTGTCATTGGAGGCAGCATCTTCCCACACAGAAGAATACACAAAGCAACGTGGGTCTCACCTGACCATACTACAGAGAACCAAATAGACCATATCTGCATTAGCAAGAAATTTAGAAGATCCCTTCAAGATGTTCGAGTGAGGAGGGGAGCAGATGTCGCCTCAGACCACCATCTGCTCACCTTAAGAATAAAGCTCAAGTTAAAGAGAAGCCGCACAGAGACAACAAGAAGACAAAGCTATAATGTAGGCCTCCTGAGAGAGACTGGAGTGAGAGAAGAGTTCAAACTGGTGCTGTCTCCAACCGGTTTCAAGCGCTACAGGAGCTAGTAAATGAAGAGGAGGCGGTCACCACAGAGCAGCAGTGGAAGGCAGTTAGAGAGGCGCTGAACTCAACCTGCAAAGACACTGTAGGGTTCAGGAAACACCATCACAAGGACTGGCTGTCGGCACAGACCTTGAAGAAGATAGAAGTGAGGAAGCAGAAGAAAGCAGTTGTCAACAACAGTCGCACGAGAGCAGCCAAAGCAAGGGCACAGGAGGAATACTCGGAAGCCAACCACGAGGTGAAGAGGAGTATCAGGGCAGACAAGAGGGCCTACACAGACAGCCTGGTAGCAGAGGCAGAAAAGGCAGCAGGCAGCGGCAACATGAAACAGCTCTACGACATTACCAGAAGACTGTCGGGCAAGTATGGCCATACAGAAAGACCAGTAAAAGACAAGGAAGGCAAGCCTATTGCAGACAGAGCAGACCAACTCGACAGATGGGCCGAGTATTTTGAAGAGTTACTGAACAGACCCAGCCCACCCGACCCCCCAGACATCCAGCCAGCAGAGACCGACCTACCCATCAGCTGTGACAGACCCAGCCGGGAAGAGATCAGAAAAGCAGTGGCATTTTTGAAGAACGGCAAAGCAGCAGGGCCAGATGGCATCCCAGCGGAGTCTCTGAAAGCAGACCTAGAGACAACAGTAGAGATGCTGTACCCACTGTTTGGAAAGATCTGGGAAGAGGAGGTGATGCCGGCTAACTGGAAGGAGGGGTACCTAATCAAGCTTCCCAAGAAAGGTGACCTCAGCAAGTGCTCCAGCTACAGAGGAATCACCTTGCTGTCAGTACCAGGAAAGGTCTTTAACAGGATCATCCTGGAGAGAATGAAGAGCTCCGTTGACCCCCAGCTGAGAGACCAGCAAGCAGGATTCAGGAAAAACCGATCATGTACAGACCAGATCGCCACTCTCCGCATCATCGTGGAACAGTCTCTGGAGTGGAGCTCCCCACTGTACGTCAACTTTGTGGATTACGAGAAAGCATTTGACAGCGTGGACCGAGAGACTCTGTGGAAACTCCTACGACACTACGGTGTACCCACAAAGCTCGTCCGCCTGATCAAGAGCAGCTATGATGGCATGACATGACGCGTGATCCACGAAGGGCAGTTCACCAGGGAGCTCCAGGTCAGAACTGGTGTCAGGCAGGGGTGTCTGCTGTCTCCGTTCCTCTTCCTACTGGCCATAGACTGGGTCATGAAGAGGACCACAGAGCAGAGAAGAAGCGGAATACAGTGGACACTGTGGACACAGCTTGACGACCTCGATTTTGCAGATGACTTGGCATTACTGTCCCACATTCATCAACAAATGCAGGACAAGACCACGAGGCTTGCTGACATCTCGTCCCAAGTGGGCCTCACCATCCACAAACAGAAAACAAAGACAATGAGGCTGAACGCAACCAGGGAAGAACCAGTCTTGCTTGCTGGCACCCCGTTGGAGGAGGTGGAGTCCTTCACCTATCTCGGGACCATCATAGACAAAAAAGGCGGCACTGATGCAGATGTCAGAGCACGAATCGGTAAAGCCAGAGCAGCCTTTCTCCAGTTGAAAAAAGTGTGGAGTTCCAGAGAGCTGTCACAAAACACCAAAGTCCGGATTTTCAACTCCAACGTAAAAGCAGTTCTCCTATATGGAGCAGAAAAGGTTCTTTCCGAGTCTCTCTCTTACGCGATTTTTCGTTGACGTCATTTTTACTTTTTCCGCACTTTTGTTCTTCCTTTTCTTTTCTTTTATTTTACGTCACCTCCTTCAGTTGCCACATTCCTTCTGCCATTGAAGATAAGTAGCGGCTAATCTCTATGTTTGTTTGTTTGTCTATTTTGACAAAGGGTATTTACCCGAAATATTAATAAATTGTGTTGTACCCGTCTTTTCTAAGCGTGTTTCTTTCTCCGTTGGGTACTTCTTTATATGGAGCAGAGACTTGGAGATTGACAAAAACCACTGTCAACAGAGTACAGATCTTCATAAACAGTTGCCTTAGAAGAATTTTGAAAATCCACTGGCCAGAGAAGATCAGCAACATCAGACTCTGGGAGAGAACAGAGCAGATAACAGCAGAGAATGAAATTGGGCGAAGAAGATGGGGATGGATTGGTCACACTCTGAGAAAGCCAGCTTCCAGTATCACTAGGCAGGCATTGTCATGGAATCCCCAGGGAAAGAGGAAAAGAGGTAGGCCGAGAAACTCCTGGCGTCGAGACCTCCAAGCAGACATCAAGAGAATGGAAACCACCTGGAGTAAAATCGAAGGAGAAGCACAGGACAGGAGTCGCTGGAGGTCTCTCGTCGACGGCCTATATCCGGGTAGGGGTGACAGGCGTAAGTAAGTAATGCTCAGGCTTGGTTCTGGAAAAAATTTCGTCTGGTTAGTAAAATGCACACAGGCAGTCTTGGAGGGCGAGAACTTGAATCCATTGAGAGACACCCACCACTGGATGCGATCAACGCACAGCTGCAAGCGCCTCTCAAGGGACGCAAGTCCTCGACCACGTGCGCACAAAGCAAAGTTGTCAACAAACAAAGAGCATTCAGAATCATCCTTGACGGCCTTTACAATGTTATTAATTTTAATACTAAATAAAACAGGAGATAGAATGCTGCCCTGTGGGACACCCATCTCCTGTTCAAAGGAGTCGGAGAGGGTGGAGCCCACACGGACATGGAACGACCGGTTAGTCAAAAAATTGTGAATAAAAACGGGCAGGTGCCCTTTAAAACCCATGTCCAACAAGTCAGACATTATGCCATACTTCCAGGTAGTGTCATACGCCTTCTCAAGATCGAAGAAAATTGCATAGACATGCTGCTTGTTGACAAAAGCATCTCGAATAAATGATTCAAAGCGGACTAAATGGTCAGTTGTACTACGGAAGCGCCGGAAACCGCACTGGAGGTCTGTGAGGAGACCCTGTGACTCAAGATGCCACACCAGGCGGGCTTTGACCAGGCGCTCCATAGTTTTACATAAACATGATGTCAAAGCGATAGGCCGGTAGTTGCCCGGGTCGGAAGGATCCTTACCCGGCTTGGGGATCGGTACAACCACAGCCTGGCGCCAAGACGGCGGAAAATGACCAGTTCTCCAGATATGGTTAAAGGCCTTGAGAAGTACAAGGAGTGACCTCTCAGGCAGATGCGTTAGGAATTGATAGTGGACGGTATCTAGACCAGCAGCAGAGTCATTACATTTCTGCAAAGCTTGCTGCAATTCTGATAATGTAAATGGGACATTATAGTCTTCCGAGTTATCGGACTTAAAATCACAAATACAAGACTCTCGCTTCTCCTTCTCTCTCTGGAAGAAAGGTGAATAATGCTCCGTTGAAGAATTATGGGCAATGGTGGAGGCAAGCAAATTGGCCACAGCTTTTTTATCTGTAACCAAGCTGGCACCATCTCTAAGATGGCCAACAGAAGCCGAGCCACCCCTGCCCCTAATTCTCCGAACAGCCTTCCATACTTTCTGGGACGGAGTCTGAGAAGTTAAAGATGAGACGAAGCGTCTCCAGGAAGCACGGCGTTCACGTTTAAAAATGTAACGAGCTTTCGCCCTCTGTCTTTTAAAGGTTAAAATATTCACTTGCGACGGATTACGGAAAGCACGTCGCTGAGCAGATTTGCGCGCTATTTGGGCCTTGCGGCACTCTTCGTTGAACCATGGTACTCTCGGCTTTCGAGGGACTGATGCGGAAGTTTTAGGGATGGTTTCACCCGCTACGTCCAACAAAATTGTAGTAAAAGAAGAAATAGGTTCTTCAGATGACATGACCACCTCCTCTGTAATACGAGACTGACAGAGGGAGGCGAACAGAGGCCAGTTAGCTTTCTTAAGATTCCAGCGCCCCACAGGCGGATCCTCCCCACAGCTGACCGATGACAGAACTACTGGGAAGTGGTCACTACCACACAGGCCATCGTGAACCTTCCAGTCAAAGTCCAGCATGAGAGAAGGATCACACACAGTGAGGTCTGGAACAGAACTAGATCCTGAACCTGGGTTAGAGTATGTAGGTGAACCATCATTAGACACACAGGTTAAGTTGAGAAAAAACATCTTCTAACATCTGACCTCTGCCATCATAGTGGTCACTACCCCAAAGGTGAGCATGACCGTTAAAATCCCCCATGAGAATAAAGGGAGGGGGCAGTTGATCAACTAAATTTAAAAAATCATTACTACAGACCCGCAGGGATGGTGGCAGGTAAATACTGCATATGGTTATGGTCTTCTTCAAGGTAACCCGAGCTGCGACAGCCTGAAGACAGGTGTCGATGCTAACGGGGCTACATAAAATTTGGCTACTAATGAGAAGAGCCACTCCACCCGAGCGCCTCTCCGAATCAGAGCCTTTATGTATAACGTTAAAACCATTAAAGGACACAGGGTCAGAAGTCTTCAGGTAAGTCTCCTGAAGAGATATTACTGAGGGGTTATAGCACTTGACCAAAAGACGTAATTCCTCAAAGTTAGCTTGAAAACCACGACAATTCCACTGAAGCAGAGAGTCCATGATTATGTCTTATCTGGGGGTGCGGAGTTTTTCCCCCCTTTTTCCTTTGCCTTGGAAGGAGTTGGAGAAACAGAGGGGGGCCAGCTCCCGGGCCTCCTCTGGTTCTTAGGAGATGAAGGGGGTGGAGCCGCCGCAGCATCGGCAACTTCCACTCCCTCCATCTGCTCCTCCAATGCAGCATATTTGTTTTGAAGGGGGACATCAGTGTTCCCCTTCTGGGCCCGTGCGCACGCCGGTCCCATAGATTTCTTAGACTTCTGGTCCTGGGCAGCGGTCCTGCCGCTAGAGTTAGCGGCCTTAGAAGGCTGACCAGAGCCAGAAACCTTTGGCGTTGACAAACTAGCAGGTTTGGGTGGGGGCTGAGGCTTAGGGGCAGCAGAAGGCGGTGCCACCGGACCGGTAGTGTCCGCCCTCTGCGTTCCCTGGCTCCTCGTCACCACCAGAGGAGGGTTACTCTCCAGGGGCGAGAGGATCCGAGGCTCCGCCCCCAACCAAGAAGTTGGGGTTTGACAAGAGAAGTCTTTGGTGGGGCGCTTGCCTGCCACCGCAGCACTGAAAGTATACACAAAGTTGTTATTTGAGTTTGGCGCAGCCTCAGCTGCACCAGGACTGTCAACCATTTTTTTTGCGTCCGCAAAGGACAGCCCCTTCTCCTCACGCACCTGCTGAATCCTGCACTCGGAGATCCAACGAGGGCACTTCTTGTCCGAAGCCATATGCGCCCCCTGGCAATTCACACACAGGGGGATGGCTGTGCAGGACTCAGCAGAGTGTCCGGGCTTAGTGCAACGGGCGCATAGAGCCTCTGCCTGGCGGCATGTCTTCTGCCCATGGCCATACTTTTGGCACTTAAAGCACCGGAGGGGGAGAGGGACGTACTTTTTCACTTTTAGGTAGTAGTAACCTCCCCAGATGGTAGTAGGAGATGTGGGGGTGCCAAACGTCAGGATGATGGTAGGGAGACGGATCTCCCTACCACCTCGTTTGGAAATGAAGCGCCTGACGTAGGTCACCCCTGTGACTTAAGGTTCCGTACAAGTTCATCTTCAGACAGTTCGGCCAATGCTTGATCTTTAATCACTCCTCTAGAGGAATTCATTGTTTTGTGGGGAGTGACCTCCACTGGAGTGTCTCCGATGGAGGAGAGCCTCAGTAGCCCATTGGAGTGTGCCCGGGTACGGCACTCTACCAGCAAGTCACCAGACCTGAGGCGCTGGGCCTCAGGCCTGCCAACACGGCTCCTGAGGGTCTCCCCTACCAGGAAAGGGTGCAGCTTGGAAACAGGCTTCTCTTTAACTTTGCTGTGGATAATGAGAAAGCGAGGCCAGGCGGCCGACGCCTGAGGTGTCGCTTCCTCACAGTCAGTGTCACTATCATTCTCAATGACAATGTCGGCGGCTATGTTCCGCTTTGATGCCAGTTTTGGTTTTTTGATATTTTCCATATTATAGTATGATAAATATTCATCCCCCGGGGGTCCCCGCCCGCCACCGAGCCCAACAAGGGAAAGTGCAATTGTCGGCGGGTCTCCAGCCGACGCACAATGGAGACTGCCCGAAAGATATACTCAAGGGGGTAAGCCCGATTGAACCGTTTGAGCCACCGCCTTCTATCACACTGTTGAATGCAGGGGAATACTGGCGTAAAGCACCTAATCAGCATCAGAGGCTACAGCATGGTGCTCCGTATAACAACCCGCATGTCAACAGGGGAATAGGGCTCGACGTGACAAGAGCCGATTGACTAGGCCGGTACGACTAGCCTCCCGTTTAGGCAGAAGTCAAGGCCAAAGTGGAGTGTTTCAGCCACCAGGATCCTCTTCTCCCCCGACACGGGTCTCCAAGCACGGCAAACACTTGGGATCCAAAGGACCAAAAGCTCACGCGTATTTTTAAGGACCAATCCAACATGGTAAGACCTGGGTAAGCACAGCTCCTTAAAAACCAGACCAGTGAAAAAGACTGAACAACATATCTGCTAACATCAAGTCCTAATCCTGGACAAAGATGGCACCCGTCTGCTAGCCCACTCTGTCAGGGACTGAGAGGACTACCCAGCCACGCCACGTGGAGGCCGGTGCCGGGTAGGCGGAACAAGAGAAGGAGCTAGCTCAGCTGGTGGAAAAGCTGGACAGTACAGCTATTGCGTTTGGGATGGAAATCAGTGCAGAGAAGACCAAACTGATGACAAATAACACCAGTGGCATTGGCACTGACATCATGATTGGAGGCCAAAAACTGGAAACAGCTAATAAATTCAAATACTTTGGAGCCATTGTGACAGATGAGGGATCAAAACCAGAAATACTGTCCAGGATTGCGCAGACAACAGCACTGACATGATTGAAGATCATATGGAAGGACAGAAACATCACACTCTGCTCCAAGATCAGACTGATGTGCTCCTTAGTCATCTCAGTGTTCTTATATGCCTGTGAGTCATGGACCCTCACAGCAGACCTTGAAAGGAGGATACAAGCCGCTGAAATGAGATGTTTCTGAAGGCTGCTTGGCATTTCATACAGAGATCACATCACGAACGAGGAAGTGGGAAGCAGAATCAGGCAAACCATCGGGCCCTATGAAGACCTATTAGCCATTGTGAAAAAACGCAAACTGAAGTGGTATGGGCATGTCACGCGTTCAGCAGGGCTTGCCAAAACAATCCTGAAAAGCACACTGCAAGGACGAAAGAAAGGAAGACAGTGGAAAAGATGGGAGGAGAATATCTCAGAGTGGACAGGACTGAAGCTGGGTGATACGCTAAGAATGGCACAGAATAGAGGAATGGTGGGAGCTGGTTGCCAAGTCAAAAGTGGTGCCCCAACGGTCGGCAAGACTACGGGATATAAATAGATAGAAAGGTCTTATCATCGGCTATCTTTGTACCAAATTTGGTTCAAAAATTTGCAAAAATTTGGGAATACCTACAATTTTATCAAAAATCAGCATTTTACACACATTTGCCAGCCTCTTGTGACCCATGACCTTTTCAAGGGGTCGTCCAAATTAGTATGCATAGATAGGTCTTACCATCAGGTATCTCTATACCAAATTTGGGTTTTAAGTTGTGAATAGTATTTGAGAAAAAACATCTTTTGTTAAAATATGGCTATTTTAGACCTATTTCCTGAGCTCTCGTGACCCTTGACCTTTCTGAAGGATAAACCATTTTTAGTGTGCATAGAAAGGTCTTCCCAACAGCAGAGATGCCAACCCCTTTCACTACCTGACCTTACCATTTTCAAAATTTGACAGGAAGAAATAAAATTTGACAGGAAAATTTCGCATAAACATAAAACTCGGTCATTCAAGGTTAAAGTTCTGTCTTTTAATGCAGTATCTCAGAAGGAGAAAAAAAGTTCACACCAAAAAGATGAATGGAGAGAACCTCTAGCGATGAACTGTTGAAGACTTGCAGGTCCACAACAGTTCATCACTCAAAGGGCTCTGATGGCAAGGATACCGACTAAAGTGTCAGAGCTCATGTTCCCTCCAACATCTCAAAAATGTTTCCCTGTCGAAGATGAGTTGCAAGTTGGACCACACAACAGTTCTATTTTGATTGCTCCATTTATGATCCCTCATACCATTGGGTAGCACTCGTCGCCTCCCTCCTGACTGCCGTCTGTTCCGATCACAAACGGCCCTTTTTGCATGCTGGCAGCAAGCTCAGAAGCTTTAGCTTTGCTGCAAGCTCTGATTATTTGCGTTGTCTTTGTTCTGCTGCTGCTGTACTGTTTAGCAATGTCACTGTCCGGGAACACTGCTTGGAACAATGGGCCTGCATAATCGGCTGCGCTGATGGGTATGTTGTGCTCGATAAGAAAATGTACAAACAACGTCTCTGCCCGGATTGTTGAGCTTCCAGATGTTTCAGGTTTGCTTGAAGTAAAAATTCTTGTCAGTTTTCTTGCTTTTGTTTGCGCAGCTCTTTTCTCTTTGTGGCGAGTTGTTGCACAATGCCTAGTGACATCGTCTAATCCACAATGACCGATTTTGAAATCTAATTCACATGTAACACAGTGAGCATGTCGTTGCGACACTTTGGACGCGGTTATGCACGGATAGTCTTTGGAATAACATTGCAAAAACTTCTGCTGATACACTGTTTTCACTTTTTTCGCCTCAGCATTGCCGCTGCAATCAGCACTTTACGTTTTAACGATTCACTTTTCGTCACCTATGCTTACAGTGTAAAACAGCGAAATCCCGAGAACTACTGAACTGAACTCACACTATTTCCGATCATGTATATTTCAGATTCCGATTGGTTGTGCTAATCAGAGGACACTTCTGATTGGCTCATTGTTTATCGCGAGGGAAACGCGATGGCTCGGCGGTATAAGAGCAGCAAAGTCAGTGAAAAATTGGTAACTTTTAGCGGACAATTTCAGCGCTTTTTTTGCCGGAAGATAATTTATTTGGCCGTAAAATCTGAAGAAATTAATTTTGGCGTAAGAAAATACAGCGAAATCGGAGGAGTTGGCATCTCTGCATCAGAGATATAAAGATGGAGAATACAACAGATTTTTTGACGACGTCAATTTTTCATTGTTTTTGATCACAAATCGCTCATCTAATGACACACCCCGTTTTTTTAGGTTTCTCCTTATTTTTTTTTCAGTAAAATAAAGGTTTCCAAAATCAATGACATTCATGACTAAAGCAAAATTAACACCTGAGCTAATTAATCCATCGGTTATGCAAGTGTGTTCTTTTTGCAACGCGTATTTTATTGATTACTTAGCCAATTACGGGTATTTCAGATAGACGATCGGGGGCGCTGTCACATACGCGCTCACTTACAGGGAGCTAACAACACACACTTATACACACACAGCAGTAATTACTTCCCTTAGTACTAAACGTGCGACACGGTTTGTTCACGCCCCGCCACTGACTGTGCGCGCGCACTGCCTGTCACCTAGGGCAGCGCTGTGTCGTTTGCCAAACATTAACCGGTCTTTTCTACCTTGTGTGTAGAGCGAGGCAGACGTGTTTCAAAACGTGGCAGAATTCTTAACCGGTGATAGCACTAAACCTTGTAAAAATATACTACTTTGTTATCGGTAAGTGTCGCCGTTTCTGACATTTTCTTGTGTAGATTTGCCCGAGTCAACGCTGACTAGCGTAGGTTACAAAAATACATAGTGACTGTATACAGGACACTGACGAATAGTTTGTCGGTAGTTTGCGTGTTTAATTTGTGATATATAGAAAGAAGAAAAGGCCTTGCGATAGCCAGCAGTGCGCTGAAAAGAAGTCTAGTGTAATTTGCCCTAGCGTGTTTTAGAAAATGAATTGGTCTGAGGAAGCTAGATTGATCTTTCAATCACACTTAGATTACCATAGAGAAATGACGACTCTTTTAGAGACGATATTAGCAAACCACCCAGCAAAACCATTGCCAAAAAAACCAATCGGTAATTTGACTGATGTACTCGAAGGAAGTACGAAAAAAGAAATGAGTGATCCAAAAGATATTCATTTGTATTTTTAAAAAAATCTTTCAGATGGATTGCCACCAGATGGTAAAAGAGTAGCCGACTGTAATTTACCGGGACTTACATTGGCAACCTTAAAACCGCATTTAGTTAATGGCTACGCGATAATACAACAAACAGAAAGAAAAAATATGTCATCTTCTATCTACTATGGGGAGTGGCTAATCGCGGGTGCAGAAATCCATAAGAATCAAAAATTACAACATGAAACAAACTTGAACTGGACAGATTGGCTAAAAATACACGTCGGAATTTCAAAGTCTTATGCCCATCAGTTGAGTGTTCTAGCCAGGCTGCTACAGGGGTACCACAAATTTCATTATCTTTCACTGTCTTTCCGAAAGGTGTTCAGTTTGCGGAAGCAAATTGAACAAATGTTAAAAGTACAGGAAATAGCCGATTTTTGGAAAACACCTAACGCTGGTCCGTAACATTGTTTGCTTGTTTGTTTTGTTTGTTTGTTTGTACAAAGGTTCTAGTGCGTCTTAACAATTCTGTTTAAATCACATCTGAGACATTTATCACTTTCGTTTTGTTAACTGACTAAGCCCGTGTGATCATCACCGAGCAGGCCGCACTAACAAGGAAAATGAAAACGTGTAACTATTAGTCCGTGTGAGTGATTAATCACCGAGCAGGCCGCAAACAAGAAAAATGTAACTGTAAATCTGAGTAAAAAAATCACTGAGTATATCACAAACATAACAAATGAAAATGTCTGACTGTAATTTTATATGTGATCTAATACCTAGCAGATCACAAACAAGACAAATGAAAATGTGTAACTGTAAGTCTTTAAGTGAGAAATCACAGAACATACTACAAAAAGGCTGTACGTCCGAGAGTGAGAAATCACAGAGCATACTACAAAAAGGCTGTACGCCTGAGAGTGAAAAATCACAGAACATACTACAAAAAGGCTGTAAGTCTGAGAGTGAGAAAATCATCGGACAGGTTACACGTAAAAGTGGCTTTAAGACTGAGAGTGAGAAAATCATCGGACAGGTCATAAAATGGATGGAGCGATATTTTGTCTGATGTGTGACAAACGCCATAATGACCAAGCCGCACGAGAAGCTAATGATTGTATGTTTGTATTGTCTCGTCTTAAATGTTGTGGACCAAGTGTGAGGTGTTTTCGCCACCCTCATGCAAGTAGCTTGCTTTTTGCAAGTGAATTGAAACAGATTTTACATAGGTTTTAGTAACAGGACTGACGGTGGGGTATACCTGTAGCACACTGGCAAAGAAAGATGATTTTGGCTTTGTATCTGAATAATTGAGTTACAAAACGGCACCCTGGTCAGCCCACTTGTAGCACGCTGACAAAGAAAGGTGATTATTGGTTTTGACAATAATTGATTTATAAATCACTCAGCGCCCTAGTCAAGCCTTCAAATCGTGGTATCCAACGTAAACACATGACGTATGTCCTTAGCGAATCGTCCCCCACTGGGGGACCGGTATCCAACGTAAACAAATTACGTACTACGATAGAAACGAGTCCGACGGTGTCGGACCGGTATCTATCGTAGTACGTCACAGGGTCTTAGTAACGGCGTAAACAAGTGACGTAGTACGATAGAAACGAGTTCGACACTGTCGAACCGGTATCTATCGTACTACGTCACAGGGTCTTAGTAACGGGGCGAAGTGCGCAGTGCCGATATACAGTCGCGGTGCATACAACTGAAATGCGGTGAAGTTTTCTGCAGACCGGAGTCTACAATATTCGTGCATTCTGAATAAAGATTTTGTGTCTGTCTGTGAGTGAGTGCGTGTGTAAGTGTGTGTGTGTGAGTGTCTGTGTGTATGCGTGTGAGTGTTTGTGTGCGTGCGTGTGTGAGTGTGTATATGCGTGCGTGTCTGTATGTGTGAGTGTGTATATGCGTGTGTGTCTGTATGTGTGTGCGTATGTATGTATGCGTGTGTGCGTGTCTGTATGTGTGTGTGAGTGTTTGTGAGTGTGTATGCGTGTGTATGTATGTGTGCGTGTCTGTATGTGTGTGTGAGTGTTCGTGTGTGTGAGTGTTTTCGTGCGTGTGTGCATGTGTTTATATGTGTATGTGCGTCCGTGTTTGCGTGCGTGTGTGTTTGTTTGTGCGCGTGTATATATGTGTGTTAGAGATATAAGATATAAGATTCCAAAAACATTTTTTTTTCATTGCCTCTGTGCCAATACCCCCCAAAACATAGTTATTTAAATAATAGCCACACACACACACAAAAAAAACAAAAAAAAAAAAAAACACTATTGCTATATGCACTTGATAACAAATTATTTAAGTTACCTACAAATACTTGATAACAAATTTTCCAAAGTCAATTATAACTGACAAATAACTTTACAGGTAACCTTTTAAGAACCTATAATTAGTTATTAAGTGACTTAGTCAAGAACTTATAAGAACTTAAACACAACAAAATGTAAGTTCTTGACTCAAGTCACAACTTAAGTCACAACTTACTCGGACAGATTTGTCAAGATACAAGGACAATGAAAAAACTTTTTTTAGTAATAGTCAGGTGGTGCTGGTGGTGCTGATGGGGTTAAATAGTTAGGTGGCATGTCATTTTTCTGTGAAGTGTATGTCATTAATAAACGATTACCAAATCTGATTTTTATTTGTTTAAAAGAATGTGTAGTTTTTCTGTGGTTTCCTGTACCCCTATCTTTTTTCCCATCTCTAAAAAACTAGCCTTCAGTTCTTCAACATTCACAGGAGATTGACTACGCATTTTATTTTGTATTTCAGACTTCTGTTTCTTGTAATTATTTAAATCATCCTGGACTCTCTTAAATTCCTCGTCATCAATAAAATTATCGTTCAATGCCTTACTGATAATAAGTTTCATACTGCTCAGCTTTGCACCAGCAAGTGTACTCAATGCTTCATGTTTCTGTAATTTTGTGTGAAACCTTTTGTTCAAGGCCTCCAAACCAAAACAAGCCAGGCATGTAGCAACGCTAACACCCTCAACTGCTATTCCAGCCAAACTCCCAATTCCTGTGGCGAACAGAACGATACCCCCTACAGAACATGAAGCTGAAACTGCGCCAATAGCCATAGAAGTGTTTTGAACAGAATTGAAAACAGTCTTATACCTCCTTTTGCACCGTGAGTACTTAGCCTCCTCACTCTCCAAATATTTCAAAGCTTCTGTAATATTATTTAATCTGAATGCATCTGCCTGTAATGTTTTATCTGAAGCAATTGGCACAGCTGTCACCTGTGGATCAGGCGCAAGTGTTGTTTTAGTCGTCACATTTGTTTCAGTCGGCTCAAGCGTCGGTAGTTGCGGATAGAAGTTTACCATTTTTTTATTCACAAATATTTTTTTAATCAGCAATTACATTTTGCAACTCTTCAAAAGTATACAATTTGCTGGCATAATAAAATGCAACAAGATCAATGTGTTCAAGGTTTATGTAAGTTAGACGAACAAAAGTTGTTTTGTCGACCACCACCTTGACAGCTGGAACACTGCTCGAAACATTAATAACATCATTATTTTTTGTAATAGCAATAAAGACCTTTGATGATTCTGTTACTGTTTCGTCCCATGTAAGTTAAATTCCCTGTGCAATTTGAGCCTCTTTAGCAGTAGTTACTGATTTCATGATAATTTCAAATACTATTGTCGCTTCTCTAGCCATGACTAAGCTTGCTGGCATAAACACAACAGAAGTATCTGATCTACCCTTTCTAGTTGTAAGAAGATATCTCCGTCTCTCATAATTTTCAACTTTCAGTTTTTCTCTGCTATTGTTGTCTGGGGCAAAACTTGGAACAAGGCTTACAATAAGCGGCCCAGAATTAACAACCTTCCTAAACACTAAGGCGCCTTCATCATCAGTGTATACATAAGGACTAATAAATTCCAACTTTATGTCCCAGTCAATTGTGGGTGGTGGTGCCGGTACAGGTGAAACAACCCACTTATTTCCTACATGTATTAAGTTGTAGGGCACATTATTTACAGGTGGAGTAGGTACAGTAACATCACGCAGCTGACCAAGTTTAGGAATCTGTTTTTCACCGTCTTTCATGTCAACAATTACTTTCCTCTTGTACATGCCATTTGAATCAAGTTCAAAACCATATATTTCTCCAATATCTCCCTCCTTCTCAAAATCCTGTACGTCTGCCAAATCTTTCAACTCTGTTACTGGACACGCAACTGGTATGATTGTTCGCTTTGGACCAAGACCACTCATTTTTATAAACAAAAATAAAATTATTTAACTTCCAACACAACACTAAAATCATGCATAAGAACTGGTTTGTCATCCTGATTAGTTACAGATATACTCAGTGACTCAAAGAAACTAGAACCTAATTTCTTAAACTGCAAATTAGGAAATCTAACAACTACACTTTCACAATATGGAGCAGTTCCAGTAGGTAAGCATCTCAACAAAGTTGAAGGCTTTCCATTGTGAACATTCTCAGATGTGTTTAGTTCTTTCAAATAAACATTTAGCACTGTGTGTACTGACAAATTGACAGGACGTTTTCCAGTTATTTTAAGTTTTTTAATCTTCATTGTTATAATACCAGACATAGCTTCATCTAAATTATCTGATCTATACCAATCTTCGTCAATATAAAATCCAAGTAAATATACAAATTTATCTGAGATCCTTAACCAATTTTGTGTCAAAAATTCTAATGTAACAAGTAGGTTAGCTGGATTTAAAGTTGCTTTAATTTTAAATTTACTTTGAAACCATTCAGCTATAGTACAAAAGTCATAATACCCAGGTGGTAAAGCTTCAGTCTTACCATCAAAAATTACTTTATTATATATATCATCTGTTACATTAAACCATTTTACTGTGTAGAACATTTCATGGATAGCTACAGCCTTGCTACCATCACGATTATCAATCCCATTAGTTAACCACACTGGTTTGCTAGTGTCAAGATTTGTTAAGGTAATAAACATTTTTATTATCTCATATAAAAAAGGATGGAATTTAAATCACCAACCATTACCACAACAAACGCATTTCAATTTAATATGGATGCCAAATACAATGTTGCACCTACTTATGAACAGAAAATAATTCAACTAAATCAACTCGACATAGCTGTGTCTGACGCAAGCGTACAAGATCTATTTCAAGTTAAAGTACCAAATCCGTTTGACCATTACCTAAACCCTCCAATAACAGATGACTCTACTGCAAGAAAGTGGTCTTTAAGTCCACTACAGATGTTTCAAAACCAACTCAACTTTGCAATACTATTCTCAACTACAGGCTGTGGTGTTTCATTTACAGACCACTTGAATCACTCAAACAAACTGATTAGATCTGTGTATCGTTTCCACACTTACTACCAGCTTAGACGTATACTGTCAGAACTTCATACACCACTACCAACTGAATCCAGTTTCAACAGGTTTAATAACCCCATGGATATGAAAGCATTTGAACGCATCTGTAATGAATTTAACATTAACCCTGGCACTAAGTATGACTTTACACAAAAACTTGATGATCACAACGGCATGGGTACATTGTATTATGCTATGAGCCACAGACAATACCCTCAAGATTACTACCCTGGGTACACTTCATTCTCATCAAAATCACAAGTCTGGATAGGATCAATAGAGCAGAAGCAGTCTAACGCCTGGACCACATTTGTCTTAGATAAATCTGACGGGTTTACTCAAGCAGGAGTCGAGCGCGTCAATGAGTCTATCAGAACATATGTCTGGTGTTTACTAGGAGCACAATCACTAACAAAATCAAACATTTTGAATGGAAGTGGCAAATTTGAAGCACAAAAACAGTTTCTTGCAAATCTTGAAGATTCAATTAATTCAGTGGTTAATCTCCCATCAAGCATACAGCGCTACCAAGACGTTTTAAGATATGCCAGATCAAAAGTTGACTTTGTAGTTGGCATTGGGTTATACATGTTACCATCTGACCTTCAACTCCAAATGGGAACAATAACAAATTATAATAATGAAATCATTGTTGCAGGTGTTGGTCAAAAACTCGGTCTCAATCAATCTGTAAACTTGGGTGCCACAACCACACATGTACAGTCGTTAAAATTATTACAGATGGTAACACCCCCGGCCCCGCCCCCGGTCCCGGCCCCAGCCCCAACACCGGCACCCATACAATCAACCCCGGATCTAACACCAACCCCTGACACACATGAGTCGGAAAGAACTGCATTGGTAATAGGTCTAACAGGATTAGGGGTTTTACTTCTTTATCTGTTTCATTAAATAACCCACCATCAACCCTCCTACTGTAACCAAAAAGACCCACACATGTTCTGCCATAAACCCTACTGCCTTTGCTGTAGTAGTAATCAACCAACTGAAAACAGTGCCTATAATGCCAGGCAAAGCGTCCACTGCTTTCAGAGCCAATTTTTTAAGCAAGTCTGATATGTGAGACAGTTGTTTCTTTACCCATGACTGTAAATCTTTTGGATCTGTGGGAGCCGGTGGGACCGGGGGTGGGGCTGGACCACCACCACCACTGCCGGAGACAGCCAACACAACTGTACTGATAATAAATCCAAGAGCTGTAATTAAACTGGCAATTGTGATACCCTGTTCTCTGAAAAGTGTTTTTAGTCTCTCAGCCAGAGTAGTGTCTTCGTGAAGTATTTTTTGAATAGTTTCTCTAATTCTGTTGACCTGTGATTTTAGTTTTTGTCTTCCAATACTAATCGCTTCTAACCTCGCTGATCTTTCTATCTGCAAATCATTTAATCTGTGCTGTATTCTTTCTTTCATTTCTGTGTCAAGATTTCCATTGTCTGCTGTAGCCAGTTTTTCTTTTTCACGTTCTATGTGTTTATCAAGCTCTCCCAGTTTGGCAAGATTATTAACCATCTCACCTCTTATTGTCTGCAATGATTTATCCAAACCCATAATCTCTCTCATTGACAAAGGTGGGTCTTCTATTGTTTTCATAGCATCATTTAATTGTCCTTCAGTAAATGAGGTTTCTTGTATCACAGTGTTTGCTATTTCTGGTAGGCTTGTTACAGGTGCCATTTCAATTTGTTGCCCTGTTGGCAACTTTGTTTGCGTGTCGTGAAGAACACTAGCCAGTCTTGGCGTGACAGGAGACCCACCAATTCCAAGATACCTTGCCAACCCAGAGTTACCACCGACTTCACCTTTAATTGAACTTAAAGCTCTAAACTTAGAAGGATTATTTTTATGTGTTAGATATATTTTCCCTCTGTCTGTATTTACAAATAAGTGCCCTTTATCATATTCAAATTGGTTAGGATCTATTACATCTGGGCGCGCTCCAACACTGTCATAAAATGAGTTTACTTTGTCTTTTAACAGTTCATGATACAAAGGAGAAGTAGTTACCATTCCAGTCATATCTGTGATACTGGTATCTGAGGCATCCATGTCATCCATTTTAAAATCTTCATGATTAAATCCTCCTGCTGCCATTGTTTTATTAATTTATTATTTTTTATTGTGCATAATAAAAATGACACAGTCTTACGGATCAAAGTTAGACCCATACAGAAAACTACGTGAGCCTCTGGGTGTTAAGGGCATAAGACAATCAATCGTCATCACGAACAATCCAAGTACCATAGACCAGAACCAAACACTTACAGTCAAGTTTCCAAACCTAGGCCCCAGTGACGTTATTGTTCCTGGCACTGCACGCCTAGCATTTAATATTGAACTATCATCAGACGCAGACGTAAACAGAACTCTAGTTGACAATCTTGGCAGAGCAATTGTTAGAACTATTAAAGTAAAACTTGAAGGACAGGAAGTGTTTAGTCTTGATGACGCAGATGTGTTCTACTGTTACAAAGATCTTTGGCTCACAAGAGAAGAACGAGAAGACCGTATTTACCAAGGCATACAGTCTGATAATGTTACCAAACTTCGAATCAATGCTGGAGATAAATCAACGTCAGCAGCCAATGACGTTATTATAGCAGAAACATATGGAACCAGATTTTACATTCCACTTGAGTTTGAAATCCTCACAGCACATTTGCCTTATTATCAAGGGGCACTGAATGACCGTCTGAGCTTTGAACTAACTTTCAATGACTACTCCAAAGTTATTAAATCATCTGCCACAGATGCAACATACAAGATCTCTAACATTTCCTTGGAATATGAAATTGTCACACACACTGAACTAGCCAGACTCATTCAAAATCAATACCAGTCAAGACTTCCAATTTATTATGACCGTGTGATTAGACATAGTTTAATACCCAAAGACAAGAGTGACCCAATGTGGAACATAAACTTGAACACGCCTGCCAGGTCACTGAAAGGTATTCTTATGTTGTTTGTTGAACCAGTGAGTCCATACAAAAGGGATTCAGAAAAATTCTACAATCCAAAGATTACACATTTGTCCTGCACAATCGAAGGCCGCCCTAATCAAGTGTACGCTTCAGGTTTGTTACCTTATCAACACTACGATGAGATCACAAAGTATTTTGCAGGAGGAAGGATTAGAGATAAACCTGCAAACATTGCGTGCAAAGATCTACATCTGTATGATGTTAGGATCGGACAATACCTGACAAACAAGTATGCACTGTGGCTAGACCTGCGTAGTACAGATGACGACTACCTTCATGGGTCAGGACGAACTGTCGAGAATGGTAGTGATGGAATAACAATTCAGATACAAAAGAAGGTTGAAACTGCTGCAGCCATAAACATATATTTGTACCTGATATATGACGCACAACTCAATATTGCAGAAAGCAGACTGAGTGGACACATATATTAAAATTATATTGTGTATTAAAATGAACCTGAGCTTGATGACACTTGACCCACACTGTGGATTGTTTTGTGGTGCCACAGGGTGTGGGAAAACTGAATTTGTACTTAACCTCTTACAAACAAGATACATACACCACTTTGAAAACATTGTCATATTTTGTCCTACAATAAAAAACAACAAAGCTTATCACAACCGTTTATTCATTTGGACTGACAGCAACATATACTTAGTCGACCCTGAAAAGAAACTGAATGACTACCTACAATATTTTTACAAGCAATTTGAAGGACAGCCAACATTGTTTATTGTTGATGACTGCTCTGCAGAAAAAGACATTGTCAAAAAGAGAAACACTCTAGCAGAACTTGCCTTCAGTGGCAGACACGCAAATGTAAGTGTATGGATTCTCACTCAGAAATATAATGCTGTACTGAAAGATTTTCGAGAACAGTTAAAGTTTATCTGTTTGTTTTACTGTAAAGATCGTGACAGCTTTGAAGACTGTCTCAGAGAAAACGATGTCATACCAAATAAGCATGAACGTGATGATGTAAAAAATAAACTGAAATCAACTAAGCATCTAAAGCTCATTTTAAAGACAGATCAGCCCACAGGGTATGGGTTAGTAAATTGATGTAAATTAATTTATACATTTGTTTGTCCAATAAAAATGACAGACGGACAAATCATACAGGTGCTTGATCTCACACACCTTTTCAAAGATGTTATGCACTTTACTGATTTAATAACATCACCCAAACAGACTTACATAAGCCTTTCAGCACCATCAGAAATATATGTTACATATAGTGTGACTTTGGATTATGTTGATGAGCATCCAGATGTGGAGTGCATGACAGTTGATTTAAAGACACCTACTTTTAAAGTTGTTGATACCAACTATGGCTGGTTAGGGGAAGTTTGTTATAGCATATTTAAACAACTACGCAAGCTAAATGTTTATATTGACAGTGTTACAGTTAATAAAGTGGTATTACACAGGGTGAGCCAGCGGTAATATTTTTTCATTTATTATTTTGTCGGACAAATAAAAATGACGGACAATGTTCAAAACCCTGGCTCATCAAGCTTAAGAAACGTGTTTCACACAACAAACTTACCTATATCCAATACTAATAATGTTTATGAATCAATAGAAAACTCTTTTTCTGTCATACAGCAAAATCTTATCACAGGCAGTGTTAAGATTCAGATTGTTGCGAAAATCGAATTCACTAGGGTGGACGGTGAAGTGATTGTATCGTATATATCAACAAGACAACACACAGTTAACACAAGAAGAGAATTAGAGAACGTGTTTAGAGACAGACTATTACCAGACTTTCTCCAGGCGATTGACAGTGCAAAAATGAAGGGGTCTGGTTGGCACGAAGGACATGTACATGAACTGCAACTAAAGCAGTCTAGGTATCATCCTATACTAGGTAAAGCATGGATACCACTGCCAACAGAAGTAGTAAACAAAAAGGCTGTCGTCAACATACAGAACAATGACAACTATTGTTTCATGTGGTGTGTGCTTGCTAAACTACACTTTATAAAATCAAAACCTGAACGTGCATCTAACTACACTAAATTTGTAAATGAACTCAACTTCAGTGGCATTGAGTTCCCTGTTAAAATAGAAGACATAGACTTGTTTGAAAAACTAAATCCTGGTATATCTGTAAATGTGTATGTGTGGGATAATGAGTCTGTTGACAAGTTACAACCAATTAGAGTATCACCAATTGCCCCAACCTATGGAAAGTCAGAAGATAGGCATGTTGACATGTTACTAATAAGCTCTGGTGATAACTTCCACTACACAATTATCAGGAGTATGTCACGACTAATTCATAATCATGTATCAAAACATAATGGTAAACAGGAAGTGTGTAAGAGATGTTTACAAAGATTTTCTTCTATTGCAGTGGCACATAAACACATCCTGCATTGTAGGTCAGCTGATGACATACAAACTGTACTTAAGTATCCAGAACCTGGTAGTCAAGTGTATTTTAAAAACTATGGGAATCAACAAAAGCTGCCGTTTGTAGTGTATGCAGATTTTGAATCACTGGTTGTTCCGTATGAAGGTCATGTTCCAGAGACATTACCAAAGACTATAAAACTGAGTGACCAAGTGGTGTGTTCTTTTGGATACATTATTGTTAGGTCAGACGGTCTTCATTCAGAGCCTGTTATCTACAGAGGTGAAAATGCAGCTTGTCTGTTTTTAACAGAAATGAGACATCTGTATAGTCAGGTAGTACAATATCTCACAACATGTCAGATGCCTTTGGTGATGACAGAAGAAGACAAACTGAAATTTGATACAGCTGAGATGTGTTGGATTTGTGAACAACCTTTAGGATGTGATAAAGTTCGTGACCACAACCACATAACTGGGCGTTACAGAGGCGCTGCACATAACAATTGTAACTTGTTATTAAAAATAGATCCTAAGACATACAAGTTACCAATCTTTTTCCACAATCTTAAAGGATATGATTCACACATTATCATGCAGGCTGTAGATGAGTCGTACAAAAACATAAGTTGTATTGCCCAGACAACTGAGAAATACTTGACTTTTAGGTTAGACAAATTAGCATTTTATGACTCCATGCAACATTTGTCTTTAGGTCTTGCTAGTCTGGCAGAAGGACTGACTGAGTATCCAATAACGAGTAAATATTTTGAACCAGACTTGATTAAGAAAGGTGTGTATCCATATGAGTACATTGATCACTGGGTTGTGTTTGAGGAAACAAGACTGCCACCAAAAGAGAAATTTTATTCCACACTAACTGGTAAAGGTATTTCTGACTCTGAATACCAGCATGCACTTGATGCGTGGGGGAAGTTAGGGTGTCAGACTATTGGTGACTACCACGATCAGTACTTGAAAGCTGACGTTTGCTTGCTAGCAGATGTATTTGAAAGTTATCGTGAAAAGGGTTTGTTGCACTACAGACTTGACCCAGCCTGTTACATCACTAGTCCTGGCATGACATGGGATGCATTTTTGAAATCCAGTAAAATATCTATAGATCTGTTGTCTGATCGTACGATGGGTGAAATGGTGGAACGCGGATTGAGGGGAGGCATTAGTATTGCAGCAAATAACTACGCCAGAGCCAACAATAAATATCTGGACACCTTTGACCCCTCAAGCCCGGGGTCAAGGTCATTCATTACGTACCTTGATGCTAATAATTTGTATGGCTGGGCAATGTGTGAATTATTGCCCTTGAAAAACTTTTGTCTGTATGATTTGTCACAGTATGATGTAACAGAGTCAGGGTTAACAAACAATATTATGAATCTTGATCGAAACGATCCAAAGGGTTGGATCTTTGAAGTAGACCTGGAGTATCCACACCATCTACATGATTACCACAATGATTATCCGTTGGCTGTTGAGAAAATGAGTATGACAGGGAAAAAAGAAGACACTAAACTTGTACCAAATCTAAATGACAAATTCAATTACGTTTGTCACTACCGCTTGTTACAGTTTTACATCAGACATGGGTTAGTACTAAAGAAAGTTCACAGAGGAATTCAATTTGATCAGAGTGCTTTCATGAAAGATTACATAATGAAGAACACAACCCTTCGTGCCAGAGACGGCAACACTGCATTTGACAAAGACTTCTTTAAGCTTATGAACAATGCCTGTTTTGGCAAGACAATGGAAAATCCTCATCACCGCAAAGATGTGAGACTGGTCACAACTGAATCGGGTGCAATTAAACTTACAGGTAAGCCACAGTACACAGGGTACAAAGAATTTCATTCATCATTGTATGCTGTGTCACTCAAAAAAAAGATTGTCAAACTGGACAAGCCAGTATTCATTGGTATGGCAATTCTTGAGTTGTCAAAACTGCTGATGCTTGAATTTTATTATGATTACTTCAAACCAAAATATCCTGAGTGTCGATTGTTATACACTGACACTGACTCTATGATAATAGACGTGCCTACTGAAGACTTTTACGAAGACATGAAAACAGAGTTACACATGTATGACACGTCTGACTACCCTAAAGATCACCCGCTGTTTAGCACACAAAACAAGAAAGTGCCTGGTAAGTTTAAGGATGAACTAAATGGTGTGCCTATAGTTGAGTATGTTGGACTGAGATCCAAAATGTATTCTATACTGCACCAGAAAGGTAGTCAGTCAAAAGCCAAAGGAATAAAAAAAACAGCGATAAAAAATAAAGACATTCGTCATGAACATTACAAGCAAGTGTTAGATGGTGCACTAATGCCTGATTATCCAAACAAGTCACTGAGATCAAACAAACACAATCTTGAAATAATTCAAACGCACAAAAAGTCACTTGCAGTTGGGGACACAAAACGAGTGTTTCATAGTAAAGAGAAAGCTTATGCACCAGGTCATTACAGACTCAAGTTATCTGAAGATATTTGTGATGAACTGGTTGATGAATTAATTGACGACTTAGTTACTGAAATGAGTAACGGTGTCTGGGGGAATAATCTGTAATTCTTCTCTGACAAATGCCCTCTGGGGTGCAGGGTCGTACAGATAATATATTGTTGCGTCTGCGCCGGGAATTATTTTTTTTATATTGTGTACAGACGTTGACCAGATAGGGTCTGTTGCCCTGCGCTTTATGTCATTTTCAGCTTCACCTGGTTGATATAAATATCTCACCTGTTTAGTAAATAAACTTGTGTCTGGTGCTGGGGTTGGGGCTGTTTTTGGCTCTGTAATTGTTTTCAATTTAATAGCATCAGCAGGTTTTGGGTGTCCTTCGTTATTCATTGCTTTTATCACATGTGGTAACCTTTGTACCCACTCAGTGTTCCGGGTGTCATGCATGAGTTCCTTTGAATACTGATAGCTGAAAAGTCTCTCTGATAACTGTTTGTTAAAGTTCTCTACAATTGCCTGTGATCTGTGCACACCTGGAATGCCTCGTCTGACCAGTACACCATGCTTAGCAAATAACTGATTAACTGCGCCCTTAAATTCAGATCCATCATCAACTTGTACAAGTCTGGGGTATCTTAAGGGGCCTCGACTATATATTTTTGATAAAGCAGTAGCAACTGTAATGGCTGTTTTGTCAGATATGGGTTCAGCGTCTTTATACCTTGAAGCAATGTCTACGACAGTTAATGCATACTTGTATCGTTTCTTTCTTATTGTGTCATGTGGTAAGAACAGGAGGTCCATTTGGTGTGTGTCATTTGGTGTTGCGTTCTCAAAATGAGGTCTAGATATCTTTCTTGGAGCAGGGAGATATATCTGCCAAATTGCCTGTCTCTGTAACCATTGCTTGACTTGATTGAGTGTTATATCTCCACCCACAGCGGCATGTAATTTCTGAATAGCTGTTGCTCCTTTCCAATAGCCTGATGGAGAGTAATATATTTTCGATAGTTTATTTTCGGCTGCCATTTTTTCTAGCAATGAAAACTCCTGTAAAATAAACAAATGTCATTCCCACTAGAACAAAGATTATCTCCCCGTTTCTTTGTTGTGTGCTTGGTTTGTAATAGTCACTTAGTTTCGGTTTCGGGATAGACATGTCTTCACCTGTGACAAGAAAATATTCCCTGATTGCTTCGTCTGTATTTGAAAACGTATGTTGTGCGTGGCCTTCAAGCCTGAGTTTTTCATTGATGAAATCAAGTTTTTCAATTCTATTCTTTTCATATTCTTGTTGAGCTTGAGCGAGTTTCTCTGTTGCCTCATTGTGACGTTTCATTTCTTCTGCTGATTCTTCTCTACCCATTTTTGAAAAGAGATAATTAGAGCCACTGAAAGCCAATGCGTTAACAACTGCCCCACCAATCATAATAGCTATCGTCGCCATATTATTTTTATTTACATAGAAACATTTTCTGGAATAATTCCCTGCTTGACAAGAAAATCTTTTGTCGCAATCGACGCTGTGACAACTACAATTAGCTTAGCACTGTCTTCGAAATCAAGTCTACTCAAGTCTGCTGATTTCATTTTGAGTAGACTTTTCCCCAGCATAGAATAAGCTACTGCTAATCCACTGATTACGGCAGAGTGATACACAAGGTTCATCATGTTCTTTGAGTCATTCATTTTCTAAGGCAAGAAAAATTAAAATAATATTTTTATTTACTGCATATAAAATGGGTCAACGGCTTTGGATGTTACTGGTAATGTGGCGACTTCTGGTTTTGTTTTTGGAGTGTCTGATTTTCTGGTCACTGTACGAGTCTGTGGTTTGTATTTTTTGTATAATTGATACCCTACGTAACCAAATCCGAGAACAAATCCGACAATTATATATTTTGTTGATTGAGGTTCGGGGTCAGGGTTAGACTGGGTTGTTTGTCTCTCACTTTGATGTGGGTGTCCTGTCGGTGTTGGTCTTGATGGTAGTGAAGGTGTTGATGCCTGGTCAGTCACATGAGACTCTTCTGTTTGTGTTTGAAGCTGTAATTTTTTTTGCCTGTTCCATTCGGCTAATCTTTTTCCTGCATCAACGCGGCCTGGACTTTTAGCCTTAGTCACAGTTTGAACCTGTGTCAAAATAGGGTCCGGGTTCAGTTGTGTAGTCATCTTGTTCTCGTCCATTTGATCCTTCTTTTTCTTTCTCTAGAAAATTTATTTTTGAAAAATCAATATGACTCCCGGTAACAAGAAGGGCTACGACAGGAGCAAGGTAATTTCCGAACTTGTAAAACATGACACATGCTAATTTGCCAATTGAACTTGAAACAATAGGATTGCTTTCAAGGTCGTGTGAAAGACTGTCACTATCCACAGGTAGAAAGTGACTCACTGCTTTTGTGTATAGGCATACAAGAGATCGACTCAAATCACGAGTCATTAGTGAGGCAATGTGGTTCTCATATTTAGAATGAAGCTTGATTAGTTCGTCAGCGGTGAGAGATTCAATATCCTCTGTCATGTATTGTTTTCCGAGATAAGCCTTTGACTTGCCTGAGACAATCACAGACAAAAGACGCTGTTTCTTAGAGTCTAAATCTTTGTTTTCTACAGCGTTGATATCATTTAGAAGAAGTAATTCGTCTTGATTCATTTTATAATAAAAAATATTAATTTTAAATGACATTGATTTTGGAAACCTTTATTTTACTGAAAAAAATAAGGAGAAACCTAAAAAAACGGGGTGTGTCATTAGATGAGCAATTTGTGATAAAAAACAATGAAAAATTGACGTCGTCAAAAAATCTGTTGTATTCTCCATCTTTATATCTCTGCATCAGGTATCTCTGTAGCAAGTTTGGGTTTAAAGTTGTGAATAGTATTTGAGAAAAAACATCTTTTGTCAAAATATGGGTATTTTAGACCTATTTCCTGAGCCCTTGTGACCCTTGACCTTTCTGAGGGGTCATCCAAATTAGTATGCATAGATAGGTCTTACCATCAGGTATCTCTGTACCAAGTTTGGGTTTGAAGTTGTGAATAGTATTTGAGAAAAAATAAATTATGTCAAAATATAGCTATTTTGACCTATTTCCTGATCCCCTGTGACCTTGATCTTTGTGAGAGGTCACTCAAATTGGTATGTTTAGAAAGGTCTTACCACAAAGTATCCTTGGGCCAAGTTTACAGAATGTGGCTTGAATAGTCTCCGAGAAAATGCCAACGTTAAAGTTTGCCACGGACGGATGACGGACGGACAACCACTGGCCCAAAACATACTCACTTTTGCTTCACACGTGAGCCAAAAATTTGAACAAGATAAACACGTAATCACTCTTTAAATAAACACTAGCTCGCACCATATAAGCACATTCCTAACACGAAACACACACACACATACAATCTACATACATGGGCTACACATACAACGGTGAACATTTCCAGGCAGCACATCCGGACTAAGGTAATTCTGATACGCTACCTGGAAAACATCGGTCTTCAAATTTGTTTTGAAAGTCATCAGCATGGGTGGGACCGATAAAAAAAGTTGAATCCTGAAGCAAGGGCACTTTTTAAGTGAAAAAAAAAAAAAAAATTCTTTTGAATCCGGAAATCCGGCTGTAGCCGGAAAAGTCCCACCCATGCATCAGGGTAGGGGATAGATGGACATGCAGTGGAAATGAGTTCCAAGTGTGAGGGGCCTGATAACTGAAAGAACGTGCACCAGCAGTTTTAGGTTGACTCTGGGCTGAACATGCAGTTTCTGTGAGCATGAGCATAGACTTCTACTAGGATTGATGCCAGGGACAGATATGCAGGAAGTGTATTGTCATAGTGTTTGTATGCCAAAGTGGCCAGCTTGTACTCTATTCTCTGCTTGACAGGTAGCCAGTGGAGATGCCTTGGCAGTGGTGTGACATGATCAGTGCGGTTTTTGCGAAGGACTAACCAGGCTGCATTATTCTGGATACGCTGAATGCAAGTGAGTTGATCAGATGAGATACCAGAAAGAAGGGAATTACAGTAATCTAGACGGGACAGAATGCGAGAGCTGGGCAGTAGTCTTTTCTGTCAGAAAGGATCTGCAGAGCTCCAGGTAGGCAGTGCGGCAAAGATGGCTAATCTGTTTTTCCATCGATAAACTCAAATCGAGCAAAACACCAAGATTTTTTACATCGGATTTGAAAGAAATGGCCACCTATGGAAATGTGATCACTGCTGGAGACTGATGTTCTAGCTCGAGTACCAACAAGCATGCTCTGTTTTGTCATCATTAACTTTAGTCTGTTACAAGTCATCCAGTCTTTGACTTCAACTATACACTTTTCCACACTGGAAACAATGGTCTGCAGGTTACTAGACTTAGAGACCTGAGTGTCATCAGCATACTTGTGATACTCACAGCTATTCTGGCCGATGATTCGGGAAACTGGTTCAGTGTAAAGAGAAAACAGCAGAGGACCCAAAACAGACCCTTGTGGGACACCATACTGCAAAAGCACAGGCTGAGACATGATCCCATTCACACATACAGACTGATATCTTTCAAGAAGGTAAGACTTGAGCCATGACAGCGCTGTACCAGAAATACCAAAAGAAACGCGTAGGCGTTCTAAAAGAATCCCGTGATCCAGTGTGTCAAACGCTGCAGACAGGTCTAATAATGACAGCAAAGAGACATTCCGATGTTGGCATGTGTAAGCAGGCTGTTGGTAATGTGAAGCAAAGCTGTCTCAGTATTGTGATGTCTTTGATATGCAGACTGATACAGTTCAAGTAAATCATTACTACTGAGATGTGACATGAGCCAACTCAGCACAACTTTCTCCAGAATCTTGGAAAGAAATGGAAGATTAGACACTGGTCTATAATTCTTCAGCAAGTTTGCATCCATCCCTGCCTTCTTCAACAATGGGATCACCACAGCCTGCTTAAGATGCCGAGGCACAGACCCTGACTCCAGAGACAAGTTAATAATTCTGGTTATCAGACTGACAAGATCAGGGCATAGCTCGAGTACAAAGGTGGGAATAGCACAGAAGAGCACACGCTGCCTTGGTCACAACAACCTGACATTCAATTTAGGGATGTATTTTCTATATCCGAGCTGTCCCACTATCATCTGACTCAAAATCAGTAAAAGATTTATCATCAGAGAAGAATTCCTCTTCTCTCTCCACTCAGCAACTCGTTTTGATGGCAAACGTGTGGTCTAAGTCGCTTGAAAACACATGCGAGTGCAGTAAACATTGGCATTGCTCAACACAAGCAGCATCTAAATTTCATGAACAAATTATCACGTCAAAATAAAATACACATAAATATTTAGAGGAAAAGTGCTTTATGTACACTTTCATTTGTTTTTTTAACACAACTAAGAGCTGAAAAAAGATAAAGTTTCAATCTACACATAAAGTTGTGACTTGTCAAGATACTGTAACTGTGCCATCATAAGATTTGTTATGATGGGCAATGGAGTGAACTGGTAAGACTAAGAGTGAAAGGACAACTCCCAGAGTTGGAGAATGAACTAATGTGTCTTCGTGTATTAAGTACTGACCAAAAAATACCCTGGCAGCAGTTTCTGAAGGAATTCAGCCTCTTTGTGTTGCACCGTTTTGATGATGAACTCATCATCATGCGTAGTGTAAAACACAGACCCACTGGCACCAGGATTGGACAATTCCTGTAAAGGTTCTGCACACAATGATACCTGCACAGATAAATATTTTTTAAAATGTCAATGACACTGAAAATCATCACAACAGTCACATGGCAACAACAGCTCAAGGCAATTAACCCATTTAACCCCAATGCACTACAGCAAGAGATGGACTGACCACAATAATTCCAGGGTAATGCCAGATTAACTTGGCACTTGATGGCGCCAAGCTAATCTGGCACTACCCTTGAATTATCATGGTCAATCCATCTCCTGCAACTGTTACGTAGTCATAAGTGTTACCTCCAAAATTTAGGAATAAAATTTAGGAAATGGGGCCATGGGTTAAATATTATTCATAATACACCATTTTACTGCACAGTAAACATCAGATATAGCTTCTTTGACATCGGAGATAACGTTTTTCACAAATATCTTAGCAAAGAACCACTTTGCTATGCCATCTTAGAACAACCATTATTCGGTGACAGTTGACCTAATGTGATTTACTTTAAAAATGTATTTTTCTTTAAAATAAATTTTTTCGAAAAATACCTATGATATTACCGAGAGGAAGATATACTTAACGGACAATTTCAGTTTCCAAAATTTGTTGTGTGTTGCCACACAACCAGGGACGTAACTCTAGCAAGCAGTTACCTAATCCCCTGAGTGTCCTCCCTATCCTCGGAGTAACCTCCCTTCCAAATCTCGCGAGAGGCCGTTATTTCCAGTTCTATCTGAGCTGACATGCAGCAAGCGGGGAAGGTGGGAGGGAAGTTTGAGTAATACCATTGGTAAGTATTTTTTGAAAAAATTTTAAAGAAAAATACATTTATGTCTTCAAAATTGTTACCGATGGTATTACTGAGAGGAAGAATTAAAAAGAGGGGGAGGGTGCCGCTCGAGGGTCAATGCCCCCAGGTAACTGCTTAGCTAGACCCCTGGCCGAGGCACACTCACGACAATTTCAGTCAAGTGTTAACTACGGCGGCGCCAGTGCCGGGAGGGAGTGTTGAGCTACGGCAACGTCACCCACCAAAGCCAGGTTGTGCCGCTGGCTGGAGAGGTCACGCAAGTAAAAACAGGCTAAGGTACATTCGGCCCGCCAGCCCACAGCCACCACAATGTCCTTCACGGCGCAGTTACGGTCGAACGCGACACTCGCGGAGACAGCCCAGATCTCGTGTGCCCGAATCCGCAGCCTCTTCGCTCCCGCAGGCGAGAGGTCATTGTAAGCCGAACGGATAACTCCACGCAGCCAAGTGATCTACCTTTTTGGTCTGGATTGGAGATCGTTTGGGCGGATATATCGTGCCGGTTCGGAACCAAGGGCAAGAAAAGGTGTGAATGACCCCGCCGTAAGGGCTTTGACCGGCGGAGATAGATTTTTAACGCCCGAACTGGATCATGCTGTTTGACGTCTTAGGGCGTGTCAGGACCCCGAAGAGGACGAATAGTGATCGGTTGAGGGGCCGCTGAGGGTAGCCAATTTTTTGCCAAAAAGGAAGGGTTAGTGAGTAATTGAACCGAGCCGTCAGCCCGGAGTTGTAGGCAAGACGGAAGTACAGAGAGAGCGTGGAGCTCACTCACGCGAGAAGCTGTGGCTAAGGCCAGCAAGAAGCAGGTCTTCCTCGTCAAGTCCGAGAACCGAGCCAAGTGCAGCAGTTCAAAACGAGCAGAGTTGAGCCATGTTAACACCCACGCAAGATCCCAACATGGGAGTAGTGATCGGGTCACTGGTCGCCGGAGATCAAAATGAGCCATGAGGTCAGCGAGGTCCTTGCAAGATCCCGGATCGGGTCGACCCAAATGGCGGTAAGTGTCAGCCACCATAGAAAGATAACCTCGAATGGTGATGGGTGCCGAGCCCTGATCCTCGAAGAGCCACAAGAAGAACTCGGCGAGTTGGGGCATAGTCAGAGTTGTGGGGGAGAGGTGTCGCGACCCACACCATGACAGTAAAACCCGCCATTTACCCTCATAGACTCTCCTGGTGGAAGGCCGTCGAGCTGAAGCGATAGCCGCCACTGCTGCATCCCTCGAGCGGTAAGGGCACGCCGCACAATCGCCAAGCGTGTAAGAGGAGGCTTTCCGGGCAAGGGTGAAAAAGATCCTGCCGGGGTTGTTTCAGCATCGTGGTTGGCGTTGGAAGTCGTAACAGGGGGTCCGTGGCGAGACTCAGGAGATCTGTGGTCCAGCTCTTGTTCCAAGAGAACGGTGCCACCAGAAACAGGACTGCGTGGCAGCCCCTGAGCTTCAGAAGAATCTTGGGTACCAGGACAGACGGAGGGTACGCATAGGCCAAGAGACCCTCCCAGGGGATAGAGAGAGCATCCACCGCCCACGCAAGGGGATCTGGAACAGAGGAGACGAAGAGGGGAAGTTGTGCGTTCCACCTCGTCGCAAACAGGTCGATCATGGGTGTCTCCCACTCCCAGTGCCGGCAAATCATCCGAAAAAGGTTGGGGCGAAGAGCCCACTCGGTATGGAGAAACTGGCCATGACGAGATAAGGAATCTGCCAGCACATTCAGCCATCCCGGAATGTGACGTGCCCATAGCGAAATGCCCGATCCTGGCACCACACCAGAATATGGAACAGAAAAATGCAAAGGGAGGGAGAACAGGTCCCGCCCTGCTTCTGAATATAGGAGACAACCGTTGTGTTGTCGGAGAGAACCAGGACCACCTGGCTGGTCACGCGTGGTTCCCAAGAGATCAGGGCAAGCCACACTGCTTTCAGCTCCAACCAATTGATGTGTCTGCCCACTAAATCCGGTGACCAAACACCCGCTGTCGTGCTGAAGTCCGGGAGCAGGTGAGCGCCCCAACTGGAAAGACTGGCATCCGTGCTGATCGACAGAAAAGGAAGCGGGGACGCAAGGGGAACCCCCGACGCCAACCACGTGGGATCCGTCCACCGAAGGAGATGCGGCCGAACTAAGGGCGACACCGGAACGCAAACCTCCAAATCCCCCGAAGACGGACGCCAAAGAAGGTGGAGATGAATTTGAATTGGACGCGAGTAGAGCCGGCCAAGGGGAAGCAAGTCCGCCGCAGCACTCATGAGACCCAACTACTGTAACCACAGTCTCGCCGGAGCCGCGGAAGCAAGATACATCCGACGGGCCAAAAGAACCAACTTGTCGATCCGAGCTTGGGGAAGGCGCACCAAGTTCAAGTCGGTCTGAAACTCCATGCCAAGGTGGAGAAAATGGAGAGATGGCGATAGGTCCGACTTGCCGAAGTTGACTAGAAAACCGAGGCGATGGACAAGGGAAAGCAGGGCGTCCCTGTCAGCGGTCAAGCAGGTTGCATCCTGATTCCGGAGAAGAAGATCGTCTAGGTAGTGGGAGGTCGGACTGAGAGACGACCTCCGAGCGCGGGAAATCACCGCATCCATTACTTACTTACATACGCCTGTCACCCCTACCCGGGGGTGACAGGCGTATGTAAGCTGGACAAGGAGCTTGACAGCAGGCTGGCAAAAGCGAACAGTGCTTTCGGGCGACTTTTCAAGCGGGTGTGGCACAATCAACAGCTGAAAACAGGCACCAAGTTCAGCGTGTACAGAGCTGTGGTCCTCACCACCCTGCTGTATGGTTCCGAGTCCTGGGCCCTCTACCGCAGCCAACTACGACTCCTCGAACGCTTCCACCAGCGCTGCCTGCGTACCATCCTGGGCATTCACTGGAGTGACTATGTCACCAACGTCGAGGTCCTTGAACAGGCTGAAACTGTGAGCATCGAGGCTTTGCTGCTGCGGACACAGCTCCGCTGGGCGGGGCATGTCTCCAGGATGGAGGATCATCGCCTACCAAAGATCACCCTGTTCGGCGAGCTTGCTTCTGGACACCGTGACAGAGGGGCACCAAAGAAGAGATACAAAGACTGTCTCAAGAAGTCGCTTAGTGCCTGCCAAATCGACCACCACCAGTGGTCTTCGCTTGCTGCGGACCGTGACACCTGGCGCTCCACCATTTACAAGGCAGCTGTCTCCTTTGAGGACTCTCGCAGAGCTAGCCTTAAGGACAAGCGGCTCAGGAGAAAAAACAGAGATGCCGCAGCTCAGAACCCTGGCCAGACCTTCCCCTGCAGCCACTGCGGTCGAACCTGCCTGTCTCGGATTGGCCTCCGCAGCCACGAACAAGCCTGCAGACGTCGTGGGCAACTCCTATAAAATCTTCGTTCGCGAAGTCAAGCCAAGAGAGACATACGCCTGTCACCCCTACCCGGGTATAGGCCCTCGACGAGAGACCTCCAGCAACTCCTGTCCTGTGCTTCTCCTTCGATTCTACTCCAGGTGGTTCCCAGTCTCTTGATGTCTGCTTGGAGGTCTCGACGCCAGGAGTTTCTCGGCCTACCTCTTTTCCTCTTTCCCTGGGGGTTCCATGACAATGCCTGCCTAGTGATACTGGAAGCTGGCTTCCTCAGGCTGTGACCGATCCATCCCCATCTTCTTCGCCCAATTTCATTCTCTGCTGTTATCTGCTCTGTTCTCTCCCAGAGTCTGATGTTGCTGATCTTCTCTGGCCAGTGGATTTTCAAAATTCTTCTAAGGCAACTGTTCATGAAGGTCTGTACTCTGTTGACTGTGGTTTTTGTCAATCTCCAAGTCTATGCTCCATATAGGAGAACTGCTTTTACATTGGAGTTGAAAATCCGGACTTTGGTGTGTTGTGACAGCTCTCTGGAACTCCACACTTTTTTTAACTGGAGAAAGGCTGCTCTGGCTTTACCGATTCGTGCTCTGACATCTGCATCAGTGCCGCCTTTTTTGTCTATGATGCTCCCGAGATAGGTGAAGGACTCCACCTCCTCCAACGGGGTGCCAGCAAGCAAGATTGGTTCTTCCCTGGTTGTGTTCAGCCTCATTGTCCTTGTTTTCTGTTTGTGAATGGTGAGGCCCACTTGGGACGAGATGTCAGCAAGCCTCGTGGTCTTGTCCTGCATTTGTTGACGAGTGTGGGACAGTAATGCCAAGTCGTCTGCAAAATCGAGGTCGTCAAGCTGTGTCCACAGTGTCCACTTCGTCTGTGCTCTGTGGTCATCTTCATGACCCAGTCTATGGCCAGTAGGAAGAGGAACGGAGACAGCAGACACCCCTGCCTGACACCAGTTCTGACCTGGAGCTCCCTGGTGAACTGCCCTTCGTGGATCACGCGACATGTCATGCCATCATAGCTGCTCTTGATCAGGCGGACGAGCTTTGTGGGTACACCGTAGTGTCGTAGGAGTTTCCACAGAGTCTCTCGGTCCACGCTGTCAAATGCTTTCTCATAATCCACAAAGTTGACGTACAGCGGGGAGCTCCACTCCAGAGACTGTTCCACGATGATGCGGAGAGTGGCGATCTGGTCTGTACATGATCGGTTCTTCCTGAATCCCGCTTGCTGGTCTCTCAGCTGGGGGTCAACGGAGCTCTTCATTCTCTCTAGGATGATCCTGTTGAAGACCTTTCCTGGTACTGACAGCAAGGTGATTCCTCTGTAGTTGGAACACTTGCTGAGGTCGCCTTTCTTGGGAAGCTTGATTAGGTACCCCTCCTTCCAGTCAGCTGGCATCACCTCCTCTTCCCAGATCTTTCCAAACAGTGGGTACAGCATCTCCACTGTTGTCTCTAGGTCTGCTTTCAGAGACTCCGCTGGGATGCCATCTGGCTCTGCTGCTTTGCCATTCTCAGGCATCAGAACTGTTCACCCAAAAAAAATCTGAAAACGGCGATTTTGAAGAATTGTAGAGTTATTTAAAGCCATTTCCTGGCACATAAGAAGTCAAAAGTGTTATTAAACAGGGGCCAGGAAAATCTGAAAATTGCCGAAAATCGGACAGTTCTGATGCCTGCATTCTTCAAAAATGCCACTGCTCTTCTGATCTCTTCCCGGCTGGGTCTGTCACAGCTGATGGGTAGGTTGGTCTCTGCCGGCTGGATGTCGGGGGGGTCGGGTGGGCTAGATCTGTTCAGTAACTCTTCAAAATACTCGGCCCATCTGTCGAGTTGGTCTGCTCTGTCTGCAATAGGCTTGCCTTCTTTGTCTTTTACTGGTCTTTTTGTATGGCCATACTTACCCGACAATCTTCTGGTAATGTCGTAGAGCCGTTTCATGTTGCCGCTGCCTGCTGCCTTTTCTGCCTCTGCTGCCAGGCTGTCTGTGTAGGCCCTCTTGTCTGCCCTGATACTCCTCTTCACCTCGCGGTTGGCTTCCGAGTATTCCTCCTGTGCCCTTACTTTGGCTGCTCTCGTGCGACTGTTGTTGACCGCTACTTTCTTCTGCTTCCTCGCTTCTATCTTCTTCAAGGTCTGTGCCGACAGCCAGTCCTTGTGGTGGTGTTTCCTGAACCCTACAGTGTTTTTGCAGGTTGAGTTCAGCGCCTCTCTAACTGCCTTCCACTGCTGCTCTGTGGTGACCGCCTCCTCTTCATTTACTAGCTCCTGTAGCGCTTGAAACCGGTTGGACAGCACCAGTTTGAACTCTTCTCTAACTCCAGTTTCTCTCAGGAGGCCTACATTATAGCGCTGTCTTCTTGTTGCCTCTGTGCGGCTTTTCTTTAGCTTGAGCTTCATTCTTAAGGTAAGCAGATGGTGGTCGGAGGCGACATCTGCTCCCCTCCTCACTCGAACATCTTGAAGGGATCTTCTAAATTTCTTGCTAATGCAGATATGGTCTATTTGGTTCTCTGTTGTATGGTCAGGTGAGACCCAAGTTGCTTTGTGTATTCTTCTGTGTGGGAAGATGCTGCCTCCAATGACAAGTCGGTTTAGAGCACAAAAGTCTACAAACCTCTCCCCGTTCTCACTCATCTCCCCTAGTCCCTGTCTCCCCATCACCTCTTCGTATCCGGTGTTGTCCTCCCCTATTTTGGCATTAAAATCGCCCATGACGATGGTGATGTCTCGCTCCGCACATTTGTACACGGCACTCTGGAGTCTCTTGTTTCTCTTCCTCGTCACTGTCATTGGTGGGCGCATAACACTGGATGACGTTCAGCTTGAGCTTTTTCTTGGTTCTAAAGGCTGCTGTGATAATTCTTGGCCCAAGAGGTTCCCAGCCCATCAGCGCTCTCTGTGCCACTGGTGACAGCATGAATGCTACTCCTTCTGTATGGGGGGCATTCTCCTCTTCATGACCTGAATACAGAATCATCTCCCCACTTAACAGCCTTTTCTGGCCAGACTGCGTCCATCTGGCTTCACCGATACCTAGCAGAGAAAGGTTGTACCTTTGCATTTCCGCTGCTGGTACATGGTCTTGACATTCCATGTGCCCATGGTTGTGTCCCTGGATAGAGAGAGGCGGCGCGGTCCTGTGGCTTCCGAAGACTTCCGGCTTTCACCACAGGACGTCATAAGTCTTCTAGTAGAAGAACCTTCCTCCTCCAGGAAAGGAATTACTGTTAGTCTTTTCGTCAGCGTTTTTGTAGCTATTTTCTTTTTTGCAGGGTGGGGAAGCTACCCCCACGCCCACGGCAGTTTAGCCTATGCACTTTAGTTTTCAGCTCTATGCCCGCCAGCGCGCGCCAGCCCACTTAGAGATCGGCTTCGCGAGTGCACTGAGATAGCGAGGCAGCCTCCTTCCCCTTACTATCAGCGCGCTAAATACCATCACTGATAAGGAACCAGCTATGCGGTCTCGCTTCCGCTGGGGATACGAATAGCGCAGCAGCCGTCTTTGTTTACAGTACTACTGTGCTTGACCCCGATTAGCTCTTAGCCTCTGCTGCATACATCGGCGAATAAGCTGTAAATTACAGATGTTGTCTGTAAACCAGAATTTAATTAACCTGCAGTTGTGAGTGATTATTTGAACATACATCGTCTTGAAGAGGAGAAATTGTACTATCTTTGGACACCAAACATGCTGGGGTAATCTGCGTGGATGTTTGTCATGCACTGGCTCAAAGTATCACTAGGAGACGGATGAGATGCAGCCTTCCGTTAATTTATCATACTTTTCATCGCATCACGGTTCAAAAACCGAAGTTTTTGGAAAGTTCAGACAAAGTCAGTGCTGTCAACAGATGTCTTAACTGGCATATCCCATGCTAAAATCTTCAACAACCACATACCTGAGTCCTGCTAAAGCCGGTTTGGTGGGCCAAGTGAAAATGGTAATCCATTCAGAGCACGCCGACATGAAGTATGCGAATTTCACCGATACAGTCAATGTTTTAACAATCTCACAATTTTAACACAGATTAAATTTATTAAAAACAATACACAAAGCAGAGGTTTACAGTTTGCGTTAAGAGATTCATTTCCGGTTTAGTGTCACATTAAAATGGCTTAAAACGAGTGTGTCTACAGGGTCACTATGATGCTGTGTCTAAACTTGATAGGCCGATCAGTTTCATTTTTTGGACGAGTGACAGTCTGTGAATACCTGATGAAAATGTGGAGAAACCAAAGCCAAATGCTCTGTCAGTAGGATTCTAAGCTTCTGTTGAGGATCTCTCTGTGCCCATGCCTTCCTTTTCAAGATATTCAGGGTTGCATGAGTTTCCTCGCCCCCCTGTTCCCCCAACAGTGCCAGCCCCATACCCCATCTCCTGATGAACGGCACACAATGATACTCTAACAAATGTTGTTTGGGGATCACACGGATTTCAGGAAATTGTGCTCGAAAGTATGACATGTATCTCTGTATGGAATCTTGTATCCCTGCAATACTTTCGTCATCTATTGGCTGTTGATGTGATATGCCCTGATGGACTTTTGAGTAGCGTGCGTTCAGTTGTTCAAATTTGTGACATATTGTTCGTGCTTTCGCAAGAAGGCTTGTGTCATCTGTCAGTTCTTGCGTTTTTTCTATGACACTCTGACATATGTTTTCATACACTGGTGGTTTAAGATACTTATTGCAGTGGTTACCAACCAGTGCCCTGCCGTGGTAGGCCTGTGCATGAATTTTGTTGTTGCTGAGAGTTTGGTCTAAGTTGGCGGTAATGGGACCAGACAGAAATGGCAACTTTTCAGATTTTAGCAAAACAATTTCTGCTCTGATTTCTTTAATTTTCTCCTGCCTGCTTTTCTGAAATTCTTGGAGGTGTGGGCGAGACTGAATGCCCTGAATCTGTCTTTTTCTGTCTTCAATTTCTTTCATTTGCTGGACGTAGCTCTGAAATGTGATAGACACACCTTCTGGTGTGGCATCTTTTCGTTTGACAAGGGACTTTGCTAAATGCTCATCAAGGGCATGACACTCCTTTTCCAACATGTTATGGTGTTTCTTCACCACCCCCAGTAATATGTGAAGATATGGTGGTGCTACTTGATCCAATTCCAGCTGAACCAGTGGCTTTCTGATGACAATATTGAAAAGCTTGGCTTTGGATTTCTTTTTACCGGCACGGCTGAATTTCTGATGGTCGCGTTTTATTTGTGTGAGAGTCCTTTGACTTATATTACCTTCGTTGTATACAGGTGGTGCATGAATTTGCACACGTGACGCTGTACAAAAAAGACACGGGTGAATGGCCTGAGCCCCCGAAAGTCCGTAGATTTTTGTCAAAAATTCATAGTCCCCAAACAAAAACAGTCGCAGATTTTTTCGTTTCCATTTCATTGTTTGCAGAGATGAAATCTGGTCCTGGTATGGTCCCAAAATTCGCCTAAGATTTTCAGGGCTATCTTTACATTCTGCCATAGCAAGGATGAAAGTATTGTGCTTTGAGTTGGCCCTCTTGAGGCTTGCAACTTGCAGCATCAGTTTGAAAGACCCCCCACCATGATCTCCACCTATCTTGATCCATACTTCATCTTCCGGAATGCAGCTGTCATGCCATGTCAAGAGACCTTGTTTGTCATACTCATGAAGCAACTTGGTGACAAATGCTGGCACGTCTGTGATGCTTGCCACGGGTGCTTGTACAAGTTCCGGTGTCTGGTCCACTTCACTGAACACTTCAAGACTTCTCATCTGAACTTGTACTTCTCCACACTGTGCTCGGACTTGTTCCCTTCTCTCTTTCTGTTCGCTTTCAAAGTGAACACCTAAACTTCTGAAGAATCGTTTGTGCGTCCTGTACTTAGTCAGTGACATGCCTAACATGGTTCTACAAGCAGCACCTTGAACTGCGGATACATTAACCTGTCCACATTTAGCCTCTGCCAAGACTATCTTTTTCTTGGCCTTACAGGTCGTCCTAAGTTCTGTGCCCTGTTGCTTCAGTGCATCTTCTTCAGTGCCCCCGGACACGTTTAGTCTCACATGCTTCATATACTGGGCTCTCTTCTTCCTCAGTGGGGTATTGGCCTCAGCACATGTTTTTCGTGGTTTTATCATCTTTTTCAGCATTAGTGACTGACCACCTGTTTTGCACAAAACTGTCACCTTATCGCTTGATTCTGACAGTTTAACTCCGACAAGTTTTGTGAGGTACGCTTCCTCTGTTTTTGATAGTGGCGCTGCTAGTTTGCAAATAGGCCTAAGAATCTTGGATTTGAATGGGGATGATGCAGTACTAACAACACTGGGTGTGGGAATAACTGGCAATGCTTCCTGCACTACAAAGGGTGTTGGTGTTGATACTGACGGTAAACAGGAAAGATCAGTGGAAGGTTGTAAAGAATCTACACACTTCCTGACTTTTGCTGGTGTTGATGTTGATGCCGAACATGATGAAGACGGACAGAAAGAGAGGTCACTGAGAAAATAATCCTCTACATTATCAAGATCTTTTCTTTTGGGTGCAGCTATTCTGTTTTTGGCTTGATACGGTCGGCCACCTTTTGACTGCTGCTTGAAATGACTACATGTTTGACAGTCATCAACAGAAAGAGTTTCATCAAATGTTACCCAAAAATCACACGTTTTGTGAATGTCTGTAGAGCCTGTGCGCTCCACTCGTTTTCTTAATTTGAAAAGCTTTGCATGACACATGCAACAAATTGATTTAGAATGCTTCCCTTCCTGGTCGTTGAGCACACCAATGTTGTAATACGAAAATATATCACTGGTGTATTTAGTACACAAAAACACGGGTTTGTTTTTGTCTTTGACTGCTCGCTTAGACCTTCTACCACAAAGTCTACACAAAGAATTCACGGCTTTCAAATGTCTTGGAAAGGAATGTTCATTCTCCATGGCTTAACAAGCTATACTTTACATATATGCATCAGATAAGGGCACACATTGGAGCGATACATCTGGCACAGAAAACAAGTTTTTTACACACAAGCCGCACTGCTGTCTACAGCGCACGGAAGGAAAGTTCCTCGAACTACACACGTTGTCAATCAAGTAATAAGCACAGAATTTGAAGAGGTGTTCAAACCAAACTTATATGAGCTTGAAGAGGACAATTTCAAGCATAGTGTTACATAATCATATTGACGATTCCAACTTTGTAGCCACGGTAATAATAAGTTATAAACAGGCTAAACTTATCACGTCTGACAGACTTCAACAGGGAACAAAGAGCGCAACGCTTCCCGCCAGCAGCTAGGCTGGAGCCTGCTATGACCCGCGCGCACTTATCAGTGAAGTGGGTCACGGCTGGCACAGAGCCCAACTAAACATAGCAATTCAGACAAGGGTAAACTGCCGTGCGCCCAACCCCCTTACTAGGAGGACCAGGGGTTTTCTGTCGGGGTCACCTTCCCTTAGACCATGTTGGTTCACGGCACCTTATTTCATTCGGTGCACCCCTCTCACGAGGGACCCCCTATCCACCACCCAGGGGACGCGCCTCAACGCCATATGGTCCCAGCGCGAGGACCGCATCCATAATCCTGGTAAAAACCCAGGGACTGAGACTGAGGCCGAAGGGCATCGCCCAGAACTGATACACCACTCCGCGGAAGGCGAAGCGAAGGTATCAGCGAGCCGAAGGGTGTATAGGAACATGAAGATATGCCCGGAGATATGCAGACTGACAGCAAAATCCATCGGTTGGACGGCAGCCCGCAGGGTGCGGGTCGTTTCCATACGAAAGGACGGAGCAGTCAAAAATTTGTTGAGAGTGGAAAGGTCTATCACCAGACGCCAACCTCCGTCCGACTTGGGGACGACTGTAGAAAGCCAGAGAATCTTGTCGCCAGACGACTTCCTTGTCGCCGGACGACTTCCTTGGCGGATTTGAGAAGCAAGGCAGCCACTTCGTCCTGTAAAGGCGTCGCTTTGATGGGATCGTTCGGAACCCGAGTCCAAAGTGGGGGAGCGGCGAAGAGGAGGAGGGCGAAGAAACGAGAGGAGAAGACCCTCCGAAATGGTAGAAAGGAGCCATGGGTCATTGGGAAACAGCGACCGCCACTCGTCGCTGAATCGGGAGAGCCGCCCGCCGACTGGTGACCCAAGAGAAATCGGCGGGGGCAGGGTGGGAGGAGAGTCATCGGGCCCTCCCCCATCCTGGACACCTGCCGCGACCAGGCCAGGTGTGTGTCAGAGCCGGGAGGGCGCGGGCACGGCCAAAATGGGAAGGACGGGAGGAACCAAGAGGGACATGGGCAGCGGAACGGGAGGTGGGTCTAAATGACCGCAGGGCGCGACCCGAGGCCTTGCGGGAAGAGCGAAAGCGAGAAGAATGATGGTGAGCCGTGGGCCAGATGTCCTTATGCGCATCCTTCACGGCTTGCCAAGTGGAGCCAAACAGCAAAGGACCGCTGATGGGCGCCTGGCGGAGCTGAGCCTTGACTGTCGAAGGTAACCCAGAACAAGCAGCAAGCACTGCATCCCGTCTAATTAAATCACAGTTGATGGCAGCAGCCATCGCATTGGCAGAAGCATGGTACGAAGCCCGATTAGCCACCACCGCCAGAGAATGTATCTCTCTCAGCGGAGCAGTAGAGTGCGGATCCCAATGGTCTTCAAGAGCGCGTACAATCGCCTGGGTAGCGAGATCCAGAAAGCCAGAGCAGGCCAGCGTGTTGCGGATCAGGACGGCAGTTTTATCAAAACCGCGAGGGACCCGGGCAAAGGCGAAGCGGCGTCTACCTGCCTGTAAATCCACCGCATCATCAAACGAAGGCAAAGGGCACGCAAAAGCCTGAGAGTGACCCGCGTACCAATGGTGGCGGAAGCGAATGTCGACGCCTTCAGGCCACTTAGTATCGGAAAAGAAGAGAGGCTCTTGAAAGAGCCAAGAGGCAATTGCGCCGAGAACGCCTCCGCCAGATCTCGAAAGCCAGGTGGTTGCGGGAGAGATCGGAAATGCTTAGGTTGAAGGGAAGCATCCACCAAAGCCGACGCATTCGCTTCAGAGGAGGTGCAGGGGGGCAAGTGTCTGGGGGAAGAAAGCGAAGAATGAGGCCGGAGGCCTCGTCCAAGGACCGTTGAGTCTCGACACCCGGAGTGAAACAATCCGAGGACGGAGAACAGCTGTGCTGAGAGTCCGCGGGTAAGGGACTCCTCGGGGAAAGGTGCGGCAATGAAGGCTAAGAACCTCCTCCTGAACCGGCGCTGCCAAGCGCCGGGGGGGGGGGGGGGGGGGGGGAGAACAGGACCCGTGGAAGAGTGACGATCGCGCGGTGGCCGGAGAGAAGATCGCTGAGGGACGGATGAGGAGTCCAGGGGCCCAGGTCGCCTAGAACTCCTACTGTCATATGAAGAAGATGAAGAAGAAGAAGAACGACGCCATAAGGAAGAGGGCAGATGCTGACGTCTCTCAGGCAAAAGCGGGCGGCGCGCGCCGCGACGAGCAGGAGAACGGGAACGGGATCGGGACTGTCCCCTCTCTGGAGCACGATGAAGGTGGCGGCGACAGTACGGCGAAGGACGTTCGGAGCGAAGGCGATCCACCCGTCGTCGAGAGGCATGTCGCGAGCAACGGGGGGCAGGAGAATCGCAGGGATCACGGCGACAGGGGACGGACGATGGTGTAGGATCCCGAAGAGAAACGTCCGCAATAGGAGAATAAAACCGACGGGAGGGGTGATAAATACGCCGAGAGGACATACCAAGTTTTAGCCAGGGCGCGAGGAGACAGTGGTTGAGTCGAAGCGCCGAGCAACAAGTCGTGATGTGACGACAATTGTTGAAGTTGCGACGGAAAAGTGCAAGTGGGTAAAGTCACATCTGGCTGGAGAGGGCACACGCCAGGGACTGCCGATGGTCGCTGTCTCCTCCCCCCAAAATGATGGCTGCGAAATACGCTCATGGGAGCGGGGGTGTACAATCTCACCAGGTGTAAAACCACCCACAGCGGGAGGGACGGTGTCCGACACCCGCGCCTGAGTGGCAAAGAGCTGCACAGAAGATCGTGATAGCTGTGATGGAATGGGGCTGGGAGCCGGAGACCGTGAGCGCCGAGAAGAAACACCAATAGCGGTAGAGCTGGTGGAGATAGGGCAAAGAGGAGCTTCGTCAGACTGTACGGGGCGCTGACGACGGTAGAACTTCCACATTTCGGACCAGCGATCTTCTTCCCACGAAGCACAAAGACCACAAGTGTGGTCCGATGCACATCCAGAGCAAGGCAGGCAGCACGGATGTAAGTCACTACGCCACTGGAAATTTTTACAGTTGGGGCACGTTTTAAGAAGAAAACTGCAACAGTGAACAGAGCGGAAATGAAACGCGTGTAGCCCAGAGGCTACGTAACCGAGCAGATGACTGTTAAAACCGACAATCGAAGATGAAGTCGAAACGGACGGCAAAATGCCGCAAATCCACCGAAATTGCCCCAATTCGCCACAATCGTCGAGGGAGGCAATGTCCGAGGCCTTACCTGGCCATGTTAAGACAAACAAGGCCGAAGGATGGACAAAGAAGACGATGACAACAGGAGACTGAGAAAGATTGATTGTACATTGCTTAACGTCCCGACAGCAACAAGGCTTTCTCAGGACGTGCCTGCACTGCTTGTGAAAAAAAAACTAAACAGAACATTGAATGTATGTCGCCAGCCGGTCCAATACATTAAATAAACCTAACACATGGGGCCTAAATAAAGCTAAGACCATTTAGCAATACACATCCAATATCAAGAGCTACAGGCAGTGCAGACAGTAGGGAGAGTTTTAAAAAGACAAATACAGGTGAATGGACCTCGGGTAGACAGAAACACATGCCCCAGAATAGAGAGAAAAACTCACCCTGTGGGGCTGACCAGGGTGACCCTGGGAACTAAAAAGTACCTAACCCCACCGAAGTCCCCCAGGGCAGACCCAGGTGGGGGGAGACTGAGAAAGAAGGATCTAAACAAAATGGCAGTCAAGTATAGAACTGGAAATAACGGCATCTCGCGAGATTTGGAAGGGAGGTTACTCCGAGGATAGGGATGGCACTCGGGGGATTAGGTAACTGCTTGCTAGAGTTACGTCCCTGGTTGTGTGGCAACACACAACAAATTTTGGAGATTGAAATTGTCGGTTAAGTATATCTTCCTCTCAGTAATAACATCGGTAACGATTTTGAAGAAATAAAGACTTGAATAATGTGTCAGTTTTGCTGTACCGTCGTACAAATTCAGAATTTCTTCATAAATGTGCCCCCGATATATTAAGCCCAGAATTGGAAAGATCCATTTTCACGTGAATTGGCCTTGTTTTCAAACCTGAAACAGGACAGGCATACCTGAAGTCTGCATGCTTGACCTCGATATTGAAATCCGACGGGGCTCTATTTAGGGTATTGAAAATGGCTTGTTCTTGTCTTTTCACCAAATTTTTACGACTATACAGCGAAATCGACAAATTATAGGAGTTCTGTAAAAATATTCTATATGAGGTCAATTGGCACTAAATGATATTTGTTCTTAAAGTGGTACAGAGAAATGTTTCTTTGTGGAGATATTTGGGAAAAACATGCGCTACGATGTCGAACGACCTATACATAAGAAAATGGGGGACCCAATTTTTTTTTTAATGTCATACCCAAAGTTTGTAATAAGCCATAATTTACAGTGAAAAACTATGCTCAGGACTTTAAAAAGTATTGTTACAGTCAACATTGTTAAATAATTATGACCTTGTTATTATACCATAAAACTTCAAATTTTCCTCTGTTTTTGTTTGTTTATTCAAAAAACGCATGACTTCATTTCATAAATCAAACTCAAAACTGGTTAAAACATAAAAGAAATGGAACCACACACTCATGCAAAACAGCATTTCTGATTGCACAGAGGCTGATCGAGAACCAATCACGTTCGTCTTTCACCAGCACTTGGAAATATATGTACCAACAGATCAAATCACCCAAAAAATCATAGTTTTGACAAGGCTGGTGTAAGTGTAAACCGTGCCCCAATTTCATAAATATGACCATTAAATTGCACAAGGGGAGAGCAAGGTCACTCAAACTGATGTCTGTAAAAGTTCTGCCACAAAGTACTTTGGCCAAGTATACTAATGGTCAAAACTTAAGGGTCACTTTTTATCGCAGATGCACCGACAACACCACATAAATAATGTAACAATACTTGGAGTCCGACAACACCACATAAATAATGTAACAATACTTGGAGTCCGTACTTTGCTAATTTATTCAGTAACAATTTCATTTAAGTTTTGAGTAAATCAAGCAATTGTAACAACAGCAGTACATTAGAATGTTCACCCACCCCTCATTTGAAAAGTCACACAAGACTGGTCCAGTCAGCAACGACTGTACCCACCGTTTGCAGCCAAGCATTCAATGCAGCTTTGACGCATGGAGTTCACCAGTGTTCAGAGAACATGTTGTGGGATCGTTTCCCACTCTTGATGCAGGAACTGAGTCAGCTGGGGGACGCCTTGAGGTGGGGGGGGGGGGGGGGGGGGGGTGTGGTTGCTGACTACACGTTGCCCCAGCACGTCCCAAAGCTGCTCAATGGGAGCCAGATCAGGTGAACAAGCTGGCCACTCCATCCTCACAAGTCCCCGTTGCTCAAGGTACTCATCCACCACACGGGCGTGATGAGGTCGAGTTTTGTCGTCCTGCAGAACAGCATTTTTGTCGCCTATGGAGAGCTAGCTGGATGAGGGGCTGCACAATCTCGTCCCGATAGCGCAGTCCAGTCAGGGTGCCTCGGATGACTTGGGAGGTGGGTCCTGCCTTCCCTGCTGATGCCTGCCCACACCATGAATGAGCCTCCTCCGTAGCGATCCACCTCTTGGACGCATCCATCCATGAATCGCTCGCCGTGGCATCTCCAGACCCTCACCTTGCTGTTGTTGAAGGACACAGTGAACTGTGACTCATCAGTAAACAGAACCGGAGTCCACTAGAGTCTGTTCCACCTCACATGTTGACGACACCAGGCAACCCGGGCTCTGCGATGAGCTGGAGTGAAGGGTATTCTCAATGCTGCTCTGCATGAAGCCAAGCCAATTTTGCGCAGACGTCAGCAGACTGTGCTTCTGCTAACGTTAAAGTATGCAGCTTGCATCAGTTGATTTTGCAGAGTGGTTGACTTGACAGTTCGGTCACGCAGAGCCGCCAGAGGTATCTGTCCTCCCTTCTGCTGGTGCAGCGTGGGCGTCCTGAGCAGAGTCATCGTTCTGCCCTTCCAATTTCTTGGAATCGTGCCAGGAACCTCTGGATCACTGAATGGGACATCCAAAGACGTATCCCAACTTCTCGTCCGGAAATTCCATCCTGCGGCCATGCTAGCGCCCGGCCTTGATCTACTGGCGTTAGGCTTTGTCATGGTGGCATGGTTAGAAAAGTGACAATTATGCCCCTAATGTACCAGTATTTGTAGCAAAACAGAAGTGCTCAGTGTTCACGACTGACCCCTTTAGCACGTGCATCATGACTTTACCGAGTTTTTCCACCTGCCTGCCTTTGGTATGCTTGCCAATATCGCACAGCTTTTCACAAAAACTGACGATGTTTCACGTGCATTTGACACGTTTTTGGAAATTGATGAATTGTTGTCTATTGTTCCCTGTACAGTGGACGGTCTAAGGTCAACTTTTAACCCATTTGGATCGAAAGAACATTGTATTTTATTAGTGTACTTGCAACGATAAACAATGACACAAAAAAGTTTTGACCATTAGTATAGTAGTCTGCAGCCTGAATAGTCTCCGAGAAAATAACAACATTAACCCTTTTAGCACCATGGGCGCATTTCCCAAATTTTGTAAGTGTTACTTAACGACTATGTACCACTTGCAGGAGGTGAATTGACCATGATAATTCAAGGGTAGTGCCAGATTAGCTTGGCGCCTGAAGGCACCAAGCTAATCTGGCACTACCCTTGAATTATCATGGTCAATACAATCTCCTGCTGTAGGATGTTGGCGCTGAAAAGGTTAAACGTGGACAGCAGACAGATGATGGATGACAGACGACAGAAACACATACCTATGCTATTGCACATGATGCCAAAAAGGTCGGAATATACCTTGATACTCAAAACACTTCAATTAACTTCAAGATATTTCCAAACTGAATGAGGAAGCTAACAGTCTTCTGTTTTTGATGGTTAGAGTATGCAAGTAATAGAAAAAAAGTACATGCTGCATACTGACCATGAAATCCTCTGGCTGGATGCCAAAGAGATCTCTGAAATAGCGGAATGCAACAGGGGCATAGGTTTTGAAACGAAAATCACTACAGTGATGTGCTGGCGTCAGGTTGCTCCCCTCACTGCAACAGAAACAAGATAGGATGACCACAAAGTCTCTTCTATATGACTATGAGCTTGCATGCATTTTCTCACAATACGCTTACAAACATCATACAAAAGATAGAGACTGTCTTCCTAAATCAAATTGTTTTAGAGAATGAGAGCATTCATGTGTAATTCGTGTGTAACAATAAAGTGTCTGGTGCCTTGCATCAATCTAGTAACATTGTATAACGCTATGTCTGGAGCTTTTACGTCACTGTCACAGATTCTTCTCTAGAAGTGAAGGATTCTTATTTTGACATTTTGTTCTGCAATGAATTATAATTTCCGAAAATAGTTTAAGAGGTACAAAGCTGGCTAACGAACTCATCAAATGTCTCTCTCCAGACTAGCTATATCCAAAATTTCAAGTGCATATGACAACAAGAATGGTAAAGCCCTTGAGGCTCACGTCCACGACTGATCCACATAATTAATGAACTTTGTGACCATGGCCTTCCAAACAGGTCACTGAAATAAGCAAGAGTTCATGTGTTCTAACACAACATAAGGAAAGGGTTGGAATTTGTACCCGCAAAATCCATCTTTTCTCAAAATGTATGCATTTTTTACTTCTGTCAACCTCCCTTGACCTTTTGGATTACTGGTAGTGAACCAAACTAGTATACATAGAAAGGTCTTATCATCAGCTACCTTTCTCCCAAATCTGATTGAAATGTTTTGCAAAATTCCTGATAAAAAAGAAAATTCTACAATAGACATTTTTCACATCATTTGCTGATCTTTTGTGACACTTGAACTTTTCAAGAGGTCATCCAAGTCAGCATGCAAAGGAAGGTCTTACCATCAGGTATCTCTGTACAAGGTTTGGGATGGAAGTTGTAAATAGTATTTGTGAAAAAAAGTTTTTGTCAGAAAATTGCTATTTGTGACCTATTTTCTGATCTCATGACCCTTGACCTTTCCAAGGGGTATTCCAAATTAGTATGCATAGGAAGGGCTTACTATTGGGTATCTCTATACCAAATTTGGGTTTAAAGCTTTGCATAGTATTTGAGAAAAATCATCTTTTGTCAAAATATGGCCATTGTTTACCTATTTCTTTTTAGCTCTTGTGGTCTTTGACCTTTCTGATGTGTCAACCAAATTAGTATGCATAGAAAGGTCTTACCATCAGGTATCTTTGTCCCAAGTTTGGGTTTGAAATTGTTAACAGGGTTTGAGACAAAAATCAATTTTGTCAAAATATGGCAATTTTTTTTACCTATTTCCTGATCCCCTGTGACATTGACCTTTAAAGTCACTCAAATTGGTATGTTTAGATAATAGAAAGGTCTTACCACAAAGTATCCTTGGGTCATGTTTGAAGACTGTGGTTAGAATAGTCTCTGAAAAATGCCCACATTAATGTTTACCACGGATGATGGACGGACAACCACTGGCCCAGAACATGACTTGCTTATGCTTCACACGTGAGCCAAAAGTATGCACACAAATGTGGGTCAACCAACTTTATATAATGGTCATTTCACTCTTAGCTGACACAACCAATTTCAATAGCTCGGAGACTCTTAGAACCCATGAATACAGCATTTTCTTAATTTTCAAGCTCATAGGTACACAAACATCGGTGAATTTCATGTTTACATATGAACACACATATATAGTGCTTCACGCCCTAAGTACATTCTGCAGCAAGGTTTGCGTAACTAGACATGATGTAATTTTTATCTTGTTATTTCACTGCCAGAGTTTCAGGCCTGCCCAACTATGATGTCATGTGCATGCTACTGAAAGCACTCCAAGTCCAAAGCATCCCATCCTAAAAAGTCTCTTCTATAAATACATGTAGAAAATACTCAAAAAGGAAGACAGGTTGACAGGTTGCTCGGGACATTTTTTTAAAAACAATTTTTAACAATAAACCACATACTTATAAAGATCAGATTTATTTGGTCACATACAATCTTCTGAAAATGTTTATCGAATGTTTCAGTTCACTTCTGTCCTTACTAACTACCACAAATAGAGGAGGAAGGAAGAGAGAGACTCAGTTTACCCAGGAAAGAAAACAACTTCTACAACTGCAAAATCTTGCATGAGCACATCTCTCTCTGCTTTGGCTGCTTGACCACCTATGCTCTGTCCTATGCCCAGCTGAATTGCTTGCATCAACTCTGATGTTGGTTTCTGAAATAAAAACAGCACACGCGATAAAAAAAACACAACAGTACTTGTATGTAAAAGTTATAATAACAATCAAACTTAAACCATCAGCCAGCCTATACAAACGCGCACAGTCCCAATGAATCATTTAAAACCTAGTTGTCAGTGCAAAAGCGCAGTACCACCTGCTCTGCAGCTAAAACCGAAAATGCACCTTTAACCCTTATCATTCGGAATAAACCAGTGTGTGAAATAAGTTTGACTAAATAGTTCAAGGGTAGTGCCAGAATAGCTTGGCGCCTCTAGGCGCCAAACTATTCTGACACCAACCTTGAACTAAAGCCATTGATCTATATCCTTATCTGTAAGTACTAAAATGTAGCTTGCATATATATGGCAGTGTACAAATTTGAAGCTTTTAGCCTCAGTATGATATGGGTTAACAGTGGGGAAAATGTTGTCTTCCATTAAGTTCATGTACGAACGATCCTCAAGCCTATATTAATGGGTTACACCATTTATGCACGCCATTTATTTGCAGAGAACTTCAAAAGTAGGTAGATAGATTACTAGCATTATTATATTGTGAAGTCTGATACAAGAGAGAGAGAAATTTCAAGCATTAAGCATAATACAATAAACTGTTTATGTGCCCATTCCAAACAGTTTTGCACCTGAAACTGATGTACACACCAACAGTAAACAAGCCTCATGGGTCCTGTGCATGACCAATCCACATTTTTCTGACCTGTTACGCTGATCTCAAATAAACAAGAGAATAAAACATCTAGGTATGAACACCTTGCTATGCAGAAGTAGATGAGCAAATCTCAAAAGGTCGCTTGTTTGGAACCCTGTTCAGAAATAAGTTTGTACTGACTCACTAAATGTAGATGTAACTTTGCTTTTTTTTTTTTTTTTGCAGCTGAATTTGAATGGAATAAAGAACTCGTATACCAAGTTGTGTGTCATTCTTTTGAGTGGTTTGTTTATGAGATGATTTTATATTTTAAAAAACATGAGTTTCGGTACAGAAAAACATTATACAGAATAGTTACCTCTGATAAGAAAGCTTCAGCATGGAAACGGATGACAACTTGAAGTAAATCTTGTTTGTGTGTTGCATAGGGATTAAAGTACGTGCAAACGTGTTTGGTTGATGATGATTCTTTTCTAATTTATAATTTGAATTTGAAAATTACGGTGTCAGGCCGGGCGTTACCTTTATGGTCATAGTAGTCCCAAAAGTTGAGTACAACAGATGATACAACTAAAGGTACATTATCACAAAAGCAACACAACCACACGATTATTAATCCATTTGTTTTGCAGAAAACGAGCTTTATCCATTAAAATGAGTCAAAAACAATTATTTAGCAGGGGACAAAAATAGGCACTGTGATTCCGGTCATTTGTAATGTTCAACACCTTGACTGAAGCATGACACCATGCTTAGCACAATACAATACAAATTCTTCTCTAACCATGCAAATTCTTCTCTAACTCCCTAAAAATGTTACAAAAAATAAAACAATTGCTGGATACTGTTTCATGCAATCAAATCAAAACCAGTCTTCAAAATGAGATGAAATTTCAACTATGTGTAATGTTTCCTGTCTGACCTTTTGAGAACTGCTCTGATGTGGGAATTTAAGACTTACATTATGCAGTGGCCAGTTTGCAAGAAAGCTATTCCTGCTAGCTCGACGTGAAGAGCCATCAAACAGAGACTCTACATCCTGATAGTGCTGAAAGACCCCGCTCACCATGTACCCAACTGTGGCTTCCACAGTGAAGCCAAGTTTGTCCATGCAGTTTGTCCACACCACTTACACCAACAGCTTGAGTCTGCATATCTATTACAACTGCTTTGTGAGCAAAAGCCACCATACCTGAAACTTCACCCTCACCATTCTTGATCATGACCTACACCTACTTTCAGACACCATTACAATAGAACTTCCTCTGCACAGTCAGAACCATTACAACAGAACTTCCTCTGCACAGTCAGACTCGCTGTGGAGTGTTTCTAAGGTTAGCCACAATGCATTTAAGTCTGCCTTAGCATTTCATAACTGTTCAACCCACACCTCATGTGAAACCTGTTGTCATACTTGAATGGAAAGAAGAAATGACTGTCATTTGTGCCAATATTACTACTCAGAAAACAATTCAGAATGTGTTCATCAATAAGCTCAGTTATCACCATTTCTGCAATCTGCAAGTTAAGTCTTCATTGGTGGATTAACACACACACTCACAATAAAAAACACACACAATTTTCAACTTATTTGCTGTGATTGTGAAATATTTGTATACAGGTCACCATTTTGTCTGTAGAGCATCTGCAGTGTTAATTTTAATGCACAGATGTGTCCCTGAATTGCCAAAAGGCGCACTGGAAATACAGCTTACAATTCCCTGGAATGCAAAAGAGGTTGGAAGGATGCACTACTTTCATACTGGATGCTCTGAAATTTCACCAAGATTCATGTCCTCTCACTTGGCATAACTGCAACGGTTAACCCATATCATACTGAGGCTAAAGCTTCAAATTTGTACACAGCCATATATGCAAGCTACATTATAGTATTTACAGATAAGGATATAGACCAATGGCTTTAGTTCAAGGGTGGTGCCAGAATAGTTTGGCGCCTAGAGGCGCCAAGCTATTCTGGCACTACCCTTGAACTATTTTACTAATTTTAGTCAAATTTATTTCACACACTGGTGTATTCCGAATGATAAGGGTTAAATCCTTCTATCATCTGCTCACCACATAACATCGAGTCCACTGCCGGCACATTCCCTGACAACAAAGTGGCTCTGTCTCTGTGTGTGCATGTTATTGTAATAAAATGTGACAAGACTCTTTGACAAGGGGTGGCACCCTCTAACAAAGTACAGTAAAAGAGGCCTGAAAGAAATGTTATAGTAGTAACTGGATCCCTCTAATTTTTTTCAGCTAAAAATAACACAGTAGTATATCTTAAATTTGAAAAGACGGTTTCACAAAATGTGTGTTGCTACAACACAGCTATATGCATCTTAACATTACATCCAGTCATCCTGTACTGATGACAGAAATGTCAGTACATGTAAACGCTCGCTAGGCAACACTGGCACTCGTAAAACCCAACATTCTCTCAACTGTGAGCAGAAAATCATTACATCCATAAAAAGATCTGTATCACCCGCTGTGACTCGACAGGCCTACTCAATCCCCCACCCACCCACTTTACATGATCACATTGCCACACCCAGCACGTATGTAACCCCACCTGTAATTCCTTCCTTCACAGATAGGACCGTTGGCATGGAAACTATGCAGTCTAACAGCAGCATCTGATACTCATTATTTGTTAGAATTCGTGTCAGCAGACATAGCCCCGGCCAGTGTGAACGTCACGCAAGGCTAAAAAATCTTTAAAAGTCTGCAATGACTGAATGAGGAAGCTGACCTATGCATTCAAAGTCAAAGACCAGACAGAACAAAACATGAATGAAAACTGAACATCTGAAATACTATTACAATAAAAGTAAACCAGTCATTGAGTCAAGTGCAAAACTGAATAGATTTTAACATATTCTGCCCCAGAACCGAAATTTGGATTTTGAACTTGCCCTCTTAAGGCCCGTATTACAATTCTAGAGATAGATTGAGCATGATAGTTCAAAGGTGCTGCCAGAATAGCTTGGCGACCATTGGCGCCAAGCTAATCTGGCACCACCCTTGAACTATCATGCTCGATCCATGTCTTGCTGTGGTGTGTCGGGGCTGAATGAATTAATGAGGTACACTGTTACTGGATGGAATTTCCTCCACCACAGAGGAAAATTTGTGAGATATCAGAAACATACTAAAATAGTCAGGGAGAACCTCTAACAATCAAAGGAATTGTTGAGGGAATGTTTGATGCAACATGGTTACATCAAGTTCCAATAGGCAGACCTGTTCAGGGTGAAGGGGAGTGTGTATGTGTGTGTGTGTGTGTGGGGGGGGGGGAAGCTCTTTAGTTCTCACATTCAAAACTAAAATTGCAGATTTATATCCTTGACATTAGACATTGGCTGAATGCAATGGGGTTGTACAGTTACAACAGCAGATAGGGTTTGTCTTCCCTCTCTGACAACTGTTCAGTGTAAGACAGTGTAATGGGTGCCATATGTTGAACCTAGACTAAAACATATGGTAGGGTATTTCTTCAAGGTTTGAAAAGAGCACAGTCAGTTCTAAATCCATCAGTTGTCCTTCGCTGCAAGTTTCTAACACTTGCATGGAATGTTTGTGGTAAAGTGACTAGAAAGACTTGTTTCACCAGTGCTTAACCCATTGTGTCCCTGGTACGAAATACCCACATTCTGGAGTTGTCCTCTGCATTACAATATAGGAGACAGATCGACCATGACAGTTCAAGGGTGGTGCCAGAATAGCTTGGTGCCTATAGGCGTCAAGCTATTCTGGCACCACCCTTGAACTATCATGGTCAATCCATATATTGCTGTGTTGTGTCAGGACTGAATGAGTTAAGTTAAAGCATTTTATGAGATCATTCATTCCCTTTTAGCAGAACTTTATTTCATGATATTAGTGATTGTTGGTGTGCAACTAAGACTATCATTACAATCTTTTGCAACCTTGACTATAATTACATGTACAATATTTTAAAATAAACTAGACTGATCAATGATATCAATTATTACTGCATGTGCACTGTTTCATGTGCTTGCATGGCCTCAGGTTGACAACTTTTTTTTGTACGCGCCATCACATCACACAATTATCATTCGTTTGTTATTAAAAAATCTATGTTTACTGTACTCGCCTTTTTATATGTGACGACTCCTGAATCATCCACTCGTCGGTGACCAATCTTACGCTCCCGCTCTCTCAAGGACACCGTGTGACCCACAGTTCCTCCTGTACTAGCGCCTCCACTCCCAACACCTGCGCTGGACACCGCCTAATGCAAGGAGAAAAACATGGCATCCCATCTTGAGTAACATTTATCGAGTGGTCGATGCTGGTATTTTTGAAACAAACATTTCTTGTCTGCAAGGTTTCTGGGACATACCTAGTACCAGCAGTACCACTGTTTTACTCATTCAACACAAGGCCGCAGTTTCCAAATTTCGGAGGTATCACCTAACAACTACTTATCAGTTGCAGGAAATGAGTCAACCATAATAATTCAAGGGTGGTGCCTGATGGCACCATGCTAATCTGGCACTACTCTTGAATTATCCTGGTCAATCTATCTTCTGCTGTAGTGCTTTGGAGCAAAATGGGTTAATTAAAAGTCATTTACAAAACAAATATTTTATTGACCGAAACCATTATGGTACCTGTCGTATAAATATATACCTAAAACATGAAATCATAAAGACATGGCATCAAGATTAAAAAATAAACTGACACTAGCAGCACTTACAAGAGGCAGGGCTGACATTACCATTAAATGTATGCATCAAGCTGGCCACTCTTAAAGTTAAAAGTAAGGTGAAAATTGTTTGAACATCAATTACAAGAACATAATTAAAGTCATGTCATGTTTAGGCAGACAATTTTTTAAGAGTATTCTGTGTGTTCAAACGTGTTATTTACCAGCATCTGTATAACTATTTGTATGTGTCGACATCATCTACTAATAATACTATAAGATTTGCAACAAAATATACCCTTAAAAATACCCTTAACCGAGCATAATGTGCATACTGCTTTGAACATAACGTTTACACACCAACACTCACAAAATAAGAATGACAAAGCCCTTAAAGGCCCACTACCGCCGTAACTGTTCAAAGATACACCTCTGTAACAGATTGTTTCGAAACGCTACACACAGGTCCAGTTATGGTTCATTTAGACACAGGACAATCGAGTTCAGCACGTCATCTTGATTTGAAGTAACCTGACAATGACTCCACTCCGTTCCATAAATACAACACTATCAGTACGAGAAACAGCTAAAAATAGATGACACACTAACGACAGCGGAGAATAAATAAGTGCGATTACATGTGTGCTTTTGCTGCGTGTCCAAACTGCTGTTAACCTTTAACACGCCGTCGGCGACTGCATGTGCCGACGAGATTACTTCCCCTGCAGCCGTATTCATGCACCCAGAAAAGGGTGTTCAAATTTCCCGCTTCTCATAGCATTTGCATACGAGAGTAACGTCGGCAAACAGCATATGGGTTATCGAAAGCGAGGCGACCTTATTTTTCTTGCACACATGGTTTGTTTTGATGAAGTTTGTATGGTGAAAAAGACTTTTGAAGGAGCTATATCGAAAGAAGTGATGATAATGTTGGACAGTCAGTTTCAGGAGGTACTTGAGTACTTTATGGACAGTGAATCTGAAGATGAATTTGAAGGATTTACGGCTGAAGATCTTTGTGGGGGTGGTAGAAGTGTATCTGACACTGAGAGCTCTACATCGAGTGAAGATTCGGCTGACAACAGACCTGCCCACCTTCCAAAGTGACAATCAGGAACATCAGCTCCAAAAATCAGGAACACAGCAAAATTTCCAGGAACACCACAATCGCAATCCTTATCTTTCTTTCTTTTCATATCCTTGCGTTTCTTGGACTCACAGTGTTGACGACAGTCGTATCCGCCATGTGCGATAGAAAACTCAGTCACACACTCGGCAGTAAGAAGCAGTTGTAGCTTTTCATCCAGCTGACCGAGTAGGAAACTTTCTTGTATACTCGTCGCGAAATGACTAAAGTCTTCTCAGTTTCTTAATCTCTGCTGTCTTTGGTGGTGTTCTGTCTGGGTCTTCTTCATCACTCACAGTAATATGCTCTGCTGTACGCTTTGCCATGCTTTTGAAAAATCAAAAGGCAGCCACACCATGCCGTAAACAGACTGACTGCGCATGCTTGTAGTTGTAAACAGACTGACTGCGCATGCTTGTATTCGGGTTTGGGGAATCATCGGCAACTTCCACTAAATGTTACACCGCAAGCAATAGATGCGTGGAAAAAAAAATCTAGACGAATTTTTATTTTCCAGAACGCTCCTATAATTCCCGTACTTTCAGGAACGCAGCCTTCTGCCTTCAATTTTCACGGAAAAAAAAAAAGGAAAATCGTAACAATAGGCAGGTCTGTGACAATGATCGTGGTGTTCCCGATAGTTATTGCCATGAGTGGCTCATAGACTTCATGGAGATGGTAGGCCCAGCGAATGTGTTTCTTTATTTTTACCTGTTTTCTACTCACAAACAAAAGCAAAATCACAAAAACTAAACATTGTTGTAATCTTTGTCCCCTTTCTGGTCTTGTTGCCCAAGTTTTAGACTGCAATGTGGCTGTGTTTAGAAACAGTAGTTGTTTGAAATACAATTCTGTGAAATTCATTGACAAAGACCAAAAGAATCCAGCTGCAGGAGAAATAATTACTGTAGGAATCTGGAGTGCTAAAGGTTAAAGTTCATTAGGTTTGTCGACAAGGTGTAACAAACATAAATGGTGCTGAAATGTGTCTTCAGATTTATACCTAATGGTACTTTAAGGCTCAACTGCATGACGATCCACATAACTGATACTATCAGTGATAGGGACCTTTCTAAATTTTTTCAGGCTACTTGACCTTTCTGACAGGTCATTGAAACAAGTGTTCAAGAGTTTTAAACATAAGTAAAAGGTTGGTTTTTGTACCTGCAATATCCATACAGTATATCCACAAAAAGGTTTACTCTTTTCACTCTTGATAATCTCATATGACCTTTGTAGTGAACCAAATAAGTTTGAATAGAAAGGTCTTATTATCAGCTACCTTTCTGCCAAATTTGGTTTAAATGTTCTGCAAAAATGGTCATAATAAAAACTTAAATCCTACCAAAGAAAATCAACATTTTCCACATCATTTGCTGATCTCTTGTGACCCTTGATGGCTTATCTTTTCCGTAGCATCAATGTCATCAAAATGCATAGGAAAGTCTTACCATCAGTTTGGGTTTGAAGGTGTCATTAGCATTCAAGAAAATACTATTTTGTCCAAAAATGGCTATTTGTGAGGGATCATCCAAATTAACGTACAGGAAGATCTTAAAAATAAGTCTAAGTTTGAAGTTATTAATGGTATTTGAGAAAACACATTTTTTTGTCAAAAAAAGGATATTTGTGACCTATTTCCTGGTCTCTTGTGACCCTTGATCTATGTTTTCACTAAATTTAACCATTTTTCACACATATATAGAAGTCAAACCCCCTCTAAATTAGTATGCATAGAAATGTCTTGTCATCAACAGCCTTCAAGCCAAATTTGACTGAAATGTTGGCAAAAAAGTTGGGGGAAAAAAATACAATTGTAACAAAAATTGGCTTTTTTCACACATCGTTTACTGACCTCTTGTGACCCTTGACCTTTCAGTGGGGTCATCCAAATTATTATGCATAGAATAGATAGATCTTATCATCAGGTATCTCTGTACCAAGTTTGGGTTTTAAGTTTGTTTTTTTAATAGGTACAAAAAATAACCATATTTTGACTCAAAAACATTTGTCAAAATATGGTTATTTTTTTTACCTATTATTGGATCATCCCACGACCCTTGATCTTTGTGATGGGTCAACTAAATAGTATGCATATGAAGGTCTTATCATCAGCTACTTTAGTGCCAAATTTTAAAAGTTTGCAAAAATGTTGACTAAAAACTACAGCTCTATCAAAAACTGGCATTTTACACACATTTGCTGACCTCTTGTGACCCATGACCTTCTGAGAGGTCATCAATGTTTGTTTGTACATTGCTTAACGTCCCGACAGCAACAAGACTTTCTCAAGACCTGCACTGCTTGTGAAAAAAAACTAAACAGAATATTGAATGTATGTCACCAGCCGGTCTAATACGCTAAATAAACTCAATGCAAGACCATTTAGCAACACACATCCAATATCAAGAGCTACAGGAAGCGCAGACAGTAGGGAGATACAAAACAAATGTTGCTGGTTATCTGAACCTTGATCTAATCAACAGATGATGTGCTAAGTTATTCAGTGCTGGAAGACCAAAAAAAAGATTATAATAATATAACAGTTACTGTGGTGATATCTGTCACTGCAAACGACAGTAGGTTACAATAGCTCAACTACTCTTGACCACGTTCAGTGTTCCAAACAATTTTGTGTTGATTGACTTTAATGGAAACTAGTCATCATTCCAGCCAGATATTATAGAAATGCCAAACATATTTTGTTTTAACCAAAGAGACCTTTGAGCATATATCATAGGAAACAAATACCTCCCACTCCCAGAAAACTATGTGTGGGCTGATATTTTGCTTATAAAACGCAGGTTTTCTGTGTAACTGCGACCCTTGCCAATTTAGTACCGGTATGCATAGGAACTGAAGAAGGTCTTATCATCAGGTATTGGTATACCAAACTCAGCTTTGAAGATAAAAATAATATGAGAAAACATAATTCTTGTCAATTGTGACTTATTTATTGATCCACTCTGAGTGGGTTAGTCATTTGTGGTTGTGTTATTCTTTTAAGAGCATAGGAAAGATCCGATATTCATTTGAGTTATTTTGGATAAGAAGTATGTACCTTTTTAGTAGGATCCATTTTCTTTTGCTTGAAGCATTGTGATCGTTTTTGGTGGGTTTTTTTTTTTTTTTGGCTGTATAGACTAGAAGTTCGCTACACTATAGTGTAAGTATGGAAAGGGCGCAATTATTCTACTTCTAGCAACCTCAAATATGACGTCAAAAAGTGAAGATGTTGGTTACATTTCACGACAATTATGTAATAATAATAATAATAATGTCATGAGTATTTATATAGCGCTTAATCTTAATCAAAAACTCTAAGCGCTTTACACTCTGTACACAAAAATAAAAGTACGACATATGCACGTAACAAACAAAACACAATACCCGAACATATCACTTTTACAATGAACTAAACAACAATGCATACATAATATGTTCTAATTTTAACATTCAGTCTAAACAAGGCGGATTACAGAACTACAACTAAGGCATCAAACACTGGCAGTTATTCAAAGTAAAGCTTGAAGAGGTGAGTTTTCAACGACCTCTTGAAGTCAGAGACAATCACCGTTTCTGACCTCAAGAGGAAGTGTATTCCGTAACAATGGGGCTTGATAAACAAAAGTGCGCTGACCAAATGTTTTAGTTTGGACAGAAGGTACACAGAACTTCCATTTATCAGTAGAGGAGTGAAGCTCACGAGAGGGTGTATACATGTGCAGCAAAGAGGACAAGTATGCTGGGCTGGTGCCTAAAAAGCAGTTAAAACAGATTGACATAACTTTGTATAGAATACGTGAGGACACAGGTAGCCAGGGAAGGGACTTCAAGATGGGTGTGACATGCTCAGTATTACGGACTCTCACGGAGGCGATCAATCAGATACTGAGGGCAGATTGATTGATTGTACATTGCTTAATGCCCCGACAGCAACAAGGCTTTCTCAGGACGTGCCTGCATTGCTTGTGAAAAAAAAAACCAAACAGAACATTGAATGTATGTCGCCAGCCGGTCCAATACTTTAAATAAACCTAACACATGGGGCCTAAATAAAGCTAAGACCATTTAGCAACACACATCCAATATCAAGAGCTACAGGCAGTGCAGACAGTAGGGAGAGTTTTAAAAAGGCAAATACAGGTGAATGGACCTCGGGTAGACAGAAACACATGCCCCAGAATAGAGAGAAAAACTCACCCTGTGGGGCTGACCAGGGTGACCCTGGGAACTAAAAAGTACCTAACCCCACCCAAGTCCCCCAGGGCAGACCTGGGTGGGGGCACTGAGGGCAGCCACAAAGCAAAGAGTTACAATAATCTAGCTTGGACAGCACAACAAACTAGTGTTTTAGTGGCTTCCAGGGTGAGCAGGTGACAAACTGAACTAATGTAACGAAGTTCCAGATAAGCTGTTCTACACAATACACTGACATTCTGTGACATAGATAACCCACTGTCAAGTGTAACACCCAGGTTTCTCACACTTGCAGAGAAGCCAACGAGTGTTCTACCCAGGTTTCTCACACTTGCAGAGAAGCCAATGAGTGTTCTATCCACAGACAATGACGGTAAATGCAGGGACGAAGATAATCTTGGATTAGCTACCAACATTGCTTCAGTTTTGCCATCATTTAAGTTTTAACATTAGTTTGTTGGTGGTCATCCATGATCTGACATGGTCAATGCACTGGCCTATGCTTTGGACAGCATTTACAGCTCGCTCGACAGTATCACTTTTGTACATCTGCGTATCATCTGCAAATGCATGATGGGAAATGAAGCAACTACTAATCAGGTTGGACAGGGACTGAACATACAGTAAGAACAATTCAGGTCCTAGGACCGAGCCCTGGGGTACATCAAACCGAAGAGGTGATGGCTCAGACTGACAGCCATCAACAGAAACAATCTGGGATCGTTCAGTCAGGTATGAACTAAACCATGCCAAGTCCGTGCCTTCAATGCCAAATACAGATTGAAGATGGCACAGCAAAATTTCATGGTCAATAGTGTTGAACACACTGGACAGGTTCAGCAAAGCAAGGACTGTGATCTTATGGCAAGTTATGCTCGTCCAAAGCACAAAGCAGGTCATTGAATATCTTCAGCAAAGCTGTTTCAGTGCTACGATGGGGATGATATGCAGACTGGAATACACTGAACATACCAGTATTAGAGTTGACATGCTTTAAAGTTTGGGCAAGGACAATTTTCTCAAGGATCTTTGATAGGAATGTAAGACTGGAAACTGGGTGATAGTTTTTCAGTACATTTGATGATTTGGGTCCAAAGATGGTTTCTTCAACAGGGGTTTCACAAGTGCAGCTAGAAGCATTCAGGAAAAATGCCATTGGAGAGAGAGTTGTTGACGACTTGTGTAATTTTGCAGGCAACACTTCATCCAGGCACTCATACAACAAGGGAGTGGGGATGGGGTCTAACTCACAAGTTTTTGGGGCAGTACTTTTCTGACCTCATCTTCTAGCACAGGCTCGAAGGCTGAGTTTCTAAACTGAAGCGATTTTCAGTGAACAAAACTGAAGTGGGCATGAGATCCAGAGAATCACGAACTTCGCGGACCTTATCAACGAAGTAATCAGCAAAAAGCTGAAGCAGCTGGCACGGGGGAAATGTAGTGGGAAGAGGAGATGGAGTCTTCTTCACCATAAGCTTATTGGTCACATTATACAACTCTTTGCTTGTTGTGCACTCACTGATCTTTCTGTTGTAAAACGAAGATTTTGCTCCATGAACAATCTCATTCTCATGCTTCTTAGAACATGTCTACATCTGCTTGTGAACAGTCAACCAGTGCCATATTCTCTCAGCTTGGTGCCGCCTCTGCTTAGCTGAACGCAGCTCTTGGAGTCACAAGCCTATATATCACGGGCTGATTCTATCATATATGAGCTGACTTTTTGCGCTTTGAAGATGGTGCATGATTGTCCAAGACAGTGCGTAAACATGAATCAAACTCCTCGGCACTAGGACTAGGATGGTGTGACAGTGACTGAACGAGGTCAATGGCACGAACATTGCGGTAAGCATAGGCACTGGAGGCCCTCAAATGACATCACACAGTAATGGTCTGAACATATTGCATCAGAAACCTGTACTGAGCACAAGATATCATCGTCACATCTATGAAGGATCCAGTCAATAGTATGCCCATGCCTATGAGTTGGTTTGTCGACAACTTGTGAGAGACTGAACATGTGTAAAATGCCCATGAGTGCAGAGTAGGTGTGGTGCTTCTGATTGTCAAAGTTCACCAAGGACTATCAGACTGCCAGAAAGAGAATTACAGTGATCGATAAAATCATGAAGCTGATCAACAAACATTGAATCAGTTAATTTGTTCTTGTAGTTTGGCGGGGGTCTGTAGAGGCACAAAAAATGAACAGTTTTCTGAGTTAAAGCTAAAGTAAACTGCACAAGCTCAAAAGACTCATGGGAGAAACTGAAAAACATTGAGAATGATGCAAAAGGCTGCAGTGCTTCATGGCGGAGTGCGGGGGAAGGATTTCACAGAGTATCCAGATGGGGCAAGATCAATGCATTTGGCCTCATCACCCGAGGCACGAAGCCAGGTCTCTGTTAAGAACAGAATGTCAATATGATGGTCGGTGACAAACTCGCACACTTCAGAGCGCTTCTTGGCACAACCACAGCTGATCTGGTACTTTGGTAGTGTCTTGAAGATGAACCTGAATAAGGTTAGATACATTACCAGTCTGATGAGTATGGCTTGTGTTTCTCTTGGAGCCGATGTAGACCGAGACGGATTGTATTGTAATGTTGCTTGGGACAGGTGTGGTCGTTCAAGAAGTTGTGAGGGTGATTGAGAGGTTGGTGATGGTTGGAATGGGGCCCAATGAAGTGGAAGTGGGGGCTGCCACACGATTGATAGTGATGGTGGGGGCTGAAGTACCAGAGGTGGTAGCTGTGGGACACTGGATACTGATAATGCAGACAGCAGGCATTGTTTTGGCAGAAGACCCATAGGCGCTGCAGACATGTGATGACTTTGCTACTGTAATGGCAATGGTGAGGCCTGCAGCATGGGCGGTGGTAAATGGAGGGAGAGCAGTGTCAGGGGAAGAGGTGTTTGGTGGGGTGGGGGAAAAGACACTGGGGTAGGCCACTTGGCTGAAGAAGAGCGAGGGAACTGAAGCACTGAAAACAGGTGCTAGGGTACAGCTGACAACACCGATGCTCGGAATTTACGCAATACGCCTACACAAGTTTGTATGTAGAAGGCTGTAGGTAGTTCTAGGGTGTTCTTTTTCATGAATATCAATGAGTTTTGGTTACGTTTTCTTTTCTGACTGGCTAATTTGAGGGATTGTTGTGAAAATCTGTAATAGTATAAAAGAGCGCGTTAGGAAATATGTGTGTGCACTGTATGAGAGACACAGTGTCAAAGTGTTGATACATTGTAGAGGAGACAGTGTATCAGTGTGGATGCATTGTAGAGTGACAGTGTACCAATGTGGATTCATTGTGCGGAGATTGCATCGTGAGAATAAAATATTGTTGGAACTGTTACTCCAGTGTGGCCTACAACCTTGTGCCACGTGTGACCTGTTGCAGCTGAGTGAAGTTTCTTTACAAGAACCCTACGTGCATGCATCTGGTGTGATTGTATCATACTACGACTACCACATGTGGCCTTGACCTTTGAGCAAGGTCACTCGAACATGGCTCTGAGGTCACCACTGAGAAACAGCTTGCATAGTTCAAGCCCACCAATATTGAATGCATGTGTTTCTTGATGAACAAAAGTTAATCATGGATAAGAAAAGGCTTGCACATTTTGTGCTCATTTTGATTGAAGCTAATGCACAGTGGCCCTCTTGACGATTAGCATAATGGGCAAAATTGTTGCGCATTAATGTTACTAAGCAATATTAACATTACATTTTGCACACAATTCTGCCTACTGCCTACACATATTGTCACTGTTGTGATGCAATACTTTGTGTCATTGGTTTACACACACACACACTTTCGCCACAGTGCTTTTTGTCCCAACCTTCTCCCTTCCCCTGACCAGAACACACCCTTCCCCCCTCCTTCCCATTTCCTTTCTTTTACTCTACTGTATGCTGAAGAACAATCATATCCAAAACATCCTTTCTACCATCTCCAGGTCCATGGCACCTTCCTCTCCACCTTGTTTCAGTTACCTAAGCTGGACCAGCAGTCTAGCCTGTTTAATTAGTAAAATGTTGTCCCATGAGAAGAGTGGAGTCTAATTAAAAAATTACAACAAAACATTATCATTATGTGTGGTTTTTCACTCTACTGATAAAAACTAATTTATGATGACTTTTTCCTTATCCAATTCAAAACCTCCACCCCCCCCCCAAGAAAAATAAGAGAAATTTACAATATAAAGAGGTCTACCTGTGAAGCATTACTCACCATTGATCTCGACATGTCCTCACCTGCAAAACAAAACACATGAAAGTTGATACTGATACATGAAGGGTTCTGCAAAAGCAGGTTCCTAAGAGAGCTACACACACATTTCTACAAATACAGGTCAGCCTCAGTGTAATGCAGCACCCACGAGCCATACAGTCAGACATCCACCAGGGAGCCTGACAAAGACTACAATGTGCTGACTGAGTAGTGTATTACTACAGAACATCCTGTTACTGCAGCTGACCTGTACTTCTTGTAGAACACAAGAATAAGACAGCACTATTGTCATTTATATCCACTTACCAATCTTCCCCCCTCCTTTACCCCTCTAGTCTAAGCACAGACAAATGCTTGAAATGATTGGCGTCACTAGAACGATGATGCTGATTTGTAATGCACATTCACTCCATGCTAGCAGCATGCACAGGATGCACAACAAATAAAATGTATCCATAACGTATAATGTTGTTGAGGTAATGAATGTGGGCATGTAATACCTTGGTGTCTTGAGCACCAATTGGTCTGTTCTTGTCAAATTTCTAGTAAATGACCACCTGCTGTTTACGGCAACGTTTACTGGGCAAAGAAGTGACCACTCATAGCAGGTCCGTACTGAGTGTACACACAAGTTTTCTGCTCCGCTGCAGAGTTAATTCAGCATATGTGCCTGTGGCCAATCCATGCCAGCAAGATAGTCTTATGAGCCCTGCAGCATCTTGCATGTAAGAGGTGGCTGAAGAACAATGTTCTGGCTGAACCCAAAAGTTGGAATTTAGCTTTCTGGGATTTCAAAACAGCTGAAACAGGACTAAGACTGTTGCCAGCGAAGAGAAAGCTGATTTTATTTCAAATTTCTTCAAATACAGAAGGTACTCCTTTTAGTTTTAGTCTTGACTAAAATATAAATGTCAACAGAGGATTAGGATGACTGGACTGGCTCTATCAAATTGACACTTCAGTGAGTGTGATTTCTGTGAACTTCTGTATTCCCAACAAACTTCAAGAAGACCATCCCTAAGCTTGTGAAAATACACAATAAATTCATATTTTGGCTCCTGGTAAAAGTTCATACCTAATGTACACATACAATGCAATTACAAATACTAAACAAACTGTAGCATACTCATGCATGTGCATTTCAGCTCTGCGGAAGAACCTTGGGCTTGATACACTAATTTTACATTAAATAATACTATAGCCACATTAATACTAATACTAGCCACTTGGTATTATACTGATTAGTCTTATTCTTGAACAGAACCTTGCACGTTTATAGTTATTGTGCTTGTGCATAAAGTCAGTTACGCACAACAACACCCGAACGTGAGTCTTGAACTGGGTGGTAATGATGGAAAAATATATCCAGTGACAGTGGAAACTGAAGCCCAGAAACCCTAACACTTTGAAACCAAATGGTCAAAACTCAACGTTCAACACGTCATGCTATTTTTCTTTTGTTTTGTGCTGCAGGTACAAGCAATTTTGCAAACCGGTAAGAAAAATACAACGAAATATTGAACATTAAAGACATGAGGATGCCGACGTAAAGCCACAACTAATTCTATCAGAATGTGACATTAGTGACAACTGTGCCGAATGAGATTCAGAGCTACTGATGCGTGTCTGGCTACTCGTTAGGTGAGACAGTAATTACGCAAATAGCTAACGAGTTACAGTGAAATACGACAAAATGCATATATTCAATATCTTTACCGTCGTCAGAAAATTCCTCTGAAGATTCCACAGTCTGAGACTTTCCTGAAGTCACTCCATCGGCTGTACGGCCCCCGACGGCAGCCATTTTGAAAATAAATTGCCGAAAATATTCGGCGAAAAATGTAAACTCACTCGAAAACACAAAAATATATCGTGTGCAAACTGTAGTATCCACATAAAGGGAATAGTTCAGCAGGTATGACTAAAATCAGTGAGGCCCGATAAAGACTCGAATTTTATTCATTATTGGCGTACTTTTTTTTCCTCTGACTGCGAATAACACAGGACTTCCTCTGTTGTCATACAGCTTGTCGCACATGCGCAAGCTGACTCCGGAAGTTGAAATTTTTAATTGTTTCAATCTCCGCCAAATGTGTGTCAGCTCGACACATTTCAGCATATCCTTCTATAACTTGGTGATAATGGTGATCTCTTGGTACAGTAGAGCATTATTCCGTGTGGTCTGCACGGGTCGGCGATAGAAAATTCAGATTAACAAACGAAATCACAAAAAGAAAAGACTGAAATGCGCTTAAAAAGGTCAAGTACCAGGCTACAACACAATTTGTTGAGTTGATTCCAGACCAAAAACGCGACTGCTGCCACGGAAGCATGTAAAAACTTGAGTTGATAACCTCTCAACGAAGGATGAAACACGCTTAAAAATAAGAATCACAACACAATACACGTATATTAATATTTCTGGTTAAAACTCTTTTTTATACACACAAACAGGTACACACAATTTGTTACTTACTTTTTCGTGATTCGGAAGTGTCAACTGAAGGTATCATAGTGACGTGAAAGAAAGATATCCAGTGAAGAACTCCGAGAGGGGGTAATAAAAGACGTAACACGACTGGTGACGTCAATTAAACTGCAGTGTCAAAGTGACATAGCGAAAGGGATGACTAAGAAATTATGCCGCCTGCGCCGTGCCGCAGAGTCTATGTGCAAAGCACGTGGTACTTGTCAAAGACGGAGAGAAAATCTAACGGAGAAAGAAACACGCTTAGAAAAGACGGGTACAACACAATTTATTAATATTTCGGGTAAATACCCTTTGTCAAAATAGACAAACAAACAAACATAGAGATTAGCCGCTACTTATCTTCAATGGCAGAAGGAATGTGGCAACTCAAAGTTGCCACATTCCTTCTGCCATTGAAGATAAGTAGCGGCTAATCTCTATGTTTGTTTGTTTGTCTATTTTGACAAAGGGTATTTACCCGAAATATTAATAAATTGTGTTGTACCCGTCTTTTCTAAGCGTGTTTCTTTCTCCGTTGGGTACTTCTTTGCATATTACACGCTTGGCAGTCACCTTTTTGGTCTGGATTGGAGAGAAAATCTGTCCACGCCGGGTGTATGTCAGTGTGTGCCGGAGTGTGTGATCATTTCTGTGTGTGTGTCAGTGTGTGTGCGTGAGTCAGTCTGTGTGTGTGCCGGAGTGCGGCGCCGCGCGGCCTTCAGTTACAGACGGCCGTGTGACGGTGAGGAAACTAGTCGGTGGCCGGCCCGACCGAAGACTGTATGCCGCTATGACTGAGTGATAAACAGAAAGGATATGCCGGAGACGGCCATTCATTTGGTACTGGTCACAAAATGACTGATGCACTAGGGGTGTCAGTCCGGCAAGAAAAATACGTAACACAATATTTGTATTTTATTACGACGGAAAACCTTGAACTGACATGGACTGATCTAAGCTACGAAGAAGAGATCACTGGCAAACAATCCCGATAGCGGAGTATATGAACAGAGCAGTGGAGGATAAAGTGGTGAAATCTGGGGAAAAGGACAGAAATCGAGTTTTAAAAAAAAAAAGGCGCCTGAAAAGCCGCGGAGGAAATCAGGACCGTCTGTCACTGACATCACAGGGGCGGATCAGTTACCTCGAGGGGGGGGAGGGAGGGGGGCTTCCAACTTTCTGCCGGTTTGGGACAATCAACCTGATACCCCGATGTTATACCTTGCTTCCATTGGGCGGGGGAGAGAGGGGAGGGAGGGCGCGTGTATGTTAACACTCTCACCATTCACAAAAATATCAAACAACCGGGGTGGGGGGGGGGGGGTCCAAACGCCCGAAAATAAACCGTTTGTTATGAGCATTTTAAAGAATTCTGTAACCCCCCCCCTTCCGATCCGCCCCTGCATCACTTGTGGGGCACAGAGCGGCGCATTCTGCATAACATTATCATAGAGGTAACGCAGTCAGCAGGAGGCAGATTGTCATGTGCACCCGCATCATGCAGGGGTCACGGTCATCTGAGTGAGAATCGGCGGCTAGGCATTCCGTGCTCTCAGGCTAGTCTTTGCAGCTCATAAGTTCCTCCACACAGGGGGCCGGCGACGGAAACACGCGATAAACCAAGGACGGAGAAGGCAGTACACCGATCTATATCGACCTGCCTGAGTGCAGTCCGATTTCGATACTATGATGTTGCTCTGTGACTGACTATGATGTTGCCAGTCCCGACCGCCTTTCGCGGGGGAACAGGGTGAATGAGTGATGCCAGGCAACTGAAAGTTTTGAACTAAATCCGGCGGCAGTGTCCTCAGGCCTCCGTTGAAGACGGGCCGGCCCGACCGCACAGCCGTGTCAGTGCAGACCACCAGCGGTTGAAATCGGACCGAATACATTTTGCCTACTGCACGGTCTTTGTCATGGATACTACATAATACATGGATACTACGTAAATATAAGTCAGTGGTCTTTGTCGATACATTGCGGCTGAGTGTGCGGACGTGAATCACGTGACACTTCCAAGAAACTTGAACTGGGACCGCTTGCACGAGTGAGCTTAGTCTTGCGCCAGCAACTAAGCAAGATGCTCTGCTATAGCGGAGCACGGCCTTGTTTAGTTGGTGGGGCGCAGGACCCCTTGGCGCGCAACTGACTGACCCCAGAGTTATGCTGACGCCGATCAACACTACTCAGTGTCCCGGGTAGGCGGCAATGCGGACCATCGTGCCGCCGCGGACTGTACGCGGATCCACTGCGGCCCAAGTGTCTTTTGCTGACTGGGGTGTTCACTATTTCGCGCCAGACACTGATCAAAGTGACAATCAGCCAACTGGCTCTGTCCACACGAGGCACAGAGTTTCAGTCATGCTCCCATGTGCAGAGATAGATAAATGGGGGATCCCAAACCAGTACATTCAATAAAGCCGCATCCGTCGCTAATTTACGCTATTTTTAATAACAAAATTTAGTCTTCCCATTACACTCTCGTTATTTCTGAATCAACCCTTTAATTTTTAAAAAATGATGAGCATGACGGATGCGACTCTATTGAATTTATTATTTTGGGATCCCCCATTTATCTATCTCTTTATCATCAATACAATTATCATTTAATAAGACGTTTTATTATAATCATTAAATAATTAATGTTTTTTATTATATTAAATTATAAAATGAATCAAGACGAATTACTTCTTCTCAATGATATCAATGCTGTGGAAAATAAAGACTTAGACTCTAAGAAACAGAGACTTCTCTCCATTATTGTTTCTGGTAAGTCAAAAACTTATTTAGGAAAACAATACATGGCAGAAGACATAGAGTCTTTAACTGTCGATGAACTAATCAAGCTTCATGCTAAATATGAGAACCATATTGCTTCACTAATGACACGCGATTTGAGTCGATCTCTTATATTTTTATACACAAAAGCTGTTAATCACTTCATACCGATAGACACTGAAAGCCTTTCTCATGATCTAGAAAACAACCCCATAGTTTCTAGTTCGATTGGTAGATTAGCATGTAACATGTTTTATAAGTTTGGCAATTACCTTGCTCCTGCCGTAACTTTGATGGTAACTAGTAGTTATATCGATTTATCAAAAATAAATTTTACTGCAGAAGAAAAAGAAGTATCAAATGGAGGAGAACAAGATGACTCCAGTTTTGACAGAGGTACAAACGGTGACTAAGACTAAAAGTCAAGGCAGGGTTGATGCTGGAAAAAGATTAGCTGAATGGAATAGGCAAAAAAAATTACAGATTCAAAAAGAACAAAATAATATAACTGATCCACCATCAACAGAACCAGTGTCAATACCGTCAGAGCCGACACTTACTTATAAAAGTGAGAAACAAACAACTAAGTCTAACCCTCAAACAACAAAATATATAGTTGCTGGATTTGTTGTCGGATTTGGTTACGTAGGTTACAAATTATATAAAAAATATAAACCAAACACTCGTACAGTGACCAAAAAATCAGACACTCCAAAAATAAAAGAAGAAGTCTCCACATTACCAGCAACACCCAAAGCCGTGGACCCATTTTACATGCAGTAAATAAATTTATTATTTTAATTTTTATGGTATAAAAATGAGCGACACAAAGAACTTAATGAACCTTGTCTATCACTCTGCTGTAATAAGTGGACTAGCAGTAGCTTATTCTATGTTGGGAAAAAGTCTTCTCAAAATGAAATCAGCAGACCTTAGTAAATTAGACTTTGAAGACAGTGCTAAGCTAGTAGTTGTTATAACAGCTTCGATTGCAACAAAAGATTTTCTAGTTAAGCAAGGAATTATTCCAGAAAATATTTCTATGTAAATAAAAATATGGCAACTATAGCTGTTATGATTGGCGGTGCAGTTATTAACGCATTAGCTTTCAGTGGGTCAAACTATTTCTTTTCAAAAGTTAGTAAAGAAGAATCAGCAGAAGAAATGAAGCGCCACAATGAGGCATCTGAAAAACTAGCTCAAGCTCAACAAGATTATGAGAAGCAAAGAATAGAAAAACTGGATTTTATTAATGAAAAACTAAAACTTGAGGGTCATGCACAGCATACATTTTCAAACGTCGATGACGCGATCAAAGAATACTATCTTGTAACTGGTGAAGACATATCTATTCCTCAACCAAAACTTAGCGACTATTACCAACCAAGCTCAGAACAAAGAAATGGAGAAATAATATTTGTTCTAGTAGGAATGACATTAGTATATTTTACAGGAGTTTATATTGCTAGAAAAATGGCAGACGCTAAACTATCAAAAATATATTACTCCCCAATTGGCTACTGGAAAGGGAATACTGCAATAAAAAAATTACATGCTGCTGTGGGTGGAGATGTTAACCAAATAAAACAGTGGCTTAAAAAACAGGCAATTTGGCAAATATATCTTCCTGCTCCAAGAAAAATAACAAGGCCTCATTTTGAAAACACTATCCCTAATGACACACACCAAATGGACCTCCTGTTTCTTCCGCATGACACAATAAGAAAGAAACGATACAAGTATGCATTAACTGTTGTTGACATAGCTTCAAGGTATAAGGATGCAGAACCCATAACTGACAAAAAAGCTGTAACAGTGGCCACTGCATTATCAAAAATATATAGTCGAGGTCCTTTAAAATACCCTAGGCTTGTGCAGGTTGATGATGGGAGTGAATTTAAAGGCGCTGTTAATCAGTTATTTGCAAAGCATGGAGTGCTAGTGCGGCGAGGCATACCAGGCTTGCATAGATCACAGGCTATTGTAGAAAATTTCAATAAACAATTATCAGAGAGACTTTTTAGCTATCAGTATTCTAAGGAACTCATGCATGACACACGTAACACTGAGTGGGTTAAAAGATTACCGTCTGTAATAAAAGCAATGAATAATGATGGTCACCCTAAACCTGTTGATTCTATTAAATTGAAAACAATACCGTCAGAAATAAAAGCAATAACACCTCCAGACACTAGCTTGTTTACAAAACAGGTGAGATATTTGTATCAACCAGGTGAAGCTGAGAATGACGTTAGACGTAGGGCAACTGATCCAATATGGTCTACATCTGTTCATAATATAAAAAAAATAGTTCCTTCAGCTAATGCAACAATATATTATCTATATGAGCCTGCACCAAAGAGGGCATTTGTTAGAGAAGAATTACAGATTATTCCCACAGACACTGTTACTCATTTTTAACAATTTCAATTCATCAATTAGTTTATCAAGCAGATTATCAGCTATGTCTTCAGATAACTTGAGCCTGTAATGCCCAGGTGCATAAGCCTTTTCCTTAGTGTGAAACACTCTTTTTGTATCACCTACTGCTAGAGACTTTTTATATGTTTGAATCATTTCAATATTATGTTTGTTTGATCTTAGTGTCTTGTTTGGATAATCAGGCATTAATGCACCATCTAACACTTGCTTATAATGTTCATGACGTATGTCTTTATTTTTTATTGCTGTTTTCTTGATACCTTTAGCTTTTGACTGACTACCCTTTTGGTGCAGTATAGAATACATTTTGGATCTCAGTCCAACGTACTCAACTATTGGCACACCATTCAGTTCATCTTTAAACTTACCAGGCACTTTCTTGTTTTGTGTGCTAAACAATGGGTGATCTTTAGGGTAGTCAGACGTGTCATACATGTGTAACTCTGTTTTCATGTCTTCATAAAAGTCTTCAGTAGGCACATCAATGATCATAGAGTCAGTGTCAGTGTATAACAATCGACACTCAGGATACTTTGGTTTGAAGTAATCATAATAAAATTCAAGCATTAATAATTTTGACAACTCCAGAATAGCCATACCTATAAATACTGGCTTATCCAGTTTAACAATCTTTTTTTTGAGTGACACTGCATACAATGATGGATGAAATTCTTTATACCCTGTGTACTGAGGCTTACTTGTAAGTTTAATTGCACCCGATTCAGTTGTGACCAGTCTCACATCTTTGCGGTGATGAGGATTTTCCATAGTCTTACCAAAACAGGCATTGTTCATAAGCTTAAAGAAGTCTTTGTCAAATGCAGTGTTACCTTCTTTTGCACGCAATGTTGTATTTTTCATTATGTAATCTTTCATGAAAGCACTTTGGTCAAATTGAATTCCTCTATGAACTTTTTTTAGTACTAAACCATGTCTGATGTAAAACTGTAACAATCGATAGTGGCAAACGTAATTAAATTTGTCATTCAGATTGGGTACAAGTTTGGTGTCTTCTTTTTTCCCCGTTAAACTCATTTTTTCAACTGCTAATGGATAATCATTATGGTAATCATGTAAATGGTGTGGATACTCCAAGTCTACTTCAAAGATCCAACCCTTTTCATCATTTTGACCTCGATCCATAATATATTTTGTTAATTTTTTTATGCCATACTGTGACAAATCATACAAACAAAAGTTTTTTAATGGCAACAATTCACACATCGCGAATCCGTACAAATTGTTAGCGTCCACGTATGTAATAAATGACATTGGCTTTGAGGGGTCAAAGTCGTCAAGATATTTGTTGTTGGCCTTGCCATAATTGTTTGCTGCTAGACTAATACCTCCCCTCAATCCACGTTCCACCATTTCACCCATCATACGATCAGACAACAGGTCTATAAATATCTTACTGGATTTCAAAAATGCATCCCATGTCATGCCAGGACTAGTTATGTAACAAGCAGGGTCAAGCTTGTAGTGTAACAAACCCTTTTCACGGTAACTTTCAAATACGTCTGCTAGCAAACAGACATCAGCCTTTAAGTACTGATCGTGGTAATCACCAATTGTCTGACACCCTAACTTATCCCATGCATCAAGTGCATGTTGGTATTCAGAGTCAGAAATACCTTTACCAATTAGTGTAGAATAAAAATTTTCTTTTGGTGGAAGACTCCTTTCTTCAAAAACTACCCAGTCACTGATGTACTCATATGGATAGACTCCTTTCTTAATCAATTCTGGCTCAAAATATTTACTTGTTATTGGATACTCACTCAGTCCTTCTGCCAGACTAGCCAACCCTAAAGACAGATGTTGCATAGAGTCATAAAATGCTAATTTATCTAATCTAAAAGTCAAGTATTTCTCTGTTGTCTGGGCAATGCAACTAATTTTTTTGTAAGACTCATCCACAGCCTGCATGATAATATGTGAATCATATCCTTTGAGATTGTGGAAAAAGATAGGTAGTTTATATTTTTTTGGATCTATTTTTAAAAACAAGTTACATTTGTTATGTGCGGCACCTCTGTAACGTCCAGTTATGTGATCATGGTCACGAACTTTATCACCTCCTAAAGGTTGTTCACAAATCCAACACATCACTGCTGCATCAAAATTCTGTTTGTCTTCTTCTGTCATTACCAAAGGCATCTGACAGTTTTCCAAATACTTTACTACCTGAATATACAGATGTCTCATTTCTGTTAAAAACTCAGCTGCTGCATTTTCACCCCTATAGATAACAGGTTCTGTATGCTGACCATCTGACCTAACAAGAATGTATCCAAAAGAACACACCACTTGGTCACTCAATTTTATAGTCTTTGGTAATGACTCTGGAATTGGACCGTCATACGGAACAACGAGTGATTCAAAATCTGCATACACTACAAACGGCAGCTTTTGCTGATTCCCATAGTTCTTAAAATACACTTGACTACCAGGATCTGGATACTTAAGTACTGTTTGTACGTCATCAGCTGACCTACAATTTAAAACATGTTTGTGTGCTACTGCAATAGAAGAAAACCTCTGTAAACATTTTTTACAAACTTCCTGTTTACACTTGTGTTTTGTTACATGATTGTGAAATAGACGTGACATACTCCTAATAATTGTGTAGTGAAAGTTATCACCAGAGCTTATTAGTAACATATCAACATGTTTATCTTCTGACTGCCCATAGGTTGGGGCAATTGGAGATACTCTAATTGGCTGTAACTTATTCTCAGATTGATTATCCCATACAAACACATTCACAGATATACCAGGATTTAGTTTTTCAAACAAGTCTATGTCCTCTATTTTAACAGGGAACTCAATGCCACTGAAGTTGAGTTCGTTTACAAATTTGGTATAGTTAGATACACGATCAGGTTTTGCTTTTACAAAATGAAGTTTAGAAAGCACACACCACATGAAACATAAATTATCATTGTTTTGAATATTGACTACAGCCTTTTTGTTTGCAACCTCAGTTGGAAGTGGTATCCATGATTTACCTAGTATAGGATGATATCTTGACTGCTTCAGTTGTAGTTCATGTACAAGGCCTTCATGCCAGCCAGACCCTTGCATTTCTGCTCTGTCAATTGCTTCATGGAAGTCTGGTAACAATCTTTCTCTAAACACTTTCTCTAGTTCTCTTCTCGAATTAACTGTGTGCTGCCTTGTCGAGATATACGTTACAATAACTTCACCAACATCTCTGACAAATTCTATTTTTGCAACAATCTGAATCTTTACACTATCAGAAAGAAGGTTATTTTGTATAACTAAAAAAGATCTTTCTATTGATTCATAGACATTGTAAATATTAGATATAGGTAAGTCAGTTGTGTGAAACACGTTTCTTAATCTTTGACGGTTGTCCATCTTTTTTATTTGTCCGACAAAAAAATAAATAGAAAATTATATAGTGTAAAATGGCACTTTATTGACTGTAATCCCAACAAATCATCCACTTTCCTGGTATGTGTCTTAAGGTCTTGTGCTCATGCTGCAGGTGTAATATCACTTTATTGACAGTAACAAATTCAATATAATCATGTTGTTTACTTATTTGGTAAAATATGTGTAAACACATACTCTCAAACCAGTCACAGTTAGCATCATAAACTATAAAATCTTGTGTCTTAAGATCAACAGTCTTGTAATTATAGCGTGGTGGTCTATTAGAATATATAAAAGTTACATTATATACCATGTATATTTTTGTTGGTGTTGAGAGTTTTATCAAAGGGTGTTTAACTTGTTTTTTTAAGTCATTAAAACGCACAACACCTCTGAAGCTCTGTGTGATATCAAATGCTTGCCCGCTTTGTCTGTCCATCATTTTTATGGACAAAACAAAAGGCTAAATTAACCCATACCCAGTGGGCTGATCTGTCTTTAAGATAAGCTTTAGATGCTTAGTTGATTTCAGTTTGTTTTTCACTATGTCTCGTTCGTGTTTGTTGGGAATGACATCGTTTTCTCTGAGACAGTCTTCAAAGCTGTCACGATCCTTACAGTAAAACAAACAGATAAACTTTAACTGTTCACGAAAATCTTTTAGTACAGCATTATATTTCTGAGTGAGAATCCAAACACTGATGTTTGCGTGTCTGCCACTGAAGGCAAGTTCTGCTAAAGTATTTCTCTTTTTGACAATATCTTTCTCTGCAGAACAGTCATCAACAATAAACAATGTTGGCTGTCCTTCAAATTGCTTGTAAAAATATTGTAGGTAGTCATTCAGTTTTTTCTCAGGGTCAACTAAGTATATGTTACTGTCAGTCCAAATAAAAAAACGGTTGTGATAAGCTTTGTTGTGTTTTATTGTTGGACAAAATATTACAATGTTTTCAAAGTGGTGTATGTATCTTGTTTGTAAGAGGTTAAGTACAAATTCAGTTTTACCACACCCTGTCGCACCACAAAACAATCCACAGTGTGGGTCGAGTGTCATTAAGCTCAGGTTCATTTTAATACACAATATAATTTTAATATATGTGTCCACTTAGTCTGCTTTCTGCAATATTGAGTTGTGCGTCATATATCAGGTACAAATATATGTTTATGGCTGCAGCAGTTTCAACCTTCTTTTGTATCTGAATTGTTATTCCATCACTACCATTCTCGACAGTTCGTCCTGACCCATGAAGGTAGTCATCATCTGTACTGCGAAGGTCTAACCACAGTGCATATTTGTTTGTCAGGTATTGTCCGATCCTAACGTCATACAGATGTAGATCTTTGCACGCAATGTTTGCTGGTTTATCTCTAATCCTTCCACCTGCAAAATACTTTGTGATCTCGTCGTAGTGTTGATAAGGTAACATTCCAGATGCGTACACTTGATTAGGGCGGCCTTCGATTGTACAAGACAAATGTGTAATCTTAGGATTGTAGAATTTTTCTGAATCCCGTTTGTATGGAGCCGCTGGTTCAACAAACAACATAAGAATACCTTTCAGTGACCTAGCAGGTGTGTTTAAGTTTATGTTCCACATCGGGTCACTCTTGTCTTTGGGTATTAAACTATGTCTAATCACACGGTCATAATAAATTGGAAGTCTTGACTGGTATTGATTTTGAATGAGTCTGGCTAGTTCAGTGTGTGTGACAATTTCATATTCCAAGGAAATGTTAGAGATCTTGTATGTTGCATCTGTGGCAGATGATTTTATAACTTTGGAGTAGTCATTGAAAGTTAGTTCAAAACTTAGACGGTCATTCAGTGCTCCTTGATAATAAGGCAAATGAGCTGTGAGGATTTCAAACTCAAGTGGAATGTAAAATCTGGTTCCATATGTTTCAGCCATTATAACTTCCTTTGGTACCCCAGTAGTTACTTTATCTCCAGCATTGATTCGAAGTTTACCAACATTATCAGACTGTATGCCTTGGTAAATACGGTCTTCTCGTTCTTCTCTTGTTAGCCAAAGGTCTTTGTAACATTAGAATACATCTGAGTCATCAAGACTAAACACTTCCTGTCCTTCAAGTTTTACTTTAATAGTTCTAACAATTGCTCTGCCAAGATTGTCAACCAGTGTTCTGTTTACATCTGCCTCTGATGATAGTTCAATATTAAATGCTAGGCATGCAGTGCCAGGAACAATAACGTCACTGGGACCTAGGTTTGGAAACTTGACTGTAAGTGTTTGATTCTGGTCTATGGTACTAGGATTGTTTGTGATGACGATTGATTGTCTTATGCCCTTAACACCCAGGGGCTCACGTAGTTTTCTGTATGGGTCTAACTTTGATCCGTAAGACTGTGTCATTTTTATTATGCACAATAAAAAAATAATAAATTAATAAAACAATGGCAGCGGGAGGATTTAATCATGAAGAGTTTAAAATGGATGACATAAATGTCTCTGATAATAGTGTAACAGATATGTCGAGTAATACTTCTTTTTTACAACAGGAACTTTTACAAAGTAAAGTTAACTCGTTTTATGATAGTGTTAATGAGCGTCCATATCAAATAGATCCTAATCAGTTTGAATATGAAAAAGGACATTTATATTTAAAAACTATTGACAAAGGAAAAATACAATTGACTAACAAAAAAGACCCTACTAAGTTTAGAGCTTTAGGTACAATCAAAAAAGAAGGTGGTGTTGGTGCCTTGCGTCAACTTGGTGTTGGTGATAAAAGGTTGCCACCTCGAGTTGTTAGTGCTCTTCATGATGCGCAAACAAGGTTGCCAACAGGACAAGAAATTGATGTGGCACCAGTAACAAGCCTACCAGAAATAGCAAACACAGTAATACAAGAAACATCATTTACTGAAGGACAAATAAATGAGGAATTAAAAACAATTGGTGACTCTCCTTTGACAAAGAGGGAGTTAGCTGCGTTGGATAAAACACTGCAGACAATAAGAGGTGAGCTTTTGAATAATGTAGCTAAACTGGGTGAACTTGATAATCATATTGAAAGAGAAAAAGAGAAACTGGCTACAGCAGATAATGGGAATTATGACATAGAAATGAAAGAAAGAATACAACACAGATTAAAAGATTTGTATACAGAAAGATCAGCGCGACTAGAAGTGATTGAAAATGGAAAAGAAAAACTGAAAACACAGGTCAACAGAATTAGAGAAACTATTCAGAAAATACTTAATGAGGATACAACTTTGACTGAGAGATTAAAAACACTTTTCAGAGAGCAGGGTATCACTATTGCAAGTTTAATTACTGCTCTTGGATTTATTATTAGTACTGTAGTGTTAGCTGTAACAGGTGGTGGTAGTAGTCCAGCACCTCCAGCTCCTCCAACTCCATCAGACCCAAAAGATTTACAGACGTGGGTAAAAAAACAGTTGTCTCACATATCAGACTTGCTTAAAAAATTAGCTGTAAAAGCAGCAGATGCTTTACCAGGTATTATAGGTAGTGTTGTCAGTTGGCTTATTAGTACTACAGCAAAGGTAGTAGGGTTTATGGCAGAGCATGTATGGATATTTTTGGTAACAGTAGGAGGGTTAATTATAGGATACTTAATGAAACAGGTAAAGAAGTAATATTCCTAATCCAGTAAGGCCTATTACCAATGCAGTTCTCTCTGACTCATGTGTTTTTTCTTGGCCTGTTACTGACTGTACTGGTGCCGGTTCAGGTGTCTGTGCCGATGCTTGGGCTGTTATTGACATTACTGGTTTTACTATCTGTTCAGGTGGTGGTGTTGATATTTGTGTTACTGATGTTACTGGTGGTGTTACTGGTTGTATGTGAGAGGTTGTTGGACTCAAGTTTACAGATTGATTAAGTCCTAATTTCTGATTACTCCCTGCAACAACTATTTCATTATTATAATTTGTTATTACTCCAATTTGTAGTTGAAGATCAGAAGGCAACATGTATAACCCAATACCAACTACAAAGTCAACTTTTGATCTAGCATATCTGAGAACGTCTTGGTAGCGTTGTATGCTAGATGGGAGATCAACAACTGAGTTAATAGAATCTTCTAAATTTGCTAAAAACTGTTTTTGTGCTTCAAACTTTCCACTTCCATTCAAAATATTAGATTTTGTTAGTGATTGTGCACCTAGAATACACCACACATACGTTCTGATAGACTCATTAATGCGTTCAACTCCTGCTTGAGTAAAACCATCACTCTTGTCTAAAATAAATGTTGACCATGCCTTAGATTGTTTCTGTTCAATTGATCCTAACCAGACTTCTGATTTTGATGAAAATGAGGAGTAGGGAGGCCAATAATCTTTCTGATATTGTCTGTGACTCATAGCATAATATAATGTACCCATACCATTGTGATCATCAAGTTTTTGTGTGAAGTCATACTTAGTGCTTATGTTAAATTCATTACAGATGCGTTCAAACGCTTTCATATCCATGGGGTTGTTATACCTGTTGAAACTGGATTCAGTGGGTAGAGGTGTATGAAGTTCTGACAGTATACGTCTAAGCTGGTAATAAGTGTGGAAACGGTAGACAGACCTAATCAGTTTGTTTGAGTGATTCAAATTGTCTGTAAATGAAACACCACAGCCTGTAGTTGAGCATAGTATGGCAAAGTTGAGTTGGTTTTGAAACATCTGTAATGGACTTGAGGACCACTTTCTTGCAGTTGAGTCATCTGTTATTGGAGGGTTTAGGTAATGATCAAACGGATTCGGTACTTTGACTTGGAATAGATCTTGTTCAGACACAGCTATGTCAAGCTGATTTAGTTGAATTATTTTCTGTTCATAAGTAGGTGCAACATTATATTTGGCATCCACATTAAATTGAAATGCGTTTGTAGTGGTAATGGTTGGTGATTTAAATTCCATCCTTTTTTATATGAGATAATAAAAATGTTTATTACCTTAACAAATCTTGACACAAGCAAACCAGTGTGGTTAACTAATGGGATTGATAATCGTGATGGTAGCAAGGCTGTAGCTATCCATGAAATGTTCTACACAGTAAAGTGGTTTAATGTAACTGATGATACAAGTTTTTATGCTGTTTATGCAGATTCTGGTAATAGTGGTGTAGACAAAAATACACACTTTATACCATCTGGGTATTATGACTTTTGTACATTAGCTAACTGGTTTCAAAATATATTTAAAATTAAAGCAACTTTAAATCAGGCTAACTTACTTGTTGAATTAGAAGTTCCTACAGGTAGTATACCAGTATTTTCAAGTGAACTTGCATATTTGCTTGGTTTAATAGATAGAAATACAATGCCCATAAATTGGGTAATGAGTTTTGCAGATAATGGTACTAGTGGATGGTATTATACAGAAGATGTAACTAAAATAACTGGAATATATCCTGTTCATTTGTCAGTACACACAGTGCTAAATGTTTATTTAAAAGAACTAAACACATCAGAAAATGTACACAATGGAAAGCCTTCAACTTTGCTGAGATGCTTACCAACTGGAACTGCTCCGTATTGTGAAATTGAAGTTATTAGATTTCCTAATTTACAGTTTAAAAAATTAGGTTCCAGTTTCTTTGAGTCACTGAGCTTATATGTAACTAATCAAGATGAAAAACCAGTTGTAATGCATGATTTTACTGTTGTTTTAGAAGTTAAATAGTTTTATTTTTGATAAAAAAATGAGTGGCGGCCCGAAGACAAAAATTATTCCAGTTTCATGTCCGTCAGTAGAGTTAAAAGATTTAGCTGACGTGCAAGATTTCGAAAAAGAAGGCGAGGTAGGAGAAGTGTATGGCCTTGAACTTGTGTCCGTTGGGTTGTACAAACGAAAGGCAATTGAAGATGAGAGACAGTTTCCTAAACTTAGTCAACTTCGTGATGTTACTGTTCCTACTCCAGTAAGTAATGTGTTATACAGTTTTATATATTTTGGTAATAAATGGGTAATTATTCCTACCCCTGTTTCGCTTGCTCCTGTTCCCATTGTATGGGACATAAAGTTTGTTTTTATCAGTCCTTATGTTTATTTTACTGATGAAGGTGCCCTAGTATTTAAAAAAGTTGTTAACTCTGAGCCAACGTTTGTAAGTCTTGTGCCAAGCTATTCCGCAGAAACCAATAGCAGAGAAAAACTAAAACTTCAAGAGTATGGGAAACGAAGGTATCTTCTAACAAATAGAAAGGGTAGAACAGATACTTCTATTTCGTTCGTACCAGCAAATTTTACCATAGATAGAGAAGCGACAATAGTTTTTGAAATTCTCATGAGATCTGTGGAAGCTGCGAAAGAAGCAGATATCGCCCAGGGAATCAAACTTACATGGGATACCACAGTAGCAGAGTCAACAAAGGTTGTTATTGCTATTAGAAAAATCAATACAGATTTTGAAGTTTCGAGTAGTGTCCCTGCCGTTAAAGTAATGATTGATAAAACAACTCTAGTTTATCTAAATTTCATAAACCTGGAACACATAGATCTTGTTTCGTTTTATTACGCTAGCAAATTGTATACATTTGAAGAGTTGCAAAATAAAATAGAAGATTAAAAAATATTTGCCATAAAAAATGCCACCATTGTATCCTCAAATACAATCTGATAAACATTAAAGGCAGATTCATTTCGTTTAATAAATATTACAGAAGCATTAAAATATTTGGAAGAAGAACAAGCAAAATACTCTCGATGTAAAAGACGATATAAAACGGTTTTCAATTCTTTACACAACACATCAATGACCATGGGGGTGGTTTCGGCCGGATTATCTGTAGGAGGTATAACTCTGTTTGCAACGGGGGTGGGAAGTGTCGTAGGAATTGCTGTTGAAGGTATTGGTCTTGTCACAAGTCTAGCATGCTTTGGTATGGAAGCTATTAACAAAAGATTTTATATGAAGTTGCAGAAGCATGAAGCATTAAGTACGCTCGCAGCAGCTAAGCTGACGAGTATGAAACTTATTATTAGTAAGGCTTTGGAAAATAATGAAATTGATGACGAAGAATTTAAGCGAGTCCAGGATGATTTGGCCAATTACAAGCAGCAAAAGTCTGAAATACAGAATAAGATGCGTAGTCAGGCTGTAAATGTTGAAGAGCTAAAGAAATCTTTTTTAGAGGAAGGAAAGAAAATAGGCGTAGAAGAAACTATGAAAAAAGTTTACGGACTGTTAGGCAAGTAAAGATCAGTTTTGGTAATCATTCATTAATTCTGAAATACTCTTCACAAAGAGATGTCATGCCTTTTATGCCTGCTCATTTGACGCCATCTGCACCACCGCCAGAGTACTACTGAGAAAAAAAAGTTTTTTTATTGTCCTTGTATCTTGATAAAACTGATCGAGTAAGTTGTGACTTAAGTCAAGTTGTTGTAAGAACTTAGGGTAAGTAATTAATAAGTTCTTATGGTAACTCACTTAAAGGTTACCTATGTAGGTTCCTAGAAGTTAGTTGCAACTTGTTAATAAGTATTAAGTTTTGATTGACATCACTTGATAGAGATAAAGAGATAGATAAATGGGGGATCCCAAAATAATAAATTCAATAGAGTCGCATCCGTCATGCTCATCATTTTTTAAAAATTAAAGGGTTGATTCAGAAATAACGAGAGTGTAATGGGATAACTGAATTTTGTTATTAAAAATAGCGTAAATTAGCCACGGATGCGGCTTTATTGAATGTATTGGTTTGGGATCCCCCATTTATCTATCTCTTGTGCAGGCGGCTGGCACACGCGATAACATGCTTTTGCCGGGAAAATTCAGCAGCTCCCTTTGCATCCTCAAACTGAGGGAAATCTGGACTGAGGGCTGGGAGGTATACTCCGGGTTGAGTAGGCTAGCCAGATACCGGTTTGCAACGAATACCAACGTTTTACCCTGTTTTAGTGCTTGAAACACACCACGAATATTATGTGTAAATGGCAGCCAGTGAAGCATGGAAGCTGTAACTTTGTTCAAACTGAGCAGAACCGTCGAAAAACAAGAAGATGGGATGAACCATAACCCACAAAGTCAATTCTATATGAGAGCTGTCTTAGCTGTCAAGGGTCTCTACCTTTTGTCTTTGACTTGATTCTGATGTTGAAATATCTCCTTCTGAAAAAGCCTCGCAGACGTGCCAATGCGTCATAGTGAACTCTAGAAGGGGCACACGCGTCATTGCTTTGTCTAACGTCATTTTCCATGACGTATTTTTTTGTTTTTTACGTAATTATATATTTAACGTGATATGAGCTGCGCTTTCGCTTCATGAGTTGACTTGGAAAAATGGTGACAAAACCAGAACTTAGTATCACGGTACAATTTCAGTCTTGTTATAATTTGCGTGAAATAAGGCTGACTTCGCTCTTGGCTCTTGGCTTGACTTCGCGAACGAAGATTCTATAGGGGTTTCATGCTCGTGGCTGCGGAGGCCAATCCGGGACAGGTACGACCGCAGTGGTTGCAGGGGGAGGTCTGGCCAGGGTTCTGAGTTGCGGCATCTCTGTTTTTTTCTCCTGAGCCGCTTGTCCTTAAGGCTAGCTCTGCGAGAGTCCTCAAAGGAGACGGCTGCCTTGTAAATGGTGGAGCACCAGGTGTCGCGGTCCGCAGCAAACGAAGACCACTGGCGGTGGTCGATTTGGCAGGCACCAAGTGACTTCTTGAGACAGTCTTTGTATCTCTTCTTTGGTGCCCCTCTGTCTCGGTGTCCAGTGGCGAGCTCGCCGAACAGGGTGATCTTGGGTAGGCCGGCAATGATTCTCCATCCTGGAGCGTGCCCCGCCCAGCGGAGCTGTGTCTGCAGCAGCAAAGCCTCGATGCTTACAGTTTCTGCCTGTTCAAGGACCTCGACTTTGGTGACATAGTCACTCCAGTGAATGCCGAGGATGGTACGCAGGCAGCGCTGGTGGAAGCGTTCGAGGAGTCGTAGTTGGCTGCGGTAGAGGACCCAGGACTCGGAGCCATACAGCAGTGTGGTGAGAACGACAGCTCTGTACACGCTGATCGTGGTGCCTGTTTTCAGCTGTTGATTGTGCCACACCCGCTTGAATAGTCGCCCGAAAGCGCTGTTCGCTTTTGCCAGCCTGCTTGGCGTCTGACGTGATGATGCAGCCAAGGTAGGTAAACTGGTGCACTGACTTCAGTTCAGACTCGCCGATGGTGATATGGGGAGGGTGATGCTATCCCTTGGGTGCCGGCTGATGAAGGACCTCTGTCTTTTTCAGACTGACCTCGAGTCCAAAGATCTGGGCAGCATCTGCAAAGCTGGATGTGTTGCGCTGCAGGGCTCTCTGTGTGTGCAACGAGGGCAGCGTCATCAACAAAGAGCAGCTCACGAATCAGTTGGTCTAGAGTTTTGGTGTGGGCCTGCAGTCGTCTGAGGTTGAACAGGCTGCCATCGAGACGATACCTGATGTACACTGCGTCGTCATCGTCGAGGTCCACTGTGGCCTGCTTCAACATCATGCTAAAAAAGATGGTGAACGACATGTTTCACGTTATTTGGGTCTGAAGATAAATTGAAACATTGCTACTGGGATATGTTTGCTTATACATCATGTTACTATATTTTGTTATTGTATTTGAATGTGGTGTAATAAAGATACAAAATACACAAGTTTGTTATTTTTTTAGCAAAAAGTGTCTTTGAATGACCGATATCATTGGTCGTTACGATCCAGAAGGTGACCCGGCGGACGCCATTTCCTCTTCTCACTACACGGTCACTTTCTTTTTCTTTGAAGCAATTCACAGTTTGAATTTAACAATAATATTCTCCAAAACTAAATTATAAATAGGGAGGATTGTGTAAGAAGCATTTACATTTTAGAATTAAGCTCTTTCACTGAAAATTAGAACTCGCAAAATGATCGCCTCTAAGCTGACTGTCCGTCTGCGATTTTTGTTACTCCATTAGTAATTGCCACTGAAACAGAAAGTAGAGGAGTGGCAGTCTTTAGCCGCTGAACTCTTACTCTATCAAAGTACTAAAAAACAAAGAAAAGACAAAATATTGATCATAAAAGGCGAAATGTCTAAGCTAGATGTCCATCACAACCGAAAAATTCAACTTTCAGTCCATCGGTATGCTTGTTCATCCGCAGATCGTAACGGCGACCGGCCTAGACTTTTCTCGCGATGGCGATAGCTAGTTTTAGATCGCATGACGTATTAGCATCGTTCCCGTCATTTCCACTCATTTCCACTCTCTGATCAGTTTCAAATGCTACCATCAGGCAGACCCGGCGTTTCAACATGCCACTTGCCAAAAGGAATGTTTTTAAGAAGTCTTTTATTCCAACTGCTGTCTCGATTTTGAACTCTCGTTTATAACGCCGCGATAAGTATGATCTACTTAACATTACCTCCCATCTTGTGACAGATTGCTTGTGATAGATTGCTGCAATGATAATTTTTCATGATATGCTTTTGCAGCGTTTGTTAATGTCTTATATTGTTTTCATGACGAGCCGAAAGGCAAATTTCTGTCGTGCCTGGACTCGAACAGACAATAAAGTTGTATTGTATTGTATTGTATTGTATTGTATTGTATTGTATTGTATTGTATTGTATGTTCGAACAGTGTGAATTAACGATTTTTTACTGTCCGTCTGGTAACGACCAGTGATAACGACCGCATGAGAAAGCCGCGCGTGAGGTAAGTCAATGATTCCAGTTTTTGTTGTTTTTGGGCTGGTTAGGATGATTTATTTGAGAATAATCAATGTCTCCGGCTAGGTTATGTGTTCAGAGATGGGTGGATTTCGGACACCAGTCTTTGTTCTCTAGAAATAAACGGTGACTGATGTCTCGCGCAGTGAATGCCAATTGATAACCAACGTTACGGCCAAAGACGGACGGCTTGTGCACTTGACTGAGGCGACGCTATTCATCAGGACGGACTGATTTCAAATTGCTTTAATCAGCCTTTTACAGAAATGACAAGAATGAACTTGTACGGCATGCTCTGAACTTTGTTTGCAACGATCTGAATCATGATCACAATGCTGTACAACATTACACCGAAAAGGCCATTCAGCACCTGGAAGTATGTAATGAGGTAGACGCCACAAAAGAGATTTTCATGTTTTCAGATGGTTGTGCCGCCCCAAATAAAGGCAAGGGCACGTTTGCAGACATCTCCTTCTTTAACCGGAAAGTCCAACGCTGCTATTTTGGGGGCAGCTGATGCAGAGACAGGGACAATCAGTAAAATGGTTGGGACTTCAGTTCTTTGCAGGCAGGTGGTTATCAGATATGCTGAAGACTTCTACCACTGGGTCTACAGCAAATTAGTAAGGAGGAAGCCCTTTTCAAAAGAACATTTTTCTTTGTTCCCAGTGGAAAAATCAAAAGAAATCTGAAAAAGAAACCTGTGTTAAAAGAATTCCTGGAAGCAGAAAGCTCCATCAGTTTGAAAAGGTTTCACCCTTTGTGGTGAAGGCATGATCCCTGGCATGCTTTTGTAAAAGTTGTCAGAGATCCACAGGGAACTGAATGAACAGGGAGTATGTAGAGCCATTCCAGATTGTCGGCACATCATAAACAAAAAAGGCGGCACTGATGCAGATGTCAGAGCACGAATCGGTAAAGCCAGAGCAACCTTTCTCCAGTTGAAAAAAGAGTGGAGTTCCAGAGAGCTGTTACAACACACCAAAGTTCGGATTTTCAACTCCAACGTAAAAGCAGTTCTCCTATATGGAGCAGAGACTTGGAGATTGACAAAAACCACAGTCAACAGAGTACAGATCTTCATAAACAGTTGCCTTACAAGAATTTTGAAAATCCACTGGCCAGAGAAGATCAGCAACGTCAGACTATGGGAGAGAACAGAGCAGATAACAACAGAGAATGAAATTGGACGAAAAAGATGGGGATGGATTGGTCACAGTCTGAGAAAGCCAGCTTCCAGTATCACTAGGCAGGCATTGTCATAGGAACCCCCAAGGAAAGAGGAAAAGATGCAGGCCGAGAAACACCTGGCGTCGAGACCTCCAGGCAGACATCAAGAGACTGAGAACCACCTGGAGTAAAATCGAAGGAGAAGCACATGACAGGAGTCGCTGGAGGTCTCTCGTCGACGGCCTATACCCGGGAGGGGTGACAGGGGTAAGTAAAGTAAGTAAGTAATTCCAGATTGTCGAAATCAAGGCACTTGTCATACCGTCTCCTTCGCAATCAGTTGCTGATTCTCCCTCTCCACCTGGCTTAGATGTCTCGGTTCCTTCACCTCTAACCCCTTCTTTTGAACAGTCCCTTGCCTCTTCCCCCTCAATTCGAAGCCCGGAAATATGTCCCTTCCCATCAACCCACCCACCAGTCTCTCGAAATTATTTTTTCAATGCTTGCGAGGTGAAACAGGTCAGCAGAACAACAGGGTTTTGAAGCATTCTATGCATGTGCGCTGCAATTCCACGCTCAGTGAAGCAGATGAACGTTATCCTCTGGATCTTTCCACTGAAGAACCCCTCTTCAGCATAAGCACTTTCGACGAAGAAGCCATGCAGCGCCCACAGGACGGTCTAAAACGGTTTCCTGTTAGAGTTGTTGGTGAGGGCAATTTTCCTCTGCCGATTCCTCAGCATTTCTTTCTTTGAAGGCAGCATTTCGCATGTTGAACTGAGATTAGCGGCTTGGGAGCTGTCGATCAACAGAATGTCTATCTGTCTCCCAGTACAGTGAGCAGAGGGACCCTATTAGATGGGACCAAGAGCCTAGAATTTTATCATTCCACTGGGGATTTCCCAACCGAGTCTCTGAAAACAGCATTTGAAAATGAGGTCATGGCAGACTCTCATTGCGGCAAGAGTCTTGGACCTTGGCACATGCTTGCTGCTGCAAATATTCTGCAGCTGTGAAGTTGTAACAGTATATCTCAACCTTGAAGCCAACTCTGTGCGGGAAGAGATGAACCGAGTGTTCTACCCATCCCTACTGCAGGACCAGCCCCGCAAAGTCTTCTTACTTTGGTACAGTAACCTGGATGACTTGGGCTTCGTTAACCCAGATTTTTGGACTGCAAATCTCGTGGTGCCATTGGTCCGTGATTTTGAAGTTCCACAGGTTGGAGAGCATGTGCGAGTCACCTACTACGTCAACAGCAAAAGTCTGTCCTTTGTGGCCATTGTAATTCCAGCGAGTGTTCCCCTCAAAGATTGGTTCATGGTTCGCTTCATGAGGAAATGTAGCAATTACTACGTCTTTCCACCTCAGGATGACTTGACAGTGCTAACGCTGGCAGAAGCTGTTGTTCAAATCCTGCCGCATCCTCGCATTGACAATAGACAGCGCCATTTTTTCACAGCAGTTTGATTCCGATCTTAGACTTTTTCTCTTTTGTCTCGAAATGTATTTGAGGTGTTCTACATGCATGAGCTTAATAGTACTTCATTTTTTTTTTTTTTTTTTTTTTTTTTTTTTCACGATCATATTGTGCCTGTGGCCTCTTTGAAGCTTTGCTGATGTCATGATGACTATATCAGATTATCTTCTTTTTTAAAATAAAAACACATTGTACTTTAATTTTCATTAGTTTAATTACTGTAAATGTTAAAAAGAGTCACTTTTCTGCAATTAGTGTAAAAAAATATTCCTGAATGAATGATTTAGAACATCACCCAGGAACTGTGAACTCACTGCACTTGAGCAAACCCAAGAAGCACTTAAGATAAACAAGATAACTGCATAATTATAGTATCTGATGATTTTTTTACTACTTCTGTTCTCTGCATTTGTCCTTTAATTTGTTGTTTGCAATTAATGGTTTATCAAGTATTAATACTCGAGTTAAATGTAATTTATATTTTGGTATGTAATCCCAAAAATTGGTTACTGTCTTAATTTCTTGGGGGAAAAGGGGGTGGGGATGATTTAGAGCAAATATCTGAGTAAAATGTGACTGTCTTTGCAGGTAGGCAAAAGTTCCTGTCTTCCACCAGTATGCCGAAGGTTGTGCTGATGAGGTCGCCAAGACCAAAACAGCTGTCCACACCGGCAAATTATCTGGACCCCCCTTGGGGGACCTAGATTTAAATTTCCATGCACCAAGGGGCTGGAACAGTGGGAAATGTGATATGCCCCCCTTTAGGGAGGGGGGGGGGGGCGGCTTCCTTATGCATTGCTTCCAGTCACTTGCTTAGTGCACCCGTTCTTTCCTATCTTTTTTTTTGTGCTTTGACCAAAGTAGATCTATGATCGTTGGTCGATCATGCACACTTCTCTCCCCTGACAGTACTTTTGCCTACTTCCTAAAATATTAGCACTGGCAGTCTCCCCTTTTCTTTTCAAATACATTGGTAACAGGGGTTTGCTGCACGGGCCCGTGCAGGCCTTTAGGAGGTCAAAAGAACCATTGTACCCCTCAGGCCTTTGGGGTACAATGGTTCCTTTGACCTCCCTAATGCCTTTGGTGTGCGATGGTTCCTTTGACCTCTCTCAGGCCTTTAAAGGTCCATGTAGCAATCCCCAGCTACCAATAACCTATATTATAAATATTCATTATTTTTTAGAAAACATTGATTTCGCAGGTACAAAATTTTGTGTTACGAGTCTCCTTGTTTTCTTGATTGTTGAGATATAGTATACTAATTAATCTTATTAGGCCTAATCATTTCCACCAAGGGAATGCAATAAATAATGCTTAGACAACTGGGTTCAAGTATATTATTTGGTGGACCCCAGGATGCGAGGTTCACAGAGCATTCTGTAACCACCAAATAATATACAAGGTGAACATTTTTTTTTAACGCATGAAATCCCTAAATTGTCTAATCAGTTTTATGCCACATGTATCCTTCTACTTAGTAAAGAAGTACCCAACGCCGTTGGGTACTTCTTTGCATTTTACACGCTTGGCAGTCACCTTTTTGGTCTGGATTGCTTTTTTCTACTTAGTATTTGTATGGGCTGAAATGCGACTGAAATAGAATTCAAAGTGGGCTCTATGATATGTTTATGTCTGATGCCTCAAAACTTACAAATATGTTCTTTTGTTGCCAACAGATCCAGTACATGTAATTATATGTTATATCAATGTGGTAATTCATGACAAAGCATACTCTAAACTGTTTTGACCATGAGTTTCTTTCAAATAATAAAAACTCCTGTGCCTTTGAAAGATGCCACCAGTGACCCCAAAAAGTCTGTACTTTATGTAAAACACAAATTTTAAAACTGAAACAATGCACTTCTATACATACGTCATTTCAATATGCACAAGTCTTGTTACCTCACACTGTGCTCATGTTAGTGAGTTGTTGCAAAATTAAGTCATCAGTCCAGTGAGTTAGAAACTTAGTTGTTAGGTAAATCATACATTATTAACCCATTTGTGTCTGGCCCCGAGTATACTCGTGGCCCGAAATTTCTCCTACACGTCCAGCCACGAGTTAATTCGCTTGCCCAATTAAAATTAATTGAATTAATTAAAATTAACATCAATTAAAATATCTAATTTAAGAATCGTTTCAGGACTACATAATGTACATAATCAAGTTATACATTCTATTTAGTGAAAGTATACAAAGTTTCAGCTCATTCCATACATTTTTCTATTTTTTGTGATTTTTTTAAGTAATGTGACTAGTTTTTAGTATAAAAAAACTGGACCAGAGAGAGCATAGACCCAAAATAAACACAGACAGGAATGGGTTAATCGACCCCTGAAAATACCCTCATCCCTGCAAGTGATATAACATCGGCTTATGGTTCATCCCATCTTGCTATATCTCTGACCCTGGCTCCCATGTGACTTGTGAGCAAAACTGTATTTTCGAGTGTTGTGAGGGGGTTGTGGTGGCTCCAGTGCAGTGGCGGATCCCTGGCCCTGACAATTTTTTTTTTTTTTGATGGTTATTTTGGGAAGGTGTGTTTTACTATTCGATGGTTCTTCTTTTCTTGTACAGCGTATTTTACAATTATCTCACTGGATCTGTGGGTGAGCATAGTGTGTTCATGGGCCTATAGTCAAATATCCTCACTTGGCACTCCTTACTGCACCTGTCACAGTACTTCACGCAGACATAGAGTGCCATGTGCCCCGCACTCACAGGGGCCCATGTAAATCAGTGCCTCTTGCTGTGCGATACAATCCTCATTGCATCCTCATACTGAGGCAGCCGTCTGGCCGCGAATAAGCCGCAGACTGCTGGTCAACCCCAGCGGTGAAAAAGTGTCCGATCATTGCTGAACTGGGGCCCAAATCAGTCCCTCAGCAAGGCATAGGGTTTCATATGCCCCTCAGTCACAGGGGCTCATGAAAAGCATTACCTCTTTCTGTGCCACACGTATGGTATTGCATCCTCATATGTGGCAGTCATCTAGGTTTAAGTCTAAGCGCGGGACACAGATCCTACCTGCCTGATGTGAGGCGATATGAGAACCGTGGTGTCCAGAGGCAAACAATTGCACTCTCTTAAATGTGAGAACCGATGTCACCTTAAGTCTTCTTCTTCCTCGATCGCTTGAAGCGCAATATGCATGATGTAGCCGTTAGGCACCTTAAAGGTCCTGCATCTCTGTCTTCGGCCAGGGATGTGTATCGGGTGTCCCTCAACTAGACCGACTGTCGTTCAGGACTGCTGAGCTCGGTCTGCCCACTAATGAGTAACAACACATTGGCCCCTCACTTCGTTTAGCCCGCCAGCAGAAGCGTTTTACAAGGGTGTGGCCACTGTTATCCCTAACAGCTTTCTTGGAGCCAGAAGTGAGAGTTGAGTGCTGGATGAGGACCAGTGCCCCCGTCCACCCGGGTGGGTGCTGCTGCCAGGTTTTCAAAGGTACTACCACTCTGCAGACCCCTCTCCTTAAGTAACTATATGCTACTTTTGACTAGTGATTCAGGGTGTTGAGTAAGAAAGTAGAGCTGACTCACTTTCGTGAGCCTTTTGCTTCTCTTACATTGGGACGTGCCCCCGCACCCCCCTCCCCTCCCCCCCCCCACCCCACTGCACTCTGTCAGATAGTTGCTGAAGTTCCAAATGACTGCACACCCGAAAGCTACCTCACTGATTCCATAGAACCTTTCCTCTTTGCTGTAATTGTTAGGGTAATGAAATGTCCACCTGGTATGCATTTCACATAGGTAGGCCATTATAGGGCTAGCTGATTTCAAGGTGCTGTAAGAGAAAGCACTTAGGTGATTGCACCACCTCATGCTGATATGCATGGGACAGACTGTCAGTGTGCACTTTTAGCTTTTAGAAACGGTGCACCTTTTCCAAATTCTGTCTTTAGATACCCTAAGGGTAATAACAGTTTTATTTTGTTTTTCAAAGTAACTATTTTTACTGGAAATTGTTTTGGATATTAGCATTTTCCCTCGGCCACACCGCAACCAATACTGACAAAGTCCCCCCCCCCCCCCCCCCCCCCCAAACAACGAGGAAAAGAAAACGGAATGAACCAGAAACAGAAAAACCGCCAGACCTTTGAACTATGGAGCGACATCCAAGAAATCATAGGACCAGCACACAAATACATGTGGACGAAAAAACTTCCACACTTTCAAAAAATCGTACTAGCCGCATTCATCTTCTCCAATGGACTGAACCGTACGATATTCTTTGAATGAATCTACCTCATGGGCCTTTGCAGAGACAATGGAGTAAGGAAACAACTAGAATACCTCTTCATATACTTTAAAGAGGGCAAAGCTTTGTACGCCTACGACATGAGCAACGGGCGCTACGAATACTTAGACGGAACCCCGAAACACCACAGACAACCCCGGGATTGACCCACCAATAATCAAAACTAAGGACACGACATGAAAAGAACACACCATCACTCTCCACTAGCCTTTCCAAGTGATAGTGTGAGCGAGAGTACATCCTCTTGAACAATACAAAATGAACCACAAAACAAACTACAAAAAAACTAACAACAAATGTTTACTCAACAAAAACAAAAGGGTCAGCACGCTGATGAAGGCAGCCCTTAGTCAATAAAGGCTTAAACATGCCCGAAATACACCCGACAGCTAACACAAAACGTGACTGATTTGTGAATTTCATAAGGGTATACGGCTGGTCACATCAAGCCATCACATAGTGGTGTGCGATGTACAGACACCTTTTTAAAAAAAAAAAAAAAAAAAAAAAAAAGATCACGCATGCAGGAGGCGCGATTGAACCATTTATGGTACTTCACGTCCACAAATCTAAAACTTCTTCTTCTTATTTTTCTCGAACGCCGTCTGTGTGGTGGTTTGTACACAGACTTAATGATGGTCTTCATTTCTGTGAAACTGACTCCATTTTCATCTTGTTCTTTCTCTGCGCCCACTTTTGCCATTCTGTCAGCTTCTTCATTGCCGTAGATGCCACAGTGTGCAGCACCAGTCTGATGCACTTGATGCTTTGCAGTGCCTCTTGTAGACGTGGCAGTTTGCTTGTTGTTGCTGCCTCAAGGACAGACATGGCATCAGTCAGGAAGACAATCTGGGCATCAGGGTCTGCAGTGCCACTAAGGGTGTTTGCAGCGCGGACCAGGGCTTCCACCTCAGCTCTGTAATTTGTACAGTGAAGGCCTGTTGGTACTGCCTCTGCCTACCATTTTCCGTTTGGGTACTGAATGTACACCCCCAGTCCCCCCATTCTTAACTGCATCTATGGCTGATCCATCGGTGTATGCCCGTATCCATGCTTCCTGGGGATACTTTTCTTCGAGCATGGCCAGTGTCAGGGCTTTCTTGCACGCAGTGATGTGCTCATCTTTGGTGGAGATGTAGGGTACCGTGGAAGAGATGGTGATGTTTTCTGGCTTACTTTCCCAGGGTGGAAGGTCGCTAGCAGGATTCAGAGCCTCTACTTGCGCAGGGAGCTTTGCCTGCAGTGCTCTCGTCTCCTTCACAAAGCTTGATCTTTTCAGTCTCCCTGAGGTTGGTTGTTTCATCCTGGCGTTCGTTGGATGGTCTTTGGTAGACTTGACCTCTGTGAACTGTATCAGGGCTTTGCAATCTCTTCTCATGATGTTCCTTCCAGACACAGCGAGGTCTTGCATTAGCTCGTTTTTTCGGATACTGAACAAGCGCCAATCTGCCTTTCGGTAGTTCCATCTTGGCCGGTGTGGCGAGCTAGCTGCTGTGCTTCCTTTTAGGACAGGGCGGTGGTCACTTCCTCTTAACTGTGGTCAATTCTAAAACTGACTCACACAACTTGATTCGTGTTGCCAACAACTTTGTGGCTTCTGCAGCGCGCAGGCAAACGGTTTTTGGGACATTTTCTGAGCTGGACGTGTCACTGAAGAACCAATGTGCTTCAAAAATCCCGTGCAACACAAACGTCCTCTGTTAGAGTTGACTCAGGAGATGCAAAGCTTTTGTGATGAACATTTCTTCATGGATTATATATCTTCTTTAATTTTGTTTCGCGTCTCATCTACAACAAACGATCTTCAACTCTGACATGTTGTGATCTTCTGACTACAAAAATGCGATTTTTTTTTTACATATTGTTTTACCCATGACCACTTGAAGGATTTAAACAATTGTGACATTTCCCAATTCTTGATTCCAAGCCAGCATATCATAGGTAAGTCTGTCTTTGGATGTGAACGTTGTTTCTTTAAAACAGAGTTAACATTTTAGTATCAATAAATAAGCTTCTGGTCGCCATCGACCCTCAAATAGTTTTAAAACTTTCCGAATTTCTCTGGTAAACGCCGGACTACTTTTCTCATGCCCGCTACATCCCTGGTTTGGGCCACATAACAGCTACCTTTGGCGAGTTGACTCTTTACCTTGACAATTTGACTGGGCAAGTTGGCATATGGGTGAGTTGACGGTCACCTTGTCATGTGTTTATGTGTATTGCGCATTCGCTGGATTTCTAGCACCTCGATGCTTGGATCCCTACACTCTAGATCTAAATTTATTTACGTCGATGGGTTGGACAGCCAGTGAATGTGCGATTATTGTTCACGACAGAGCGGATACACCGCATTTGAGTGAAGAAGGTCAGGACAGAGTGGTCACGTGATTCGAAAAGCGAAGCAAAATGGCGGCGGACAGTTCAAAGCCGCGTGTGCTGGTTTTGGGAGGTACGTCGTGTCTTGAACTGTTACTTTTGAAATCAGTAATATACATCACAAACGCTCGCATTTCAGTAAAAGAGGGTAATGTTGTGTCGCGACAGGCACATAATGAGCGACACTAAAAAAAAAGACTGCACAATGTATTTGTCGCGGCCATCGGACGATTGAGCTTCCGAAACCGGAGCCAGATAAATCGTTTCATACAGTTGACAGCCCGCAATGACACATGTAGTAGGCAAATAGTAAGTGTGTGAATACGGAGCTCCGATTTTAGCGTGCATGCAGATTTGCTTGGGCATGAATCTAGTCTAGCCAGGACGCGGCTACCCAAGCTTTCCACCCATGATGATTTAGATCGTACAGGCCTCGCTCGATATATCGCGCCTCAGTATACGATCCGGTTACTGACATAAGATTAAGAAGGGTACCTTGATCCTGGAAAACATGGAAATGAATGTAAGCCGGTGAACAGCGATGTCATTTGTCATCAGCCTGGACAGTAACCCTATGCACTCATTCTCTTGCTCGGTTATTGTACACACGCCTAAGTTGACAGTTACAAATACAACACAGTGGACCAGGAGTAGGCTTTCCTTTAACGGAAAATTTTATGTATTTGACAGACAAGTTTTGACAGGGATGAAAAGCTGTCCATCCCTGGGATGGACAAGTCCTGAGACAAAAATGAACTTGTCACTTTTCTGTTTCAAGTATGACGGATTTTTGGGTCATGCTGTCCATCCTCATGGTGGACAATTTTAAATCCTAGTTTAATGCCTGCAGAAGGGTGTGTAAACAGTTGCACCAGACACCCAATGATCTTTTCCAGAAAATAATAATTACGGTATTTATAATGCGCTTATCTTATAATAATTATACCTCTAAGCGTGCACTCGCAACTCGCACACGCATGCACACGCTTTAGACAATGACTCACCTACCACAAATAGTGAAAATACATTACGACGGTCAGCTTGGGGTGGGGAGTGTAGTGATATAGTGCTAGAACTGTTGAAAGAGGTGAGTTTTGAGGGCGGACTGGAAGGAGCAGAATGTTTCTGATGGAGAGAGAGAGTGGGAGGGTGTTCCAGGTGGATGGATCGTAGACGGAGAAGGAGCGGGGGCCGAAAGTGCTGAGTTTGGTGCGGGGGATGAGGAGCGGGAAGGAGTGTAGGGGTGAAGTAAGTTGGAGAGATAGGTAGGAGCGTAGTTGTTCAGGGATTTGTAGGAGAGAGACAGAATCTTGTATTGGATGCGTTGGGGGATGGGGAACCAGTGAAGGAGCTTGAGCAGGGGAGTGATGTGGTCGGATTTTTTCTTTCTGAGGATGAGGCGGGCAGCATTGTTCTGGACGCGCTGAAGAGTGAGAGGGGTAGAGTGAGGAAGGCCGGAAAGGAGAGAGTTGCAGTAGTCAATGCGAGATAAGATGAGAGAGACAGCGAGTTTGGTGGCAGCTTCGGTAGTGAGGTATTTTCTGATCTGACTGATGCGGCGGAGGTGGAAATAACATGCCTGGGCCGTGGCAGAGACGAAGCTGGTCATGGAAAGAGAGGAATCGAGGATAACGCCGAGGTTCTTGACCGAGTCAGAGAGGGAGATGGGGGTAATGTCGAGTTGAAGGTGGAGAGAAGGGGGGAGCTGGGAAAGTTTCTGGCGAGTGCCTACCAGCATGGCTTCCGTTTTGTCGTCCTTCAGTTTGAGCTTGTTTGCTGTCATCCAGTTTTTCACGTCTTCGTAGCAGTCAGCCGTGCGAGTCGGTAGTGACTGAGTGTTGTCGAGTTTGGCTTTGTCTAGTAGTTGTGAGTCGTCAGCGTAGAGGTGGTGGTGTATGTGGTGAGACTGGATGATGTTGGACAGGGGAGAGGTGTAGAGTGTGAAAAGGACCGGACCCAAGACGGACCCCTGTGGAACGCCGCAGGAGAGCCTGACTGGGTTGGAGGAGACGCCGTCGATGGTGACTGATTGCTGTCTGTCGGAGAGGTAGGAGAGAAACCGGGAGTGAGCAGAGTCAGTGATGCCAAACGAGTGGTGAAGGCGATGGAGGAGGATAGAGTGGTCTATGGTGTCGAAGGCGGCAGAGAGATCGAGTAGCGTAAGAAGGGAGATGTTGCCCGAGTCGGTGGAGATCAGCAGATCGTTTAGGATATGTAGAAGGACTGTTTCAGTGCTGTGATGTTTGCGATAGGCAGGCTGGAAGGGACTGAGGAGGTTGTTGTCGGCGAGGTGGAGGTTGAGCTGGTTGAGGACAACCTTCTCAAGAAGCTTGGACAGGAAAGAGAGATTGGAGACTGGGCGGTAGTTCTTGAGATCGTTTGGGTCTAGGTTGTGTTTTTTGAGGAGAGGACGGACAATGGCAGACTTGAAGATATCGGGGACGGAGCCATTTTCTAGAGACTGGTTGTTGATGTCGGTAATGAAGGGCAAACGTTTTGGAAGGCCGTCCCGGTAGAGAGAAGCTGGGAGGGGGTCTAGTTCGCAGGTTTTGAAAGTCATGGACTTTATGGTCTTGAGGACTTCATCCTGAGAGATGGGGCAGGACGAGAGGGGAGTGCTGGAAAAGGGGGGGGGGGGGGGTCAGGAAGGCAAGGCAGAGTGTCGAGTGTGTTGTGCAGAGTTTGGATTTTGTCGGAGAAATAGGTGGAAAAAGCGGACGGGCGTTCTTCTTTGCTGTGTGTGTTGGGAATAGGAGAGTCTTTAGAAGTACCTTCTGTCCAAACTAAAACATTTGGTCAGCGCACTTTTGTTTATCAAGCCCCAGTGTTATGGAATACACTTCCTCTTGAGGTCAGAAACAGTGAGTCTGTCTCTGACTTCAAGAGGTCGTTGAAAACTCACCTCTTCAAGCTTTACTTTGAATAACTGCCAGTATTTGATGCCTTAGTTGTAGTTCTGCAATCCTCCTTGTTTAGACTGAATGCTAATTAGAATATAAATTATTATATATGTATTGTTGTTTAGTTTATTGTAAAAGTGGTATGTTCGGGCATTGTGCTTTGTTTGTTATGTGCATATGTCATTGTATTTTTATTTTTGTGTACAGATTGTAAAGCGCTTAGAGCTTTTGAGTAAGATTAAGCGCTATATAAATACTCATTATTATTATTATTATTATTAAGTTAAGTGCCTAGGAGTGTGTTCATGGTAGCGTAGAGGGTTTTGGATGAAGTGGATTCCAGGATTTTGTTTTGAAGATGTTTACGTTTGGAGTCGGAGATCATTCTGCAGACTTTGGATCTGGTGGTTTGGAAGATCTGTCTGTGAACGGTGAGGTCGGATGAGCGCCAGCGGCGTTCCGCTTGTCGGCGCTCGCGCTTGGCATCGGCTATGTCGTCAGTGAGCCAGGGGGAGGGGAGTCGGTTGGGTATGGAGCAGGTGGTGACAGGGGCGTGGATGTCTAGAAGTTTTTGAAGGGAGGAATCGAAATGGGATGCAAGATCAGGAGAGGTGGCGGGGTCCAAGAGAAGGTCAACAGCTTCGTCGAAGAAGCTCTCTCGGTTGACAGATTTTAGTTTGCGACGAGAGACAAAGAGCTTGTGGTTTTTCGGGGGAGGTAGGTTGAGGGCGACGAGAATAGCGAGGTGGTCAGAGGGAAGCACAGAAGAGGTGTCAGAGTCGAGGAAGAGTTGATCGGAGGTGCAGGTGATGATCCAGTAGAGGGTGTGGCGAAATCGGTGGGTGGGTTTATGGATGTGTTGTGTAAGATTGTGGTTTAAAAGTGACGTGCAAAGGCGTTTTGTGTCAGGGTGGTCAGGTTTGTCGAAGTTGAAGTCGCCAAGAAGGATGTGTTTTCCGGGTCGTATGCTGTAGTGGTCGAGGAGGAGGTCGAACACGGTGAGGAACATGGAGTTTGTGAGTTTGTTTTGAGAGCTTGGAGGGGGGCGATATATACATGAGAAGATGAGGGACTGGCCAGGGAGTGTTGCTACGGCCTCGACAAATTCAAAGGAGGGATGAGGAAAAGGTAGAGACTGAGAGATGGAGAAGTGAGCAGAAAGACAGTCCCTGTAGATGATGGCAATGCCACCCCCTCTGGAAGCACGCAGGAAGGAGGACAGGCGGTAGCCACTCGGAGTGACGCTGGCGATGATGGGTTCATCACCAGCTGAGCGGAGCCACGTTTCGGTGATCACGACAACATCTAGGTCATTGTCTAGAATGAAATCTGAAATCACATCAGCTTTGCCATCTTTGCAGACAGACTGTGCATTGAACAGACTCTGTTTTAGGTTGGATGAGCCAGAAGAGGAACAGGGAGAATAAACGGACGAAGAAGAGGACAAAGGAAGAGGAGGGTGGGGAGAGGAGGGAGGGGGAGAGTGGGGAGGAGGAAAAGATGGGGAAGAAGAACCGGGCAAGAAAGAGGATGCGAGAGGAGGGTGAGGAGTGGAGGAGGAGGAGGAGGAAGATGAGTAGGAAAAGCTGAGGGAGGGGGAGGGCGAAAGGGATGAGAAAGGGGGGAGAGGGGACGAGGAAGAAAAAGCAGCCGAAGGAGGAGGGCGGGGTGGGAGGGGGCGGCTGAGGAGAGCGAGGAGCGGTAGATGAGGAAGAGGGGAAAAGAAATGGGAGAAGAAGGGAGGTGGAGAAATCGAGGAGGCGGAAGGGGTGGAAGGGCATAGGAAAAGGGGAAGAAGTGTGTGGTTGTGGTGAGTCCCGCCTTTTGCTAATTCCGCCCCTGCGGCCTCTTTCGCGATCGGATGCCGCGTAAGGCATCTGCAACACTGTCAGTGGAACCGGCGGCGCAGTAGGTGGCGTGGCGACGTAGAGATAGCAGTTGTTGGCGTGTGTATCTGATGAGCATGATTGTTTGTGAGGACAAGCAAGAGGAAGACGAGAAGAGGGTTCAGTAGGGTGTGTGAGTAAGTGTGTGTGTGAGAACGGTGTGGTAGGAGAGCGACCTGATTTCCGGTCGGTCAGCGGCGAGATCGTGCAATGGCGCCGAAAGTGGGGAGGGTGAGATGTCGACGGGAGAGCACAGGTAAACCTATAGAACGGTAGGAACACAAACAAGTTTACAACAACCAGGCAACGGATGCAACCGTGGGTGGCAAACAGACTCACACAGTAAACACTTCACACACTAGCGCGCAGCACATGAAAACAGGGCGGCGGAGAGACCCGGCGAAAACCCACGCTGCGGAAGAAGCAAAATGGCGACGTAAACAAAATTCAAATGACAGACACAATTCAATATGATACCACTCAAACAGGAACCAGATCCGACGAAACACAAGCATACAATCCTCATCAGCGCACTCTTATACGATACTCAGCAGACTTTCAGCACACGAAACACAGTACATCCAACGAAAAACCACAAAAACACTGGGAGCGAAAAACACGTTGTGGATCAAACAAACAAGATGGCGCCCAAACACAACTAGGCGCAGATTCATTTTGTAATGATAGTACATTGTTTGCTACTGATAATTCCATGCATGATGCTGAATGCCGGAGTATCTCCTCCACATCTTCTTCTTCGAACACTCTTTATATGGACAGCCCGGTCTCCTCTATAAATGCTGCCACAGGTCCTCCAGGCCTCCATAGAGCTTGCGGGACACCCATGTCTCTTCCAGCTTGTGTCTCCGTCTGAGGGTTGTGAACGTGGGGCAGGTCTGTAGCACGTGGTCTGTTGTCATGCTACCAGAGTTGCATGGGCACTGCTCTGACTGGCCAATTCCAAACTTGGTGTGGAGATGCCAGTTCAGTTTGTTATGGCCGGAGCATAGTCGGAAAATAACTACCTGATCCGGTCTGGTCAGTAGGTGATGGCCATCTATTTTGTTATAGCTGGGGTGTTCTCGCAGCCACTTTCTTTTCTGCTTGTTTTTTTTTTTATGATAGTCCAGGTATCCGCTGCAGCACAACCATGTGTGTTGTACAAAGGGAGGCGAGTGCCAAAAACAGATTATTTAGGTCCTTGTCTTTGGATGTTTTTAGGGCCTGTAGGATGGAGAGGGCGTCGGTGAGAAACAATGGAGTCAGATGTTTTCGGGCAGTTTTTCACTGTTGTACCAATTCTCAGGGCTTCTGCTTCTGACCTGTAGTTGGTGGCGTAAGAGATAGAAGAGTGGACATCTGATAGGCACCTATTTAATATTCAATAAATTTATTCTAATTAACTAGCCATTTAGACCATCGACCTCCAACAAATACAGCCAATGCCTTAATCGCCTAGCCGTACTAGTTTCATTCCAAGAATCATTAAAGCAACGATTTTTCATCAGCTATCAACCCGTGATTATTAAGCCAGATCCCCCACCCCACCTAAATTATTAATGCTGCCATTGACTTCTTTAAACAAAGACTAATCTATCAATGATCACAGTGAGATTATATTTTGGAATACGATTGTACACAACACTCTCTTCACAGCGCGCCGTGTGTGTTTGGTGTCTTCACTTTGCTTTTACACTAAACATAAAGGACACATGCCTTGACACGAGTTTACAAATAGGCTGTGAGGTGTTTACGCGGTTGTTATTAAAAACAAACAAGGCTGTCAAAGCCCGACTTTAATCAAAGTGTCCGAGTATGTTAGAGTTAAGAATGTGGTAAGATCGTATGCTACACACGCCACATACATCGAACAGACATACGTAACATGTGCCGCACAGACATACGCGGCATGTGGGGCACACACACGCACAGCATACGTGGCAAGAGAAAACAAAAGCTAATTGGGCTGCCAGCAATTTCAACACAGTCAGTAATTACCGAGTAGCTAGACAAGCCGTCACTCGTCACCAGTTTTATAGCGCACACGGCCGCTCAGTGTATGTAAGAACAGTCAGCTGGCTAATTTTGGCTTAGTATACGCCGTGTTCACACAGTGAAGATCATTCTCTATTGTAAAACAGTCACCCTAAGGCCCAATCTGTCCCCCCACGGCCCATTTTGTCTCCTGAAGGCCCATTTGGTCCCCATCAAAACAAGGGGGACAGTTTTGTAGTCTAGAATGTTCCAAAGCACGTGTTTGCTGATGCAATCGACCGCAAATAGCGTAGGTGTGTCATAGTTGGCTACACGTCAGTGTTTGCTGATTCACATCTCCTGTAACACCATAGGTATAAAGTCGACTCACAGTCTAGAATGTTCCAAATTATGTGTTTGCTTATGCAATCGTCTGCAATACCGCAGGTATAAAGTGAACCCACAGCCAATAATCATTTCTTTCCCGATTACTTCGTTGCCAGTGGGACAGTAAACAGGGTCAAACGACAAGCAGTCATAAAATGGCGAGCAACCAAAACGAACCTGTTGTGGAAATGGAGATTGAAAGCCCAAAGCTAACATATACTCAAGCTTTTTTAGACGAGATGACAAAAGACGAGACTCTTGCTAAAAGTCGCCTGTGATTAGACCTAGCGAGCGCAAAAAATAGAAAGGAAAGATGTTTTCAAAACATGAAATAGACAAAAAAGGGAATTAAACTTACCGTTGAAAAGCTTCTGACGCTGCCAATGCTGACTTACTTAGGCTAAATCGTCTCCTTCAAGAAGAAAGTGGCTAGTGTGTTCGTCTAATTATATGGCACACCCTGCGGGGAAGCCATATATACCTTCTAGGTATTCTGATGAGGCCTAACAGGTCGAAATGGCTCACAGGTGAGGACTTTAATTTTCACCATAGTTTGAGAACACATGTCGGCGTCTGCTTTCAAGATACACACCAAACTAAAGGAGATTGAAACCAAAGCCGCTCCCGGTATTTAGTAACGTGCGTCAGTAGTTTTCAATATAACAGCCCCCACCCGGGTCTGCCCTGGGGGACTTGGGTGGGGTTAGGTACTTTTTAGTTCCCAGGGTCACCCTGGTCAGCCCCACAGGGTGAGTTTTTCTCTCTATTCTGGGGCATGTGTTTCTGTCTACCCTTGGTCCATTCACCTGTATTTGCCTTTTTAAAACTCTCCCTACTGTCTGCACTGCCTGTAGCTCTTGATATTGGATGTGTGTTGCTAAATGGTCTTAGCTTTATTTAGGCCCCATGTGTTAGGACCCCACCCGGGTCTGCCCTGGGGGACTTGGGTGGGGTTAGGTATTTTTTAGTTCTCAGGGTCACCCTGGTCAGCCCCACAGGGTGGGTTTTTCTCTCTATTCTGGGGCATGTGTTTCTGTCTACCCTTTGTCCATTCACCTGTATTTGCCTTTTAAAAACTCTCCCTACTGTCTGCACTGCCTGTAGCTCTTGATATTGGATGTGTGTTGCTAAATGGTCTTAGCTTTATTTAGGCCCCATGTGTTAGGTTTATTTAACGTATTTGACCGGCTGGCGACATACATTCAATGTTCTGTTTTTTTTTTTCACAAGCAGTGCAGGCACGTCCTGAGAAAGCCTTGTTGCTGTCGGGACGTTAAGCAATGTACAATCAATCAATCAACCCATGTGTTAGGTTTATTTAACGTATTTGACCGGCTGGCGACATACATTCAATGTTCTGTTTAGTTTTTTCCACAAGCAGTGCAGGCACGTCCTGAGAAAGCCTTGTTGCTGTCGGGACGTTAAGCAATGTACAATCAATCAATTCAATATAACAGATAGGCAGAATAAGATAGCTAAACCACCTCATTGTTTTTCCAATATCAGAGATAGGCAAAATGAGATGCCTAGACCATCAAAAAAATACTGAATTCATGCCCAAAACATGTTTTTTAATCATCAAAAACCATACCTGAACTTTAACCACCATGTATTTTGAGAAAATAATTATGTTTTTTAAAAAAACAACAACCCACGACTGAAAAATAAGTAAATTACAAGTACATGATGAGGTAACCTATAAGTAACTTTCAACTGGTAAGTAACTTCAAAGTTATCTTCACATGTTTTTATAAATTAGTTGGCAATAAGTTTTTATAAGCAACTTAAAATAAGAACTTATAAGAACCTAAACATAAGAACTTGTAAGTTCTTGACCCAAGACAATAAGATACTCGGACAGATTTCCCAAGTGACAAGGACAATAAAAAAAACTTTTTTATCAATAGTAGTCTGGTGGTGGAGCTGATGGTGTCAAATGGGCAGGCGTGAAAGGCTTGATATCTCTTTGCGAAGAGTATTTCAGAAACAATGAACGATTACCAAAACTGATAATTACTTGCTTAAAAGTCCTTGAACCTTTTTCATAGTTTCTTCTACCCCGATCTTTTTCCCTTCTTCTAAAAAAGAAGCCTTCAGTTCTTCAACATTCACGGGTTGACTACGCATCTTATTCTGAATTTTTGTTGTTTGTAATTGGCCAAATCATCCTGCACTCTCTTAAATTCATGATCGTCAATTTTATTATCATCTAAAGCCTTACTAATAATAAGTTTCATACTGCTCAGCTTAGCTCCAGTGAGCGTACTCAATGCTTCATGCTTCTGCAACTTTGTATGAAATCTTTTGTTAAGGGCTTCCAAACCAAGCCCCCACCGGGTCTGCCTGGGGACTGGTGGGGTTAGGTACTTTTAGTTCCAGGTCACCTGTCAGCCCACAGGTGAGTTTTCTCTATTCTGGGCATGTGTTCTGTCTACCGAGGTCATCACCTGTATTGCTTTAAACTCTCCCACTGTCTGCATGCCGTAGCTCTTGATTGGATGTGTGTGCAGATGTCTTAGCTTTGTTAGGCTCTGTGTTAGGTTATTATGTATTGACCGCTGTGACATACATTCAATGTCTGTTAGTTTTTTTTTTTTTCACAGCATGCAGGCACGTCCTGAGAAGCTTGTTGCTGTCGGACGTTAGCAATGTACAATCATCAACCAAGCTGCAGCCTGTGGCAACGCCACACCTTCAGACCATTCGATTACTATCATTCCGTTGCAACAGGCTATACCTCCTATAGATAATCCATCTGAAACCACACCTACAGCCATTGATGTGTTGTGTACAGAATTGAAAACCGTTTTATACTGTCTTTTACACCTGGAGTATTTTGCCTGTTCTCCTTCCAAATACTTCAACGCTTCTGTAATATTCATTAAACGGAATGAGTCTGCCTGTAATCTTTCGTCATGCACAATAGGCTCGAGCGGCTCAGGTGGTATTTGCGGATACAAGTTCACCATTTTTTATGAAAAATATTTTTTTTAAATTATTTAATCAGCGAATTCATTTTGTAACTCTTCAAAGGTATACAATTTGCTAACATAATAAAATGAAATAAGATCTATGTGTTCCAGTTTAATGAAACTTAGATTAACTAGAGTTGTTTTATTGACCACTATTTTAACAGCAGGATTACTACTCGATATGTCTATATCTACGCCTTTCCTAATAGCTATAATGACCTTTGTTGACTCTTTTACTGTGTCATCCCATGTAAGTTTGATTCCCTGTGCAATATCTGCTTCTTTTACAGAATCCACAGACCTCATGAGAATTTCAAAAACTATTGTGGCTTCCCTAGCTATGGTAAAGCTATCTGGTACAAACACAGCAGAAGTATCTGTTCTACCCTTTGTAAGAAGATACCTTCGTTTTTCATACTCCTGCAGTTTTAGTTTTTCTCTGCTACTACTGATGTCTACGAAATAGCTCGGAACAAGGCTCACAAGTAACGGCCCAGAGTTAATAACTTTCCTAAATATTAAGGGACCTTCATCAGTAAAAAATATGTAAGGATTAATAAATTTAAACTTTATATCCCAATCAATTGCAGGTGCAGCAGGCTCAGGTGGAACAGGAGCAGGAAAAACTACCCACTTATTATTCAAATGTTTAAAGATGTAGAGCGCATTATGCTGAGGAATACTCTGAACAGTAACATTGCGAAGTTGACCAAGTTTAGGAAACTGTCTCTCGGTATTGTCTTTCACATCATCGATTATCTTCTGCTTGTAAAATCCATTGGAATCAAGTTCAAGGCCGTATACCTCTCCCACCTCTCCTTTTTCATCAAAACCCCGCACATCACCCAAATCTTTTAACTCTATTACAGGACAGGCAACCGGTGTAATTCTCGGCTTTGGACCAAGACCGCTCATTTTTTATCTAACAAAAATAAAATTTATTTAACTTCCAACACAACATAAAAATCATGCATCACAACTGGTTTGTCATCCTGATTAGTTACATATAAGCACAATGATTCAAAGAAACTTGTGCCTAATTTTTTAAACTGTGAATTAGGAAATCTAACAACTACATTTTCGCAGTAGGGGGCAGTTCCAGTAGACACACATTTCAACAAAGTTGAAGGCTTTCCATTGTGAACATTATCAGTAGTGCTTGGTTCTTTCAAATGAACATTTAGCACTGTGTGTACTGACAAATGAACAGGATATCTGCCAGTTATTCTTGATTTTTTTGGTGATAGTAGTCTATCTGATGGTGTCCAATTTTCATCTGGATGTACTATTTTTTTACCTAAAAATCCAAGTAATAATAAAAGACTAATTGATAAAGAAAAGTTTCCATTTTTCGGAAATTCAATTGTAACAAGTAAAATTAATTAGCTGGGTTTAAAGTTGCCTTAATTTTAAATTCATTTTGAAGCCATTCAGTTCCAAAATACAGAATAATTTTTATCATCTGTTACATTAAACCACTTTTCAGTGTAGAACATTTCATGGATAGCTACAGCTTTGCTACCATCACGATTATCAATCCCATTAGTTAACCACACTGGTTTACTTGTGTCAACATTTGATAAGGTTATAAACATTTTTATTATCGCATAAAAAAAAGCATAATGGAATTTAAATCACCAACAATTACCACTGTAAATGCATTTCAATTTAACGTGGATGCCAAGTACAATGTCGCACCAACTTATGACCAGAAAATAATTAAGCTAAATGAGCTCGATATAGCTTTGTCCGAAGGAGATTTATTTCAAGTGAAAGTGCCAAATCTCTAGGATCAATACCTAAACCCTCCAATTACAGATGATGCAACTGCAAAAAAGTGGTCCTCAAGCCCACTTCAGATGTTTCAAAACCAGCTTAACTTTGCTATACTATGCTCAACTACTGGCTGTGGCGTTTCTTTTACAGACCATTTGAATCACCCAAACAAACTGATTAAGTCTATCGTTTTCACACATATTATCAGCTAAGAAGAATACTGTCAGAACTCCATACCCCACTGCCCACTGAATCCAGTTTTAACCAGTTTAATAACCCGATGGATATGAAAGCATTTGAATGCATTTGTAATGAATTTAACATTAGTACAAAGTATGACTTTACGCAAAAACTTGATGATCACAAAGGCATGGGTACATTGTATTATGCTATGAGTCACAGACAATACCCCCAAGATTACTGGCCTCCCTACTCTTCATTCTCATAAAAATCTAAAGTCTGGTTAGGCTCAGTAGAACAGAAACAGTCTAATGCCTGGACCACATTTGTCTTAGATAGGAGTGATGGGTTTACTCAAGCGGGAGTCAAATGCATAAATGAGTCTATCAGAACGTATGTGTGGTGTATACTAGGAGCACAAGCCCAAACAAAATCAAACATCTTAAACGGGAGTGGCAAATTTGAAGCTCAAAAACAGTTTTTTGCTAACCTGGAAGATTCAATCAACTCCGTGGTAGATCTCCCATCAAGCATACAACACTACCAAGACGTTCTCAGATATGCTAGATCAAAAGTTGACTTTGTAGTTGGCATCGGACTATACATGTTACCATCTGACCTTTAACTCCAAATGGGTACAATAACAAATTATAATAATGAAATATAGTTGCAGGGCATGATCAGAAATTAGGCCTCAATCAATCTGTAAACTTGAGCCCAACAACCACACATCAAGAGTCATTAAAACCATTAATATCACCAGTAAAGCTAGTAACACCAGTCACGCCACTGCCTGTACAGACAGTAACAGCCCCGACCCCGGCACCAGTACAGCCAGTAATACAAGCCCCGGAACAGACATCAGTTAACACACACGAGTCAGAGAAAACAGCATTGGTAATAGGCCTTACTGGATTAGGAATACTACTTCTTTACCTGTTTCATTAAATATCCTATGATTAACCCTCCTACTGTCACCAAAAAGACCCATACGTGCTCTGCCATAAACCCTACTACCTTTGCTGCAGTACTTATCAGCCAACTGACAACACTCCCTATTATGCCTGGCAATGCATCCATTGCTTTCACTGCCAATTTTTGAAGCAAGTCTGATATATGAGACAACTGTTTTTTTTTTACCCACGCCTGTAAATCTTTTGGGTCAGTCGGAGCAGCTGGAGGTGCTGGTGGAGCTGAACCACCACCCCCTGGTCTTCCGGTTACAGCTGACACAACAGTACTGATAATAAATCCAAGAGCAGTAATTAAACTTGCAATTGTGATACCCTGCTCTCTGAAAAGTGTTTTCAATCTCTCAGCCAAAGTTGTGTCTTCGTGAAGTATTTTCTGTATAGTTTCTCTAATCCTGTTGACCTGTGTTTTCAGTTTTTCTTTTCCTATTTCAATTACTTCTAACCGTGCGGACTTTCTATATACAAATCATTTAACCCGTGTTGTATTCTTTCTTTTATTTCAATGTCATCATTCCCATTGTCTGCTTCAGCTAGTTTTTCTTTTTCTCTTTCTATGTGTTTATCAAGCTCACCTAGTTTGGCTACATTATTCACAAGCTCACCTCTGATTGACTGCAGTGATTTATCCAACCCCACTAACTCCAGCATTGTCAAAGGAGAGTCACCCATTGTTTTCATAGCCTCATTTATTTGTCCCTCTGTAAATGATGTTTCTTGTATTGCCTTGTCTGCTATTTCTGGCAGTTTTGTTACTTCTGCCATTTCAATTTGTTGTACCGTTGGCAACCTTGTTTGCACGTCATGAAGAGCACTAGCAATTCGAGGTGACAACTTTTTTTCTTTGATACCAAGTTGACGCAAGGCGTCAACACCACCTTCACCTTTGATTGTACTAAAGCTCTAAACTTACCAGGGTCTCTTTTGTTAGTCAATTGCACTTTTCCTTTGTCAACAGTTTTTAAATATAAATTACCTTTATCATATTCAAACTGATTAGGATCTATTTCATCTGGGGGGGCACCAACACTATCATAAAATGAGTTTACTTTGTCTTTTAACAGTTCGTGATACATACTAAAAGTATTCACCATTCCAGTCATATCTGTTGCACTAGTATCATAGTTAGTATCATAGTCATTCATGTCATCCATTTCAAAATCTTCATGGTTAAATCCTCCCACTGCCATTGTTTTTATTAATTAATTTTTTTGATTTTTGCATAATAAAATGGCACAGTCCTACGGATCGAAGTTAGACCCATACAGAAAACTATGTGAACCTCTTGGTGTTAAGGGCATTAGACAATTGTCGTCACTAACAATCCTAGCTCTATAGATCAGAACCAAATTCTTACTGTCAAATTTCCTAACCTAGGCCCCAATGACGTTATTGTTCCTGGTACTGCATGCCTTGCTTTTAATATTGAACTTTCATCAGACACAGATGACAAAAGAACACTAGTTGACAACCTAGGCAGAGCAATTACAAAGACTATTAAAGTTAAACTTGAAGGTCAGGAAGTGTTTAGTTTTGACGATGCTGATGTGTTCTACTGTTAAAAAGATCTGTGGCTTACAAGAGAAGACCGTATTTATCAAGGTATACAGTCTGGTAATGTTGCCAAAATCAGATTGATTGATTGATTGTACATTGCTTAACGTCCCGACAGCAACAAGGCTTTCTCAGGACGTGCCTGCACTGCTTGTGAAAAAAAAAACTAAACAGAAAATTGAATGTATGTCGCCAGCCGGTCAAATACGTTAAATAAACCTACAACATGGGGCCTAAATAAAGCTAAGACCATTTAGCAACACACATCCAATATCAAGAGCTACAGGCAGTGCAGACAGTAGGGAGAGTTTTAAAAAGGCAAATACAGGTGAATGGACAAAGGGTAGACAGAAACACATGCCCCAGAATAGAGAGAAAAACCCACCCTGTGGGGCTGACCAGGGTGACCCTGGGAACTAAAAAATACCTAACCCCACCCAAGTCCCCCAAGGCAGACCCGGGTGGGGTGCCAAAATCAGAATCAATATAACAGATAAATCAACAACAGAAGTCAAGGACGTTATTGTGGCAGAAACATATGGAAATAGATTTTGCATTCCACTTGAATTTGAAATCCTAACAGCGCATTTGCCTTATTACCAAGGAGCACTAAATGATCATCTGAGTTGTGAACTAATTTTTAATGACTACTCCAAAGTTATTAAATCAACTGACACAGACGCAACTTACAAAATCTCTAATATTTCCTTGGAATATGAAATTGTCACATATACTGATCTAGCCAGACTCATACAGTCAGTACCAGACAAGACTGCCGATTTATTATGACCGTGTGATGAGGCACAGTTTAATGCATAAAGACAAAAGTGATCCAATGTGGAACATCAACTTGAACACACCTGCTAGGTCACTGAAAGGCATTCTTATGTTGTTTGTTAAACCAACGAGTCCATACGGACGGGATTCAGAAAAATTCTATAATCCAAAGATTACTCATTTGTCCTGTACTATTGAAGGGTGTCCTAATCAAGTGTATGCTTCAGGAATGTTGCCTTACCAGCACTATACGAGATCACAAAGTATTTTGCAGGTGGAAGACTTAGAGAAAAACCAGCAAACATAGCAAGCAAAGATCTACATCTGTATGACGTAAGAATCGCTCAATACCTGACAGACAAGTATGCACTTTGGCTAGACCTGCATAGTACAGATGACGACTACCTACATGGGTCAGGTCGTACTGTTGAAAATGGTAGTGACAGAATTACAATTCAGATACAAAAAAAGACTGAAACTGCTGGAGCAATAAATATATATTTGTATCTGATTTATGACGCACAACTGAACATTCAAGAAAGCAGACTGAGTGGACACATATATTCAAATTATAATTAGTATTAAAATAAACTTGATGACACTCGACCCACACTGTGGTTTGTTTTGCGGTGCCACAGGCTGTGGTAAAACTGAATTTGTTCTTAATCTCTTACAAACAAGATACATCTATCATTTTGAAAACATTGTGATATTTTGTCCTACTATCAAACACAACAAAGCTTATCACAGCCGTTTATTCATTTGGACTGATCATAACATTCATTTAGTTGACCCTAAGAAAAAATTGAACGACTACCTGCTGAATTTTTATAAACAATTTGAAGGACATCCAACTTTATTTATTGTTGATGACTGCTCTGCAGAAAAAGATATTGTTAAGAAGAGAAACACACTGGCAGAACTTGCCTTCAGTGGCAGACACACAAATGTCAGTGTTTGGATTCTCACTCACCCCACCCGGGTCTGCCCTGGGGGACTTGGGTGGGGTTAGGTACTTTTTAGTTCCCAGGGTCACCCTGGTCATCCCCACAGGGTGGGTTTTTCTCTCTATTCTGGGGCATGTGTTTCTGTCTACCCTTTGCCCATTCACCTGTATTTGCCTTTTAAAAACTCTCCCTACTGTCTGCACTGCCTGTAGCTCTTGATATTGGATGTGTGTTGCTAAATGGTCTTAGCTTTATTTAGCCCCATGTGTTAGGTTTATTTAACGTATTTGACCGGCTGGCGACATACATTCAATGTTCTGTTTTTTTTTTTTTCACAAGCAGTGCAGGCACGTCCTGAGAAAGCCTTGTTGCTGTCGGGACGTTAAGCAATGTACAATCAATCAATGGATTCTCACTCAGAAATATAATGCTGTACTGAAAGATTTTTGAGAACAGCTAAAGTTTATCTGTTTGTTTTACTGTAAGGATTGTGACAGCTTTGAAGACTGTCTTAGAGAGAACGATGTCATCCCAAACAAACATGAACGAGACATTGTGAAAAACAAACTGAAATCGACTAAGCATCTAAAGCTTATTTTAAAGACAGATCAGCCTACTGGGTATGGGTTAGTAAATTAATTTAGCCTTTTGGTTTGTCCATACAAAATGATGGACAGACAAAGCGGGCGAGCATTTGATATCACAGAGAGCTTCAGAGGTGTTGAGCATTTTTATGACTTAAAAAACACAAGTTAGACACCCGTTTAAGCCTTTGATAAAACTCTCAACACCAACGAAGATATACATGGCATATAATGTAACTTTTGGATATTCTAATAGTCCACCCCGTTATAATTACAAGACTGTTGATCTTAAGACACAAGATTTTATAGTTTATGATGCTAACTGTGACTGGTTTGAGAGTATGTGTTTACACATATTCTACAGTGGAGTCCAGTTAACACGAACTCGCTTTACATGTATTTCCGGTTAACAGGAACCATTTTTGCGTTCCCGGCCGATGGCCTTCTTATTCTGTATTAAAATTTCACTGATAACACGAAATGCTTAACACGAAATTTCGCTTTACACGAAGCTGGTTTCGGTTCCCAACCAGGGCAATTTCACTATTATTCACCTGTTTAATACGAACACAGATTCCATTCACCAAAAACCAATTCACGTGTCGCGCTCGCGCTGTAGTACACGACAAATCAGAGCGAACTTGTCTGTGATTGGCTGAATAGCCTTCGGCTGTTGTAATCCGTCTTCTCATTGGCTAACGTTTCTGAACTGTATTCATGTTGTTTGCATCATTCGTGTACCAACACAACCCTTTTACGGATGCAGGATTAACCAATATGCCTGTGTTGCTTTTACCTGATGGATTGTAACTTACTATGGATTTTACCTGACGGATTTTACATTAAATACGCAAGCTGAACACGTTTCCTTGTGTTTTCCTAGCGAGCTGAAGGTATGCATATAAAGTACGACCCGTACGATAATGTGCACTTTTAACCTCGTACTCATTCACGCACACATCTCTTACACACTTTCTCCTTGAGGGCCGTGATAAATTTTGAGGCCATATTGGTTAACACGAAATACGTTTAACACGAAGTGATTTTCCGTGTCCCCAGAAATTCGTGTTAAGCGGACTCCACTGTACCATCTAAGAAAACAACATGATTATATTGAATTTGTTACTGTCAGTAAAGTGATATTACACCTGCAGCATGAGCACAAGACCTTAAGACACATACCAGGGAAGTGGTTGATTTGTTGGTGAGTGAACTATATAAACTAAATTTCTTTATTGTAGGGATTACAGTCAATAAAGTATTACACAAGGTGTAATTTTTCTATTTATTATTTTGTCGGACAAATAAAAATGACGGACAATGCCCAAAGGTCATCAGGCTTAAGAAACGTGTTTCACACAACAGACTTACAGTGTCTATGAATCAATAGAAAGGTCTTTTTCTGTCATACAAAATAATCTTTCAGGTAGTGTAAAGATTCAGATTGTTGCTAAAATAGAATTTACCAGGGTAGATGGTGAAGTGATTGTATGATATATCTCGACAAGACAACACACAGTTAATTCAAGAAGGGAATTTGAAAAAGTGTTTAGAGAAAGTCTGTTGCCTGACTTTCTTGAAACGATCGATAGAGCAAAAATGCAGGGGTCTGGTTGGCATGAAGGACGTGTACATGAACTGCAACTGAAGCAGTCAAGATATCGTCCTATATTAGGCAAATCATGGCTGCCACTACCAACTGAGGTTGCAGACAAAAAGGCTGCAGTCAATATTCAGAATAATGATAATTTCTGTTTTATGTGGTGTGTGCTTGCTAAACTACACTTTGTAAAAACAAAACCTGAGCGTGAATCTAACTATACCAAATTTATAAATGAACTCAACTTCAGTGGCATAGATTTTCCTGTTAAGGTGGAGGACATATATTTGTTTGAAAAACTAAATCCTGGTATATCTGTTAATGTGTATGTATGGGATAATGAGTCTGAGAACAAGTTACAACCAATTAGAGTATCACCAATTGCCCCGACCTACGGACAGTCAGAAGATAAGCATGTTGACATGTTTCTAATAAGCTCTGGCTTCGGTGATAACTTTCACTACACAATTATCAGAAGTATGTCAAGACTAATTCATCATACAACAAAACATGATGGTAAACAGGAATTTTGTAAAAAAAAAATGCTTACAGAGGTTTTCCTCTATTAAAGTAGCACACAAACATGTCCAGCACTGTAGGTCACCTGATGACATTCAAACAGATCCTGGTAGCAAGGTTTATTTTAAAAACCATGGGAATCAGCAAAAGCTGCCATTTGTATTGTATGCTGATTTTCAATCACTGGTTGTTCCATATGATGGTCCTGTTCCAGAATCATTACCAAAGACTATAAAACTAAGTGACCATGTGGTGTGTTCTTTCGGATACATTATTGTTAGGTCAGACGGACAGCATTCAGAGCCGGTTATCTACAGGGGGGAAAATGCAGCATGTCTGTTTTTAACGGAAATGAGACAACTGTGTAGTCAGGTTGTACATTATCTCACAACATGCCAGAATTCTTTGGTGATGACAGAAGAAGACAAACATCATTTTAATACAGCAGAGACGTGTTGGATTTGTGAACAAGCCCTACATGATAAAGTTCGCGACCATGACCACATAACTGGATGTTACAGAGGTGCTGCACATAACAATTGTAACTTGTTATTAAAAATAGATCCCAAGGCATACAAGTTGCCTATCTTTTTCCACAATCTCAAGGGGTATGATTCACACATTATCATGCAGGCTGTGGATGAGTCTTACAAAAAAATTAGTTGTATTGCCCAGACAACTGAAAAATACTTGACTTTACTTACTTACGCCTGTCACCCCTACCCGGGTATAGGCCGTCGACGAGAGACCTCCAGCAACTCCTGTCCTGTGCTTCTCCTTCGATTCTACTCCAGGTGGTTCCCAGTCTTTTGATGTCTGCTTGGAGGTCTCGACGCCAGGAGTTTCTCGGCCTACCTCTTTTCCTCTTTCCCTGGGGGTTCCATGACAATGCCTGCCTAGTGATACTGGAAGCCGGCTTTCTCAGACTGTGACCGATCCATCCCCATCTTCTTCGCCCAATTTCATTCTCTGCTGTTATCTGCTCTGTTCTCTCCCAGAGTCTGACGTTGCTGATCTTCTCTGGCCAGTGGATTTTCAAAATTCTTCTAAGGCAACTGTTCATGAAGGTCTGTACTCTGTTGACTGTGGTTTTTGTCAATCTCCATGTCTCTGCTCCATATAGGAGAACTGCTTTTACATTGGAGTTGAAAATCCGGACTTTGGTGTGTTGTGACAGCTCTCTGGAACTCCACACTTTTTTCAACTGGAGAAAGGCTGCTCTGGCTTTACCGATTCGTGCTCTGACATCTGCATCAGTGCCGCCTTTTTTGTCTATGATGCTCCCGAGATAGGTGAAGGACTCCACCTCCTCCAACGGGGTGCCAGCAAGCAAGACTGGTTCTTCCCTGGTTGCGTTCAGCCTCATTGTCTTTGTTTTCTGTTTGTGAATGGTGAGGCCCACTTGGGACGAGATGTCAGCAAGCCTCGTGGTCTTGTCCTGCATTTGTTGATGAGTGTGGGACAGTAATGCCAAGTCGTCTGCAAAATCGAGGTCGTCAAGCTGTGTCCACAGTGTCCACTGTATTCCACTTCGTCTGTGCTCTGTGGTCATCTTCATGACCCAGTCTATGGCCAGTAGGAAGAGGAACGGAGACAGCAGACACCCCTGCCTGACACCAGTTCTGACCTGGAGCTCTCTGGTGAACTGCCCTTCGTGGATCACGCGACATGTCATGCCATCATAGCTGCTCTTGATCAGGCGGACGAGCTTTGTGGGTACACCGTAGTGTCGTAGGAGTTTCCACAGAGTCTCTCGGTCCACGCTGTCAAATGCTTTCTCATAATCCACAAAGTTGACGTACAGCGGGGAGCTCCACTCCAGAGACTGTTCCACGATGATGCGGAGAGTGGCGATCTGGTCTGTACATGATCGGTTCTTCCTGAATCCTGCTTGCTGGTCTCTCAGCTGGGGGTCAACAGAGCTCTTCATTCTCTCTAGGATGATCCTGTTGAAAACCTTTCCTGGTACTGACAGCAAGGTGATTCCTCTGTAGTTGGAACACTTGCTGAGGTCGCCTTTCTTGGGAAGCTTGATTAGGTACCCCTCCTTCCAGTCAGCTGGCATCACCTCCTCTTCCCAGATCTTTCCAAACAGTGGGTACAGCATCTCAACTGTTGTCTCTAGGTCTGCTTTCAGAGACTCCGCTGGGATGCCATCTGGCCCTGCTGCTTTGCCATTCTTCAAAAATGCCACTGCTCTTCTGATCTCTTCCCGGCTGGGTCTGTCACAGCTGATGGGTAGGTCGGTCTCTGCCGGCTGGATGTCGGGGGGGTCGGGTGGGCTAGGTCTGTTCAGTAACTCTTCAAAATACTCGGCCCATCTGTCGAGTTGGTCTGCTCTGTCTGCAATAGGCTTGCCTTCTTGGTCTTTTACTGGTCTTTCTGTATGGCCATACTTACCCGACAATCTTCTGGTAATGTCGTAGAGCTGTTTCATGTTGCCGCTGCCTGCTGCCTTTTCTGCCTCTGCTGCCAGGCTGTCTGTGTAGGCCCTCTTGTCTGCCCTGATACTCCTCTTCACCTCGCGGTTGGCTTCCGAGTATTCCCCCTGTGCCCTTACTTTGGCTGCTCTCGTGCGACTGTTGTTGACCGCTGCTTTCTTCTGCTTCCTTGCTTCTATCTTCTTCAAGGTCTGTGCCGACAGCCAGTCCTTGTGGTGGTGTTTCCTGAACCCTACAGTGTCTTTGCAGGTTGAGTTCAGCGCCTCTCTAACTGCCTTCCACTGCTGCTCTGTGGTGACCGCCTCCTCTTCATTTACTAGCTCCTGTAGCGCTTGAAACCGGTTGGACAGCACCAGTTTGAACTCTTCTCTAACTCCAGTTTCTCTCAGGAGGCCTACATTATAGCGCTGTCTTCTTGTTGTCTCTGTGCGGCTTTTCTTTAGCTTGAGCTTCATTCTTAAGATAAGCAGATGGTGGTCTGAGGCGACATCTGCTCCCCTCCTCACTCGAACATCTTGAAGGGATCTTCTAAATTTCTTGCTAATGCAGATATGGTCTATTTGGTTCTCTGTTGTATGGTCAGGTGAGACCCAAGTTGCTTTGTGTATTCTTCTGTGTGGGAAGATGCTGCCTCCAATGACAAGTCGGTTTAGAGCACAAAAGTCTACAAACCTCTCCCCGTTCTCACTCATCTCCGAGCCTAGTCCCTGTCTCCCCATCACCTCTTCGTATCCGGTGTTGTCCTCCCCTATTTTGGCATTAAAATCGCCCATGACGATGGTGATGTCTCGCTCCGCACATTTGTCCACGGCACTCTGGAGTCGGTCGTAGAACTCTTGTTTCTCTTCCTCGTCACTGTCATTGGTGGGCGCATAACACTGGATGACGTTCAGCTTGAGCTTTTTCTTAGTTCTAAAGGCTGCTGTTATAATTCTTGGCCCAAGAGGTTCCCAGCCCATCAGCGCTCTCTGTGCCACTGGTGACAGCATGAGTGCTACTCCTTCTGTATGGGGGGCATTCTCCTCTTCATGACCTGAATACAGAATCATCTCCCCACTTAACAGCCTTTTCTGGCCAGACTGCGTCCATCTGGCTTCACTGATGCCTAGCAGGGAAAGGTTGTACTTTTGCATTTCCGCTGCTATCTGGGCGGCCTTGCCGCTCTGGTACATGGTCTTGACGTTCCATGTGCCCATGGTTGTATCCCTGGATAGAGAGAGGCGGCTCGGTCCTGTGGCTTCCGAAGACTTCCGGCTTTCACCACAGGACGTCATAAGTCTTCTAGTAGAAGAACCTTCCTCCTCCAGGAAAGGAATTACTGTTAATCTTTTCGTCAGCGTTTTTGTAGCTATTTCCTTTTTTGCAGGGTGGGGAAGCTACCCCCACGCCCAACCCCCTTACTAGGAGGACCAGGGGTTTTCTGTCGGGGTCACCTTCCCTTAGACCATGTTGGTTCACGGCACCTTATTTCATTCGGTGCACCCCTCTCACGAGGTACCCCCTATCCACCACCCAGGGGACGCGCCTCAACGCCGTATGGTCCCAGCGCGAGGACTTGACTTTAAGGTTAGACAAATTAGCATTTTATGACTCCATGCAACATTTGTCTTTAGCGCTTGCTAGTCTGGCAGAAGGTCTGACTGAGTTTCCAATAACAAGCAAATATTTTGAGCCAGAGTTGATCAAAAAAAGAATCTATCCCTATGAGTACATTGATCACTGGGTTGTGTTTGAGGAAAGGAGACTGCCACCAAAAGAGAAATTTTACTCTACACTAAATGGAAAAGGTATTTCTGACTCTGTTTACAAGCATGCCCTCAATGCATGGAATAAACTAGGGTGTAAAACGATTGGAGACCAGTACTTGAAAGCTGACGTTTGTTTGCTAGCAGACATATTTGAAAGTTACCGTGAAAGGGGTTTGTTACACTACAGTCTTGACCCAGCTTGCTACATAACTAGTCCTGGCATGACATGGGATGCATTTTTGAAATTCAGCAAGATATCTATAGACCTGTTGTCTGATCATACAATGGGTGAAATAGTGGAACGTGGACTGAGGGGAGGCATTAGTATAGCCGCAAACAACTATGCCAAAGCCAACAATAAATATCTTGACAACTTTGACCCCTTGAGGTCAAGGTAATTCATTACGTACTTGGACGCTAACAATTTGTATGGCTTTGCGATGTGTGAGTTATTGCCCTTGAAAGATTTTCGTCTACATGTTTTGTCACAGCGTGATATAAGAAAATTAACAAACGAAATTATGAATTATGATCGGGATCACAAAAAAGGGTGGATCTTTGAAGTCAACCTGGAGTACCCACACCATCTACATGATTACCACAATGATTATCCATTAGCTGTGGAGAAAATGAGTTTGACAGGGAAAAAAGAAGACACCAAACTTGTGCCAAATTTGAATGACAAATTCAATTACGTTTGTCACTATCGCTTACTGCAGTTTTATATCAGGCATGGGTTAGTACTAAAGAAAGTTCACAGAGGTATTAAATTTGATCAAAGTGCTTTCATGAAAGATTGCATAATGAAAAATACAACCCTTCGTGCAAGAGATGGCAACACTGCATTTGACAAAGACTTCTTTAAGCTTATGAATAACGCCTGTTTTGGTAAGACGATGGAAAATCCTCATCACCGAAAAGATGTGAGACTGGTTACAACTGAATCAGGTGCAATTAAACTTACAGGTAAGCCACAGTACACAGGGTATAAAGAGTTTCATCCATCATTGTATGCAGTGACACTAAAAAAAAAGATTGTTAAACTGGACAAGCCAGTTTTCATTGGTATGGCTCCCCACCCGGGTCTGCCCTGGGGGACTTGGGTGGGGTTAACTACTTTTTAGTTCCCAGGGTCACCCTGGTCAGCTCCACAGGGTGGGTTTCCCTTCTACTCTGGGGCATGTGTTTCTGTCTACCCTTGGTCCATTCACCTGTATTTGCCTTTTTAAAACTCTCCCAACTGTCTGCATTGCCTGTAGCTCTTGATATTGGATGTGTGTTGCTAAATGGTCTTAGCTTTATTTAGGCCCCATGGCGTAGGTTTATTTAACGTATTGGACCGGCTGGCGACATACATTCAATATTCTTTTTTTTTTCACAAGCAGTGCAGGCACGTCCTGAGAAAGCCTTGTTGCTGTCAGGACGTTAAGCAATGTACAATCAATGTACAATCAATCATTGGTATGGCAATACTTAAGTTATCAAAATTGTTAATGCTCGAATTCTACTATGATTACTTTAAACCAAAGTATCCTGACTGTTGTCTGTTATACACTGACACTGACTCTATGATCATAGATGTGCCTACTGAAGACTTTTATGAAGACATGAGTTGCATATGTATAACACTACCCTAAGGATCACCCGCTGTACAGCACACAGAATAAGAAAGTGCCTGGTAAGTTTAAAGATGAACTAAATGGAGTGCCTATTGTTGAGTACGTTGGACTGAGATCAAAAATGTATTCCATACTGCACCAAAAAAGTAGTCAGTCAAAAGCCAAAGGTATAAAAAAAAAAAAAACAGCGATAAAAAATAAAGACATTCGTCATAAACATTATAAGCAAGTATTAGATGGAGAACTAATGCATGATTATCCAAACAAGACACTGAGGTCAAACAAACATAATCTTGAAATGATCCAAACACATAAAAAGTCACTTGCAGTATGAGACAAAACGTGTGTTTCACACTAAAGAAAAGGCTTATGCACCTGGGCATTATGCGCTTAAGTTATCTGAAGAAATAGCCAATGAACTGGTTGATAAACTAATCGATGAATTAGTTAGTGAAATAATTTAAAATGCGTAACAGTGTCTGGAGGAATAATCTGTAATTCTTCTCTGACAAATGCCCTCTGTGGGGCATGCTCATATAGATAATAAATCGATGCGTTAGCGCCAGGAACTATTTTTTTATATTGTGAACAGATGTAGACCATATTGGATCAGTTGCCCTACGTCTGACGTCATTCTCGGCCTCGCCAGGTTGATACAAATATCTCACCTGTTTTGTAAACAAGCTTGTGTCTGGCGCTTTTGTTTTTATTTCTGACCCTGACGGTATTGTTTTTAATTTAATAGCATCAACAGGTTTAAGCTGGCCCTCGTTATTCATTGCTTTTATCACATATGTTAATCTCTTAACCCACTCAGTGTTTCGAGCGTCATGCATGAGTTCCTTAGAATACTGATAGCTGAAAAGTCTCTCCGATAATTGCTTGTTAAAGTTTTCAACAATTGCCTGTGACCTGTGCACACCTGGTATGCCTCGCCTCACTAGCACGCCATGCTTTGCAAATAGCTGATTAACAGGGCCTTTAAATTCAGATCCGTCATCGACTTGCACAAGCCTAGGGTATTTTAAAGGGCCTCGACTATATATTTGTGTTAATGCAGTGGCTACCGTACTAGCATTCTTGTCAGTTATGGGTTCAGCTTCCTTGTACCTGTGAAGCTATGTCGACAACAGTTAATGCATACTTGTATCGTTTCTTTCTTATTGTATCATGTGGCAGGAACAGAAGATCCATTTGATGCGTGTCATTTGGGGTAGTATTTACAAAATGAGGTCTTGTTATTTTTCTTGGAGCAGGTAAATATATTTGCCAAATTGCTTGTCTTTTGAGCCACTGTTTTATTTGTTCGAGTGTAACATCCCCGCCCACAGCGACATGTAATTTCTCTATTGCAGTATTCCCTTTCCAGTAACCAATAGGGGAGTAATATATTTTTGATAGTTTATTGCCAATGTCGGTCATTTTTTATAGCAATAAAAACTCCTGTAAAATATACTAATGTCATTCCTACTAGAACAAAAATTATATCTCCATTTCTTTGTTCTGGGCTTGGTTGATAGTAGTCACTAAGTTTTGGTTGTGGGATGGTCATGTCTTCGCCAGTAACAAGAAAATATTCTTTGATCGCATCGTCAACATTTGAAAATGTATGCTGTGCGTGACCTTCAAGTCTGAGTTTTTCATTGATGAAATCAAGTTTCTCTATTCTTTGCTTCTCATAATCCTGCTGGGCTTGAGCTAGTTTTTCAGACGCCTCATTGTGATGCTTCATTTCTTCTGCAGATTCCTCACTACCCATTTTTGAAAAAAGATAGTTTGATCCACTGAAAGCCAATGCATTAACAACTGCACCACCAATCATAATAGCTATTGTTGCCATATTTTTTTTATTTACATAGAAACATTTTCTGGAATCCTCGCGCTGGGACCATACGGCGTTGAGGCGCGTCCCCTGGGTGGTGGATAGGGGGTCCCTCGTGAGAGGGGTGCACCGAATGAAATAAGGTGCCGTGAACCAACATGGTCTAAGGGAAGGTGACCCCGACAGAAAACCCCTGGTCCTCCTAGTAAGGGGGTTGGGCGTGGGGGTAGCTTCCCCACCCAGCAAAAAAGGAAATAGCTACAAAAACGCCGACGAAAAGACTAACAGTAATTCCTTTCCTGGAGGAGGAAGGTTCTTCTACTAGAAGACTTATGACGTCCTGTGGTGAAAGCCGGAAGTCTTCGGAAGCCACAGGACCGAGCCGCCTCTCTCTATCCAGGGATACAACCATGGGCACATGGAACGTCAAGACCATGTACCAGAGCGGCAAGGCCGCCCAGATAGCAGCGGAAATGCAAAAGTACAACCTTTCCCTGCTAGGCATCAGTGAAGCCAGATGGACGCAGTCTGGCCAGAAAAGGCTGTTAAGTGGGGAGATGATTCTGTATTCAGGTCATGAAGAGGAGAATGCCCCCCATACAGAAGGAGTAGCACTCATGCTGTCACCAGTGGCACAGAGAGCGCTGATGGGCTGGGAACCTCTTGGGCCAAGAATTATAACAGCAGCCTTTAGAACCAAGAAAAAGCTCAAGCTGAATGTCATCCAGTGTTATGCGCCCACCAAACTTTGTGGATTATGAGAAAGCATTTGACAGCGTGGACCGAGAGACTGTGGAAACTCCTACGACACTACGGTGTACCCACAAAGCTCATCCGCCTGATCAAGAGCAGCTATGATGGCATGACATGTCGCGTGATCCACGAAGGGCAGTTCACCAGAGAGCTCCAGGTCAGAACTGGTGTCAGGCAGGGGTGTCTGCTGTCTCCGTTCCTCTTCCTACTGGCCATAGACTGGGTCATGAAGATGACTACAGAGCACAGACGAAGTGGAATACTGTGGACACAGCTTGACGACCTCGATTTTGCAGACGACTTGGCATTACTGTCCCACACTCATCAACAAATGCAGGACAAGACCACGAGGCTTGCTGACATCTCGTCCCAAGTGGGCCACACCATTCACAAATAGAAAACAAAGGCAATGAGGCTGAACGCAACCAGGGAAGAACCAGTCTTGCTTGCTGGCACCCCGTTGGAGGAGGTGGAGTCCTTCACCTATCTTGGGAGCATCATAGACAAAAAAGGCGGCACTGATGCAGATGTCAGAGCACGAATCGGTAAAGCCAGAGCAGCCTTTCTCCAGTTGAAAAAAGTGTGGAGTTCCAGAGAGCTGTCACAACACACCAAAGTCCGGATTTTCAACTCCAATGTAAAAGCAGTTCTACTATATGGAGCAGAGACATGGAGATTGACAAAAACCACAGTCAACAGAGTACAGACCTTCATGAACAGTTGCCTTAGAAGAATTTTGAAAATCCACTGGCCAGAGAAGATCAGCAACGTCAGACTCTGGGAGAGAACAGAGCAGATAACAGCAGAGAATGAAATTGGGCGAAGAAGATGGGGATGGATCGGTCACAGTCTGAGAAAGCCAGCTTCCAGTATCACTAGGCAGGCATTGTCATGGAACCCCCAGGGAAAGGGGAAAAGAGGTAGGCCGAGAAACTCCCGGCGTCGAGACCTCCAAGCAGACATCAAGAGACTGGGAACCACCTGGAGTAGAATCGAAGGAGAAGCACAGGACAGGAGTTGCTGGAGGTCTCTCGTCGACGGCCTATACCCGGGTAGGGGTGACAGGCGTAAGTAAGTAAGTATTTTCTGGAATAATTCCTTGCTTGATGAAAAGTCTTTTGTAGCAATTGACGCTGTTACAACTGCTACTAGTTTAGCACTGTCTTTGAAGTCTAATCTACTCAAGTCTGCCGATTTCATTTTGAGAAGACTTTTTCCCCAGCATAGAATAAGCAACTGTTAGCCCGTTTATTACAGCAGAGTGATAGACCAGCCCTGAAAATGGCGAGTAATTTACTCGCCATAGCGAGTGACATTTTTTTGGGGCGAGTAAAAAAAATACCCACTCGCCAAATGCGAGTGCGCTTGTGCGTTTTCCAATCCAACAGATAACCGCCAGCCGAACATCAGGTACACTGGCGCGTGACCTGACCGCACCACGAGTCGCCTCTAACATCACTTTGCGGCATTAGCCGAACATGTCAGTCGAACTGTGCGTACCATAACAGCGGTGACAGTCGTTCTATTTTTAGTACGAATTGGTTCGTTTAGCTGCTCGCTCAGTCGCGGCTGTGTTCAGAATCGACCCGACGCCGGGCTCCGTGCGAGTGTAACAGGGCGGGCAAACTGTTAGTTTATGTGTGGTGTCAGCATGTTATTACAAAGTGCGCGCTACATGTTGAACGCGTTACTTGCTGTGATGTCACCGTACATACTATTATGGGATACGGCATCGTGCGTTTTGCTTTCGATCTAGAATGAAGTTGTACATGGCGGAGAAAAAGCAAAGGAAGAGCTGGAATGCTTCGGATTCTTCAATCCGGCACTGTCTGATCTTGATAATCGCTAAGAAGAAAGTTGCACTTCGACATCGCCATCTCCCTAGGACATGCCGAACTTTCTTAACCCAGTGTGGGATTTTCAGTGGGGTGACCATCCCCAACCTAGCGCGTCCCCGGGTGGCGGATAGGGGAACGGCCTTCAGATATGGAGGTTAGCTGCGCAAGCAGTCGCGGACCAAATGGCGATGAGCTTACCAGGACGGGGCGGGGTAGCAGGTGGCACTGTACCTCCACTGAAATTCCCCATGTGTCCAACGACGGGTTTATCATGCGATCAAGAGCCGCATAAAGCTCTAGCCACCCTGTGTTCCCAGGGAAGGTCGTATACCAGGAGCTAAGGGTGAGGTAACCCCGACAGAAACCTCGAATGCTGAAGACGGAGGACCCAGGCCGCACGGCGCATTCTGATAAACCGTGGATCCACGCAAACCCGCAATCATGACTATACGGCCAACTACCATTGACGATAATGGCGCTCGCCCACTGAGGACCCTCCAGGGTGGAGCAGCGTCAGGTCCCATGCCTCTAAGGGACCCAGCCTCAGCTACTGGAGGTCCCTCCCGCCCGTCTTGTCATGCCAGGGGACGCGGGAGGAGAGCTACTGGCACCACCACAACCAGGAAGAATCCCAGTCAGCAGCAACCTTTTCAGGTCATGCACTGGAACGCAGAAAGCATTCTGAACAAGAAGACCGAGTTGGAGCATATCCTGCATGAGAAAAACATCAACATCTGCTGTATTCAGGAGACGCACTTGACACCCCAAAAGTCCTTCAAAGTGAGAGGGCTACCAGTGCTTCAGGTCCGACAGAACAGATCGAAGCAAGGGAGGAATCCTGACCCTGATCAGGAACAACATCAACGCCTGTTTGATCCACACGCACATGGAGAACTCCGAGTACCAAGTGATTCGGATCCAGACGAAGACAGCAGATTTCCAGCTGGTCAACTTCTACTGCCCCAACGACAGACCACTCACCCTTGACACGATCCCCACTAAGGCCTCCAACTTCATTGTGGTGGGTGACTTCAACAGTCACTCACAAAGTTGGGGATACGACCACTTGGATCGGAGAGGAGAAGAGGTGGAGAACTGGCAGGACGACAACGATCTCATTCTGTTAAACAGTCCCATTGACTGCCCCACCTTCTACTCCAGAAGATGGCACACTACATCGACTCCTGACCTAGCCTTCTGCACAGAAGACATGCACAAGCAAGCCAGCAGAGAGGTCGGAGAACAGCTAGGTGGAAGTGACCATCAGCCAGTCTTTTTGACCTTGGGCATGGAGTCCTGCGCTGATGCAACCTTCCCACGGTGGAAGTACAAAAGAGCGAACTGGTTCCTCTTTAGACACCGCTCCAGCGAACTCACCAAAGACATTCGAATCGAAGGTCGAGACATCAACATGGTGGTGAAGGACCTCAACATGAGCATCCTCAGAGCAACGCGTGAGTCCATACCCAGAGGTGCTAGAAAAGACTATACTGGAGCAATGAACTGCAGGAACTGGATGATGATCTAGCAGATGCCAGAAGGGAAGCAGAAGTTAACCCATCACAGGCAAACAACATCCGCCTCCAGGAAGCCAAAGCCAAATTTCTCAAGAAGAAGCTACAGGCAAGATGCAGGAGCTGGCAAGAGAAAACAAGCTCCTTGAACCTTGAGAAGGACGGCAGAAAGCTCTGGAAACTGACCAAGCAGTTGAACGATGAGAACACGAGCAAAGGAAACATCACCTTAGAAGAAAATGGGAAGATACTAACAGGAAAGCATGCTGCCAACCAATTTGCTGAAAGCTATGCAGCTGAGAGCAATCTCCATGTTGGCCCCAAAAAGCAGAGAGAAGCAAGAAGAGAGCAAAGAGAGAGACCTGCCAAACAAGCAACAGCAGACGCCATGAATCGACCACTTACACACAAAGAGCTTCATATAGCTCTCCAAAAGTTGAAGGCGAAGAAGTCTCCTGGTCCAGATGGCATCACCAACGAGATGCTAACCCATCTTGGTAGTGCAGCAGAAAACAAGCTACTTGAGGTCTTCAACAGGAGCTGGCAAGAAGGATCGCTACCACAACTCTGGCGAGAAGCGATCATGATCCCCATTCTAAAGAAAGGGAAGGATCCAAAGAAGGCCACCAGCTATCGCCCAGTCAGCCTCACCAGCTGTGTTGTGAAGACCTTGGAGAGAATTGTGAACGAGCGCCTCAGGTGTTACCTGGAATCCAGGAACCTCCTCGCCCCTGAACAAGCTGGCTTCCGACAGTTCCGCAGCACCGAAGACCAGGTCACTTACTTGGCGCAGGAAGTTGAAGATGCCTTCCAGGAGCAGAAGCTGGTCTTTGTAACCTGGATTGATCTTCAGAAGGCTTTTGACAAGGTCTGGAAAGATGGGCTGCTTGTCAAACTGCTGAGAAAAATAATAATACCGTTATTATATAGGCGCTTTTTCTCAATTTTTGGGGAAATCGACTCAAAGCGCCACGCCTGAAACCCAACACACACACACTCACGAAACAGACACATGTTCCAGTGGATACGCTCCTACCTCTTCAGCCGCAGGGCAAGAGTCAGCGTCGACCAGACCAAAAGCAAGAAATTCCTCCTTCGTCATGGCGTCCCGCAAGGCGGAGTCCTCTCACCTACCCTCTTCCTTCTCTTCATCGACGATCTGGTGTCTGAGATGCCCAAGGGCATCAAAGCTGCCCTATACGCAGACGACCTTGTGATCTGGTGCAAGGAGGAGCATGCAAGTACTGCCACCTACAGAATGCAGCTAGCGGCAGATAAGCTGAACGCATGGGCAGAAGACTGGTGCATCTTCGTCAACAAGGAGAAATCCTCCACCACCCTCTTCACACTGTCCCCAAAGCAGAAAGCCGGAACCATCAAGCTTGGTGGAACCCCTCTGAGAGAGGATGAAGAAGCTACCTACCTTGGTGTCACCTTCGACAGACGTCAGACCTGGAAACCACACATTGCACAGGCAGAGGGGAAGGCCCGGCGCAAGCTGGCCATACTCAGGAAACTGGCAGGCACCACCTGGGGAGCGAACGAGAAGATACTGAAGACAGTATACCAAGGAACAGTCAGGCCCCACCTCGAGTACGGCTCCACAGCGTGGTCAACCTCAGCCAAGACGAACCTGCAGACCCTCGACTGAGTGCAAAACCAGGCTCTTCGACTCATCACTGGTGCAATGAAATCCACACCAATCAAGGAAATGGAGAAGCTGACCACAATCCAACCTCTCAGCCAGAGGAGAGAAGCCAAAACCATGGTACAGGCGGAGAAGCTCAGGTGCTTGCCCGACCACCCTATGAAGCACAGACTAAGCAACTTCACCAAGAACCGGCTCAAAAGAAGCAGCTTTGTCCATGAGAGCATGCGACTTTCTCGACAGTACAGGGAAGTCCTTCCACAGAGCACTCTACCTCTGATCACAAAAGAAGTGGAAAACCCTTGGGCAGCGGACAAACCAGACATCCAGATCTGCACCAGTGTCCCACATGCTGCCTCAGGAGACAGGATGACACCGTTCGACGGGCACTCACCCTAGCCCTGATCGACGAACAGTACCCAAAGGAGGCATGGATCCACATCTACACTGATGGATCAGCAACAAATGCCGTTTCCAATGGAGGTGCTGGCATCCTGATCCAGTTCCCAGGGGGACATACAGCCACATCCAGTGTAGCCACCGGCAAACACTGCACAAACTACAAAGCAGAAACCGAAGCACTTATGCAGGCCGCCTCCATGGTTCAGAATTCTACAGACCCATGCTATCAAGTTGTCTTCTTCTCCAATGCCCTTTCAGTCCTTCAGGCCCTCGAGAACGACAAACTCCCCCAGCTGACCAGAGCTTTGCAGAAGGTCAGACAAACCAGAAAAGTTGTTCTCCAGTGGATACCAGCCCACTGTGGGGTACCAGGAAATGAAAGGGCAGACGAGCTGGCAAAAGAAGGAGCCACAAAAGATCAACAAGAAAACAGCTTTAGCTATAGAGAGCAAAAGACAATCATCAAGGCATTGATGAGGCCGAGGTCAAACAGAGACGACTACCACACAATGACCAGAGAGCAGCAAGTCGTCCTGATCAGACTGCGTACCGGCCACAACAGACTGAACGCTAACATGAACAGAAAGCTCAAGCTGGCGCCATCACCAACCTGCGCCTGTGGTCAGGAAGACCAAACAGCGGAACATATTCTCCAGAGATGCCCCCTACTGGACGATGAAAGAAAAGAAGTGTGGCCATCGCCAACTCCACTGCAGACCAAACTCTACGGCAGTCGAGAAGAGCTGGAGAAAACGACGTCATTCATCGCCGGTGCTGGACTGACCGTATAGCCCACTGCGAACTAAAAGAAGAAAGAAGAAGATCGCCATCTCCATCGACAAGCGACAGTACCAAAAATGCTACCCCTGGGCCGTGTGTGGCACCGCGGCTACGACACAGTTTTCAGAGTCCATGGCTGTGCTGAGTGTATTTCCATGGCTAAAGCACGATGGCACTCGAATGGCATGAGCACTGAGGCAAACTCAAAAAAGCAAGTCCAGAAATTTGAACAGAAATAAGTTTGTCAGTTTTTTTTAATCGTGGTTGATCCATCTTCTAGTACACAGTTATTAGGCAAAAATTGGAGAAACACAACTTTCTGAGTGGTTAAATGGGTTGAAACAAACATCAGTTTACACACACACACACACACACACACACACACAGAGTTTAGACAAGTCACACTTTGGTTGTCAATCTGCCGCGTTCAGCAGAAAACGTTACATTCTCTGTTACAATACATTATCAAACGATCATACTTACTTACTTACGCCTGTCACCCTTACCCGGGTATAGGCCGTCGACGAGAGACCTCCAGCAACTCCTGTCCTGTGCTTCTCCTTCGATTCTACTCCAGGTGGTTCCCAGTCTCTTGATGTCTGCTTGGAGGTCTCGACGCCAGGAGTTTCTCGGCCTACCTCTTTTCCTCTTTCCCTGGGGGTTCCATGACAATGCCTGCCTAGTGATACTGGAAGCTGGCTTTCTCAGACTGTGACCGATCCATCCCCATCTTCTTCGCCCAATTTCATTCTCTGCTGTTATCTGCTCTGTTCTCTCCCAGAGTCTGACGTTGCTGATCTTCTCTGGCCAGTGGATTTTCAAAATTCTTCTAAGGCAACTGTTCATGAAGGTCTGTACTCTGTTGACTGTGGTTTTTGTCAATCTCCATGTCTCTGCTCCATATAGGAGAACTGCTTTTACATTGGAGTTGAAAATCCGGACTTTGGTGTGTTGTGACAGCTCTCTGGAACTCCACACTTTTTTCAACTGGAGAAAGGCTGCTCTGGCTTTACCGATTCGTGCTCTGACATCTGCATCAGTGCCGCCTTTTTTGTCTATGATGCTCCCGAGATAGGTGAAGGACTCCACCTCCTCCAACGGGGTGCCAGCAAGCAAGACTGGTTCTTCCCTGGTTGCGTTCAGCCTCATTGTCTTTGTTTTCTGTTTGTGAATGGTGAGGCCCACTTGGGACGAGATGTCAGCAAGCCTCGTGGTCTTGTCCTGCATTTGTTGATGAGTGTGGGACAGTAATGCCAAGTAATCTGCAAAATCGAGGTCGTCAAGCTGTGTCCACAGTGTCCACTGTATTCCACTTCGTCTGTGCTCTGTGGTCATCTTCATGACCCAGTCTATGGCCAGTAGGAAGAGGAACGGAGACAGCAGACACCCCTGCCTGACACCAGTTCTGACCTGGAGCTCTCCGGTGAACTGCCCTTTGTGGATCACGCGACATGTCATGCCATCATAGCTGCTCTTGATCAGGCGGACGAGCTTTGTGGGTACACCGTAGTGTCGTAGGAGTTTCCACAGAGTCTCTCGGTCCACACTGTCAAATGCTTTCTCATAATCCACAAAGTTGACGTACAGCGGGGAGCTCCACTCCAGAGACTGTTCCACGATGATGCGGAGAGTGGCGATCTGGTCTGTACATGATCGGTTCTTCCTGAATCCTGCTTGCTGGTCTCTCAGCTGGGGGTCAACGGAGCTCTTCATTCTCTCTAGGATGATCCTGTTGAAGACCTTTCCTGGTACTGACAGCAAGGTGATTCCTCTGTAGTTGGAACACTTGCTGAGGTCGCCTTTCTTGGGAAGCTTGATTAGGTACCCCTCCTTCCAGTCAACTGGCATCACCTCCTCTTCCCAGATCTTTCCAAACAGTGGGTACAGCATCTCAACTGTTGTCTCTAGGTCTGCTTTCAGAGACTCCGCTGGGATGCCATCTGGCCCTGCTGCTTTGCCATTCTTCAAAAATGCCACTGCTTTTCTGATCTCTTCCCGGCTGGGTCTGTCACAGCTGATGGGTAGGTCGGTCTCTGCCGGCTGGATGTCGGGGGGGGTCTGGTGGGCTAGGTTTGTTCAGTAACTCTTCAAAATACTCGGCCCATCTGTCGAGTTGGTCTGCTCTGTCTGCAATAGGCTTGCCTTCTTTGTCTTTTACTGGTCTTTCTGTATGGCCATACTTACCCAACAATCTTCTGGTAATGTCGTAGAGCTGTTTCATGTTGCCGCTGCCTGCTGCCTTTTCTGCCTCTGCTGCCAGGCTGTCTGTGTAGGCCCTCTTATCTGCCCTGATACTCCTCTTCACCTCGCGGTTGGCTTCCCAGTATTCCCCCTGTGCCCTTACTTTGGCTGCTCTCGTGCGACTGTTGTTGACCGCTGCTTTCTTCTGCTTCCTCGTTTCTATCTTCTTCAAGGTCTGTGCCGACAGCCAGTCCTTGTGGTGGTGTTTCCTGAACCCTACAGTGTCTTTGCAGGTTGAGTTCAGCGCCTCTCTAACTGCCTTCCACTGCTGCTCTGTGGTGACCACCTCCTCTTCAATTACTAGCTCCTGTAGCGCTTGAAACCGGTTGGACAGCACCAGTTTGAACTCTTCTCTAACTCCAGTTTCTCTCAGGAGGCCTACATTATAGCGCTGTCTTCTTGTTGTCTCTGTGCGGCTTTTCTTTAGCTTGAGCTTCATTCTTAAGGTAAGCAGATGGTGGTCTGAGGCGACATCTGCTCCCCTCCTCACTCGAACATCTTGAAGGGATCTTCTAAATTTCTTGCTAATCAAACGATCATAGAAATAAATAAATAGATATATATTTTTCTGTGTGTGAGAGAGCGAGGGAGACAGGCTTTTGCGCGATAGCTCACCAGTTAAAGAATCAGTATCATGGAAAGGACACACACACACTGTCACAACACCTTTAAAGAGGAGAGAGCGAAATGAGATAATTTATTTTAATGATTGATTGATTGTACATTGTTTATCGTCCCGACAGCAACAAGGCTTTCTCAGGACGTGCCTGCACTGCTTGTGAAAAAAAAAAAGAAACAGAATATTGAATGTATGTCGCCAGCCGGTCCAATACGTTAAATAAACCTACGCCATGGGGCCTAAATAAAGCTAAGACCATTTAGCAACACACATCCAATATCAAGAGCTACAGGCAGTGCAGACAAATACAGGTGAAACTGAATGGACCAAGGGTAGACAGAAACACATGCCCCAGAACATAGGGAAAAACCCACCCTGTGGGGCTGACCAGGGTGACCCTGGGATCTAAAATGTAGTTAACCCCACCCAAGTCCCCCAGGGCAGACCCGGGTGGGGATAATTTATTTTAAGCAACATACAGATGATGCAGTTTTTCTTAACTCATTCTGCCCCAAGACTGAAATCCCCAAATTTGACCGTCATCCTCTGAAGACTGCTTTGCAGTGCAGGACACAGATCGACCATGATAGTTCAAGGGTGACGCCAGAATAGCTTGGCGCCCCTAGGCGCCAAGCTATTCTGGCATCACCCTTGAACTATCATGGTCGATCCATATCTTGCTGTGGTACGTCTGGGGTAGAATGAGTTAAATAAATCTGCGGACCCTCTATAATGCTCAGATAGGGGTCTGTGTATCCTCTAAAATTTATACTTGGGGGTCTACAGACCCTTTAACCTGTTGTGCAAACAGAAGCCCAGATCTACTTACAAAAAATAAATAAATAAAAAATCCCACCACAGTTCACATGGGGACTTTGTTAGTTATTTCTCCACTTGATACTATCAAAAGCCTGAAGTCAGGACATAAACATTAACTTGGTTATGATTGTCTGTTCAAATATTTGTTTTCAATGCCTCTGGGCAGAAAACACTCTCTAACATTGGGCGTTAAACACTTGTGGTACATTATATTGTTGAGTTGGGGGGGGGCTATTTTCAGTAGTAAAGTTTTCAGTTTTGGCTAGTAACATTTTCAGTTTGGCTAGTAAAACTTGGAAGTCACTAGCCAAAGGCTGGTGGGCAACATTTTAGACTTTCAGGGCTGTAGACAAGGTTCATTATGTTCTTTGTGTCGCTCATTTTCTTATGCCACAAAAATTAAAATAATAAATTTATTTACTGCATGTAAAATGGGTCCAAAGGTTTTGGCGTTGCTGGTAATGTGGAGACTTCTGTTTTTTATTTTTGGAGTGTCTTATTTTTTGGACACTAATCGAGTGTGTGGTTTGTATTTTTTGTATAATTGGTAACCTACGTAACCAAATCCAACAACAAATCCAGCAACTATATATTTTGTTATTTCAGGTTTAGACTCCGTTGTTTGTCTCTCACTTTGATGAGGGTGTGAGGGTGTTGGTCCTGATGGTAGTGACACTGGTGCTGGGGTTGGTGGGTCAGATACATGAGCCTTTTCTGTTAATGCCTGACGCTGTAATTTTTTTTTGTCTGTTCCATTCAGCTAATTTTTTCCCAGCCTCAACCCTGCCTTGGCTTTTAGTCTTAGTCACCGTTTGAACTTGTGTCAAGGCAGGATTCAATTGTGGAGTCGTCTGGGTCTCGTCCATTTTCTTCTGCTTTAAAATTTATTTTTGAAAAATCAATATGACTCCCAGTAACAAGCAAGGTTACCACAGGTGCAAGATAATTGCCAAACTTGTAAAACATGTGGCATGCTAATTTTCCGATTGAACTTGAAACTATGGGGTTGCTTTCGAGATCGTGTGATAAACTGTCACTATCCACAGGTAGGAAGTGACTCACAGCTTTTGTATATATAGGCAGACAAGAGATCGACTCAAATCACGGGTCATTAGTGAACTAATGTGATTTTCATATTTAGCATGAAGTTTGATTAGCTCGTCAGAGGTGAGGGATTCTATTTACTTACTTACTTACGCCTGTCACCCCTACCCGGGTATAGGCCGTCGACGAGAGACCTCCAGCAACTCCTGTCCTGTGCTTCTCCTTCGATTGTACTCCAGGTGGTTCCCAGTCTCTTGATGTCTGCTTGGAGGTCTCGACGCCAGGAGTTTCTCGGCCTACCTCTTTTCCTCTTTCCCTGGGGGTTCCATGACAATGCCTGCCTAGTGATACTGGAAGCTGTCTTTCTCAGGCTGTGACCGATCCATCCCCATCTTCTTCGCCCAATTTCATTCTCTGCTGTTATCTGCTCTGTTCTGTCCCAGAGTCTGACGTTGCTGATCTTCTCTGGCCAGTGGATTTTCAAAATTCTTCTAAGGCAACTGTTCATGAAGGTCTGTACTCTGTTGACTGTGGTTTTTGTCAATCTCCAAGTCTCTGCTCCATATAGGAGAACTGCTTTTACATTGGAGTTGAAAATCCGGACTTTGGTGTGTTGTGACAGCTCTCTGGAACTCCACACTTTTTTTAACTGGAGAAAGGCTGCTCTGGCTTTACCGATTCATGCTCTGACATCTGCATCAGTGCCGCCATTTTTGTCTATGATGCTCCCGAGATAGGTGAAGGACTCCACCTCCAACGGGGTGCCAGCAAGCAAGATTGGTTCTTCCCTGGTTGTGTTCAGCCTCGTTGTCTTTGTTTTCTGTTTGTGAATGGTGAGGCCCACTTGGGACGAGATGTCAGCAAGCCTCGTGGTCTTGTCCTGCATTTGTTGATGAGTGTGGGACAGTAATGGCAAGTCGTCTGCAAAATCGAGGTCGTCAAGCTGTGTCCACAGTGTCCACTGTATTCCACTTCGTCTGTGCTCTGTGGTCATCTTCATGACCCAGTCTATGGCCAGTAGGAATAGGAACGGAGACAGCAGACACCCCTGTCTGACACCAGTTCTGACCTGGAGCTCCCTGGTGAACTGCCCTTCGTGGATCACGCGACATGTCATGCCATCATAGCTGCTCTTGATCAGGCGGACGAGCTTTGTGGGTACACCGTAGTGTCGTAGGAGTTTCCACAGAGTCTCTCGGTCCACGCTGTCAAATGCTTTCTCATAATCCACAAAGTTGACGTACAGCGGGGAGCTCCATTCCAGAGACTGTTCCACGATGATGCGGAGAGTGGCGATCTGGTCTGTACATGATCGGTTCTTCCTGAATCCTGCTTGCTGGTCTCTCAGCTGGGGGTCAACGGAGCTCTTCATTCTCTCTAGGATGATCCTGTTGAAGACCTTTCCTGGTACTGACAGCAAGGTGATTCCTCTGTAGTTGGAACACTTGCTGAGGTCGCCTTTCTTGGGAAGCTTGATTAGGTACCCCTCCTTCCAGTCAGCTGGCATCACCTCCTCTTCCCAGATCTTTCCAAACAGTGGGTACAGCATCTCCACTGTTGTCTCTAGGTCTGCTTTCAGAGACTCCGCTGGGATGCCATCTGGCCCTGCTGCTTTGCCATTCTTCAAAAATGCCACTGCTCTTCTGATCTCTTCCCGGCTGGGTCTGTCACAGCTGATGGGTAGGTCGGTCTCTGCCGGCTGGATGTCAGGGGGGGGGGGGGGGTCGGGTGGGCTAGGTCTGTTCAGTAACTCTTCAAAATACTCGGCCCATCTGTCGAGTTGGTCTGCTCTGTCTGCAATAGGCTTGCCTTCTTTGTCTTTTACTGGTCTTTCTGTATGGCCATACTTACCCGACAATCTTGTGGTAATGTCGTAGAGCTGTTTCATGTTGCCGCTGCCTGCTGCCTTTTCTGCCTCTGCTGCCAGGCTGTCTGTGTAGGCCCTCTTGTCTGCCCTGATACTCCTCTTCACCTCGCGGTTGGCTTCCGAGTATTCGTCCTGTGCCCTTACTTTGGCTGCTCTCGTGCGACTGTTGTTGACCGCTGCTTTCTTCTGCTTCCTCGCTTCTATCTTCTTCAAGGTCTGTGCCGACAGCCAGTCCTTGTGGTGGTGTTTCCTGAACCCTACAGTGTCTTTGCAGGTTGAGTTCAGCGCCTCTCTAACTGCCTTCCACTGCTGCTCTGTGGTGACCGCCTCCGCTTCATTTACTAGCTCCTGTAGCGCTTGAAACCGGTTGGACAGCACCAGTTTGAACTCTTCTCTAACTGAGGGATTCTATGTCTTCTGTCATTTACCAAGATTTTCCAGAAACAACTACAGAGAGAAGCTTTTGTTTTTTAGAGTCTAAGTCTTTGTTTTCTACAGCACAGATATCGCTAGAAGAAGTAATTCGTCTTGGTTCATTTTAAAACATAATATAATAATTTTGTTTAAAGAAGTCAATGACAGCATTAATTATTTAGGTGGGGTGGGGGGGTCTGGCTTAATAATTGCGTTATTGATAGCTGATCAAAAATCGTTGCTTTAATGATTCTTGGAATGAAACTAGTACAGCTAGGCGATTAAGGCATTGGCTGTATTTGTTGGAGGTCGATGGTCTATATGGCTAGTTAATTAGAATAAATTTATTGAATATTAAATAGGTGTCTATCAGATGTCCACTCTTCTATCTCTGGCGTATTTGCCAGTAGCGAGAGAGATCTCTGCTTCTCTCCCTCCTGGGTACTTAATATAGATTCCAGCTCCTGTGTCTGTGACAGCGTCAGTTGCACAACCGTCCGTGTACACATGGGTGGGTAGTGGGTCTGGATGTGCTCCATAGTGTAGGATTTGTGTTCTGTGTCACACCCTCCAAATCAAGGCATGCCAAAATACAAATTTCATATTTGCTTCCAAATTACAATTGATTTCTTATAACCAGATCCGATATGACGTGGGATATAAAGAAAGCCTTTTGTGAGGTCCCAAACAATTTTTCTGTGTAAATAAACTACTTTGTTTAAAAACAAAATTCTTATGTTTACTGTACACATACCAAGGGGAATTACTCCGCGGCAAACTTGTATCATTACAGTGTTGTGTATAGTCTTGTGCATCTACTGTGGGAATTCAGGGTATTTACCCGACCACATTTCGTAGTGCACCTTCATGTTTGTGTATGTATGTTTCTCCTGCCTACTTCCTAAGTTCCGGAGAAAGACATGACGTGATGCATCCTTTTTTGAGGATGTAGATGATCATCTTGTTCTATACCTGCGTATTTCTCCAGATGTGGACTGGCGATTGGGTGCTTGATAGGCGGGGGCAGGGGATCTAACTGTTTGTCTGTCCAGCGCTGAGTAATTTCCCTTGGTATGTGTACAATTTTGCCAGCGCTGGCCTCACCTATCTGGTTTGTGGGTTATGTTTACTGGTAACAAACTGGTTGGTTCCTTGGCATTGCTCATGTCGTAATTGATTATTAGTTTGAAGAACAACAAAATTGTGGTTTAAGGTCACATTAAGAGTGTCGGAAGAAGGTGCATGAAGACAGATCTAAAAATAAATTTGTCTCGATTCATTATAAACATTCCGTAATTGTAAAGTAGAACAGATTTCAGAAACAGTGGCAAAAGCAGTGCAGTACAGTCATGCCAGTGGTACATAGGCACTGCAAGAAAAACATTCCAGAAAGCACTCCTACCATTCTGGGCTGTTTTCAGCTGCCGACACAATTTCACATGGTGCCCATTTAGTGAATGCATTAGTTTCTATCAGAGGACTGTTTTCACTAACAAATACTGCAATTGGGTTCGTCCAAACCAGCATGTATTTTAGCAGGATAGGCGAGTAAATCGGAAAGTGCAGTGGGCTGTGGACAAGACAGTTCGTCTCTATGGACGATTGGCAGGTCGAGCAGGAAAACGTTACAGAAGCAATCTATTTCCGTGTAATCACCAAACATTAGCAGAGTTGACATGAATAAGATGCATCTGCTGTTGGTATAACAAAGTTGAATAATTATATTAGCAGTTGAAACGACAAGGCAGACCATTTTCCAAAGCCACTGTGCTAGCCTTCATCGCAATATGCAGTTTTAACGTATGTTGAAAGATCGTTTCCCTCAGCATTATTTCCACAATACTAAAAAAAACAATGTATTGTAACAACTGTATATGCCCAAGAAGCAATCATTGGCAGTTGTTTGTCAATGTGAGCTTACATTTTGCTGTATGTTACGTGTGATTCACAGCGAAATGATATCAGCTATGTGCAACAGCTAGCCGAGTTGCCCACACAGTCTAGCGACAAAGTACTGAAGCTGGATGAGTGGGGAAACGCACCACCCTCCTCCCCAACACCGGTCCCCGCCACACTTGACAGCTAACATAAACACCAGCCCTCTGGATGAAACAAGCCGATTGACACCACCTTTCGCATTTAAACAGCATAGATTCTCATAAGCACGTATACAGGCGGGGTTTGATATAATGTGCCAGAATTCACAGCTGTGCTCGCTATAGTGAGAGAATCATTGCTGTTGAATCCGCATCTGCCTTGTAGAAGCAGCAAAACTTTCTGAAATGAATGAGGCACTTGAGTAATTCTCATGAGGATTCTTTCAATTCGCAGTTATTGCATCTAGAAATATGCAGCTGTGTTCCTCAAACTGAGTTGATTTTCAGTTCAGTACTTATGAAGACAGCATGAGAGGTGAAGAGAGATAACAACCAACCGGGCGATGGGTCCTCTGGAGCTAAGAACCTCCCTGCTCACACTTTTCTCTCCACTAACTATCTATGGTACAGTCCTTACTTTACAGACCGTGGAATTTATTGTAAAATTTTAGACTGAGCTACCTACACAAGCTGATTAAAAAATGTAAAACAAAGAGAAAAGGGCAAAATAAATATAAATAAATAAATAAATGCGTCTCAACTTAACTCATTCTAACCCAACACCGAAATCCCCAAATCTTGCCGTTGTCCTCTGAAGACTGCATTGCAGTGCAGGACACAGATCGACCATGATAGTTGAAGGGTGATGCCAGAATAGCTTGGCGCCCATAGGCGCCAAGCTATTCTGGCATCACCCTTCAACTATCATGGTCGATCCTTATCTTGCTGTGGTGTGTCTGGGGTAGAATGAGTTAAGCCTTTTTCGGAAAAAAAGGCAAAGACTTCGCCCACAAGTACAATGTTTCAGACTAAAAAGTTGTGCGGTTGTGAAACATAAGGGTACATCGGTCTTGAGATTTAACAAACAAGTGTATTTGAAACTGCCGTCGGCCTATTTCAGCTTTAGGAATACAGACGTAAATGTCAGTACATTTACTTCTAAATACTTCCTTAAGCCCTTGAATCCTGCTTATTCTTTTTATTATTTACGTCGATAACCAGGAAGGGGGACGGTCTTCTATAGACTGTGATTACGAACTGTCAGTATCACTCACATCACACATCAATGGCGAACTCTACTTCTCTGTTACATTAACATACATAGATAACGCCATGAGTGCATGACGTTTCCAGTATGCCCTTTGGCAAATGGGAGGGGGACTGTTCTCAGTCTGTCTACTCCAACAGTATCATGGTTGGGTTTCAGTTCCAGGCCTCACTCCCGTGACATGTACCAGATGTGCCTTCAACTTGCCGCAAGTTGCTGGCTCGGACTTTGTCCCAAGACTGCACACTTTGCTCGCCGAGTCTATTCTTGGCTCAGAGTCACGTGATCTGGTGAAAGCTCTAACACTAATCGGAAACTCGCAACCAGCATATTTAGTCAGGCAGAATTGACATTGCTCTCTTTTCTATGATGATGCAGCTCATACAGTATGCGCAAGGTGCCGAATAGTTAGAAAAATTCAGCGCAGTTAACTTTGCTAATACTTGTTATCTATGACATGAACGCAACCCAGGGTTGTCTTGATGGGAAGAAATTGTACCATATGCAAATTTTATGCTTTGTTTGCTGTGTGGGTCAAAGGTTAATCTGGTCAAACTCTTTCATGGAGGCCTGATACTGTTGTGTTCATGTGATTATATGTCTGAATCTAGACAATGCAATTGATTTATCTGATCCTGCAAACATAGACAGAGAAAAAGACAAACCATATGCACAGTAATGAGACAATTGTTATTTTGGGGAACAGTTCATAGTCATGTATGCCTAATTCTGCATGCCCACTAAGGCACCGGCCTCCACGTCTCCTCAGTCGCTGACTGAGTGGGCTAGCGAAGGGGTGCCATCTTTGTCCAGGATTAGGACTTGACGTCAGCAGATATGTTGTTAAATCTTTTTCACTGGTCTTGTTTTTAAGGAGCTGTGCTAACCCAGGTCTTACCATGTTGGATTGGTCCTTGGAGACACATCGGGGGAGAAGAGGATCCTGGTGGCTGAAACACTCCACTTTGGCCTTGACTTCTACTTAAACGGGAGGCTAGGACTACTGGCCTAGTCAATCGGCTCTTGTCATGTTGAGCCCTATCCCACTGTTGACATGCAGGTTGATATACGGAGCACCATGCTATATCTTCTGCTGCTGATTAGGTGCTTTACGCCAGTATTCCCTTGCATTCAACATGTGATAAAAGGCGGTGGCTCAGACGGTTCAATCGGGCTTAACCCCCTGAGTATATCTTTCGGGCAGTCTCCATTGTGCTTCGGCTAGTGACACGCCGACAGATACACTTTCCCTTGTTGGGCTCGGTGGTGGGCGGGGACCCCCGAGGGATGAATATCTCTACTACTGTAATATATGGAAACCACAAAAAAACAAAAACTGGCACCAAAGTGGCACATAGCCACTGACATTGTACTTGACAGCGACTCTGACTGTGAGGAAGCAACGCCTCAGGTTTCGGTCGTCTGGCCTCACTTCTTCATTGTCCATAGCAAAGTGAAAGAGAAGCCTGTTTTGAAGCTGCATCCTTTCCTGCTGGGGGAGACCCTCAGTAGCTGTGTTGGTGGGCCTGATGCCCAGCGCCTCAGGTCTGGTGACTTGCTGGTAGAGTGCAGCACCCGGGCACACTCCAATGGGCTACTGAGGCTCTCTTCCATCGGAGACACTCCAGTGGAGGTCACACCCCACAAAACGATGAATTCTTCTAGAGGAGTGATTAAAGATCAAGCATTGGCAGTACTGTCGGAAGATAACTTGTACGGAACCTTAAGTTGCAGGGGGTGACTTACGTCGGGCGCTTCGCTTCCAAGCGAGGTGGTAGGGAGATCCGTCTCTTTACCATCATCCTGACGTTTTCACAACCCCCACCCCTCCTACTACCATCTGGGGAGGTTATTACTCCTTGAAAGTGAAGAAGTACGTCCTTCTCCCCCTCCGGTGTTTTGTGCCAAAAGTATGGCCATGGGCAGAAGACATGCCGCCAGGCAGAGGCTTCATGTGCCCGTTGCACTAAGCCCGGACATTCTGCTGAGTCCTGCACAGCCACCCCCAGTGTGTGAATTGCCAGGGGGCACATATGGCTTCAGATAAGTAATGCCCTCGTTGGATATTCGAGTGCAAGATTCAGCAGGTGCGTGAGGAGAAGGGGCTGTCCTTTTCTGACGCAAAAAAACCCCTGGTTGACGGCCCTGGTGCAGGCGAGGCTGCCTCAAACAGTAGCACCTCTGCCTTTACTTTCAGTGCTGCAGTGGCAGGCAAGTGCCCCACCAAAGACTTCTCCTGTCAAACCCCAACTTCTTGGTTGGGGGTGGAGCCTCGGCTCCTCTCGCCCCTGGAGAGTAACCCTCCTCCAGTGGTGATGAGGAACCAGGGAGCTCAGAAGGCGGACACCACCGGTCTGGTAGCGCCGCCTTCTGCTGCCCCTAAGACTCAGCCCCCACCCAAGCCTGTCACTGTCAGTCTGTCTACTACAAACGCTTCTAGCTCTTGTCAGCCTTCTAAGGCCGCTAACTCTAGTGGCAGAAATGCTGCCCAGACCCAGAAGTCTAAGAAAGCTATGTGGCCACTGTGCGCATGGGCCCAGAAGGGGGGCACTGATGTCCCTCTTTAAAATAAATATGCTGCATTGGAGGAGCAGATGGAGGGAGTGGAAGTTGTCATAGGCTGGTGCTGCCTCAGCTCCACTCCCCTCATCTCTGAAGAACCAGAGGAGGCCCGGAAGCCGGTCCCCCTCTGTTTCTTCGACTCCTTCCAAAGCAAAGAAAAAGGGCGGAAGACACTCTTCTCCCCCACATAAGATCTAATCATGTACTCTCTACTTCAATGGAATTGTCGTGGTTTTCACGCTAACTTTGAGGAATTACCTCTTTTCGTCAAGTCCTATAACCCCTCAGTAATATCTCTTCAGGAGACTTACCTGAAGGCTTCTGACCCTGTGTCTTTTAACTCTTTCGAGATGTGCCACATCCAGATTCACGGCGTAACGCTGCGAATCCGGATGTGGCAAGTCTCGAAAGAGTTAATGATTTTAACGCTGTCCATAAAGGCTTTGATTCGGAGAGGCGCTCTGGTGGAGTGGCTCTTCTCATTAATAGCCAAATTTTATGTAGCCCCGTTAGCATCAACAGCTGTCTTCAGGCTTTCACAGCTTACGTTACCTTAAAGAAGACTATAACCACATGCAGTGTTTACCTGCCACCATCCGTGTGGGTCTGTAGTAATGATATTTTTAACTTAGTAGATCAGCTGCCCCCTCCCTTTATTCTCATGGGAGATTTTAATGGTCACGCTCACCTGTGGAGTAGTGACCACTATGATGGCAATGGTCAGATGCTAGAAGATGTTTTTTCTCAACTTGTGTGTCTTTAACCACGGATCACCTACCTACTCTAACCATGGTTTAGGATCAAGTTTTGTTCTAGACCTCACTGTGTGGGATCCTTCTCTCATGCTGGCCCCCACCCGGGTCTGCCCTGGGGGACTTGGGTGGGGTTAGGTACTTTTTAGTTCTCAGGGTCACCCTGGTCAGCCCCACAGGGTGAGTTTTTCTCTCTATTCTGGGGCATGTGTTTCTGTCTACCCTTGGTCCATTCACCTGTATTTGCCTTTTTAAAACTCTCCCTACTGTCTGCACTGCCTGTAGCTCTTGATATTGGATGTGTGTTGCTAAATGGTCTTAGCTTTATTTAGGCCTCATGTCTTAGGTTTATTTAATGTATTTGACCGGCTGGTGACATACATTCAATGTTCTGTTTAGTTTTTTTTTTCACAAGCAGTGCAGGCACGTCCTGAGAAAGCCTTGTTGCTGTCGGGACGTTAAGCAATGTACAATCAATCTCTCATGCTGGACTTTGACTGGAGGGTTCACGACGACCTGTGTGGTAGTGACCACTTTCCAGTAGTCCTGTCATCAGTCACCTGTGAGGAGGATCCAACAATGGGGCGCTGGAATTTCAAGAAGGCTAACTGGCCTCTATTCGCCTCCCTGTGTCAGTCTTGTATTACAGAGGGGGTGGTTACGTCATTTGAACAACGTGTTTCTTGTTTTACTTCTGTTTTGTTGGACGTAGCAGGTGAATCCATCCCTAAAAGGCCCACATCAGTCCCTCGCAAGCCGAGAGTACCGTGGTTCAATGAAGAGTGCCGAAAGGCCCCAAAAACGCGCAAATCTGTTCAGCGACGTGCTTTTCGTAATCCATCGCAATCAAATATTTTAACCTTTAAAAGACAGAGGGCGAAAACCCATTACATTTTTCAACGTGAACGCCATGCTTCCTGGAGACATTTCATCTCATCTTTATCTTCTAGGACTCCGTCTCAGAAAGTCTGGAAGGCTGTTCAAAGAATTAGGGGCAGGGGTGGCTCGGCTTCTGTCGGTCATCTTAGAGATGGTGCCAGTGTGGTTACAGATAAAAAGGTGTTGGCCAATTTGCTTGCCTCCACCATTGCCCATATTTCTTCAACAGTGCATTATTCACCTTTCTTCCAGAGAGAGAAGGAATAGCGAGAGTCTCGTATTTGTGATTTTAAATGAGAAACTCAGAAGACTATAATACCCCTTTTAAATTATCAGAGTTGCAGCAAGCCCTGCATAAATGTAATGACTGCTGCTGGACTAGATACCATCCACTATCAGCTCCTAACACATCTGCCTGAGAAGTCACTCCTCCTACTTCTCAAGGCCTTGATAACTGGCCATTTTCCACCATCTTGGTTGTGCTGATCCCCAAGCCGGGTAAGGATCCTTCCGACCCGGGCAACTACTGGCCAATCGCTTTGACAACATGTTTAAATGTAAAACTATGGAACGCCTGATCAACGCCCGCCTGGTGTGGCATCTTGACTCACAGGGTCTTATCACAAACCTCCAGTGTGATTTCCGGCGCTTCCGTAGTACAACTGACAATCTAGTCCACTTTGAGTCGTTTATTTGAGATACTTTTGTCAACAAGCAGCATGTCTATGCAATTTTCTATGCAATTTTCTTCGATCTTGAGAAGGCATATGACACTACCTGGTAGTATGGTATAATGTCTTGTTGGACATGGGTTTTAAAGGGCACCTGCCCGTTTTTATTTACAATTTTGTGTCTAACCGGTCGTTCCATGTCCGTGTGGGCTCCACCCTCTCCGACTCCTTTGAATAGGAGATGGGTGTCCCACAGGGTAACATTCTATCTCCTGTTTTATTTAGTATTAAAATTAATAACATTTTAAAGGCCGTCAAGGATGATTCTGAATGCTCTTTGTTTTTTGACGACTTTGCTTTGTGCAAATTGTTGTGTAATGTTCTGTGCATCTACTGTGGGAAATCAGGGTATTTACCCGACCACATATAGTAGCGCACCTTCATGTTTGTGTATGTATGTTTCTCCTGCCTACTTCCTAAGTTCCGGAGAAAGACATGGGTTATATAAGAGACCTGATCCATTCTTTTTGAGGATGGAAATGATCGTCTTGTTCTATACCTGCGTATTTCTCTGTGGGCTGGCGATTGGGTGCCTGATAGGCGGGGGCAGGGGATCTAACTGTTTGTCTGTCCAGCGCTGTGATTCCCCTTGGTTTCAGTACAATTCTCCCAGCGCTAGCCTCACCTATCTGGTTTGTGAGTATCTATAACTCGAGGCAAATTTGTATCGTTACATTGTTGTGTAATGTTCTGTGCATCTACTGTGGGAAATCAGGGTATTTACCCGACCACATATAGTAGCGCACCTTCATGTTTGTGTATGTATGTTTCTCCTGCCTACTTCCTAAGTTCCGGAGAAAGACATGGGTTATATAAGAGACCTGATCCATTCTTTTTGAGGATGAAAATGATCGTCTTGTTCTATACCTGCGTATTTCTCTGTGGGCTGGCGATTGGGTGCCTGATAGGTGGGGGCAGGGGATCTAACTGTTTGTCTGTCCAGCGCTGTGATTCCCCTTGGTTTCAGTACAATTCTCCCAGCGCTAGCCTCACCTATCTGGTTTGTGAGTTTGCTTTGTGCGCATGAGGTCAAAGACTTGCGTCCCTTGAGAGGCGCTTGCAACTGTGTGTTGATCGCATCCAGGGGTTGGTGTCTCTCAATGGATTCAAGTTCTCGCCCTCCAAGACAGTATGTGTGCATTTAACTAACCAGACGAAATTTTTTCCAGAACCTAGCCTGAGCATTGCTGGAGTGCTTGACTACATAGAGGCATATAATGTTCTCCATGCACGAGTTGGTACTGTTTACAGTACAGTACCTCACACACAGTGTTTATACTCAATTTATAGTCCCAATGACAGCATGCACAAGGGGGTTCAGCTGGGTCCAGAGTACTCACGTGTCTAGTATTTGCATTAATACGAGATGAGGATTTCATCCAAAGTCTACCGTATTGTTTGAGCTTGCATGCGTTTTTCTTTCAGAAACATTCAGAGTTGTTCCTGTTTTTAAGCTTCATCCTGATTCATATCTCTCCACCTGAACTCGCCCCCACCTCCCCCGATGTGCACACAAACACTGACAGACTCACGGTGCTTCGTACCAGTTTTACATTCTGTGTGCTGGCGTAGCCACCGCCATTCGGGAGAAGAACAAGGTGGGATGACACATGCCCACAAAGCCTCTTCTATATGATCTTGCATGCATTTTCCACCTTTTCCACAATACGTTCGTAGACAACATAAAAAATATAGAGAGACTGTTAATTCCTAAATTAAATCATAGAGGGAGAGAATTGTGTCAGCTCATACACATGAAAAACATCGATGTGCGCATGCTCTGTGTCAGTTAGGAACATTGTATAACACTGACGCTTTTCGTGCTTTTACATCACCGTCACTGGCCAGAATTCTTCGCCAAAAGTCGATAATGTTTACTTTTTTCATTCTTTTCTGCAATGAATGTTTATTTCCGAAAAAGTTAAAGAGGTACAAAGCTGGCTAACGAATTCATCCAATGTCTTTTTCTGAACTCAAGAGCATATCAAAATTACGGACTCCAATGTGGCACAACCAACTTACTTTAAACAGTCTTGTAACTCTGCAATGAGACATCCAATACCAATACGCTTGGGGGCTTTCCTAGACCCCCCCTGAATGAAGCATTTCCTTTCTTTTCAAGCTTGTATGTACGCAAACTTTGGACAATTTTGTGTTTACATAAATACGGACACACACGCGCACATACACACATAGATACATATGGTGTTTCGTGCCAAAAGTATGTTCAACAGCCAGGTTAGAGTAGCTAGACGTGACCTCACTTTTATCTTGTTACTTCTTTGACACTGTCTCAGACCCGCCCACCTGTTATTTTCATGCTACTGAACGGGCTCCGATCAGCCCCATCTCAGAGTCTACCATATTTTCAATATGGTAGACAAAAACCCGTGAAGTGCTGACAATTCCTAGTTAACGTGAGCACTGATTCACTTTTGTTTCAGGCACAGGATTCATCGGCAGAAACTTTGTCCATCATCTGGTTACACATGACCTTGCATCAAGGGTTCGTACTACAGATTTACATTGTATTTATAAACAAACCTCATAAATATTGAACGAGTTCATGGTGCGTAAATCAAATGAAAATTAGTAAAAAAAATTATTATACAATATAAGTGTGCCATGGTTTGATTATGTCTATTTTTATTTGCTTCCAGATACGTGTTGCAGACAAGGTGCCCCCACAGATGGCTTGGATGAACCGGCAACATGCTGTACGTATGCAAGTAGCTTCTTGCTGAAACTACTGCTGATATTTATATTTACATCCAAGCACATTGCTCACAGTCCACAGCTGCATGCATAAGAGAGTGAGGAGATGGAAGATTTTAAGTTTTAAAAAAAAAAGTGGTTTGTTGGCATAATTACAATGCACTAGCATGCAATAATATACGTCTTGGCTTGACTTCGCGAACGAAGATTTTATAGGAGTTGCCCACGACGTCTGCAGGCTTGTTCGTGGCTGCGGAGGCCAATCCGAGACAGGCAGGTTCGACCGCAGTGGCTGCAGGGGAAGGTATGGTCAGGGTTCTGAGCTGCGGCATCTCTGTTTTTTCTCCTGAGCCGCTTGTCCTTAAGGCTAGCTCTGTGAGAGTCCTCAAAGGAGACAGCTGCCTTGTAAATGGTGGAGCGCCAGGTGTCACGGTCCGCAGCAAGCGAAGACCACTGGTGATGGTCGATTTGGCAGGCACTAAGTGACTTCTTGAGACAGTCTTTGTATCTCTTTTTTGGTGCCCCTCTGTCACGGTGTCCAGTAGCAAGCTCGCCGAACAGGGTGATCTTTGGTAGGCGATGATCCTCCATCCTGGAGACATGCCCCGCCCAGCGGAGCTGTGTCCGCAGCAGCAAAGCCTCGATGCTCACAATTTCAGCCTGTTCAAGGACCTCGACGTTGGTGACATAGTCACTCCAGTGAATGCCCAGGATGGTACGCAGGCAGCGCTGGTGGAAGCGTTCGAGGAGTCGTAGTTGGCTCCGGTAGAGTGCCCAGCATGCAATAATATACAACGCATAGACAAACTAGCATCCCTAACAGATTTACCAAAACGGCACCCCCCCCCCCCCCCCCCCCTGCCAGCCCAACAGTATTAGAATTAATAACATTGTAAAGGCTGTCAAAGCTGATTTTGAATGCTCTTTGTTTGTTGATGACTTTGCTTTGTGCGCACGAGGTCGAGGACTTGCATCCCTTGAGAGGCGCTTGCAACAGTGCATTGATCGCATTCATGGGTGGGTGTCTCTCAGTGGATTCAAGTTCTCGCCCTCCAAGACAGTCTGTGTGCATTTTGTTAACCAGACGAAATTTTTACCCGAACCTAGCCTGAGCATTGCTGTAGTGCCAATTAAGGTGGTCGAGGAGGCAAAGTTTCTGGGGGTCATCTTTGACAAAAGACTGACCTTCCACAACCATATTAATTACCTTAGAACCTCTTGTCAGAAGGCTCTCGTCGTTCTTCGTGTTATTGGTCATACTGACTGGGGTGCAGAACGCACTGTCTTACTTTGACTGTACCGGGCCCTTGTTCGGTCCAAACTGGATTACGGCTCTGTGGTATATGGCTCCACTTTCAAGTCTGTTCTACAGCGTCTGAACACAATTCAGCATCAAGGTCTGCAAATATGTCTGGGGGCCTTCAGGACGTCTCCAGTTCCTAGTCTGTATACCGAGACAGGGAAGCCTTCTCTCAAGCTCTGCCGCATCCGCCTTGTGCTCAGCTACGTTCTGAAACTGAATCCAGACAATCCTGCCTATGATTGTGTTTTTAAACCGCCGTTTGCAGAGATTTACGATACCCATCCGGGAGCTGTCCGTCCACTTTCCTTCCATGTCCGATCTCATCTGCAGGCGGAAAGAGTGGACCTGGACAAAGTTTCGGAATCTCTGCAACACGTCACTCCACCCTAACTATTACCAGTTCCTGACATCTTGCTGGACTTGACCGCCCACAAGAAGGACTCTACCCCACCAGCCATATACCAACAGAGCCTCAATGAACTCCTTTAAAGTTTTCCAGGCTATTGTCATATCTATACGGATGGGTCAAAGTCTGAGGATGGGAGAGTGGCTGCGGCCGCAGTGTCCTCTCGCCATCCTGGACGCCCATTTAAGCACCGCCTCCCAGACCATTCATCTGTATTTAGTGCAGAACTGCATTCGGTTCTGCTGGCACTCAAGTATGCTTATCGGTCTAGGGAAATTAACTTCCTGATTCTAACTCTCTTTCTGCCCTGTAGGCCCTTCAGGGCGCAGGAACAGACCACCCACTGCTGGTGCAGATTAGAGAGCTCTAAGCAGACTTGATGATGGAATATTACATCATTTTTATTTGGGTCCCAGGGCATGTGGGCATCGAAGGCAACAGGATCGCAGATTCTGCTGCCAACGATGACTGCAATGACCCTGTCCCTGACGCAGAGACTGTTTATAGTGATTTTAAACCTGTGATTAGTGCGCACATAGCCCGTGAGTGGCAGTCCGAGTGGGACAAAAAGGAAGCTAACAAGCTGCATGAAGCTCTTCCTAATGTGTCCGACAGTGTACCTTGCTGCTGCGGCAGCTACCATGAGGAGACTGTCCTTGCTCGACTCCACATCGGGTACACGTATGTTACGCACTCTTATTTACTAAAACAGGAGGAGCGCCCATGGTGTTACGCCTGGGACGAGCAGTATTCTGTTCAACACTTTTTGCTGTCTTGTGCTGATCCAATTGACACAAGGTATAAACATTTCACAGCAGACTCCTTGAAGGTTTTTTCTGGACAAAATCTTCAGTTTCCTGAGAGAGTGCAATATTTTAAATAAGATTTAAGCATTCATAGACTATGACAATTCTATTATTTTTTGCGAGTCTGTAGACTTTCCTTTAAAGACCTGTGCGACATTTTAGCATGAAATATTTTTAAGATGTATACATTCACAACTTGTCTTAAGACGTTTCTTTTAGTGTGACTTGCCCGATTTTTACCCATCCCGCCGTGAGATGGCCTTAGTTGCCTGCTCGGCGTTAAACCCAAATAACTAACTCACCCCGCCCTCCGCCCCCCCAACCTAAGAAGCAAGGTGGCCAGTCCTGCAGAAATTCTAACCTCTTGCCCGAACAGCAGCAGCACACTCCTCTATCTTGTATTTGGCTTTTACAGTATTTGACATGAGGGATTGAGACTTCGAAATTTGCATTTGTAAATTAAATATTTCGCTAGGAGTAATATAAGATCCATCACATTGTCACTTGCTTTAACGTTGGCATTTTCTCAGAGACTATTCAAGCCACAGTCTTCAATCTTGGCCCAAGGATACTTTGTGGGAAGACCTTTCTAAACTTAGCAATTTGAGTGACCTCCCTTAAAGGTCAAAGTCACAGGGGATCTGGAAATAGGTAAAAAAATTGCCATATTTTGACAAAACTGTTTTTTTTTTCGCAAATACTATTTACAACTTCAAACCCAAACTTTGTTTGAAGATACCTGATGGCCCATTGAAAAGATCAAGGGTCACAAGAGATCAGGAAATCTCTTGGCTTGACTTCGCGAACGAAGATTTTATAGGAGTTGCCCACGACGTCTGCAGGCCTGTTCGTGGCTGCGGAGGCCAATCCGAGACAGGCAGGTTCGACCGCAGTGGCTGCAGGGGAAGGTATGGCCAGGGTTCTGAGCTGCGGCATCTCTGTTTTTTCTCCTGAGCCGCTTGTCCTTAAGGCTAGCTCTGTGAGAGTCCTCAAAGGAGACAGCTGCCTTGTAAATGGTGGAGCGCCAGGTGTCACGGTCCGCAGCAAGCGGAAATACATGTAGGTAAAAAATACATGTAGGAAATACATGTAGGTAAAAAATAGCCATATTTAGACTTAAGATGTTTTTTTCTCAAATGCTATTCACAACTTCAAACCCAAACATGGTACAGAGGTACCTGATAGTAAGACCTTCCTATGCAAATGATTTGGATGACCGCTCGGAAGGGTCAAGGGTCACAAGAGATAGGTAACAAATAGCCATAGGCCAAAAAATGTTTTTTTCTCAAATACTATTTACAAACTTGCATCCCAAACCTGGTACAGGGATACCTGATGGTAAGACCTTCCTATGCATGCTAACTTGGATGACTTCTTGGATAGGTCAAGGGTTACAAGAGATTAGGAAATGATGTGGAAAAATGTCTATTTTTGTAGAATTTTTGTTTTTATCATGATTTTTGCAAAACTTGTCATTCATTTGGCAGAAAGGTAGCTGATGATAATACCTTTCTATGCATACTAATTTAGTTCACTACCTGTATTCCAAAAGGTCAAGGGTCATGGGATGTTGACAAAAGTGAAAAATTTGAAAATTGTATGAAAACATGGATTTTGCAGGTACAAGAGGTGAGAGGTGACCTTTGGCAAGAGAAAGACAATAGGAGACCCGTAAGACAATGAATTCAATAGAGCCGCATCAGTCATTAATTTACATCATTTTTTAATATCAAAATTTTGACCCCAATTTTACCCCCGTTAATTCTGAATCAACCCTTTGATTTTTAAAAAGTGATGAGTATGACTGATGCGGCCTTATTAATCTAATTATCTTACGGGTCTCCTATTGTCTTTCTCTATAACTATTGTCTCTGTCAACACCTTAATTAATTACTAATTACGGTCATTAACTTCCACACTGCCGTTTCTCTCAAATCAAACTATATTCTGACAGTACACTCTATAATAAACTAATGATATTTTACACACCCAATAATTAGAAAATTACTCTCTATTGTCTCTCAATACTGTCAGAGTCGATTTCCGAAAAACTCACATGCTCTGTCCCACACATAACATTTCAGTTCACGCATGACAAGATTCAATGACAAGCCCTCTTTCAATGTGAGGACATGCTTTCAGGGCGCCCATTCACAGACCATGTTGAAAAGGTCCTTAGAAATGTACAGCGGTCTGGTGTGACTGAATAGAGCTTCACCAACATAAAGGCTTGTTCTGAGTAAATAGAGTCACATGAGCCCCGTTCTACAACATTTTCAGTTATTTGTAGTGTTTGATTTCTCATTATGAGTAGGTTTGAGAGGCTTGTTTATCATTGAGTTACTGGTAATGTTAAGGTTTCTGTTTGCTTGAGTACAAATAAACAGGCACTAGCATGCACACACATGGGAGGCTTGTTTAACTGTTAAGATTCTGTTTGCTTGAGTAAAAATACACACACACACACACACACACTGACAAACATTAACTGGCATACATACATATATACATACTAACATAAAACATGTATAAACAAAAAACATTAAGTACAAACCTTGCAACACAGGTACACATCATTTTCACAAGGGTAATATCCCATTTCAATCACACGCCTGACAGAGCTGGTAGACCATGTCTGCCACACACACTCAGTATGCTGTTGTGGTCTATACAATTTCAGCTATGTTACACATGGACCCTTACATGCGTAGGCTTTTCCTCAAAATCATGACGAGTCTGATTTCGGTGCAGGTGTTTATGACTCACTGTAGGCAAACAAACGACAGTTTTTCTATGTTAAATATACACAGACTTAAACAGGACAGGTATCACTTTAAATCACAGGTATACTGTTCTCTTTATATCTCTTTGTGAGTAGAATGTGGGTTTTTAGCGACATACGTTTTCCATGAGCCAGTCCAATACACTCCCGCACTCCCTAGGACTACCTGAAAATTGGGTCTCGTTAACGTGAATGAGGACAAGTGAGGACTATTGTCTGCTGAATGGTCTGGCCTGACTGTTGCTCATGTTGCTAGGTACTGAAGTGACGCATTTATACATTAACATACATGTCTTCATAGTCACCTCACATAGAGAAAGAGGTCTGATTTAAAAGTTTATATAGATGTGCTATTACGTACCTGTCTCTTTAATCCAGTGTACAGTAACATGAAAAAGCTGTAGACTTGTTTGCCTACAGTGAGTCATAAACACCTGTCTGTCTGCACCGAGATTTTTCTTCCGGGTGAATACTGTCTAAACAAGTCTGACGCGAGTCATTGAAACCCACCAGCCCGTGAGAGATAATAACTCTTATTCAATTTCACGCCCTGTGGGCTGGACTGGTGTACATGACTAGACTGTAAATAAGGTGAAAAGAGACACCTCAGAAAATCATACCTTGCTTTATACAGACCCCCCCCCCACCCCCCACCCCCCCACAACACAGACACACACTGACACGCACACACATGCACACACACACACACGCACTAACACACACACGCACACAAACATATGCACACACACACAATGATAGCATAACACACTTTTCTCAATCATGCTGCCCTAATGTTTACCCATTACCCACACCCCTATCTGGGTGAGTAAGGCTTTGTGTGCTGTACTGCTTAGCGGCTTTCAGTTCCCAGCTGGAGGTGTTTCAATTCCAGTGCCATGTGTGGTCAACCGTCACTTTGAAAACATGCTATTTAAGCCAAACAGGTTTTGTTAGAGGTACATAACACACACACGCACTGACACACAGACAAACACATGCACGCACACACACACATGTACACACACGCACACAGAACATGTTTACATAAAAACACCTACACGCCAGTGTACATCAATACACAGCTCAACACTCAGTTCTCAGTTCAGTTATTTTAGGGTTCGGTTCACAGTGTCTTTTGTATAACTGAGTGACGCTATGAGTCGTCTGCTCTACTAAATCCCTTCTATGAGAACATAAATAACACATGTTTTATTGTACATTTTCAGTAGCCCACTCGATCACAGATTCTTATGAGCATGGTGAGATTCTCAAGAGCCACTGTTTTTTATTGGGTTTGAGTCAAAGATTTCTGAATCTCTGCATAATCCAATGACACACACAAACACGAGACATGACACTGAGCTAAGCCAACAAATGTACATACCTGGCACACAAACACTGTACACTGTCACAGCCGGAACAATATCCTCAATGAATACTCCATTGCAAACATATAGTCACATATAGTCTATGGGAGACAAATCTGTATAGTGGTTGAATCTTTCCAAGTGATTACGTCCCTTATATCATTGACCATGAACAGAAAATACATGCTGGAGTGGTGCAAACGTATAAAGTTACTATTCAGTGTAATTTCCTAGACAACATGATTTTGCTTGATAACAATTTATTCTTTTGATTGTCTAATAAAAATGACAGACTGACAAACCCAAGTGATTGATGTTACAGAATGCTTCAAAGATGTTATGCACTTTACTGACTTAAAATCACGTGTGTTTGGACCCAGCTTTAAACTCTCAACACCGACAATAAGAATATACACGACATATAATGTTACTTTGGAATATTCAGATGGATTACCACATTATGATTTTGAGACTGTTGATCTTAAGACAAATGCTTTTAAAGTTTATAATGCTAACAGTGGCCACTTGCATTGGTTTGAGGTACTGTGTGAAGACATATTTGTTCAATTAAGAAAACTACATTGTTACATTGAAAGTGTTACATTTAATAAAGTGATATTACACCTGCAGGACAAGACTTCAAGACAAACACCAGGAAAGTAGTTGACTTGTTTATCATAACTACCGATAATACAGTATTACATATGGTGTGACAGTGTTAATTTTTTTTTCATTTATTATTTTGACGGACAAATAAAAATGACGGACAATTCACAAAGCCCTGGCCCATCAAACCCTGGCTCATCTGGTTTAAGAAACGTGTTTCACACAACAAACTTGCCTATAACCAATACTAATAATGTTTATGAATCAATAGAAAACTCTTTTTCTGTCATACAGCAAAATCTTATCACAGGCAGTGTTAAAATTCAGGTTGTTGCAAAAATCGAATTCACTAGATTGGGCGGTGAGGTAATTGTATCGTATATATCAACAAGACAACACACAGTTATCACAAGAAGAGAATTGGAGAACGTGTTTAGAGACAGACTATTACCTGACTTTCTACAGGCAATTGACAGTGCAAAAATGAAGGGGTCTGGTTGGCACGAAGGACATGTACATGAACTACAACTAAAGCAGTCTAGGTATCATCCTATATTAGGTAAATCGTGGTTGCCACTGCCAACTGAGGTTGCAAACAAAAAGGCTGTCGTTAATATTCAGAACAATGACAACTATTGTTTCATGTGGTGTGTGCTTGCTAAACTACACTTTGTAAAGTCAAAACCTGAACGTGTATCTAACTACACCAAATTTGTAAATGAACTCGATTTTAGTGGCATTGAGTTCCCTGTTAAAATAGAGGACATAGACTTGTTTGAAAAACTAAATCCTGATATATCTGTAAATGTGTATGTGTGGGATAATGAATCTGAGAACAAGTTACAACCAATTAGAGTGTCCCCACTGGCACCAACCTATGGTCAGTCAGAAGATAAGCATGTTGACATGTTGCTAATCGGCCCTACCGGTGATGACAATAACTTTCACTACACAATTATCAGAAATATGTCACGTCTAATTCATGGACATACAACAAAACACAATGGCAAACAGGAAGTGTGCAAGAGATGTTTACAGAGATTCTCCTCCATAAACGTAGCGCACAAACACATCCTACACTGCAGGTCACCTGATGATATACAGACTGTACTTAAGTACCCAGATCCTGGTAGTCAAGTGTTTTTTAAGAACTATGGGAATCAGCAAAAGCTGCCGTTTGTAGTGTATGCAGATTTTGAATCATTAGTTGTTCCGTATGAAGGTCCTGTTCCAGAGTCATTACCAAAGACTATAAAACTAAGTGACCAAGTGGTGTGTTCTTTTGGATACATTATTGTTAGGTCAGACGGTTTGCATTCAGAACCTGTTATCTACAGGGGTGAAAATGCAGCATGTCTGTTTTTAACAGAAATGAGACATCTGTATAGTCAGGTAGTACAATATCTCACAACATGTCAGATGCCTTTGGTGATGACAGAAGAAGACAAATTAAAATTTGATACAGCTGAGACGTGTTGGATTTGTGAACAACCCCTCCAGGGTGATAAAGTTCATGACCACGATCACATAACTGGATGTTACAGGGGTGCTGCACATAACAATTGTAACTTATTATTAAAAATAGATCCTAAGACATACAAGTTACCAATCTTTTTCCACAATCTGAAGGGATATGATTCACACATCATCATGCAGGCTGTAGATGAGTCGTACAAAAACATTAGTTGTATTGCCCAGACAACTGAGAAATACTTAACTTTTAGGTTAGATAAATTAGCATTTTATGACTCCATGCAACATTTGTCTTTAGGCCTTGCTAGTCTTGTAGAAGGACTGACTGAGTATCCAATAACGAGTAAATATTTTGAACCAGACTTGATTAAGAAAGGTGTCTATCCGTATGAATACATTGATCACTGGGTTGTGTTTGAAGAAACAAGACTGCCACCAAAAGAGAAATTTTATTCTACACTAACTGGAAAAGGTATTTCTGACTCTGAATACCAACATGCACTTGATGCGTGGGGTAAATTAGGGTGTCAGACGATTGGTGACTACCATGACCAGTACTTGAAAGCAGACGTTTGCTTGCTAGCAGATGTATTTGAAAGTTACCGTGAAAAGGGTTTGTTACACTACAAGCTTGACCCTGCTTGTTACATAACTAGTCCTGGCATGACATGGGATGCATTTTTGAAATCCAGTAAGATATCTATAGACCTGTTGTCTGATCGTACGATGGGTGAAATGGTGGAACGTGGATTGAGAGGTGGTATTAGTATTGCAGCAAATAATTATGCCAGAGCCAACAATAAATATCTTGATGACCTTGACCAGGGTTTTGACCCCTCAAGGTCAAGGTCATTCATTACGTACCTTGACGCTAATAACCTTTATGGCTGGGCAATGTGTGAGTTATTGCCCTTGAAAAACTTTTGTCTGTATGATTTGTCACAGTATGATGTAACAGAGTCAGGGTTAACTAACAATATTATGACTCTTGACCGAAACGACGCGAAGGGTTGGATCTTTGAAGTCGACCTGGAGTACCCACACCATCTACATGATTACCATAATGATTATCCCTTAGCTGTTGAGAAAATGAGTATGACAGGGAAAAAAGAAGACACTAAACTTGTACCAAATTTGAATGACAAATTCAATTATGTTTGTCACTACCGCTTGTTGCAGTTTTACATCAGACACGGGTTAGTACTAAAGAAAGTTCACAGAGGCATTCAATTTGATCAGAGTGCTTTCATGAAAGATTATATAATGAAGAACACAACCCTTCGTGCCAGAGACGGCAACACTGCATTTGACAAAGACTTCTTTAAGCTTATGAACAATGCCTGTTTTGGCAAGACAATGGAAAATCCTCATCACAGAAAAGATGTGAGACTGGTCACAACTGAATTGGGCGCAATTAAACTTACAGGCAAGCCTCAGTACACAGGGTATAAAGAATTTCATTCATCATTGTATGCTGTGTCACTCAAAAAAAAGATTGTTAAACTGGACAAGCCAGTATTCATTGGTATGGCAATTCTTGAGTTGTCAAAACTGTTGATGCTTGAATTTTATTATGATTACTTCAAACCAAAGTATCCTGAGTGTCGATTGTTATACACTGACACTGACTCTATGATCATTGATGTGTGTACTGAAGACTTTTATGAAGACATGAAAACAGAGTTACACATGTATGACACGTCTGACTACCCTAAAGATCATCCACTGTTCAGCACACAAAACAAGAAAGTACCTGGTAAATTTAAGGATGAACTAAATGGTGTGCCAATAGTTGAGTATGTTGGACTGAGATCAAAAATGTATTCTATACTGCATCAGAAAGGTAGTCAGTCGAAAGCCAAAGGAATTAAAAAAAACAGCAATAAAAAATAAAGACATTCGTCATGAACATTACAAGCAAGTGTTAGATGGGGCATTAATGCCTGATTATCCAAACAAGTCACTGAGATCAAACAAACATAATCTTGAAATAATCCAAACACACAAAAAGTCACTGGCAGTTGGGGACACGAAAAGAGTGTTTCACACTAAGGAAAAATCTTATGCACCTGGACATTACAGGCTCAAGTTATCTGAAGACATAGCCGATGAACTGGTTGATGAATTAATTGATGAGTTAGTTACTGAAATGAGTAACAATGTCTGGGGGAATAATCTGTAATTCTTCTCTGACAAATGCCCTCTGGGGTGCAGGGTCATACAGATAATATATTGTTGCGTCTGGACCGGGGACTATTTTTTTTATATTGTGTACAGACGTTGACCAGATAGGGTCTGTTGCCCTGCATCTGTCGTCGTTCTCAGCCTCCCCTGGTTGATATAAATATCTCACCTGTTTAGTAAACAAGCTTGTGTCTGGAGGTGGGGTTGGGGTTGTTTTTGGCTCTGTAATTGTTTTCAATTTAATAGCATCAGCAGGTTTTGGGTGACCTTCATTGTTCATTGCTTTTATCACATGTGGTAATCTCTTAACCCATTCAGTGTTACGGGTGTCATGCATGAGTTGCCTACCCGGCACCGGCCTCCACGTGGCGTAGGTGGGTAGTCCGCTCAGTCCCTGACTGAGTGGGCTAGCGGACGGGTGCCATCTTTGTCCAGGATTAGGACTTGATGTCAGCAGATATGTTGTTCAGCCTTTTCACTGGTCCGGTTTTTAAGGAGCTGTGCTAACCTAGGTCGTACCATGTTGGATTGGTCCTTAAAAATACTCGTGACTTTTTGGTCCTTTGGATCCCAAGTGTTTGCCGTGCTTGGAGACCCGTGTCGGGGGAGAAGAGGATCCTGGTGGCTGAGGTTCCCTTTGGGCTGCGGCTCACTGGTGCCAACACTCCACTTCGGCCTTGACTTCTACCTAAACGGGAGGCTAGTCGTACCGGCCTAGTCAATCGGCTCTTGTCACGTTGAGCCCTATCCCACTGTTGACATGCGGGTTGCTATACGGAGCACCATGCTATAGCTTCTGCTGCTGATTAGGTGCTTTACGCCAGTATTCCCCTGCATTCAACGGTGTGATAGAAGGCGGTGGCTCAAACGGTTCAATCGGGCTTACCCCCTTGAGTATATCTTTCGGGCAGTCTCCATTGTGCGTCGGCTGGAGACCCGCCGACAGTTGCACTTTCCCTTGTTGGGCTCGGTGGCGGGCGGGGACCCCCGGGGGATGAATATCTCTACTAATATAATATGGATAAAACCAAAAAACCAAAACTAGCACAGAAACGGCGCATAGACACCGACATTGCACATGACAGTGATTCAGACTGTGAGGAAGCGACGCCTCAGGTGTCGGCCGTATGGCCTCGCTTCCTCATTGTCCATAGCAAGGTGAAGGAGAAACCAGTTACCAAGCTGCATCCTTTTCTGGTGGGGGAGACCCTCAGGAGCCGTGTTGGCAGGCCTGACGCCCAGCGCCTCAGGTCTGGTGACTTGCTGGTGGAGTGCCGTACTCGGGCACACTCCAACGGGCTACTGGGGCTCTCTTCCATCGGAGACACTCCTGTGGAAGTCACACCCCACAAAACTATGAATTCGTCAAGAGGCGTAATCAAAGATCAAGCTTTGGCAGAACTGTCAGAAGATGAACTTGTAAGGAACCTTAAGTCTCAGGGGGTGACTTGCGTCAGGCGCTTCGCTTCCAAGCGAGGTGGTGGGGAGATCCGTCTCCCTACCATCATCCTGACGTTTGGCACCCCCACCCCTCCTACTACCATCTGGGGAGGTTACTACTCCCTGAGAGTGAAAAAGTACGTCCCTCTTCCCCTCCGGTGCTTTAAGTGCCAAAAGTATGGCCATGGGCAGAAGACATGCCGTCAGGCAGAGGCTTCATGCGCCCGTTGCACTAGGCCCGGACACTCTGCTGAGTCCTGCACAGCCACCCCTCTGTGTGTGAATTGCCAGGGGGCGCATATGGCTTCGGATAAGAAATGCCCTCGTTGGATATCCGAGTGCAAGATTCAGCAGGTGCGTGTGGAGAAGGGGCTGTCCTTTCTGGATGCCAAAAAACTGGTTGAAGGCCCTGGTGCAGCTGCGGCTGCCCCAACCTCTAACACCTCAGTGTATACTTTTAGTGCAGCGGTGGCAGGCAAGCGCCCCACCAAAGACTTTTCATGTCAGACCCCAACTTCTTGGTTGGGGGCGGAGCCTCGGCTCATCTCGCCCCTAGAGAGTAACCATCCTCCGGTGGTGACAAGGAGCCAGGGAACGCAGAAGGCGGACACTGCCGGTCCGGTTGTGCCGCCTTCTGTTGCCCCTAAGCCTCAGCCCCCACCCAAACCTGTTAGTCAGTCAACTCCAAAGGCTTCTGGCTCTGGTCAGCCTTCTAAGGCCGCTAACTCTAGCGGCAGGAACGCTGCCCAGGACCAGAAGTCTAAGAAATCTATGGGACCGCTGTGCGCACACGCCCAGAAGGGGAACACAGATGTCCCCCTTCAAAACAAATATGCTGCACTGGAGGAGCGGATGGAGGGAGTGGAAGTTGTTGTTGCTGATGCTGCGGCAGCTCCACCCCCTTCCTCTCCGAAGAACCAGAGGAGGCCCGGGAGCCGGCCCCCCTCTGTTTCTTCAACTCCTTCCAAGGTAAAGGAAAAAGGGGGGAAAAACTCCTTACCCCCAGATCAGACTTAATCATGGACTCTTTGCTTCAGTGGAATTGTCGTGGTTTTCGAGCTAACTTTGAGGAATTACGTCTTTTAGTCAAGTTCTATAACCCCTCAGTCATATCTCTTCAGGAGACTTACCTGAAGACTTCTGACCCTGTGTCTTTTAATGGTTTTAATGTTATACATAAAGGCTCTGATTCGGAGAGGCGCTCGGGTGGAGCGGCTCTTCTCATTAGTAGCCAAATTTTATGTAGCCCCGTTAGCATCGACACCTGTCTTCAGGCTGTCGCTGCTCGGGTTACCTTAAAAAAGACCATAACCATATGCAGTCTTTACCTGCCACCATCACTGCGGGTCTGTAGCAATGATATTTTTCACTTAGTAGATCAACTGACCCCTCCCTTTATTCTCATGGGGGATTTTAACGGTCATGCTCACCTTTGGGGTAGTGACCACTATGATGGCAGAGGTCAGATGTTAGAAGATGTTTTTTCTCAACTTAACCTATGTGTCTTTAACGATGGCTCACCTACATACTCTAACTCAGGTTCCGGATCTAGTTCTGTTCTAGACCTCACTGTGTGTGATCCTTCTCTCATGCTGGACTTTGACTGGAAGGTTCACGACGACCTGTGTGGTAGTGACCACTTCCCAGTAGTCCTGTCATCGGTCAGCTGTGAGGAGGATTCGCCGGTGGGGCGCTGGAATCTCAAGAAAGCTAACTGGTCTCTGTTTGCCTCTCTCTGTCAGTCTCGTCTTACAGAGGAGGTGGTCATGTCAGCTGAAGAACCTGTTTCTTGTTTTACTTCTATTTTGTTGGAGGTTGCAGGTGAAACCATCCCTAGAACTTCCACATCACTCCCTCGGAAGCCAAGAGTACCATGGTTCAATGAAGAGTGCCGCAAGGCCCAAACAATGCGCAAATCTGCTGAGCGACGTGCATTTCGTAATCCGTCGCAAGCAAATATTTTAACCTTTAAAAGACAGCGGGCGAAAGCCCGTTATATTTTTAAACGTGAACACCGTGCTTCCTGGAGATGCTTCGTCTCATCTTTATCTTCTAGGACTCCGTCCCAAAAAGTCTGGAAGGCTGTTCGAAGAATTAGGGGCAGGGGTGGCTCGGCTTCTGTCGGCCATCTTAGAGATGGTGCCAGTTTGGTCACAGATAAAAAGGCTGTGGCCAATTTGCTTGCCTCCACCATTGCCCATAATTCTTCAACAGAGCATTATTCACCTTTCTTCCAGAGAGAGAAGGAGAAGCGAGAATCTTGTGCTTGTGATTTTATATCGGATAACTTGGAAGACTATAATGCCCCTTTTACGTTTTCAGAATTGCAGCAAGCCATGCAGAAATGTACTGACTCTGCTGCTGGATTAGATACCATCCATTATCAGCTCATAACACATCTGCCTGAGGATTCACTCCTTGTACTTCTCAAGGCCTTTAACCATATCTGGATAACCGGTCATTTTCCGCCATCTTGGCGCCAGGCTGTGGTTGTGCCAATTCCCAAGCCGGGTAAGGATCCTTCCGACCCGGGCAACTACCGGCCAATAGCTTTGACATCATGTTTATGTAAAACTATGGAACGCTTGGTCAACGCCCGACTGGTGTGGCATCTTGAGTCACAGGGTCTCATCACAGACCTCCAGTGCGGTTTCCGGCGCTTCCGTAGTACAACTGACCATCTAGTCCGCTTTGAGTCTTTTATCCGAGATGCTTTTGTCAACAAGCAGCATGTCTATGCAATTTTCTTTGATCTTGAAAAGGCATATGACACGACCTGGAAGCATGGTATAATGTCTGATTTGTCGGACATGGGTTTTAAAGGGCATCTGCCCGTTTTTATTCACAATTTTTTGTCCAACAGGTCGTTCCATGTCCGTGTGGGCTCCACCCTCTCCGACTCCTTTGAACAGGAGATGGGTGTCCCGCAGGGCAGTATTCTATCTCCTGTTGTATTTAGCATTAAAATAAATAACATTGTAAAGGCCGTCAAGGATGATTCTGAATGCTCTTTGTTTGTGGACGACTTTGCTTTGTGTGCACGAGGTCGAGGACTTGCGTCCCTTGAGAGGCGCTTGCAGCTGTGCGTTGATCGCATCCAGGGGTGGGTGTCTCTCAATGGATTCAGATTCTCGCCCTCCAAGACAGTCTGTGTGCATTTTACTAACCAGACGAAATTTTTTCCAGAACCTAGCCTGAGCATTGCTGGAGTGCCAATTAAGGTGGCTGAAGAAGCTAAGTTTTTGGGGGTCATCTTTGACAAAAGATTGACCTTCTGCAACCATGTTAACTACCTTAGAACCTCTTGTCGGAAGGCCCTCGACATTCTTCGTGTCGTTGGTCGTACTGACTGGGGTGCAGACCGCATCGTCTTACTTCGACTGTACCGGGCCCTTGTTCGGTCCAAACTGGATTACGGCTCTGTGGTATATGGCTCGGCTTCCAAGTCTGTTCTGCAGCGTCTGAACACAATTCACCATCAAGGTCTGCGCATATGTCTGGGAGCCTTCAGGACATCTCCAGTTCCTAGTCTGTATGCAGAGGCAGGGGAGCCTTCTCTCAGGCTCCGCCGCATCCGCCTCATGCTCAGCTACGTTCTGAAGCTGAAGGCCCATCCAGAAAATCCTGCCTATGATTGTGTTTTTAACCCGTCGTTTGCAGAGATTTACGATGCCCATCCGGGAGCTGTCCGTCCACTTTCCTTCCGTGTCCGACCTCATCTGCAGGCGGCCGGAGTGGACCTGGACAAAGTTTCGGAATCTCTGCAACACGTCACTCCACCCTGGCTACTACCAGTTCCTGACATCTTGCTGGACTTGACTGCCCACAAGAAGGATTGTACTCCACCAGCCATATACCAACAGAGCCTCAATGAACTCCTTTCAATTTTTCCTGGCTATTGTCGTCTTTATACGGATGGGTCCAAGTCTGAGGATGGAAGAGTGGCTGCGGCTGCAGTGTCCTCTCGCCATCCTAGACGCCCATTTAAGCTCCGTCTCCCTGACCATTCCTCTGTATTTAGTGCAGAACTGCAGGCCATTCTGCTAGCACTCAAGCATGCCTATCAGTCTCGGGAAAGGAACTTCCTGATTCTGTCTGACTCTCTTTCTGCCCTGCAGGCCCTTCAGGGCGCGGGGACAGACCATCCACTGCTGGTGCAGATTAGAGAGCTCTACGCGGACTTGATGAAGGAATATTATGACATCATTTTTATTTGGGTCCCAGGCCATGTGGGCATCGAAGGCAACAGAATCGCAGATTCTGCTGCCAACAGTGCCCGCAGTGACCCTGTCCCTGACACACAGACTGTCTATAGTGATTTTAAACCTGTTATTAGTGCGTACATAGCCCGCGAGTGGCAGTCCGAGTGGTTCAAAGAGGAAGGGAACAAGCTTCATGAAGCTCTTCCTAAGTTGTCTGACTGTCTACCTTTCCGCTGCGGCAGCCGCCGTGAGGAGACTGTCCTTGCTCGGCTCCACATCGGGCACACATATGTTACGCACTCTTACTTACTTAAACAGGATGAGCGTCCATGGTGTTTTGCCTGTGATGAGCAGTTTTCTGTTCGACACTTTTTGCTGTATTGTGCTGACCTAATTGACACCAGATATAAACACTTCACAGCAGACTCCTTGAAGGTTTTGTTCCGGGATGTTCCCCCGGACAAAATCTTCAATTTTTTGAGAGAATGCAATATTTTTAACAAGATCTGAGCATTCATAGACTATGTGAATTTTTTTATTTGCCCTTTTTGAGAGTCTGTAGACGTTTCTTTTCCAGACATGTGCGACATTTTAGCCTGAGATTTTTAATCTATATTTACATCTTGTCTTAAGACCTTGCTTTTAGTCTGGCTGACCAGATTTTTACCCATCCCACCGTGAGATGGCCTTAGTCGCCTGCTCGGCGTTAAACCCAAATAACTAACTAACTCATGCATGAGTTCCTTAGAATACTGGTAACTGAAAAGTCTCTCTGACAACTGTTTGTTAAAGTTCTCTACAATTGCCTGTGATCTGTGTACGCCTGGAATGCCTCGTCTGACCAGTACGCCGTGTTTAGCAAATAATTGATTAACTGCGCCCTTAAATTCAGATCCATCATCAACCTGCACTAGTCTGGGGTATCTTAAAGGGCCTCGACTATATATTTTTGTTAATGCTGTAGCAACTGTACTGGCTGTTTTGTCAGATATGGGTTCAGCATCTTTATATCTTGAAGCAATGTCTACAACAGTTAATGCATACTTGTATCGTTTCTTTCTTATTGTGTCATGTGGTAAGAACAAAAGGTCCATTTGGTGTGTGTCATTTGGGGTAGTGTTCTCAAAATGAGGTCTAGATATCTTTCTTGGAGCAGGGAGATATATCTGCCAAATTGCCTGTCTCTGTAACCATTGTTTGACTTGATTGAGTGATACATCTCCGCCCACAGCGGCATGTAATTTCTGAATAGCTGTTGCTCCTTTCCAATAGCCTGATGGAGAGTAATATATTTTCGATAGTTTATTTTCGGCTGCCATTTTTTCTAGCAATAAAAACTCCTGTAAAATAAACAAATGTCATTCCCACTAGAACAAAGATTATCTCCCCGTTTCTTTGTTGTGTGCTTGGTTTGTAATAGTCACTTAGTTTTGGTTTCGGTTATAGACATGTCTTCACCTGTGACAAGATAGTATTCCCTGATTGCTTCGTCTGTATTTGAAAACGTATGTTGTGCGTGGCCTTCAAGCCTGAGTTTTTCATTGATGAAATCAAGTTTCTCAATTCTATTCTTTTCATAATCCTGCTGGGCTTGAGCAAGTTTTTCAGATGCTTCATTATGACGTTTCAATTCTTCTGCAGATTCTTCTCTACCCATTTTTGAAAAGAGATAATTAGAGCCACTGAATGCGAGGGCGTTAACAACTGCCCCACCAATCATAATAGCTATCGTCGCCATATTATTTTTATTTACATAGAAACATTTTCGGGAATAATTCCCTGCTTGACAAGAAAATCTTTTGTCGCAATCGACGCTGTAATGACTACAATTAGCTTAGCGCTGTCTTCGAAATCGAGTCTACTGAGGTCTGCTGATTTCATTTTGAGTAGACTTTTCCCCAGCATAGAATAAGCTACTGCTAATGCACTGATTACGGCAGAGTGATACACAAGGTTCATTATGTTCTTTGAGTCATTCATTTTTTAAGGCAATAAAAATTAAAATAATATTTTTATTTACTGCATATAAAATGGGTCAACGGCTTTGGATATTGTTGGTAATGTGGCGACTTCTGGTTTTGTTTTTGGAGTGTCTGATTTTTTGGTCACTGTACGAGTCTGTGGTTTGTATTTTTTGTATAATTGATAACCTACGTAACCAAATCCGACAACAAATCCGGCAACTATATATTTTGTTGTTTGAGGGCCGGGGTCAGGGTCAGACTTAGTTGTTTGTCTCTCACTTTGATGAGGGTGTGTCAGTCCTGACGGTATTGACACTGGTCCTGAAGGTGTTGACGCCTGGTCAGTCACATGAGCCTTTTCTGTTTGTGTTTGAAGCTGTAATTTTTTTTGCCTGTTCCATTCGGCTAATCTTTTTCCTGCATCAACGCGGCCTGGACTTTTAGCCTTAGTCACAGTTTGAACCTGCGTCAAAACTGGACTGGGGTTCGGTTGTGGAGTCGTCTGGGTTTCGTCCATTTTCTTCTGCAGTAAAATTTATTTTCGAAAAATCAATATGACTCCCAGTAACAAGAAGGGTTACAACAGGTGCAAGGTAATTTCCGAACTTGTAAAACATGACACATGCTAATTTGCCAATTGAACTTGAAACAATAGGATTGCTTTCAAGGTCGTGTGATAGACTGTCACTATCCACAGGTAGAAAGTGACTCACTGCTTTTGTGTATAGGCATACTAGAGATCGACTTAAATCACGTGTCATTAGTGAAGCGATGAAGCTTGATTAGTTCGTCAGTGGTTAAAGATTCAATATCCTCTGTCATGTATTGTTTTTCGAGATAAGTCTTTGACTTGCCTGAGACAATTACAGACAAAAGCCGCTGTTTTTTCGAGTCTAAGTCTTTGTTCTCTACAGCATTAATATCATTCAATAAAAGGATTTCATCAGGGTTCATTTATATTGTTATTTTAAAAAACAAAACAAAAAACAAAAATTAATTTACTAACCCATACCCTGTGGGCTGATCTGTCTTTAAAATGAGCTTTAGATGCTTAGTTGATTTCAGTTTATTTTTCTCCCCACCCGGGTCTGCCCTGGGGGACTTGGGTGGGGTTAGGTATTTTTTAGTTCCCAGGGTCACCCTGGTCAGCCCCACAGGGTGAGTTTTTCTCTCTATTCTGGGGCATGTGTTTCTGTCTACCCTTTGTCCATTCACCTGTATTTGCCTTTTTAAAACTCTCCCTACTGTCTGCACTGCCTGTAGCTCTTGATATTGGATGTGTGTTGCTAAATGGTCTTAGCTTTACTTAGGCCCCATGTTGTAGGTTTATTTAACGTATTTGACCGGCTGGCGACATACATTCAATTTTCTGTTTAGTTTTTTTTCACAAGCAGTGCAGGCACGTCCTGAGAAAGCCTTGTTGCTGTCGGGACGTTAAGCAATGTACAATCAATCAATCAGTTTATTTTTCACATCAACACGTTCATGTTTATTTGGTATGACATCATTCTCTCTGAGACAGTCTTCAAAGCTGTCACGATCCTTGCAGTAAAACAAACAGATAAACTTTAACTGTTCTCGAAAATCTTTCAGTACAGCATTATATTTTTGAGTGAGAATCCATACACTAACATTTGCGTGTCTGCCACTGAAAGCAAGTTCTGCTAATGTGTTTCTTTTCTTGACAATGTCTTTCTCTGCTGAGCAGTCATCAACTATGAACAACGTTGGCTGTCCTTCAAATTGCTTGTAAAAATATTGTAGGTAGTCATTCAGTTTCTTTTCAGGGTCAACTAAGTATATGTTGCTGTCAGTCCAAATGAATAAACGGTTGTGATAAGCTTTGTTGTGTTTGATTGTTGGACAAAATATTACAATGTTTTCAAAGTGGTGTATGTATCTTGTTTGTAAGAGGTTAAGTACAAATTCAGTTTTACCACACCCAGTGGCACCACAAAACAATCCACAGTGTGGGTCAAGGGTCATCAAGCTCCGGTTCATTTTAATACACAATATAATTTTAACATATGTGTCCACTTAGTCTGCTTTCTGCAATATTGAGTTGTGCATCATAAATCAAATACAAATATATGTTTATGGCTGCAGCAGTTTCAACCTTCTTTTTGTATCTGAATTGTTATTCCATCACTACCATTCTCGACAGTTCGTCCTGACCCATGAAGGTAGTCATCATCTGTACTACAAAGGTCTAACCAAAGTGCATATTTGTTTGTAAGGTATTGACCAATCCTTACATCATACAGATGTAGATCTTTGCACGCAATGTTTGCTGGTTTATCTCTAATCCTTCCACCCGCAAAATACTTTGTGATCTCATCGTAGTGTTGATAAGGTAACAAACCTGAAGCGTACACTTGAATAGGGCGGC
>BTPG01000002.1:78778935-78831178 GCA_036245525.1 Semisulcospira habei
ACTAGCGCTAAAAGCCAAGCGGAAGCTAGACCCTCTCCCCTACATATCTCAAAACAGTATCGTCACTCCGTTGACATCCCAGCTCCCCAAGGCGCAAAAGGCCATCGGCGATGGCCTTTTGCGCATTAGGACAGCTCGCAATGAAACACGACACATTCTAAATCGTGCACCAAATAGCATTCTCAAATTTGCACCAGTTGAAGCTGCGGACCAACAAAACACCAAAACCAAAAAACTCACCGAACTATACAACCTAAAATGTCCCTAAGCAACATCAACGTATCAATCACTTAGAAAACAAACAAAACAAAACCAAAACAACATGCAAAACAAATAACCTAGACACAATAGCATTCGTCACGCAACATCGCGTCCACTCCATTCCATTCGTCCACACAGAATTAGAGTTCATGGCTGTAAACTTTAAATCCCATATCAGAAAACGTCAACTGTTCATGCTTGATGAATGTGAGCTCTTACAACCTGTCTGGGAGCAAACGACTGATAACCCCAGGCAAGAGGAAGTCGCTCTCAACATCATAAACTAAACTTCTGGTTTGAATTTAGCTCGTGTCTAAACAGATCAAGAACGGCAAACCTCTTTACGCATTCTAGACGTGCCGCCTCCGGATACGCGGCATTAAGCCGCATATACGGAGGCGGCACGTCTCGAATGAGTTAAGGCTCACGTGCATGAGCGATCAACATACTAAATCTAACCTCTGTGACTTTGACCTTTGCGACAGGTCACTGAAATAGACACGTATTCTAACATAAGTAAAGTGTTGGCTTTTGAGCCTGCGAAACTCATGTTTTCTGAACCATGACCCTTGACCTTTGTGAGTAGTAAACAAAATTAGTATGCATAGAAAGGTCTGATCACCATTTTCAGCTATATTTGTTTTGCAAAAATCCTTTTTAAAAAATACAATTTTGCAAAAGAAACCGAGATAATTTGCTGATTTCTTTGTGACCCTTGACCTTTCCGACGGGTCGTCCAAATTAGCATGCATAGAAGGTCTTACCATCAGGTATCTCTGTAACTGGTTTGGGATGAAGTTGCAAGTAGTATTTGAGAAAACACTGTGGTTGTCAGAAAATGGCTATTTGTGACCTATTTCCTGATCTCGTGACTCTTGACCTTTCCGAGAGCTCAACCAAATTAGTATGAATAGAAAGGTCTTACCATCAGGTAACTCTTTTCCAAGTTTGGGTTTACAGTTCTGAATAGTATTTGAGGGGGAAAAAACACACCATCTTTTGTCAAAACATTTTTTATTTTTACCTATTTCCCGATCTCTTGCCACCCTTGACCTTTCCGAAGGGTCAACCAATATAGTATGCATAGAAAGGTCTTACCACCAGGTATCTTTGTGCCAAGTTTGGGTTTGAAGTTGTGAATACTGTTTGAGAAAGCATACATTTTGCTAAAATATGTCTATTTTTTAAAATACCTATTTCCTGATCCCCTGAGACCGCGGCCTTTGAGAGAGGTCACTGAAATTAGTATGTTTAGAAAGATCTTGCCACTGAAAGTACCATTGGGCCAAATTTGAAGACGGTGGTTTGAATAGCCTCCGAGAAAATGCCAACTTTAAAGTTTACCAGGACGACAAGTAGCCCAGAACATTTTGCTTCGCTCGTGAGCCAAAAATGGCTGCCACCACAAAACAAAGATTGGTAACTAATGCAACGGTTTAACCAGAAAGCGCATGAAACACTTTTTATGCAGTTTCTTGTTAACCCACTTAGCCCCGGTACCCTGCAGCAGGAGATGGATTGATCACGATAATTCAAAGGTAGTGCCAGATGAGCTTGGCGCCTGAAGGCTCCAAGTTTATCTGGCACTACCCTTAAATTATCATGATGAATACATCTCCTACAACTGGTACATAGTGGTTTGAGAATGCCTCCAAAAGTTTGAAAATGCGGCCGTGGGGTTAGGTTAAACCTTTGTAGACTCCACTTGCAAGCTCAATTTGCGTTTTCCTAAGGTTTGTAGTTTTGGGGACCCATCGACTTCTTACATCCTCACAACAACAACAACAACAAACACAACAACAACAACAACAACAACTGCAGGAAAATGGACTGTCGGCACATTTTTGTTTTCGTCAACCAGACAAAGTTGAAAACTACATTACCAGAGAACTGAACACGAGAAAGCTTGATAAAATGCCCGCCCGTTACGATGGCATTTAAGTGTGTTAGTGGTTGCGTCTCTCTTGTAAGATACTGTATAATACTACTTCTGCTCTACCCCGTATTTGTTTTTACTTGTTTAACTCATTCGCGGCCAGCCGCAACCGGTTGCGCGGCATAAGCCGCGCATCCGGATGCGGCTGGCCGCGAATGAGTTAACTCTTTGGAGACGTGCCCCATACGGATACGCGGATATGCGGCACGTCTCAAATGAGTTAAAACCAGTCTTGAGATATTAAAATTATAACGTTTCAGCGAACATTTTAAAGAAAAGCTACTATACTGACGAGTGAAAGAAATGCGGCATTTTTTTGTTGTTTTTCGTTTGTTTGGAATCATCGGAACACTAATGTGTTTCCGATGATTCCAAAAATGTCACATTTCTTTTGCTCGTCAGTATACATGATGTGCAGCTGAAAAATACACGTACGTATACATGATTACTTCCTTTAGTTCGTTTAGTGTTGTTGATTTGGGTTGTTTTTTTGTTGTCGTTTTGTCTGATTTTGCTGCAAATAATGCTTATTGTCTAGTCAGATGTCAAGAGTGTTATTTTGATTTTAAGTTGTTTTGATTTTATGTGCAGATTTTATTATGGGTACATGTATAAGTGTGTCAGATATAATAATAATGTCTTGTATTTTGTTCCCTCCCCTGAATATACATAATGATTTTGTTTTGTGTGAATAGCCTTCGTGTTCATTCTTAGTGTATTCTTGAGGTGAATCGTCATACAATATGTACTGATAATGCCTTCTATTATAATTATGTACTCTTTTTTTTTTTCCTTCTGTGCATTGCTAGTAGCGAATGCAGCAATGGCATGTTTGTAAATTTACGTATATTTCTGTCAATGAGTTTACCGTTTATAACTAAAGTTTCACCATCATCATTATTCTCTCTGTGATCCTACAACCTTAACCTCACGCGTCTCTCTCATTCACAGACATGCTACTAATGCGGCGGTACACCCGCACGTTGTCTTTCAACCAGCTCAACTCTGAAGCATCAGCCAGCAGGTTGCTCGAGACGGGGTCCAGGATAAACCCGGCTTTCAGCATGATGCGCTCAACGTCATCGGGATTTTGGTTGTTGACGTGACTCAGGCCGTCTTGACCCAGATGGGCCCAGCTGAGAATGACACCAGTCCTGGCGTGGCGCGCGATGTTGTCTATGAAAATGTCTTGGTACTCGTGGGGAATGTGCTCTGCCACCTGCACACACACACACACACACACACACACACACACACACACACACACACACACACACACACACACACACACACACACACACACACACAAACACACACACGCAGACACACGCGCGCGTACACACACACACGCACATACACACAGACACACACACACACACATTAACGATGGAGGAAGGTTGGTTGGTTGTACATTGCTTAACGTCCCGACAGCAATTAGACTTTCTCAGGACGTGCCTGCACTGCTTGTGAAAAAAACAACAACAACAGAATATTGAATGTATGTCACCAACCGGTCTAATACGCTAAATAAACCTAACATAAGACTATTTAGCAACAACTTTCAATATCAAGAGCTACAGGCAGCGCAGACAGTAGGGAGAGTTTAAAAAAGGAAAATACAGGTGCAGAAACACATGCCCCAGAATAGAAGGGAAAACGCACCCTGTGGGGCTGACCAGGGTGACCCTGGGAACTAAAAAGTAGTTAACCCCACCCAAGTCCCCCAGGGCAGACCCGGGTGGGGGATGGAGGAAGGGTATAGGGCTATATGGGTGAGTAGGTGAATGAATGAGTACATGAGCTGGTGGATGGATGGGTTGATGGATTGACGGATGGATGGATCGATTGACTGACTGACCGATGGATGGGTGGAAGGATGGACAGACAGACTGACAGATGCATGCACGGATGCATGGATGTATGGACGTACGGACGTATGAACAGATGGGCGGATGGACGGACATGCACACGGATGCAAGGATACGGACAAACGGACGAACGGATACATGCACGGATGCAGGGATGCATGGGCGGGTGGATGGATGGATGGATGGATGGATGGATGGGTGGGTGGGTGGGTGGGTGGGTGGGTGGATGGATGGATGGATGGATGGATGGATAGATGGATGGATGGATGGATGGATGGTTGGATGGATGGATGAACGGACCGATGGCTGGATGGTTATTGATGAAAGTATCCTATACTGGTGGAGGCGCCTGTGGTAACAGTAACAGAAAAGTGTCGTAACACAAAGGGCCCGAACGGACAACGACTGCCTGAAAGCAATCAGATGTGGTGCGCTTGTTTTATCAGTACGGAGGAACCCTATTATTTAACCCTTGTGAGCATACAGCCACTGGTACTGTAAACTACCGGCGGCTGCAAGCACAAAGGGGTTAACTGACCTCTAGGCAGACGATCCAGTCATACAGCGGCAAGCCGTACTGAGGCAGGGTGAGATCCATAAATTTCACAGAGCCGCCGGTTATACTCTCGATGTAAGGAGAGCCTGAAAACACAGGTAACAGGAAGGGCGCTCAATATATACATATAAATGCTCTTAACCCCGTCCCTGCCACTGTACCTACATTTCTGTTTCTGAAATCTCGGTTCATTCAACGACCAAAAGCCAATGCCGTCCAAGAAACATGGATACAAATTGGTCTCAGCAAGAGGCGTAGATCCTCATGAGCCCCCGCAGTCGCGAGGGCTCATGAGCATCTATGTCTCTTGCGGATGGATCGTGTTCGCGTTTTTCTCGGCAGTGAAGGGGTTAAAGAGAAAGAGCAGGGTCTGCAAATGCAATTTCTAAGTAAACATCACGGTTAAACCGACACAAACGTTTAAGTGCCTACGACAAACGGTTGTTAAGATAACGGATTCCGAAGGATACACCCCTGATTGTCTCCAAGATGTAGCTGTTTGTGTGACTTTGAAGAAATGAACAGCCATTGCTATTACGAGCGAACTGATTAAAGATAAATATTTAGTCCGTTTTTATGTAGAGTCACTGGAGCCTTCTCTACTAAAACTCATCGATTCATTGCAACTGAAACGGGTAGGTAGGATCTTCAAACTGAGACCCTTATTCTGATCGCTAGTTCATGCAACTCACTCAGCCCCGACACACCACAGCAAGACATGGATCGAGCGTGATAGTTCAAGGGTAGGTAGGATCTTCCCATAGGCGCCAAGCTATTCTGGCACCACCCTTGAACTTTCATGCTCGATCTGTCTCTAGAATTGTCATACAGTCCTTCAGAGGACAACTTCAAGATTTGGGGATTTCGGTCCTGGGGTAGAATGGGTTCTGAATAATGGGGGGGGGGGGGGGGGTAATAAAAAATAAATAAATAATAAAAACTATTATTTTCACCAGCTTATTTAAGGATAAGGGGGTTAAAAAAATTATTAAAAAACCAAGAAAGGCAAAGCCAGTATGGCTCACGTGTATGACCTATTTACATATTTGTGACCTTTCTGACACTAAGTAAAGGACTGGCTTCTTTCTGCACCAGCAAAATCCATGTTCACTCAAAATGTAAGCATTTTTCACACATCTGTCAACCTTTGACCTTTGCGATGAGCCGACTAAATTAATATGCATAGGAAGGTCTTATCAGCAGCTACCTTTGTGCCAAATTTGTTTGAAACATTTGCAAAAATGTTGATAATACCTACCATTTTATCAAAATTGGCATTTTACACACATTTGTCGGCCTCTTGTGACCCTTGACCTTTCTGAGGGGTCATCCAAATTAGTATGCACAGATAGGTCTGACGATCAGGTATCTCTGTACCAAATTTGGGTTTGAAGTTGTGAATAGTATTTAAGAAAAATAAATTGATTGAAGTTGTGAATAGTATTTAAGAAAAACAAATTATGTCAAAATATAGCTATTTCTGAACTATTTCCTGATCCCCTGTGACCTTGACCTTTGTAAGAGGTCACTGAAATTGGTATGTTTAGAAAGGTCTTGTTAGAAAAATCATTGGGCCAAAGTTTAAAGACTGTGGCTTGAATAGTCTCCGAGAAAATGCCAACGTTAAAGTTCACCACGGACGACGGCGGACGGACGACGACGGACGGACGACTACTGGCCCAAAACATAGACTCACTTTGCTTCGCACGTGTGCCAAAACACCATCACGTACAACAACAACAACCACACATGAACTGTACATTTTATGAGGTAAAACGATACCTTACATTAATCTGAAAGCGTGAAAATGATCCGTCAGATCATTGTATACATATATACTGTATGAGAGATGTGCATTATAGAGAGCACTGCGACACCTAAATCAATAATGCCATATCGATTGTTCTAAATCAGGGTAAATTACGTACGTAATTACGTTACGGTCCAGAATTTCCAATCTCCCGTTATCACAGTTGGCGTTCCTGAGAAATTGCGACTACACTATTTTCAGTGCAAACTGATTCACTCCAGGTAATATTATATGTCGGCTAAATGCGCAAAAGCTTCCTTGTTTAACTGCATCATTGACTTGAAATGGTTAGAACATACACCGCACACACACAGACCCCCACACCCCCCACATCCTATACACACCCCCCACATCCTATACACACCACCCCACCACCCACCCCTTACCCTATACCCCCCCACACACACACACCCTATACACCCCTCCCCCCAACACCCCACCCCACCCTACAAAGCCCCACACACTCACACTTCACCCAGCCCACAAAGCCACCCACCTCGCACACACAGGCACACACAAACATATCAGACCAAATTATTCCGTTCTGTGTCAACGCTTCAAATTTATGTCACTAGGGCACTAGAACAGATTTTATATGTGGGACAAATCTTGAATATAGGTTTTTCTCCAAATATAGATCACCAGGTCGTTCCTAAATAATTAGGACTCGCCAAGTTAGTAGTAGAATGGAGAAAAAGAATTCTGTTTCGTCGTCTGACAAAGTGCGGAGAAAATGTTGTTGTTTTCATTCCAATCACACATCAGCACATCCGGACAGACCAACCTATGACGCATTTTAAATTGAAAGACAAAACCCATTACTCTACCCACAGTGAGGGACCTGATTTCAAAAGCCAATATACACGCACCCTGTTTACGAGTGTTTTAGATCAACAAATCACGTGAGGAGAATGGGTATGCCTGAGTGGTTTCGTATTTCACGACACAAATGCGTAGTCTGATTTACAGGCACACGATAATCTACTTACAAAAAGGTTGGATACTTTTTTCAGTGAACAGTATGGCGATAAAATCGGGTGCCTGTATTGTACTGAGTTTGAAACCGGATCTTAGCAGGGATAAACACCTGGACTAGAGCAGGAAGAGAATCAAGCCAGACAAGCTTTTGTGTAGTCATTATATAACACCTGCCGTGTGGGTGAGTTTATTAGATTGTACCCCTTTCATGACCAGATAGGCATGCTTGAAATCGGTAGTGAAAAGGTTACCTGTTTATGCTCAGTGGGGACGACCCTGTACTGTACGCCTTTTATTCCCAGTTTAGTCTGAGTTTACCGCACAAGCGTGACGTGTCTGCTAACATGTTCGGATTTTATCGTGATTTGGTGCATTTCTTATTCAAAATGGGCTACCAAAGATTAAAAAGGAAACAACTCAAAAGCTAAGTGATTTTTTAATACACATGAGCGCTTAGCCTGCTCTCAGCAATGTTCAGTTGGGCATCATAAATCAGATATAGATATATGATTATTGATCCATCAGTTTCAGTCTTTTTTTGTATCTGAATTGTGATCCCGTCACTGCCGTTTTCGACAGTACAGCCTGACCCGTGAAGAAAGTCATCATCAGTAGAACACAGGTCAAGCCAAAGTGCACACTTGTTTGTCAGGTATTCACCGATTCTTACATCATACAGATGCAGATCTTTACAAGCCATGTTTGCTGGTTTTTCTCTAAGTCTCCGCCCTGCAAAATAATTTGTGATCTCATCGTAGTGCTGATAAGGCAACATTCCCGATGCAAAGACTTGATTTGGTCGACCTTCGATAGTGCAGGATAAATGTGTAATCTTTGGATTATAGAATTTTTCTGAATCTCGTTGGTATGGACTTCCTGGTTCAACAAACAACATAAGAATGCCTTTCAGTGACCTAGCAGGAGTGTTTAGGTTGATGTTCCAAATCTGGTCACTTTTGTTTTTATTAATTAAACTGTGTCTAATAACACGATCATAATAAATCGGCAGTCTTGACTGGTACTGATTTTGAATGAGAGTAGCTAGATGAGTATGTGTGACAATTTCATATTCCAAGGAAATGTTAGAGATCTTGTATGATGCATTGAGATCCGTTGATTTGATAACTTTGGAGTAGTCATTAAAGATTAGTTCAAAACTCAGATGGTCATTCAGCGCTCCTTGGTAATAAGGCAAATGCGCTGTTAGGATTTCAAATTCAAGTGGAATGCAAAACCTATTTCCATATGTTTCGGCCACAATAACGTCCTTGGCTTCTGTTGTTGATGTATCACCTGCATTGATTCGAATTTTCATAATGCTATCTGACTGTATGCCTTGATAAATACGATCCTCTCGTTCTTCCCGTGTAAGCCACAAATCTTTGTAACAGTAGAACACATCGGAATCATCAAGACTAAACACTTCCTGTCCTTCAAGTTTAACTTTAATAGTCTTAATAATTGCTCTGCCTAGGTTGTCAACTAGTGTTCTTTTGTCATCTGTGTCTGATGAAAGTTCGATATTAAATGCAAGGCGTGCAGTACCAGGAACAATAACGTCACTGGGACCTAGGTTTGGAAACTTGACTGTAAGAGTTTGGTTTTGGTCTATGGAGCTAGGATTGTTAGTGACGACAATTGATTGCTGAATGCCCTTAACACCAAGAGGTTCACATAGTTTTCTGTATGGGTCTAACTTCGATCCGTATGACTGTGTCATTTTATTATGCAAAAATAAAAAAAATTAATTAATAAAATCATTGGCAGTGGGAGGATTTGGTCATGAAGATTTTGAAATGGATGACATGAATGACTATGATACTGGTGCAACAGATATGACTGGAATGGTAAATACTTTCTAATATGTATCACGAACTGTTAAAAGACAAAGTGAACTCGTTTTATGATAGTGTTGGTGACTGCCCAGATGAAATAGATCCTAATCAGTTTGAATATGAAAAAGGTCATTTATATTTAAACACTGTTGACGGAGGAAAAGTACAATTGACTAACAAAAGAGACCCTGGTAAGTTTAGAGCTTTAAGTACAATCAAAAATGAAGGTGGTGTTGGCGCCTTGCGTCAACTTGGTATTGGAGATAAACAGTTACCACCTCGTCTTGCTAGTGCTCTTCATGATGCGCAAACAAGGTTGCCAACTGGACAAGAAATTGAAATGACTGAAGTAACAAGACTGCCAGAATTAGCAAACACAGTAATACAAGAAACTTCATTTACAGAAGGGCAAATAAATGAGGCTATGAAAACAATGGGTGACTCTCCTTTGACAATGCAGGAGTCAGTGGGGTTGGATAAAACACTGCAGTCAATCAGAGGTGAGCTTGTAAATAATGTAGCCAAACTAGGGGAGCTTGATAATCACATAGAAAGAGAAAAAGAAAAATTAGCTAAAGCTGATGATGAGAATTATGACACAGAAATGAAAGAAAGAATACAACACAGATTAAATGATTTGCAGATAGAAAGATCAGCACGACTAGAAGTGATTGAAATAGGAAAAGAAAAACTGAAAACACAGGTCAACAGGATTAGAGAAACTATTCAGAAAATACTTCACGAAGACACAACTTTGGCTGAGAGATTGAAAACACTTTTCAGAGAGCAGGGTATCACTATTGCAAGTTTAATTACTGCTCTTGGATTTATTATCAGTACTGTAGTGTTAGCTGTAACGGGTGGACCAGGTGGTAGCACCCCGGCCCCTCCAGCACCTCCAGTTCCATCAGACCCAAAAGAATTACAGTCATGGGTAAAAAAACAGCTGTCTCATATATCAGACTTGCTTCAGAAATTAGCTGTAAAAGCAATGGATGCTTTGCCTGGCATAATAGGGAGTGTTGTCAGTTGGCTGATAAGTACTGCAGCAAAGGCAGTAGGGTTTATGGCAGAGCATGTATGGGTCTTTTTGGTGACAGTAGGAGGGTTAATTATAGGATATTTAATGAAACATGTAAAGAAGTAAAACCCCTAATCCTGTTAAGCCTATTACCAATGCTGTTCTCTCTGACTCATGTGTGTCAAGGGTTGGTGTTGGATCCGGGGCCAGGGCTGTTACTGTCTGTACAGGTACAGGTGATGATGTTACTGTGGCTGGTGTTGGTGTTATTAATGGTTTTAATGACTGAACATGCGTGGTTGTTGCTCCTAAGTTTACAGATAGATTAAGACCGAGTTTTTGACCAACACCTGCAACAATGATTTTGTTATTATAATTTGTGATTGTCCCCATTTGGAGTTGAAGGTCAGATGGTAACATGTATAACCCAATGCCAACTACAAAGTCAACTTTAGATCTGGCATATCTGAGAACGTCTTGGTAGTGTTGTATGCTTGAAGGGAGATCAACAACTGAATTAATTGAATCTTCCAGGTTTGCCAGAAACTGTTTTTGAGATTCAAACTTTCCACTTCCATTCAAAATGTTTGATTTTGTTTGAGCTTGTGCTCCTAGTATACACCACACATATGTTCTGATAGACTCATTAATGCGTTCGACTCCTGCTTGAGTAAACCCGTCACTCCTGTCTAAGACAAATGTGGTCCAGGCATTAGACTGTTTCTGTTCAATTGAGCCTAACCACACTTCAGATTTTGATGAGAATGAAGAGTAGGGAGGCCAGTAATTTTGAGGGTATTGTCTGTGACTCATAGCATAACACAATGTACCCATGCCTTTGTGATCATCAAGTTTTTGTGTAAAGTCATACTTTGTACTGATGTTAAATTCATTACAGATCTGTTCAAATGCTTTCATATCCATGGGATTATTAAACTGGTTAAAACTAGATTCAGTGGGCAGTGGGGTATGGAGTTCTGACAGTATTCTTCTAAGCTGGTAATACGTGTGGAAACGATAGACAGACTTAATCAGTTTGTTTGGGTGATTCAAATGGTCTGTAAAAGAAATGCCACAGCCTGTAGTTGAGCATAGTATAGCAAAGTTAAGCTGGTTTTGAAACATCTGTAGTGGGCTTGAGGACCACTTTCTTGCAGTTGCATCATCTGTTATTAGAGGGTTTAGGTAATGATCATAAGGGTTTGGGTACTTTTACTTGAAATAAATCTCCTGCGGACAAAGCTATATTGAGCTGATTTAGTTGAATTATTTTCTGGTCATAAGTAGGCGCAACATTGTACTTGGCAGCCACGTTAAATTGAAATGCATTTACAGTGGCAATTGTTGGTGATTTAAATTCCATTGTTCTTTTTTATGTGATAATAAAAAATGTTTATAACCTTATCAAATATTGACACAAGCAAACCTGTGTGGTTAACTAATGGAATTGATAACCGAGATGGTAGCAAGGCTGTAGCTATCCATGAAATGTTCTACACTGTAAAGTGGTTTAATGTAACAGATGATACAAGTTTTCATGTAAGTTATAGCAATGCTGGTAATAGTGGCTTGGGCACTAAAACCCACTTTATACCATCTGGGTATTATGACTTTTGTACTTTAGCTGAATGGTTTCAAAGTAAATTAAAAATTAAAGCAACTTTAAATCCGGCCAACTTACATGTTACATTAGAATTTCCTGTAGGTAATCGGCCTATAATTTCACGTGAACTTGCATATTTGCTTGGTTTAATAGGCAGACATATGACTTCTAAGGATGAGAATTGGGCATTTGGTTTTGGAACTGCTAATATTGAGGGTTGGTTACCTACGACAGTTGGAGATAAAATAACTGGAAGATACCCTGTTCATTTGTCAGTACACGCATTGCTAAATGTTTATTTAAAAGAACTAAACACGACTGAAAATGTACACAATGGAAAGCCTTCAACTTTGTTAAGATGCTTTCCGACTGGAACTGCCCCATATTGTGAAAGTGTGGTTGCTAGATTTCCTAATTTGCAGTTTAAAAAATTAGGTTCCAGTTTCTTTGAATCACTGTGTTTATCTGTAACTAATCAGGATGGTAAACCAGTTCAGATGCATGATTTTACTGTTGTGTTGGAAGTGAAATAAATTTTATTTTTGTTTTATAAAAATGAGTGGTCTTGGTCCAAAGCCGAGAATTATTCCAGTTGCATGTCCGTCAATAGAGTTGAAAGATTTGGCTGACGTGCAAGATTTTGATAAAGAAGGTGAGTAGGAGAGGTGTATGGCCTTGAACTTGTTTCTGTTGGATTGTACAAACAAAAGGTAATTGATGATGTAAAAGATGGCGCTGAGAGACAGTTTCCTAAACTTAGTCAACTTCATGATGTTACTGTTCCTACTCCTGTAAGTAATGTACTCTACAGCTTAAAACATGTGGGTAATAAGTGGGTAATTATTCCTACCCCTGTTCTGCTTGCACCTATTCCCATTGTATGGGACGTAAAGTTTGTTTTTATCAGTCCTTATGTTTATTTTACTGATGAAGGTGCCTTAGTATTTAGAAAAGTTGTTAACTCTGAGCCAATGCTTGTAAGTCTTGTGCCAAGCTATTCTGAAACTAATAGCAGAGAAAAACTAAAACTTCAAGAGTATGGGAAACGAAGGTATTTTCTTACAAATAGAAAGGGTAGAACAGATACTTCTATTTCGTTCGTACCAGCAAATTTTACCATAGATACAGAAGCGACAATAGTTTTTGAAATTCTCATGAGATCTGTGGAAGCTGTGAAAGAAGCAGATTTCGCACAGGGAATCAAACTTACGTGGGATAGCTCAGTAGCAGAGTCAACAAAGGTTGTTATTGCTATTAGAAAAATCAATACAGATTTTGAAGTTTCGAGTAGTGTCCCTGCTGTTAAGGTAGTGATTGATAAAACAACTCTAGTTTATCTCAGTTTCATAAACCTGGAACACATAGATCTTGTTTCATTTTATTACGCTAGCAAATTGTATACCTTTGAAGAGTTGCAAAATAAATTAGAAGATTAAATAAAATAAAAAATATTTGGCAAAAATAAAATGCCACCACTGTATCCACAAATACCACCTGAGCCGCTTGAGCCTATTGAGCATGATAAAACATTACAGGCAGTTTCTTTCCTTTTAATGAATATTACAGAAGCATTGAAGTATTTGGAAGGAGAACAAGCAAAATACTCAAGGTGTAAACGACGTTACAAAACGGTTTTAAATTCTGTACACAAAACATCAATGGCTGTGGGTGTGGTTTCAGCTGGATTATCTGTCACTGGTTTAGCTCTGTTTGCCACTGGAGTTGGAAGTGTCATAGGAATTGCTATTGAAGGTGTTGTCACTGCCACAGGCCTGGCATGCTTTGGTATGGAAGCCCTTAACAAAAGATTTCATACAAAGTTGCAGAAGCATTGAGTACGCTCGCTGGAGCTAAGCTGAGCAGTATGAAACTTATTATCAGTAAGGCTTTAGACGATAATAAAATTGACGATCACGAATTTAAAAGAGTGCAGGATGATTTGGCCAATTACAAACAACAGAAATCTGAAATATAGAATAAAAATAGATGCGTAGTCAACCCATGAATGTTGAAGAGCTAAAGCAATCTTTTTTAGAGGAAGGAAAAAAAAATAGGGGTGGAAGAAACTATGAAAAAAGTTCAAGGACTTTTAAGCAAGTAAAAATCAATTGTTCATTAAATTTGTCATACTCTTCGCAAAGAGATGTCATGCCTTTTATGCCTGCTCATTTGACGCCATCAGCTCCACCACCAGAGTACTACTGAGAAAAAGCTAGGACATGCTGAACTTCCTTAACCCAGTGTGGGATTTTCAGTGGGGCGACCATCCCCAACCTAGCGCGTCCCCGGGTGGCGGATAGGGGAACGGCCTTCAGATATGGAGGTTAGCTGCGCAAGCAGTCGCGGACCAAATGGCAATGGGCCTACCAGGACGGGGCGGGGTAGCAGGTGGCACTGCTACCTCCACTGAAATTCCCCATGTGTCCAATGACGGGTTCATCATGCGATCAAGAGCCGCAAAAAGCTCAAGCCCCCTGTGTTCCCAGGGAAGGTCTTATACCAGGAGCTAAGGGAGAGGAAACCCCGACAGAAACCTCGAATGCTGAAGACGGAGGACCCGGGCCGCACGGCGCATTCTGATAAACCACGGATCCACGCAAACCCGCTATCATGTCTATACGGCCAACTATCATTGATGACAATGGCGCTCACCCACAGAGGACCCTCCAGGGTGGAGCAGCGTCGGGTCCCATGCCTCTAAGGGACCCAGCCTCAGCTACTGGAGGTCCCTCCCGTTCGTCTTGTCGCGCCAGGGGACGCGGGAGGAGAGCTACTGGCACCACTACAACCAGGAAGAATCCCAGTCAGCAGCGACCTTTTCAGGTCATGCACTGGAACGCAGAAAGCATTCTGAACAAGAAGACTGAGTTGGAGCATATCCTGCATGAGAAAAACATCAACATCTGCTGTATTCAGGAGACGCACCTGACACCTCAAAAGTCCTTCAAAGTGAGAGGCTACCAGTGCTTCAGGTCCGACAGAACAGATCGAAGCAAGGGAGGAATCATGACCCTGATCAGGAACAACATCAGTGCCTGTTTGATTGATACGCACATGGAGAACTCAGAGTACCAAGTGATTCGGATCCAGACGAAGACAGCAGATTTCCAGCTGGTCAACTTCTACTGCCCCAACGACAGACCACTCACCCTTGACACGATCCCCACTAAGGCCTCCAACTTCATTGTGGTGGGTGACTTCAACAGTCACTCACAAAGTTGGGGATACGACCACTTGGATCGGAGAGGAGAAGAGGTGGAGAACTGGCAAGACGACATTCTGTTGAACAGTCCCATTGACTGCCCCACGTTCTACTCCAGAAGATGGCACACCACATCGACTCCTGACCTAGCCTTCTGCACGGAAGACATGCACAAGCAAGCCAGCAGAGAGGTCGGAGAACAGCTAGGAGGAAGTGACCATCGGCCAGTCTTTTTGACCCTGGGCACAGAGTCCTGTGCTGAAGCAACCTTCCCACGGTGGAACTACAAAAGAGCAAACTGGTTCCTCTTTAGACACCGCACCAGCGAACTCGCCAAAGACATTCGAGTCGAAGGTCGAGACATCAACATGGTGGTGAAGGACTTCAACATGAGCATCCTCAGAGCAGCGCGTGAGTCCATACCCAGAGGCTCTAGAAAAGACTATAAGCCCTACTGGAGCGATGAACTGCAGGAACTGGATGACGATCTAGCAGATGCCAGAAGGGAAGCAGAAGTCAATCCATCACAGGCAAACAACATCCGCCTCCAGGAAGCCAAAGCCAAATTTCTCAAGAAGAAGCTACAGGCAAGACGCAGGAGCTGGCAAGAGAAAACAAGCTCCCTGAACCTTGAGAAAGACGGCAGAAAGCTCTGGAAACTGACCAAGCAGTTGAACGATGAGAACACGAGCAAAGGAAACATCACCTTGGAAGAAAATGGGAAGATACTAACAGGAAAGCATGCTGCAAACCAATTTGCCGAAAACTATGCAGCTGAGAGCAATCTCCATGTTAGCCCCGAAAAGCAGAGAGAAGCAAGAAGAGAGCAAAGAGAGAGACCTGCCAAACAAGCAACAGCGGACGCCATGAATCAACCACTTACACACAAAGAGCTTCATACAGCTCTCAAAAAGTTGAAGGCAAAGAAGTCTCCTGGTCCAGATGGCATCACCAACGAGATGCTAACCCACCTTGGTAGTGCAGCAGAAAACAAGCTACTTGAGGTCCTCAACAGCAGCTGGCAAGAAGGATAGCTACCACAACTCTGGCGAGAAGCGATCATGATCCCCATTCCAAAGAAAGGGAAGGATCCAAAGAAGGCCACCAGCTATCACCCAATCAGCCTCACCAGCTGCGTTGTGAAGACCTTGGAGAGAATTGGGAACGAGCGCCTCAGGTGTTACCTAGAATCCAGGAACTTCCTCGCCCCTGAACAAGCTGGCTTCCGACAGTTCCGCAGCACCGAAGACCAGGTCACATACTTGGCGCAGGAAGTTGAAGATGCATTCCAGGAGCAGAAGCTGGTCTTCGTAACCTGGATTGATCTTCAGAAGGCTTTTGACAAGGTCTGGAAAGATGGGCTGCTTGTCAAACTGCTGAGAAAAGGCGTGTCCAGTAACATGTTCCAATGGATACGCTCCTACCTCTTCAACCGCAGGGCAAGAGTCAGCATCGACCAGACCAAAAGCAAGAAATTCCTCCTTCGTCAAGGCGTCCTGCAAGGCGGAGTCCTCTCCCCTACCCTCTTCCTTCTCTTCATCGACGATCTGGTGTCTGAGATGCCCAAGGGAATCAAAGCTGCCCTATATGCAGACGACCTTGTGATCTGGTGCAAGGAGGAGCATGCAAGTACTGCCACTTACAGAATGCAGCTAGCAGCAGACAAGCTGAATGCATGGGCAGATGACTGGTGCATTTCTGTCAACAAGGAGAAATCCTCCACCACCCTCTTCACATTGTCCCCAAAGCAGAAAGCCGGAACCATCAAGCTTGGTGGAACCCCTCTGAGAGAGGATGAAGAAGCTACTTACCTTGGTGTCACCTTTGACAGATGACAGACCTGGAAACTACACATTGCACAGGCAGAGGCGAAGGCCCGACGCAAGCTGGCCATACTCAGGAAACTGGCAGGCACCACCTGGGGAGCGAACGAGAAGATACTGAAGACAGTATACCAGGGAACAGTCAGGCCCGAGTACGGCTCCACAGCGTGGTTAGCCTCAGCCAAATCGAACCTGCAGACCCTCGACCGAGTGCAAAACCAGGCTCTTCGAATCATCACTGGTGCAATGAAATCCACTCCAATCAAGGAAATGGAGAAGCTGACCACAATCCAACCTCTCAGTCAGAGGAGAGAAGCCAAAACCATGGTACAGGCTGAGAAGCTCAAGTGCTTGCCCGACTACCCCATGAAGCACAGACTGAGCAACCTCACCAAGAACCAGCTTAAAAGAAGCAGCTTTGTCCATGAGAGCATGCGACTTTCTCGACAGCACAGGAAAGTCCTTCCACAGAGCACTCTACCTCTGATCACAGAAGAAGAGGAAAACCCTTGGGCAATGGAAAAACCAGACATCCAGATCCGCACCAGCGTCCCACATGTTGCCTCAGGAGACAGTCAGGATGACACCGCTCAATGGGCACTCACCCTAGCCCTGATCGACGAACAATACCCAAAGGAGGCATGGATCCACATCTACACTGATGGATCAGCAACAAATACCGTTTCCAATGGAGGTGCTGGCATCCTGATCCAGTTTCCTGGGGGACATACAGCCACATCCAGTGTAGCCACTGGCAAACACTGCACAAACTACAAAGCAGAAACCGAAGCACTTATGCAAGCCGCCTCCATGGTTCAGAATTCCGCAGACCCATGCTACCAAGTTGTCTTTTTCTCCGATGCCCTTTCAGTCCTTCAGGCCCTCGAGAACGACAAGCTCGCCCAGCTGACCAGAGCCTTGCAGAAGGTCAGAGAAACCAGAAGAGTTGTCCTCCAGTGGATACCAGCTCACTGTGGGGTACCAGGAAATGAAAGAGCAGACGAGCTGGCGAAAGAAGGAGCCACAAAAGATCAACAAGAAAACAGCGTCAGCTATAGTGAGCAAAAGACAATCATCAAGGCATTGATGAGGCCAAGGTCAAACAGAGACGACTACCACACAATGACCAGAGAGCAGCAAGTCGTCCTGATCAGACTGCGTACCGGCCACAACAGACTAAACGCTCACATGAACAGAAAGCTGAAGCTGGCGCCATCACCAACCTGCGCCTGTGGTCAGGAAGACCAAACAGCGGAACATATTCTCCAGAGATGCCCCCTACTGGACGATGAAAGAAAAGAAGTGTGGCCATCGCCAACTCCACTGCAGACCAAACTCTACGGCAGTCGAGAAGACCTGGAGAAAACGACGTCATTCATCACCGGTGCTGGTCTGACCGTATAGCCCACTGCGAACGACAAGAAGAAGACTGAGAAAAAAGTTTTCTTGTTGTCCTTGTAACTTGAAAAATCTGTCCGAGTGTCTTATTGTCTGGAGTCAAGAACTTATAAGAACTTATGATAAGACACTTATAAGTTCTTATTTTAAGTCACTTATAAGAACTTGTGACAACTAATTTCAAAGTTAACGTCAAAGTTACTTGTAAGTTGTAGGTAACTTTGAAATTAGTTATCAAGTAACATCACGTTATTCTAGAAAGTTACATGAACAGTAACTTTACTTAGTTATTCACAGGTCCAAGCAAGGCTGTGTTATTTTTTTTTAATTTTTTCATTATAAAATGAACCAAGACGAATTACTTCTTCTAAGCGATATCTGCGCTGTAGAAAACAAAGACTTAGACTCGAAAAAACAGCGTCTTCTCTCTGTAGTTGTTTCTGGAAAATCAAAAGCTTTTCTCGGTAAACAATACATGACAGAAGACATAGAATCCCTCACCGCTGATGAGCTAATCAAACTTCATGCTAAATATGAAAATCACATTGCTTCACTAATGACATGTGATTTGAGTCGATCTCTTGTCTGCCTATATACAAAAGCTGAGTCACTTCCTGCCTGTTGATAGTGACAGTCTATCACACGATTTAGAAAGCAACCCCATAGTTTCAAGTTCAATAGGCAAATTAGCATGCCTTATGTTTTACAAGTTTGGCAATTACCTTGCACCTGTGGTAACCTTGCTTGTAACTGGGAGTCATATCGATTGATCTAAAAAAAAAATTAAATTAGAAGAAAATGGACGAGACCCAGACAACTCCACATCAGAGTCCTGTCTTGACACAAGTTCAAACGGTGACTAAGGTTAAAAATCCAGGTGGAATAGAGGCTGGGAAAAGATTAGCTGAATATAACAGACAAAAAAAAAATACAGCTTCAGACATTAACACAAAAGACTCATGTAACTGACCCACCATCAACAGCACCGGTGTTACTACCGTCAGGACCAACACCCTCACACCCTCAACAAAGTGAGAGACAAACAACTGAGTCTAAACCCAAAAGAACAAAATATATAGTTGCTGGATTTGTTCTCGGATTTGGTTACGTAGGTTACCAATTATACAAAAAATACAAACCAAACACTCGAACAGTGTCCCAAAAATCAAACACTCCAAAAATAAAAGAAGAAGTCTTCACATTACCAGCAGTGTCAAAACCTTTGGACCCATTTTACATGCAGTAAATAAATTTATTATTTTAATTTTTGTGGTATAAGAAAATGAGCGACACAAAGAACATAATGAACCTTGTCTATCACTCTGCCGTAATAAGCGGGCTAACAGTTGCTTATTCTATGCTGGGGAAAAGTCTTCTCAAAATGAAATCGGCAGACCTTGGTAGATTAGACTTCGAAGACAGCACTAAACTAGTAGCAGTTGTCACAGCATCGATTGCCACAAAAGACTTTCTCGTCAAGCAAGGAATTATTCCAGAAAATGTTTCTATGTAAATAAAAAGTATGACAACTATAGCTATTATGATTGGCGGTGCAGTTGTTAATGCATTGGCTTTCAGTGGATCAAATTATCTCTTTTCAAAAATGGGTAGAGAGGAATCTGCAGAAGAAATGAAGCGTCACAATGAGGCATCTGAAAAACTGGCACAAGCTCAACAAGATTATGAGAAGCAAAGAATTGAGAAACTTGATTTCATCAATGAAAAACTCAGGCTTGAAGGTCACGCACAGCATACATTTTCAAATGTCGATGACGCGATCAAAGAATACTTTCTTGTTACTGGCGAAGACATGACCATCCTGCAACCAAAACCTAGCGACTACTATCAACCAAGCCCTGAACAAAGAAATGGAGAAATAATATTTGTTCTAGTGGGAATGACATTAGTATATTTTATAGGAGTTTTTATTGCTAGAAAAAATGACAGACGTCGGAGCTAAACTATCAAAAATATATTACTCTCCTGTTGGTTACTGGAAAGGAAAAACCGCAATAGAAAATTACATGCGGCTGTGGGCAGTGATGTTACACTCGACCAAATAAAACAGTGGCTCAAAAAACAGGCTATTTGGCAAATATATCTTCCTGCTCCAAGAAAAATAACAAGACCTCATTTTGTAAACACTATCCCTAATGACACCCATCAAATGGATCTCCTGTTCCTACCACATGATACAATAAGAAAGAAACGATACAAGTATGCATTAACTGTTGTCGACATAGCTTCGAGGTACAAGGATGCCGAACCCATAACTGACAAAAATGCTGTAACAGTGGCCACTGCGCTAACAAAGATATATAGTCGTGGTCCTTTAAAATTTCATAGGCTTGTGCAAGTCGATGACGGATCTGAATTTAAAGGCGCTGTTAATCAGTTATTTGCAAAACATGGAGTGCTAGTGCGGCGAGGCATACCGGGCATGCACAGATCACAGGCTATTGTTGAGAACTTTAACAAACAATTATCAGAGAGACTTTTCAGCTATCAGTATTCTAAGAAACTCATGCATGATGCACGTAACACTGAGTGGGTTAAGAGATTACCGTCTGTGATAAAAGCAATGAATAATGAGGGTCATTTAAAACCTGCTGATGCTATTAAATTAAAAACAATGCCATCAATGTCAGAAATAAAAACAACACCTCCAGACACAAGCTTGTTTACAAAACAGGTAAGATATTTGTATCAACCTGGCGAGGCCACAGTACACAGGGTACAAAGAGTTTCATTCATCATTGTATGCAGTGTCACTCAAAAAAAAGATTGTCAAACTGGACAAGCCAGTATTCATTGGTATGGCAATTCTTGAGTTATCAAAATTGCTGATGCTTGAATTTTACTATGATTACTTCAAACCAAAGTATCCTGAGTGCCGTCTGCTATACACTGACACTGACTCTATGATCATTGATGTGCCTACTGAAGACTTTTATGAAGACATGAAAACAGAACTACATATGCTGCTGCATTTTCACCTCTGTAGATAACAGGTTCTGTATGCTGGCCGTCAGACCTAATAAGAATATATCTGAAAGAACACACCACTTGATCACTCAATTTTACGGTCTTTGGTAATGATTCTGGAACAGGACCCTCATATGGCACAACCAGTGATTCAAAATCAGCGTACACTACAAACGGCAGCTTTTGCTGATTAACATAGTTCTTGAAATATACCTTGCTACAAGGATCTGGATACCTAAGTATTGTTTGAATGTCATCAGCCGACCTACAGTGCTGGACATGTTTGTGTGCTACTTTAATAGAGGAAAACCTTTGTAAACATATTTTACACACTTCCTGTTTGCCATTGTGTTTTGTTACATGATTATGAATTAGTCGTGACATACTCCTAATAATTGTGTAGTGAAAGTTATCACCGGAGCCAGAGCTTATTAGTAACATATCAACATGCTTATCTTCTGACTGACCGTTGGTTGGGGCAATTGGTGACACTCTAATTGGTTGTAACTTGTTCTCAGACTCATTATCCCAAACATACACATTCACAGATATCCCAGGATTTAGTTTTTCAAACAGATCTATATCCTCCACCTTAACAGGAAAATCTATGCCACTGAAGTTGAGTTCATTTACAAATTTGGTATAGTTAGATACACGTTCAGGTTTTGTTTTTACAAAATGCAGTTTGGCAAGCACACACCACACGAAACAGAAATTATCTTTGTTCTGAACATTGACGACAGCCTTTTTGTCTGCAACCTCAGTTGGTAGGGGCAGCCACGATTTGCCTAAAATAGGATGATATCTTGACTGCTTCAGTTGCAGTTCATGTACACGGCCTTCATGCCAACCAGACCCTTGCATATTTGCTCTGTCAATTGCTTCTAAAAAGTCAGGCAACAGTCTTTCTCTAAACACTTTTTCCAATTCCTCTTTTGAATTAACTGTGTGTTGTCTTGTCGAGATATATGAAACAATCACTTCACCATCTACCCTGGTAAATTCTATTTACCAGAAAGAATTATCTTGTATGACCAAAAAAGACTTTTCTATTGATTCATAAACACTGTAAGTGTTGGATATAGGCAAATCTGTTGTGTGAAACACGTTTCTTAAGCTTGACGAGCTTTGGGAATTGTCCGTCATTTTTATTTGTCCGACAAAATAATAAATAGAAAACATTATACCTTGTGTAATACCACTTTATTGACTGTAACACCTACAATAAACAGATTCAGTTCACATAGTTGTCTGAATATTTGCTCACACACTGACTCAAACCAGTCATCATCAACTTCAAAGGTATGTGTCTTAAGATCAACAGGCATGTACTCTACAAATGGTAACTCCTCAAATATTTCTAAAGTCATTTGATATGACACATAAATCATCTCCTGTGTTGATACTGGTGTTATGTCCGGTTGTTTGAAATCTGTTCTTAACTGATCAAAGTGCTGGATATAACTAAAGCAGTCTGTAACATCAATTGTGTTGAGTGTCATTTTTATTTGTCCGACAAAATAATAATATAAAAATATTACTGCTTGCGCTGTAGGTGTAATACCACTTTATTGACTGTAACGTCTTCAATATAATCATGTAGTTTACATAGTTGTCTGAATATGTGTTTACACAGTGCCTCAAACCAGTCGCAGTTAGCATCATTAACTCTAAAGGTAAGATCAACAATCTCGTACTCATAACATGGAAAAGATTCAGAATACCCCAAAGTCACATTATATGCCATGCTTATCAGTGTCAGTGTTGAGAGTTTTATACCAAGCTCAAACGGCTTTTTAGCATGCGTTTTCAAGTCATAAATGCACTCAACATCTTTGAAGCAGTCTGTGATATCAATGGTTTGTCTGTCTGTCATTTTTTAAAGACAAACCATAATGCTAAATTAATTTACTAACCCATACCCTGTGGGCTGATCTGTCTTTAAAATAAGCTTTAGATGCTTAGTCAATTTCAGTTTGTTTTTCACAATGTCTCGTTCGTGTTTGTTGGGGATAACATCGTTTTCTCTGAGACAATCTTCAAAGCTGTCATGATCCTTACAGTAAAACAAACAGATAAACTTTAACTGCTCACGAAAATCTTTCAGTACAGCATTATATTTTTGAGTGAGAATCCATACACTGATGTTTGCATGTCTGTCACTGAAGGTCAGTTCTGCCAGTGTGTTTCTCTTCTTAACAATATCCTTATCTGCAGAGCAGTCATCGACTATGAACAGGGTTGGGTGTCCTTCAAATTGCTTGTAAAAATACTGCAGGTAGTCGTTCAGTTTTTTCTCAGGGTCAACTAAGTAAATGTTGCTGTCAGTTCAAATGAATGAACGGTTGTGATAAGCTTTGTTGTGTTTGACAGTAGGACAGAATATCACAATGTTTTCAAAATGATGAATGTATCTCGTTTGTAATAGATTAAGTACAAATTCAGTTTTTCCACAGCCCGTGGCACCAAAAAATAAGCCACAGTGTGGGTCGAGTGTCATTAAGTTCATTTTAAAACACAATATATAAACTGTGTGTACAAAACACTATGCATGCCTTTCTGGTCATGAAAGGGATGCAATCTAGTAAACTCACCCACATGGCAGGTGTTATATAATGACTACACAAAAGCTTGTCTGGCTTGATTCTCTTCCTGCTCTGGTCCAGGTGTTTATCCCTGCTAAGATCCGGTTTCAAACTCAGTACAATACAGGCACCCGATTTTATCACCATACTGTTCACTGAAAAAAGTATCCAACCTTTTTGTAAGTAGATTATCATGTGCCTGTAAATCAAACTACGCATTTGTGTCGTGAAATACGAAACCACTCAGGCATACCCATTCTCCTCGCGTGATATGTTGATCTAAAACACTCGTAAACAGGGTGCATGTATATTGGCTTTTGAAATCAGGTCCCTCACTGGGGGTAGAGTAATGGGTTTTGTCTTTCAATTTCAAATGCGTTGTAGGTTGGTCTGTCCGGATGTGCTGATGTGTGATTGGAATGAAAACAACAACATTTTCTCCGCACTTTGTCAGACGACGAAACAGAATTCTTTTTCTCCATTCTACTACTAACTTGGCGAGTCCTAATTATTTAGGAATGACCTGGTGATCTATATTTGGAGAAAAACCTATATTCAAGATTTGTCCCACATATAAAATCTGTTCTAGTGCCCTAGTGACATAAATTTGAAGCGTTGACACAGAACGGAATAATTTGGTCTGATATGTTTGTGTGTGCCTGTGTGTGCGAGGTGGGTGGCTTTGTAGGGAGTGGGATGGGTGGCTGGGTGTGTGGGGCTTTGTAGGGTGGGGTGGGGTGTTGGGGGGAGGGGTGTATAGGGTGTGTGTGTGTGGGGGGGTATAGGGTAAGGGGTGGGTGGTGGGGTGGTGTGTATAGGATGTGGGGGGTGTGTATAGGATGTGGGGGGTGTGGGGGTCTGTGTGTGTGCGGTGTATGTTCTAACCATTTCAAGTCAATGATGCAGTTAAACAAGGAAGCTTTTGCGCATTTAGCCGACATATAATATTACCTGGAGTGAATCAGTTTGCACTGAAAATAGTGTAGTCGCAATTTCTCAGGAACGCCAACTGTGATAACGGGAGATTGGAAATTCTGGACCGTAACGTAATTACGTACGTAATTTACCCTGATTTAGAACTATCAATATGGCATTATTGATTTAGGTGTCGCAGTGCTCTCTATGTTGCACATCTCTGTATGATATAGCATAGAAGTGGAGTGTTTGTATAGATCTATCATTTCTAGACAGACCTCGCGGCAGACACTTCTGCAACCGTTTGATCTATAGTCACCGAGCGCGGAACGCCCCCGGTGACTATGGATCAAACAGCTGCAGAAGTGTCAGCCGCGAGGTCTGTCCAGAAAGTATATGAATACTCCACTTCTAAGTTTTATAGAACCTTTCACAACCGCAGAATAGCGATGTAGGCCGAAGGCCTCGGTACACAGTGCCGTTTCCGTGCTGTCCAGTCTCTTAGCCATAGTCAGTCCCAGGCATCCCCTAATATTTCAATCCCCTAAAAAGCACTACCGCCCACCAGCTGCACATTTGCCATGCACAAAATAACAATAAAAACAGCACATTGACAGTCTCATTTCTTGGCTATGAACCTGATTCCTTACCAACCCCACACCCAAGCACAGCTGAAATCAGCGTGCCCCTCAAATCACTACGTTAATGGCAACTCAACATAGGCCCACCGGCAATTGTCCCCTGGAAAAGCTCAGGATGGTATGAATCAAAACACCAAACATGTCTCCTCTCATCTAACCAAACATTTCCAGCAAATTCCAACATTCAGCCCTACTACAAATTTTTAAACAAGGCAAACATTATTTTTAAAAACACCGGTCCTTGCAACTGCCTGAACTGACCAAATTTGACTATGTTATATGACCCGAAGCCATCTTTTGAACAGGAGCGACGCATTTAGTTTCGTAAATAGTACACAATAACTCCAACAGTTGAATCAAAATAAAATTCATAACAAATGTCCTTTTGCACAACAAAATAGGATAAAATTTAACTTGCGAAATATGAAACAACAAAGTAAAATACGAAACTATTTTGAACCGAGTGTCTATAAACTTAAAACCTACATTAAAATGTAAATGTGAAGTTGTTTTCCTTGTTACCAACATTGCTGCATTCTTGTGGTATTTCTCGCATTCTTATGGTATTTCGGTGTGTAGACATTTTACGTATGATTTGTGATCTAAACCAGGGGCGGATTGGGGATGATGGTGGGGGGGGGGAGGTGTTGGTGTTACAGGTTTTTTCGCCCCCCCCCCCTCCCCGCCATCTTCCCAACACAATTCTTAAAAAAATGTTATAACAAAGCCTTTTTTCAGGTGTTTGAAATCCCTTAAAAAATCACCTATATATATATATATATATATATATATATATATATATATATATATATCTTGGCTTGACTTCGCGAACGAAGATTTCATAGGAGCTGACCACGACGTCTGTAGGTTTGTTCGTGGCTGCGAAGGCCAATCCGAGACAGGCAGGTTCGACCGCAGTGGCTGCAGGGGAAGGTATGGCCAGGGTTCTGAGCTGCGGCATCTCTGTTTTTTCTCCTGAGCCGCTTGTCCTTAAGGCTAGCTCTGTGAGAGTCCTCAAAGGAGACAGCTGCCTTGTAAATGGTCGAGCGCCAGGTGTCACGGTCTGCAGCAAGCGAAGACCACTGGTGGTGGTCGATTTGGCAGGCACTAAGTGACTTCTTGAGACAGTCTTTGTATCTCTTCTTTGGTGCCCCTCTATCCCGGTGTCCAGTAGCAAGCTCGCCGAACAGTGTGATCTTTGGTAGGCGATGATCCTCCATCCTGGAGACATGCCCCGTCCAGCGGAGCTGTGTCCGCAGCAGCAAAGCCTCGATGCTCACAGTTTCAGCCTGTTCAAGGACCTCGACGTTGGTGACATAGTCACTCCAGTGAATGCCCAGGATGGTACGCAGGCAGCGCTGGTGGAAGCGTTCGAGGAGTCGTAGTTGGCTGCGGTAGAGGGCCCAGGACTCGGAACCATACAGCAGGGTGGTGAGGACCACAGCTCTGTACACGCTGATCTTGGTGCCTGTTTTCAGCTGTTGATTGTGCCACACCCGCTTGAAAAGTCGCCCGAAAGCGCTGTTCACTTTTGCCAGCCTGCTGTCAAGCTCCTTGTCCAGCTTGGCGTCCGACGTGATAATGCAGCCAAGGTAGGTAAACTGGTGCACTGACTTTAGTTCAGACTCGCCAATGGTGATGTGAGGAGGGCGATACACTGTCTTGGGTGCCGGCTGATGGAGGACCTCTGTCTTTTTCAGACTGACCTCGAGTCCAAAGAGCTGGGCAGCATCTGCGAAGCAAGACGTGATGCGCTGCAGGGCTCTCTCTGTGTGTGCAACGAGGGCAGCATCATCAGCAAAAAGCAGCTCACGAATCAGTTGGTCTAGGGTTTTCATGTGGGCCTGCAGTCATCTGAGGTTGAACAGGCTGCCATCGAGACGATACCTGATGTACACTGCATCGTCATCATCGAGGTCCACTGTGGCCTGCTTCAACATCATGCTAAAAAAGATGGTGAAGAGGGTCGGTGCCAGCACGCAGCCCTGCTTTACGCCGTTGAGAATAGGGAATGGTTCTGAGAGGTCATTGTTGTGTCTGACCTGGCCTTGCTGGTCCTCGTGTAGCTGGACAATCATGTTGAGGAACTTTGGGGGACAGCCAAAGTTCCAAAGTTCAAAAAAAAAAATAAATAAAAAATAAAAAATAAATAAATAAATAAAAAATTAGACTCCTCCTCCGAGGTAACTGATTCACCCTTGTAAACGTCTTATTTCAAAATAAATAATGAGAAAATTAGTATATTTTTTAATTGTGCGTAGCCTTTCTACGCGTATGAAATGACCGTAAGCCATTCAAATGTGGAATATGTGTTTTTATGCAAACAGTCACACACACTAGCTTGCAACTGCCTACATGTTCACCATGATATCCTCGACACCTTAGCGCGGTAAAACTATCACATATAATGTGGGGATGCTATCTATGTAAAAGTGGTCTTAAAAGATTCTAGAAGTTATTAGCGAACTTAGCATGGGTGACCCCATCACAGTAACGTCATATATAGTGACATGTAGTGCTCTCAAAAACTAAGGAACACTGTGTTCAGCTTAAATTATTAACAAGATTGGTAAAGCTCATATCGTTCATGCGCTAACAACTGATCCACACGAATAGTCTGACCTATGCGACCTTGACCAGAGAGAGATATAAAGAGAGAATTGAAGCTTCATTAACATAATGACTGAGTTAACCCCTTAATTATTACTTTTTGAAACCTCATCAATCACGTAGCTCTCACAGAGTAAATACCGTCAGAATTTACCCCTAAATCATTGCTTTTTAAACAGACACCATTTTATGTACCTCCACATAGTAATAATTAAGGGGGTTAACTCAGTCATTGTGTTAATAATACTTCAATTCTCTCTTTATATCTCTCTCTTAATTAGCTCATATGTCCGCGACCGCAGGGTTACTATGTACGATCACACCGCCCAATGCTAGCACTCTGACTGGGACTAGCTTAATCTGTGCATGATAGGACACGAGACGTCTGAATTAAATATGCACAGCAGTTACAAGGTATTCACCATGTCACAATGTTTTGACAACATTTTTCAGAGCCTTTTCAAATACTTGATCTGCTAGATCGATATGCACCAGACCTGACTCTATATGCACATGAAAAAAACTCCTGACCTCAAGAAATGTACAAGTAGCTACCTCATATTATATTACCGAAAATCATGACCCCCGTCAAATGCAAATTGATTTTAACAGTGAATGGGAATAAAGGACAACACAGCCAACCCCCCCCCCATTAGCTCCTTACAGAGAGAGAGAGAGAGAGAGAGAGCCGCTCTGTCAACAAGTCATGGACTGTGTCAAGACTCCACTCAAGTGGAACTTATACGTTTTAAGTCAGTCTCCTCTCGGGAAGTTAGAGTGTTGTCTCTTAATCTGTGATGCATGCCATTTGTAAGCCCACCTGTGCCACACGCCACAGTTGAATGAATGCCTGCCCTTTGTGTCACGCTGCTATTCAATTTCAGGTATGCTAGTGGGGACACATTTCTTTCAATGGGGCACGCTTATATGAATAAGCTGGCACGTGGCCAGACCTTTTGAAAATCTATCACCTTTTCAATCACTGAGTGGTGTCGAATACACTGAATAGGGGGACAGTTTGTTTGAAAAGAGGGCCATCAATTAACAAGGGGGTTCACAGATCAGCTTAATATACTCAACGGTTTTTAACTGTGTTGGAATAACACATTCCAGTCCACTTGACAAAGACTGGTGCCAGAAACTTATTACTTATTAACAAGTTGCAACTAACTTTAGGAACCTGCAGAGGTAACCTTAAGTTAGTTGTCATAAGAACTTATTAATTACTTACAAGGGCAACAAAAAAACTTTTTTTTTCTCAATAGTACTCTGGTGGCGGAGCAGATGGGGAAGAATAGACAGGCATAAGCGATGTGAGTGGCATGTCATCTTTTTGTAAAGTGTATGTCATTATTAAACGATTACCAAAACTGATCTTTATTTGCTTGAAAGTAGATTTTGAAGTTTGTCTGTGGCTTCCTGAACCCCGATCTGTTTTCCCCTCTCTAAAAAACTAGCCTTTAGTTCTTCAACATTCACGGGAGATTGACTACGCATTTTATTTTGTATTTCAGACTTCTGTTGTTTGTAATTGTTCAAATCATCCTGCACTCTCTTAAATTCAATATCGTCAATAAAATTGTCCTCCAAAGATTTACTGATAATAAGTTTTATACTGCTCAGCTTTGCTCCAGCGAACGTGCTCAATGCTTAATTGCTTCTGCAACTTTGTATGGAATCTTTTGTTAAGGCCTTCCAAAGCAAAGCATACCAGTCCTGTGGCAATGCTAGCTCCTTGAAGACCAACTCCAATTAAACTGCCGATTCCAGTTGTTATCAAAACAATACCCCCTACAGATAATCCAGCTGAAACTGCACCCACAGCCATAGATGTGTTTTGTACTGAATTGAAAACTGTCTTATACCATCTTTTGCCTCTAGAATATTTTGCTTCTTCACTTTCCAAATATTTCAATGCATCTGTAATATTATTTAACCGGAATGTGTCTACCTGTAATGTTTTATTGGGCACAATTGACGCATGCGGATCAGGCGCAAGCGTTGTCGTCACAGGTGCAAGCGTCGGTAGTTGCGGATACAAGTTTACCATTTTTTATTGACAAATAAAAAAAAAAAATTAATCTGCAATTACATTTTGCAACTCTTAAAGAGTATAAAATTTGCTAGCATAATAAAATGAAACAAGATCTTTGTGTTCTAGCTTTATGTAACTTAGTCGAAGAGTTGTTTTGTTGACCACAATCATGACAGCTGGATTACTGCTCGAAACCTCAATATCAATACCTTTTTTAATAGCAATAAAAACTTTTGTTGCCTCTGCCAATGTGTCATCTCATGTAAGTTTGATTCCCTGTGCGATATCTGCCTCTTTTACAGAAGCTACTTATCTCATGATAATTTCAAATACTATTGTCGCTTCTCTAGCCATGGTAAAGTTTGCTGGTACAAACACAACTTTGTATCTGATCTGCCTTTTCTAGCCGTAAGAAGATACCCCCGTTTCTCATACTCTTGCACTTTTAGTTTTTCTTTGCTATTGTTGTCTGAAGTAAAACTTGGAACAAGCCTTACAATCCACGGCCCAGAGTTAACAACTTTTTTGAATACTAAGGCACCTTCATCATCAGTATATACATAAGGACTAATAAATTCAAACTTAATGTCCCAGTCAATTATGGGTGCTGGTGTAGGCACAAGCAAAACTACCCACTTATTACCCACATGTATTAAGTTGTAGGGCACATTATTTACAGGAGTAGGAACAGTGATATCACGCAGCTGACCAAGTTTAGGCATCAGCCTTTCTGTGCCTTCCTTCATGTCATTGATTACTTTCTGCTTGTACATGCCAAAAGAATCAAGTTCAAAACCATACACGTCTCCATTTTTTCCCTCCTTCTCAACATCCTGTACATCGGCTAAATCTTTCAACTCTGTTACAGGACACGCACTGGAATAATTTTTGGTTTTGGACCAAGACCGCTCATTTTTATATACAAAAATAAAATTATTTAACTTCTAACACAACACTAAAATCATGCATCACAACTGGTTTACCATCTTGATTAGTTACAGATAAACACAGTGAATCAAAGAAACTATAACCTAATTTCTTAAACTGCAAATTAGGAAATCTATCAACAACACTTTCACAATAGGGAGCAGTTCCAGTCGGTAAGCATCTCAACAAAGTTGAAGGTTTTCCATTGTGAACATTCTCAGTTGTGTTCAGTTCATTTAAATAAACATTTAGCACTGTGTGTACTGACAAATGAACAGGATATCTTCCAACTATTTTTAGTTTTTTTGGGCTTTATATATCCTATATCTAATGACCAATCATCATCATCATCATCTGATAATAAAAAGATGTCATTTTCGCTTAAAAAAAAAACAAGTAGTATTATAAGTCTCTCTGATAATACAAGCTTACTATCTTTTGGAAATTCCAATGTAACAAGTAAGTTAGCCAGATTTAAAGTTGCTTTAGTTTTATATCTATTTTGTAAATATTCAGCTATAGTACACCCAGGCATTAAACGACCAGAGTCATCACCCATGTTATGTATACTTCCTTGTACAGTTAGTTAGTTATTTGGGTTTAATACTGAGCAGTTCCTTGTACAAAATATTCACCATCATCTGTTACATTAAACCACTTTACAGTGTAAAACATTTCATGGATAGCTACAGTCTTGTTACCATCACGATTATCAATCCCATTAGTTGACAGAGTCCATTGTTTTCATAGCATCATTTATTTGTCCTTCAGTAAATGAGGTTTCTTGTATTAATGTGTTAGCCATTTCTGGTAGGCTTGTTACTGCTGCCATTTCAATTTCTTGTCCTGTTGGCAACCTTGTTTGCACGTCAAGGAGAGTAGTAACCAGTCTAGGTGCAAGTGGTGGCACGGGAGACCCTCCAATTCCAAGGTACCTTGCCAACCCAGAGTTACCACCGACTTCACCTTTAATTGTACTTAAAGCTCTAAACTTAGCAGTGTTGTTTTTATGTGTTAGATACACTTTACCTCTGTCTGTATTTACAAATAAGTGTTCTATATCATATTCAAACTGAATAAGATCTATTACATCTGGGCGCACTTCAACACTGTCATAAAATGAGTTCACTTTGCTTTGTAAAAGTTCTTGTTGCAAACTAGAAGTATTTCTTGTACCAGTCATATCTGTTGTATTACCAAAATCATACATGTCATCCATTCAATATCATGATTAAATCCTCCCGCTGCCATTGTTTTTATTAATTTAATTTTTTTATTTTTGCATAATAAAATGATATCGCCTTACGGATCAAAGCTAGACCCATATAGAAAACTACGTGAGCCTCTTGGTGTTAAGGGCATTAGGCAATCAATTGTCATCACAAATAATCCAAGTACTATAGACCAAAACCAAACTCTTACTGTCAATTTTCCAACCCTCGGTCCCAGTGACGTTATTGTTCCTGGCACTGCACGCCTTGCTTTTAATATTGAACTTTTATCAGAATCAGATGTAAACAGAACACTAGTTGACAATCTTGGCAGAGCAATTATTAAAACTATTAAAGTTAAACTTGAAAGACAGGAAGTGTTTAGTCTTGATGATGCTGATGTATTCTACTGTTACAAAGATCTTTGGCTCACACGAGAAGAATGAGAGGATTGTATTTACCAAGGCATACCATCAGATAACATTACCGAACTTAAAATCGAAGCTGGAGATAAATCAACATCTTCTGCCAAGGACGTTATTTTAGCAGAAACACATGGAACCAGGTTTTTCATTCCACTTGAATTCAAAATCCTTACAGCACATTTGCCGTATTATCAAGAAGCACTGACTGACCGTCTAAGCTTTGAACTAACCTTCAATGACTACTCCAAAGTTATAAAATCATCTGATCCCAATGCAACATATAAGATCTCTAACATTTCTTTGGAATATGAAATTGTCACACATACTGATCTAGCCAGACTCATTCAAAATCAGTACCAGTCAAGACTTCCAATTTATTATGACCGGGTGATTAGGCATAGTTTAATGCATAAAGACAAAAGTGACCCAATGTGGAACATAAACTTGAACACTCCTGCTAGGTCACTGAAAGGCATTCTTATGTTGTTTGTTGAGCCGGCAAGTCCATACAAATGGGACTCAGAAAAATTTTACAATCCAAAGATAACACATTTGTCTTGTACAATTGAAGGCCGTCCAAATAAAGTGTATGCATCAGGCATGCTACCTTATCAGCACTATGATGAGATCACAAAGTATTTTGCAGGCAGAAGACTTAGAGAAAAACTGGCAAACATAACTTGCAAAGATCTGCATCTGTTTGACGTAAGAATCGGACAATACCTAACGAATAAGTATGCACTTTGGCTAGACTTGTGTAGTACAGACGACGACTACCTACACGGGTCAGGTCATACTGTTGAAAATGGCAGTGATGGAATTTCAATTCAGATACAAAAAAAAAGGTTGAAAAAGCCAAAGCAATAAACATATACCTATATCTGATTTATGACGCACAACTCAATATTGCAGAAAGCAGACTAAGTGGACACATATATTAAAATTATATTCTGTATTAAAATTAACTTGATGACACTTGACCCACACTGTGGCTTATTTTGTGGTGCCACAGGGTGTGGTAAAACTGAATTTGTACTTGACCTCTTACAAACAAGCTACATCCATCATTTTAAAAACATAGTGATATTTTGCCCTAAGATCAAACACAACAAAGCTTATCACAACCGTTTATTCATTTGGACAGACAACAACATTTACTTAGTCGACCCTGAGAAAAAACTGAATGACTACCTACAATATTTTTACAAGCAATTTGAATGACAGCCAACTTTGTTTATTGTTGATGACTGCTCTGCAGAGAAAGACATTGTCAAAAAGAGAAACACTTTAGCAGAACTTGCCTTCAGTGGCAGACATGAAAATGTCAGGGTATGGATTCTCAATCAAAAATATAATGCTGTACTAAAAGATTTTTGAGAACAGTTAAAGTTTATCTGTTTGTTTTACTGCAAGGATCGTGACAGCTTTGAAGGCTGCCTCAGAGAGAACGATGTGATACCAAATAAACATGAACGAGACAGTGTGAAAAACAAACTGGCATCAACTAAGCATCTAACGCTTATCTTAAAGACTGATCAGCCCACTGGGTATGGGTTAGTGAATTAATTTATACTTTTGTTTTGTCCATAAAAAATGATGGACGGACAAATCATGCAAGTGATTGATGTCACAGAGAGCTTCAGATATATCCAGCACTTTGAAGAGATAAGAACATATTACAAAAAAAACATTCGCGTTTGATGTAGCACCACTTGCGCCAATAATGGTACCAGCAGTGATATATGCGGCTTATAATGTGACTTTGGATTATGTTGAAAGTATGACAGCTGATTTTAGGACACCTACCTTTAAAGTTAATGATACCAACTGTGACCACTTGCGCTGGTTAGAGGAACATTGTTATAGCATATTTAAACAACTATGTAAACTAAATGTTTATATTAAAGCTGAGGTGCAATGAGAAAAACCAGCCCAGCGCGTGTTTTAAAAAGACTACATGACCCAGCTTGGGCCCTGCCCCTAAGTGGGTCAAATCGGTTCGTAACTCAGTTGACGGAGTTGGCAACTGCGTATCCCGAGCTTGCAAAACTCTCGGAAAACGACAGACCACTTCCTGTTGCACGGAAATCATCGCGATTAGCAGATCGGACAACAGCAGACGATTCTGTGACACTTTGAAACTGACCGACAGCCACGGATTTTACGCGCTGGGGACTATGATGGCAGAATGCACAGCTGTACATGCTGTAAGTATGACTCCTGACACTTTGTAGTTGTGAACGAATTTTTTCAACACGTACCTCCAGTCCAATATAGGCTAATATAAATAAATAAAGAAGCATTGTGATGTACAACCAACACAGTAAATTGGATGAGAGAGAGAGAGAGAGAGAGAGAGACAGAGAGAGACAGAGAGAATCGACTGTTTACATAGATGCCAAAAGATACAAGGTCGCCATGGGTCAAGCTGATTTTTAGTAGCTGCCCTTCGTATGGAGAAAAAAATTTGCTGTAGGCCACTCCAGATGAAAAGATATAACAACAAACACTAAACGACAAATAACCCCTCCTTCCTCACCCTTCCGATATCAAATAAGCTTCAGGCTGTACTGTGTAACTTACGGATAGCTCGGCCTGGTCCATATCCAGTGTGCGTCCAGCCAAGGCACAAATGGCCTGCTCTGTCCTTTAGGTGGTCGAGTGTCATCTGCTACTGTTGATATCAGTAAAATTATCGCTGGTTTAGATCAGTGATCGCGGTGCCCACTCGCTGCAAACAGGAAGTGGCCTGTCTTTTTCACAGGAGTTTTGCCAGCACGACAAACGCAGTTGAAAACTCAGTCAACTGAGTCAGTTGCAAACCGGTTTGCTGAAGTTAGCCGAACGTTCACGAAGACAGGGCCCTCGCTGGGTCCTGCAAAGTTTTTTTAAAACACGTGCGGGGTGGATTTTTTTTACTGTTTCTCAGCTTTAACTCTGTTACATTTAATAAAATGGTATTACACATACAGAGCCAGCATTAATATTTTTTATTTAATATTTTGTCAGTCAAATAAATATGACGGACACTGCCCAAAGCCCTCCAAGACAATCAAGTTTAACTAACGTGTGTCACACAACAGACTTGCCTATATCTAATAGTAACAATGTCTATTAATCGATAGAAAACTCTTTTTCTGTTATACAAGATAATCTTCTTACAGGCAGTGTTAAGATTCAGGTTGTTGCCAAAATAGAATTTACTAGGGTAGACGGTGAAGTGATTGTATCGTATATATCAACAAGACAACACACAGTTAACACAAGAAGAGAAATAGAGAACATGTTTAGAGACAGACTGTTGCCTGATTTCCTCAAAGCAATTGATAGTGCAAAAATGAAGGGGTCTGGTTGGCACGAAGGTCATGTGCATGAACTACAATTGAAGCAGTCAAGGTATCATCCTATTTTGGGTAAATCAAGGTTGCCACTGCTAACAGAGGTTGCAAACAAAAAGGCTGTCGTCAATATACAAAACAAAGATAATCCCTGTTTCATGTGGTGTGTGCTTGCTAAACTACACTTTGTAAAAACAAGACCTGATCGCGTATCTAACTACACTAAATTTGTAAGCGAACTCGATTTTAGTGGTATAGATTTTCCTGTTAATGTAGAGGACATAGACTTGTTTGAAAAACTAAATCCTGGCATATCTGTGAACGTGTATGTATGGGATAATGAGTCTGTTGACAAGTTACAACCCATTAGAGTATCACCACTTGCCCCAACCTACGGACAGCCAGAAGATAAACATGTTGACATGTTATTAATCGATGATAATAATAACTTTCACTACACAATTATCAGGAATATGTCACCACTAATTCATGGGCATACAACAAAACACAATGGCAAACAGGAAGTGTGTAAAAGATGTTTACGAAGATTTTCTTCTATTAAATGGCGCACAAACATGTCCAGCACTTTAGGTCAGCTGATGACATTCAAACAGTACTTAAGTATCCAGATCCTGGTAGTCAAGTATATTTTAAGAACTATCAGCAAAAGCTGCCGTTTGTAGTGTATGCTGATTTTGAATCACTGGTTGTTCCGTATGATGGACCTGTTCCAGAATCATTACCAAAGACTGTAAAGTTGAGTGACCAAGTGGTGTGTTCCTTCAGATACATTCTTGTTAGGTCAGACGGTGTGCATACAGAACCTGTTATCTACAGGGGTGAAAATGCAGCATGTCTGTTTTTTAACAACAATGAGACAACTGTATAGTCAAGTAGTACAGTCTCTCACAACATGCCTTTGGTGATGACAGAAGAAGACAAACTGAATTTTAATGCAGCAGTGACGTGTTGGATTTGTGAACAACCCCTGGGAGATGATACAGTTCGTGACCATGATCACATAACTGGACGTTACAGAGGTGCTGCACATAACAGTTGTAACTTGTTATTAAAAATAGATCCTAAGACATACAATCTACCAATCTTTTTTCACAATCTCAATGGATATGATTCACACATCATCATGCGTGCTGTAGATGAGTCTTACAAAAACATTAGTTGTATTGCGCAGACAACTGAAAAGTACTTGACTTTTAGGCTGGACAACAAATTAGCATTTTATGACTCCATGCAACATTTTGTCTTTAGGTCTTGCTAGTCTGGCAGAAGGCCTGACTGAGTTTCCAATAACAAGTAAATATTTTGAGCCAGACTTGATTAAGAAAGGTGTGTAACCATACGAGTACATTGATCACTGGGTTGTGTTTGAGGAAAGGAGACTGCCTCCAAAAAATCAATTTTATTCTACACTAAATAGAAAAGGTATTTCTGACTCTGAATACCAGCATGCTCTTGATGCATGGGGTAAATTAGGGTGTGAAACGATTGGTGACTACCATGACCAGTACTTGAAAGCTGACGTTTGCTTGCTAGCAGATGTATTTGAAAGTTACAGTGAAAAGGGTCTGTTGCACTACAGACTTGACCCGGCCTGTTACATAACTAGTCCTGGCATGACATGGGATGCATTTTTAAAATCTAGTAAGATATCTATAGACCTGTTGTTTGATCGTACGATGGGTGAAATGGTGGAATGTGGATTGAGAGGAGGCATAAGTATATCTGCAAACAACTATGCCAAAGCCAACAACAAATATCTGGATGACCCGAACTTTGACCCCTCAAGGTCAAGGTCATTCATTACGTACGTAGACGCGAACAATTTTTATGGCTGGGCGATGTGTGAGCGATGTGATGCCCTTGAAAAAGTTTTGTCTGTATGATTTGTCACAGTATGACATAACAGGGTTATCAAACTATATTATGAATCATGACCGGAATGATGTGAAGGGTTGGATCTTTGAAGTCAACCTGGAGTACCCACACCATCTACATGACTACCGCAATGATTATCCATTGGCTGTTGAGAAAATGAGTATGACGGGGGAAAAAGAAGACACTAAACTTGTGCCAAATCTGAATGACAAATTCAATTACGTTTTTCACTATCGCTTGCTGCAGTTTTACATCAGACATGGGTTAGTACTAAAGAAAGTTCACAGAGGTATAAGCTTTGATCAGAGTGCTTTCATGAAAGATTACATAATGAAAAACACAACATTGCGTGCGAGAGATGGTAACACTGCATTTGACAAAGACTTCTTTAAGCTTATGAACAATGCCTGTTTTGGAAAGACGATGGAAAATCCTCATCACCGCAAAGATGTGAGACTGGTCACAACTGAATCGGGTGCAATTAAACTTACACATAAGCCACAGTACACAGGGTATAAAGAGTTTCATCCGTCATTGTATACAGTGTCACTCAAAAAAAAAGATTGTTAAAGTGGACAAGCCAGTATTCATTGGTATGGCAATTCTTGAGTTATAAAAACTGTTGATGCTTAAATTTTACTATGATTACTTCAAACCAAAGTATTCTGAGTGTTATCTGCTATACACTGACACTGACTCCATGATCATTGATGTGCCTACTGAAGATTTTTATGAAGACATGAAAACAGAGTTGCATATGTATGACACGTCTGACTACCCTAAGGAACACCCACTGTACAGCACACAAAACAAGAAAGTGCCTGGGAAGTTTAAAGACAAACTGAATGGTGTGCCAATAGTCGAGTACGTTGGACTGAGATAAAAAAAATGTATTCCATACTGTACCAAAAGAGCAGTCAGTCGAAAGCCAAAGGAATACAAAAAAAAAAAAAAAAAAAAAAAAAAAAAAAAAAAAAAAAACCAGCGATAAAAAAAGACATCCATCATGAACATTACAAGCAAGCCTCCAACAGTTGAGAGAATAGTGTATATCAGTATTAGCCTAGTCTTATGATATATATTAACCTGTTTTACATCTAACTGTGATCAGTAAAATAGTGTAATTTACTCTAAGATATTCTGATTTCTTCTTAAACAATATACCTTTAATTAATTTCGATTGCCTAGCTTAATATGCGTGTGTGTGGAAGATGAGCATGGGTGTGTATGGTACGCATTGGTTTGTGATGTTAGTTGTTTAGTTTTAAAGTTTTTACAATGTGTGTTGGGCATTGGATTTGTGTGACTGTCATGTTTGTAATTGTAATGACACCAACACACATTCCTATGCTTTATGTTCTTAAGGCAAATGGCAATAAACAGTATCTTATCTTATCTTATGTATTAGATGGAGCATTAATGCCTGATTATCCGAACAAGACACTGAGGTCAAACAAACATAATCTTGAATTGATCCAAACACATACAAAATCACTGGCAGTAGGAGACACAAAACGTGTATTTCATAGTAAGGAAAAGGCTTATGCACCTGGTCATTACAGGCTCAAGTTATCAGAAGAAATAGCCGATGAACTGGTCGATGAATTAATTGACGAGTTAGTTACTTAAATGAGTAACAGTGTCTGGGGGAATAATCTGTAATTCTTCTCTGACAAATGCCCTCTGTGGCGCAGGCTCATATAGATAATAAATTGATGGGTTAGCACCGCGAACTATTTTTTTTTATATTGTGTATGGACGTAGACCAAATGGGGTCGGTTGCTCTGCGCCTGACATCTTTTCTGATTCTCCTGGTTGATATAAATGTCTCACCTGTTTTGTAAACAAACTTGTGTCAGGCACCAGCGGTGGTGTTGTTTTTAGCGCAGTCTCTGGCCCTGACAATGGCGGTATTGTTTTCAATTTAATAGCATCAACAGGCTTAGGCTGTCCTTCGTTATTCATTGCATTTATCACAGATGGTAATCTCTTAACCCACTCAGTGTTACGTGTGTCATGCATGAGTTCCTTAGAATACTGATAGCTGAGAAGTCTCTCCAATAATTGCTTGTTAAAGTTCTCAACAATTGCCTGTGATCTGTGCATGCCTGGAATGCCTCATCTAACCAGTACGCCATGCTTTGTAAATAACTGATTAACGGCGCCCTTAAACTCACTCCCATCATCAACTTGCACAAGTCTGGGAAATTTTAAAGGGCCTCGACTATATATATTTGATAATGCTGTTGCAACCGTACTAGCGTTTTTGTCAGTTATGTTCAGCGTCTTTGTACCTTGAAGCAATGTCAACAACAGTTAGTGAATATTTGTAACGCTTTTCTCTTATTGTGTCGTGTGGTAAGAACAGGAGGTCCATTTGATGGGTGTCATTTGGCGTAGTGTTCACAAAATGAGGTCTTGATATTTTTCTTGGTGCAGGGAGATATATTTGGGAAATTGCTTGTCTCTGTAACCATTGTTTTATTTGATTGAGTGTTACATCACCTCCCACGGCCATGTGTAACTTCTGAATTGGGGTCTTTCCCTTCCAATATCCAATTGGGGAGTAATATATTTTTGATAGTTTATTTTTGATGTCTCTCATTTTTTCTTGCAATATAAGTCCAGTAAAATATACAAATGTCATTCCCACTAGAACAAAGATTATCTCTCCGTTTCTTTGTTGTGTGCTTGGTTGATAGTAATCGCTAAGTTTCAGCTTTGGAATGGTCTGTAACATCGCCTGTAACAAAAAAATATTGTTTAATTGTGTCATCAACATTAGAAAATGTATGCTGCGCGTGACCTTTAGTCTGAGTTTTTCATTGATAAAATCAAGTTTTTTTATTCTTTGCTTCTTATAATCTTGCTGGGCTTGTGCTAATTTCTCTGATGCCTGGTTGTGTCATCTCATTTCTTCTGCTGATTCTTCTCTAACCACTTTTGAAAAGAGATAGTTTGACCCACTTAATGCCAGGGTGTTGACCATGGCCCCTCCAATTATAACGGCTAAAGTCGCCATATTATTTTTATTTACATAGAAACATTTTCGGGAATAATTCCCTGCTTGACGAGAAAGTCTTTTGTGGCAATTGATGCTGTTACAACTACAATTAGCTTAGCCGAATCTTCCAAATCCAATCTGCTCAGGTCTGTCGATTTTATTTTGAGGAGACTTTTTGCAAGCATAGAATAAGAAACAGCTAGTCCACTTATCATGGCAGAGTGATAGACAAGGTTCATTAAGTTTTTTGTGTCGCTCATTTTCTTATGCAATAAAAATTAAAATAAAAAATTTATTCACTGCATAACAAATGGGTCCACGACTTTGGGTATTGCTGGTAATGTGGCAGCTTCTGGTTTTGTTTTTGGAGTGTCTGATTTTTTGGACATTGTTCAAGTCTGTGGTTTGTATTTTTTGTATAATTGGTAACCTACGTAACCAAATCTGACAACAAATCCAGCAACTATATATTTTGTTGTTTCAGGTTTAGACTCAGTTTTAGTCTTTCACTTTGATGAGGTGGTGATGAGGGTCCTGACAGTCCTGGCAGTCCTGACGGGGTTGGTATTGACACTGGTCCTGATGGCGGGTCAGTTACATGAGTCTTTTCTGTTAGCGCCTGAAGCTGTAATTGTTTTTGCCTGTTCCATTCGGCTAATTTTTTTCCTGCCTCTATCCGACCTGGGATTTTAGCCTTGGTCACCGTTTGAATCTGAGACGAGACAGGGTCGGGGTCAGGGCTCATCTGTGGGGTTGACTGTGGGATCGTCTGGGGGTCATCCATCATTTTCTTTCCCAAACAAATTTAATTTTGAAAAATCAATATGGCTGCCAGTAACCAATAAAGTTACCGCAGGCGCTAGATGATATTTCCAAACCTGTAAAACATTAGGCAAGTTAATTTGCTGATTGCGTTTGTTACTGTGGGGTTGCTCTCTAGGTCATTTGTGAGACTTTCTTTTTTGACTGGAAGAAAGTGACTAACAGCTTTTGAATATAGGCAGACAAGAGATCTACTCAAATCACGGGTCATTAGTGAAGCAATGTGATTGTCATATTTAGCATGAATTTTGATGAGCTCTTCAGCAGTGAGAAATTTATGTCTTCTGTAGAATAACATTTTCCAAGATAAGTTTTGCATTTGCCGGAAACAACTACAGACAAAAGACGCTCCCGTTTTGAGTCAAAGTCTTTGTTCTTTACAGCGCCGATATCACTTAAGAGTAACAATTCTTCTTGATTCATTTTTTTAATTAAAAATAAAAAAGTAAAACAAAAAAAAAATATAAACATATTTGTCCCTTTGTCATTAAATCTGGTTTTGTGTATATTAAGCTGACCTGAAACCTCTTGGTAATTGTCGGCTCTCTTTAAGCATGTTGTCCCCCTGTTGAGTGTATTAAGCTGACCTTTGACACCTCTCGGTGATTGAAAGGCATAGCTGTGAGAGGCTTTTGTTGGCCGAACCTTTTCAAAAGAGACACATTCCTCAGAAAATCATACCCTGCTTTATACAGACACCCGACTGAGAACATAAACAACAGATCCTCAAGAGCCCCCACCCCCCGGGCTTGACACCCGTTTACAACATTTCAGTCAGCTGTACTTTCTGGTCACTCTTTATGAGTAGGCTGCGAGGTTTGATGGCATACATTTGCCACGAGCCACGGCATGACCTAACGTACCAATACTCTAGCACTCCCGAGCACTCCCAATAAAGTGTGTCGCGTTAACGATATATATGTCACACTTTTCTCTTTTGATGACAGGTGTTAAGTTTGACATAAGGTCTAGTGCGTGTGGTTCAATTAGCAAACAAATATTTTCAAATCTACCTTACAGAGAGAGACCTGTTTACCCACCTTGTGCCTCGGCACGCGTCACAGTTGAATACCCTTGACACGCTGCTATTCAATATGCTAGGTGGGGTGGGAGGGGGGGGGGGCACATTTTAGTCAATGCGGCACGCTTATATGAATAAGCTGCCATGAGCCTGAGGTTTTTAGTTACACCTAAACATGTCCACCAGCACGTGAAATTGAATAAAAGTTATTATCATCTCACAGGTGGGCTTACAAATGGCACGCGTCAGATGTTTAGTCAGGTATGCTCCAGGAAGGAATATCTTACAATAATATTGCAGTGACATAAGGTCGTTCTTTAAAACCTTGTGTTTTGGGCGTCGGGTGTCACGTATGGTGAGTTTGTGTAGGCAGTGTGTGTTTGTGTGTGTGTTAGTATGTCTGTTTGTTTGTGTGTGTGTGTGTCTGTGTGTATGTGTGTTTGTCTGTGTGTTTGTCTGTGTTTGTTTGTGTTTGTTTGTCTGTGCGTGTGCGTGTGCATTTTTGTCTGTGTGTGTGTGTGTGTGTGTGTGTGTGTGTGTGTGTGTGTGTGTGTGTGTATGTGTGTGTGTGGATGAGGTTTGACTACATCTTTTTGGGCCTATGATGTATGTTACGTATGTCGCGTATGTCGCTGCACATGCCGCGTATGTCGCCGCACATGCCGCGTATGCTGCTGCACATGGTGCCGCAAATGACATAGCAACCTGAAAGTATCATATAAAATTCCACTTGACGCCCACTTGACCAGGGTGCTGGTTCTGGCAACTTTATTGATTGGCACCCTGTATGAAGTACTTGACTCCAGTCTTGTCAATTTTCAGAAATCAGTTTCCAGTGCATGTCATGTTGACAGGGTGGGTCTCTCTCTTTCGGGTTGAAAGGTTTTATTGAAATTGCTTGTCACGTTATAAGTGTACACAATCTGACATGTTCAGTCATGATGTGGCAATTAAAAATTCCTTTGCAATGGTGACAAATGTCACGGTTGCACTGGTCATGGTCGTAAAAGATTGTATTTGTCATGGTCGCTATTTTTTAAAAATTAACAGTGCATGATTGGGTGTTGACAAGGACAATAGTTAGAGAGAGAAAACAATAGAGATTTTACAATATTAAATCGATAATGCCGCACTGGTCATGGTCGCCATTTTTTTAAATCAACAGGGTGTATTGGTGATGGTGGGGAGTTGATGAGGGGTAAATGCGGTTACTGAAAGAAATGGCGTGATTTATTGATCGATGCAGCATTATCGATTTTGATGCTTTGGGATTCTCTCTTCTTCTCTCTCTCTTGACCTTTCCAAATGGTCACTGAAATGAGCATGCATTACAGTGTCTTAACCCTCTGGCTGTCGGCAGCGCTGTTTGTCACGATTTCTGACAAACAGCGCTTCAGACAGCCAAAGGGTTAACATCGTGCCTTGGCTCCTGTACCAACGACATCATTGTTTTCTCAAATGTCTGCATTTTCTCAGATTTGTGAACCTCGCGCGATCCGTGCGACGTGTCGACCAAACTAGTGTATGCTGTGTGTGAACAGAAAAGTAGGCTATATATCATTGCAAGTTTCAAGGGCAAGGCCATTCTGGCCATACGCAGTCCATGCGACCTAATTCTATATTTCTACTTGCCTTCCTTCATGGCGCTCACGTGACGTCACGTCTGAATCGAGACAATATAAGTTATTGATAGCAGGGGTTTGCTACACGGCGAAGGGTCCGTGTTGCAAAGCTCTGAGGAAGGTCAAAGTCTGTACCCCGATTTGTACCCCGAAGGCCTGAGGGGCACAATGGATACTTTGACTCTTCCCTCTGGCCTACAAATGTCTGTGCAGCAAGCCCCTGCAACCAATAAGTATTTGTTTTCATTCCTCGACTAATTTCGTAACATTAGACAAGTTGATCAAACTTTGAACATCTGTGGCATCTCCTACAGTTGACCTAAATACATGTTGCGATCGAGACCCTGCAGTTGCAAGGGGTCACGATCATGTGCAAAAACAACGCTCTTTCTGACAGCTTGTCAATTTCAGTTTGACTTTTGGAAAGCGCTTTTTGAGTCACACTGTCTACATAATTTATCAGAGTAATGCGATTTAACAATCAACAGGCGTTTTTCCACTTTTCGTTCACTAAAACAAATAGTTCAGAATTTGATATACAGCATTAAAGCGACGATCATGTGACGGTGACCTTGGTGAGCCATTTTCGATCAGCGGATGCCATGCTCTAGTGTAGTCTCTTGCGTTTCCCCGAAAATATTGTTCAAAACTTGATGCTGTCGACTTTAAAACAACTCTAGTCTGCGTATTGTTTCGAACTATGAGAAGAAGCTTTGTTGTTTGTCGTGTGTTTTTTTTTTTTTGTCGGAAAAAAACCTGATACTCGAGAGTCGAAAACGAGCTCATAACATGTATACAGCGGACTTAAAAACAAGTCCGCTATTGGTCGCTACAAGGATGTTTTTTTGTTGTTGTTTTTTTTTTCTTGTAGCGAGGTCATATGGTACGGTTTGCGCTAAAGTGATTGGTCGTGTGACGTATTGGATGAAAACAAGCCCATTTATTGTGAGCTTGCGATTTGGTGCTGAAAAAAGGGTTTAACCCGTTCAGTTCAGCCGGCCCCGCAACTGCGGGGGCTCATGGGGATCTATGCCTCTTGTTGACACCACTTTGAATCCATGTTCCTGGGACATTAAGGTTGTTTTTTTTTTTGGTCTTGAATTAAAGTACCAATACGCAAAAATTTAAAGACACATTTCCGCACCATTCGTGTTTATTATGCATCGTCGACACACCCAATGAACTTATATCAGCAGTTGGTACACGCAACAAATGCGGCGCATGCGTAATCGCACTTATTTATTCTGCATAGCCATTAGCGTGTCAATCTATTTTTAGCTGTTTCTCGTACTGATAGCGTTGCATTTCTAAAGTGGAGTGGAGTCATTGTCAAGTTACTTGATATAATGACGACGTGTGCTGAACTGGATTCTCCTGTGTCCAAATGAACCATAACCAGACCTGCGTGCACCGTTTCGTAACCATCTGTTATAGAAGTGTATCTGTGAACAGTTACGGCCGTAGTGGGCCTTTAACGAAGACTGCAGAATCAGCTGGCACTAAACGGGTTAACTCATTCGAGTCCTGCCGAGAGAGGGGAGTTGTGGGTGTTTTTCGACAATTTATATCTATCCCAAAATTCCGGGATTTTGAGACCACAAACTTCCACGCCTTTCCGCCGCCCAATTTTCTTGGTTTTCTCCTTTTTTTTTTAATAAAATAAAGATTTCCAAATTCAATGTCATTAAAATTAATATTTTTTATTATAAAATGAATCAAGACGAATTACTTCTTCTAAATGATATCAATGCTGTAGAAAACAAAGACTTAGACTCGAAAAAACAGCGCCTTCTTTCTGTAGTTGTGTCAGGCAAATCAAAGACTTATCTCGGAAAACAATACATGACAGAGGATATTGAATCTCTCACCGCTGACGAGCTAATCAAGCTTTATTCTAAATATGAAAACCACATTGCTTCACTAATGACTCGTGATTTAAGTCGATCTCTTGTATGTCTATACACAAAAGCAGTGAGTCACTTTCTACCTGTGGATAGTGACAGCCTATTACACGACCTTGAAAGCAATCCTATTGTTTCAAGTTCAATTGGTAAATTAGCATGTGTCATGTTTTACAAGTTTGGAAATTACCTTGCACCTGTTGTAACATTACTAGTTACTGGGAGCCATATTGATTTCTCAAAAATAAATTTTACTGCAGAAGAAAATGGACGAAACCCAGACGACTCCACAACCGAACCCCAGTCCAGTTTTGACACAGGTTCAAACTGTGACGAAGACTAAAAGTCCAGGCAGGGTTGAGGCTGGAAAAAGATTAGCTGAATATAATAGGCAAAAAAAATTACAGCTTAAGGCACAAACAGAAAAGACTCATGTAACTGATCCACCGTCAGGATCGTCAGGACCTGTGTCAATACTGCCAGGGCCGTCACACCTTCATCAAAGTGAGAGACAAACAACTAAGTCTGAACCTGACCCCGAACCTCAAACAACAAAATATATAATTGCCGGATTTGTTGTCGGATTTGGTTATGTAGGTTATCAATTATATAAAAAATACAAACCACAGACTCGTACAGTGTCCAAAAAATCAGACACTCCAAAAACAAAACCAGAAGTCGCCACATTACCAGTAACACCCAAAGCCGTTGACCCATTTTATATGCAGTAAATAAAAAATATTATTTTAATTTTTCTTGCCTAAGAAATGAATGACACAAAGAACTTGATGAACCTTGTCTATCACTCTGCCGTAATCAGTGGATTAGCAGTAGCTTATTCTATGCTGGGAAAAAGTCTACTCAAAATGAAATCAGCAGACTTGAGTAGACTCGATTTCGAAGACAGCGCTAAGCTAATTGTAGTTGTTACAGCGTCGATTGCGACAAAAGATTTTCTTGTCAAGCAAGGAATTATTCCCGAAAATGTTTCTATGTAAATAAAAATAATATGGCGACGATAGCTATTATGATTGGTGGAGCGATGGTTAACGCATTGGCTTTCAGTGGCTCAAACTATCTCTTTTCAAAAATGGGTAGAGAAGAATCTGCAGAAGAAATGAAACGTCACAATGAGGCATCAGAAAAACTTGCTCAAGCCCAGCAGGAATATGAAAAGAATAGAATTGAGAAACTTGATTTCATCAATGAAAAACTCAGGCTTGAAGGCCACGCACAACATACATTTTCAAATACAGACGAAGCAATCAGGGAATATTTTCTTGTCACGGGTGAAGACATGTCTATCCCAAAACCGAAACTAAGTGACTATTACAAACCGAGTACAGAACAAAGAAACGGAGAGATAATCTTTGTTCTAGTGGGAATGACATTTGTTTATTTTACAGGAGTTTTCATTGCTAGAAAAAATGGCAGCCGAAAATAAACTATCAAAAATATATTACTCTCCATCAGGCTATTGGAAAGGGCAAACAGCTATTGAAAAATTACATGCCGCTGTGGGCGGAGATATATCACTCAATCAGGTCAAGCAATGGTTACAGAGACAAGCAATTTGGCAGATATATCTCCCTGCTCCAAGAAAAATAACAAGACCCCATTTCCAAAACACATCACCAAATGACACACACCAAATGGACCTCCTGTTTCTTCCACACGATACAATAAGAAAGAAACGATACAAGTACGCATTAACTGTTGTTGACATAGCTTCAAGGTATAAGGACGCTGAACCCATATCTGACAAAACAGCCAGTACAGTTGCTACTGCTTTATCAAAAATATATAGTCGAGGCCCCTTAAGATACCCCAGACTTGTACAAGTTGATGATGGATCAGAATTCAAAGGTGCAGTTAATCAGTTATTTGCTAAGCATGGTGTACTGGTCAGACGAGGCATTCCAGGTGTGCACAGATCGCAGGCAATTGTTGAAAACTTTAACAAACAGTTATCAGAAAGACTTTTCAGTTACCAGTATTCTAAGGAACTCATGCATGACACACGTAACACTGAATGGGTACAAAGGTTACCACATGTGATAAAAGCAATGAACAATGAAGGACACCCAAAACCTGCTGATGCTATTAAATTGAAAACAATTACAGAGCCAAAAACAGGACCAACCCCGGCACCAGACACAAGTTTATTTACTAAACAGGTGAGATATTTATATCAGCCAGGGAGGCTGAGAACGACGACAGACGCAGGGCAACAGACCCCATCTGGTCAACGTCTGTACACAATATAAAAAAAATAATTCCCGGTCCTGACGCAACAATATATTACCTGTACGACCCTGCGCCCCAGAGGGCATTTGTCAGAGAAGAATTACAGATTATTCCCCCAGACACCGTTACTCATTTCAGTAACTAAGTCGTCAATTAATTCATCAACCAGTTCATCACAAATGTCTTCAGATAACTTGAGCCTGTAATGACCTGGTGCATAAGCTTTTTCCTTAGTGTGAAACACTCTTTTCGTGTCTCCAACTGCAAGTGACTTCTTATGTGTTTGAATTATTTCAAGATTATGTTTGTTTGATCTCAGTGACTTGTTTGGATAGTCAGGCATCAATGCACCATCTAACACTTGCTTGTAATGTTCATGACGAATGTCTTTATTTTTTATTGCTGTTTTTTTAATTCCTTTGGCTTTCGACTGACTACCTTTCTGGTGCAGTATAGAATACATTTTTGATCTCAGTCCAACGTACTCAACTATTGGCACACCATTTAGTTCATCTTTAAACTTACCAGGCACCTTTTTGTTTTGTGTGCTGTACAGTGGATGGTCTTTAGGGTAATCAGACGTGTCATACATGTGTAACTCTGTTTTCATGTCTTCATAAAAGTCTTCAGTACACACATCAATGATCATAGAGTCAGTGTCAGTGTATAACAGACGACACTCAGGATACTTTGGTTTGAAGTAATCATAATAAAATTCATGCATCAACAGTTTTGACAACTCAAGAATTGCCATACCAATGAATACTGGCTTGTCCAGTTTGACAATCTTTTTTTTGAGTGACACTGCATACAATGATGAATGAAACTCTTTGTACCCTGTGTACTGTGGCTTGCCTGTAAGTTTAATTGCGCCCAATTCAGTTGTGACTAGTCTCACATCTTTTCTGTGATGAGGATTTTCCATTGTCTTGCCAAAACAGGCATTGTTCATAAGCTTAAAGAAGTCTTTGTCAAATGCAGTGTTGCCGTCTCTGGCGCGAAGGGTTGTGTTCTTCATTATGTAATCTTTCATGAAAGCACTCTGATCAAATTGAATTCCTCTGTGAACTTTCTTTAGTACTAACCCATGTCTGATGTAAAACTGCAACAAGCGGTAGTGACAAACGTAATTGAATTTGTCATTCAAATTTGGCACAAGTTTAGTGTCTTCTTTTTTCCCTGTCATACTCATTTTCTCAACAGCTAAGGGATAATCATTATGGTAATCGTGTAGGTGGTGTGGGTACTCCAGGTCTACTTCAAAGATCCAACCCTTCGCGTGGTTTCGGTCAAGATTAATAATATATTTTGTTAACCCTGACTCTGTTATGACATACTGTGACAAATCATACAGACAAAAGTTTTTCAAGGGCAATAACTCACACATCGCGAATCCGTAAAGGTTATTAGCGTCAAGGTACGTAATGAATGACCTTGACCCAGGGTTTGAGTGGTCAAACCCCCGGCCAAGGTCACCATGGGCGTCCAGATATTTATTGTTGGCTCTGGCATAGTTGTTTGAAGCTATACTAATCCCTCCTCTCAAGCCACGTTCCACCATTTCACCCATCGTCCGATCAGACAACAGGTCTATAGATATCTTACTGGATTTCAAAAATGCATCCCATGTCATTCCAGGACTAGTTATGTAACAAGCAGGGTCAAGTCTGTAGTGTAACAAACCCTTCTCACGGTAACTTTCAAATACATCTGCTAGCAAACAAACGTCAGCTTTCAAGTACTGGTCATGGTAGTCACCAATTGTCTGACACCCCAACTTCCCCCACGCATCAAGTGCATGCTGGTATTCAGAGTCAGAAATACCTTTTCCAGTTAGTGTAGAATAAAATTTCTCTTTTGGTGGCAGTCTTGTTTCTTCAAACACAACCCAGTGATCAATGTACTCATATGGATAGACACCTTTCTTAATCAAGTCTGGCTCAAAATATTTACTCGTTATTGGATACTCAGTCAGCCCTTCTGCAAGACTAGCAAGACCTAAAGACATATGTTGCATGGAGTCATAAAATGCTAATTTATCTAACCTAAAAGTCAAGTATTTCTCAGTTGTCTGGGCAATACAACTAATGTTTTTGTACGACTCATCTACAGCTTGCATGATGATGTGTGAATCATATCCTTTGAGATTGTGGAAAAAGATTGGTAGTTTGTATGTCTTAGGATCTATTTTTAATTTCAAGTTACAATCACCATGTGCAGCACCTCTGTAACGCCCAGTTATGTGATCGTGGTCACGAACTTTATCACCCCCTAAAGGTTGTTCACAAATCCAACACATCTCAGCTGTTTCAAATTTCAGTTTGTCTTCTTCTGTCATCACCAAAGGCATCTGGCTTGTTGTGAGATACTGTACTACCTGACTATACAGATGTCTCATTTCTGTTAAAAACAAACATGCTGCATTTTCACCCCTGTAGATAACAGGTTCTGAATGCAAACCGTCTGACCTAACAAGAATGTATCCAAAAGAACACACCACTTGGTCACTTAGTTTTATAGTCTTTGGTAATGACTCTGGAACTGGACCCTCATATGGAACAACGAGTGATTCGAAATCTGCGTATACTACAAACGGCAACTTTTGCTGATTCCCATAGTTCTTAAAATAAACCTTGCTGCCAGGATCTGGATACTTAAGTACAGTCTGTATGTCATCAGCTGATCTGCAGTGTAGGACGTGTTTGTGCGCTACTGAAATAGAGGAGAATCTTTGTAAACATCTTTTACAAACTTCCTGTTTTCCATTGTGTTTTGTTGTATGTCCATGAATTAGACGTGACATATTTCTGATAATTGTGTAGTGAAAGTTATCACCAGAACTTATTAGTAACATGTCAACATGCTTATCTTCTGACTGACCGTAGGTTGGGGCAATTGGGGATACTCTTATTGGTTGTAACTTGTTCTCAGATTCATTATCCCACACATACACATTCACAGATATACCAGGATTTAGTTTTTCAAACAAGTCTATGTCTTCTATTTTAACAGGGAACTCAATGCCACTAAAGTTGAGTTCATTTACAAATTTGATGTAGTTAGATACACAATCAGGTCTTGACCTCACAAAGTGTAGTTTAGCAAGCACACACCACATGAAACAATAGTTGTCATTGTTCTGAATATTGACTACAGCCTTTTTGTTTGCAACCTCTGTTGGCAGTGGTATCCATGCTTTACCTAATATAGGATGATACCTAGACTGCTTTAATTGCAGTTCATGTACATGTCCTTCGTGCCAACCAGACCCCTTCATTTTTGCACTGTCAATCGCCTGGAGAAAGTCTGGTAATAGTCTGTCTCTAAACATGTTCTCTAATTCTCTTCTTGTGTTAACTGTGTGTTGTCTTGTTGATATATACGATACAATCACTTCACCGTCCACCCTAGTGAATTCGATTTTCGCAACAATCTGAATCTTAACACTGCCTGTGATAAGATTTTGCTGTATGACAGAAAAAGAGTTTTCTATTGATTCATAAACATTATTAGTATTGGATATAGGTAAGTTTGTTGTGTGAAACACGTTTCTTAAACCAGATGGGCCAGGGCTTTGAGCATTGTCCGTCATTTTTATTTGTCCGACAAAATAATAAAATAAAAAATATTAACGTTAACTCTGCTTGCTCACCCTGTGTAATACCACTTTATTAACTGTAACACTGTCAATATAAACATTTAGTTTGCGTAGTTGTTTAAATAAGCTATAACAAATTTCCCCTAACCAACCATAGTTGGTATCATCA